>OY856409.1:1902820935-1903470221 GCA_963693085.1 Alisma plantago-aquatica | reverse complement strand
AAAGGATTTACCTACTCTTGCATAAGTCTTCAGCCTTCAAGGAATTACCCACTCTTCTTGGATCTGCAGCCTTTGACTTCACCTTCACTCAGAGAAGCTTCCACTAAGGTCTTACCCACTTGAGCAAGGAGTCTTCTGCCTTCACCAAGGTCTTACCCACTCTTACTTCAAGTCTTCAGCCTTTGTCTTCACCAAGGGACTCCTTCCCTTGTTCTTATTCACCTCTCTTAGCTAAGAGAGAGAACCTTCATCTTCATGGTTGAAATGAGAGATAGGGAGGTGGTGGAAGAAAGAACCTCACAAGATATACATGTAGGACTAGATCTCTTATAGATTTCCTACTCACTCTAATGAATGTAGCAAGTGATTAAGCTCAAAGAGAGAGAGAGAGGAGGATGTAGAAAACGCTCAACTATAGAATAGGAACCTCACATAGAGTTTTGCATTGAATGCTCAACCTTGGAATGAAGCCCAAGGGGTCCTACTTATAGCTGGGGATGGCACTTAGCCTTTGGGAACACTTAAGAATGAAAACTAGCCATTTTGTGGCTTGCGATAGATATATTTTCACTTTTTGCAACTCCACAACAGCTAGAAACACTTTTCCACACTTTTCCGTACAATGCAATCCGTCGAGTTTCTATAAAGGTAACTCGACCGATCCCACTAAAAGACAAGACCAATTTAGGCCATCGGTCGAGTTTGTCCTGGGGCAAGTCGACCGATTCACTTAATCAGTTTTGGTTAGTAGAGGGATTGGTCGAGTTATGTAAAGTGTGAACTCGACCGATCAAAAGTCATTTTCAAGATCCAATCAGGATCGGTCAAGTTTGCAACTGAACCGATGAACAACCTAATGTGAATTTTGTAAAATGGCTTTTGAGTGCTTAAATATTCAATCTAAGTGCTCCTGATTTTTTCTAAGCCTAATTACAAGTCATACAATCATTACAAGTGATTTACAACATGATTCTAATTGATTTACATCATATTACAAAAATGTGCACTTGTATTGACTTTGACTTGTCTTTTCTCCAATTTGATGTGCACAAGTTAGGGAATTTTGAGTTTGTCTATACGTAATTTGAAATCACTCAAGTAGAGACATTAGACAAAAATAAGTGGAATGGTTTAGTCATCATCAAAATAAGGGTTTAGTCAATTTATACGTGAGTCAACATTGACCTAAGTGACAATTCAAAAATTTTAGTAGTTATGAAAAAGAAAGCTCAATATTTCATAAATTGGAAAGCTTAGTTGCACACATATGTATATGCATAATTCATATTAGATCTTATAAGCATACTTGTACCTAAATAGAAACATGAATATATTTGATCATAGACGACTAGACTTGAATTATATGATAGATAAAGAGAGAAAAAAGTTGCAAAATCCAAAATTATAAGAATGCATACCAACAAAAATAAGTAAACTAGACATTTTTAGACTTATTTGACTAAATATGGATCTTATAACTGATATAGATATCTAATGAGTCATATTTTCACTTAGTATGATTAAAATCCCTAATATGCCATTAGGTGACCAGGACTAGGATAAGAAAAATATAGAAATCTATAGTAACAATGTATACACATGTTCACTTCGGTTTGACTAACACACCTAATGTACTCTTACGATGAATAGTCAACTTTGGGGACCAAGTGTAACTATTGAATAAACCATAACTCGTGAAGATCAAGTATGTTCTCTTCCCTATTTAATCTTGGGCATAACCTGACTAAAATATTCCTATAATTTGGCATTTTTTGTAATTTGGCCTTTTATTTGTTCCATGATGAAATTCCATATTCTATGAAATTGATAATATGTTATTTCCTAGGGTCTATGACCCCACCTACATTGCTAATTTGACTTAAAAATGTGATTGGTGATTTATACATTATCTTGCCATTATTATGTGCATGTTTGATTATTTAGCAAGATATCTATCTTATGACGCATGTGCAGAATCATTAGAGTGCGTCTTTATGCCTGAGGTGCATCTTTCCACCTCTTATATATATAGGGGCACATCTTTTCATCCATGGTTCACCTTTTTACCCATTTTATTTGGGCCAATGATCTAGTAGTGTAATGTTCGTACCATAGCTATTCTAGTCTAAATATATCTCCATGCGAATATATATGATTGTTGTGATATTATGAATAATGGCAAGACTTTTCATCTCAAATATGAAGTATGAAATTTAAACTCCTCATTCTCTTGAAATTACCTAAATTGAAATAGCACTCTCTTGTAGGAACTCCCTCTTTTGTATTTCATGTCATTAAATGGACAAATATATATATTCTACACATATACCAATTTTTAGTGACACATACGATTTTTATCTATTTTCTGGGTTGTTCCCAAAACCACCCAGGTATAGGTGCTTTGAAGGACATGGACACATGAAGGTTGTATACATGAAGTTGGCATGTGGATATCTTGAGATGGCTAGGTTTCCCTCTTCAACTGGGGCTCTTGTGAAAGTAGATATAGTATTTTGATTTTTACACACCACCCTCAGGGTGAGAAATTGATGTATATAGATCATTTTGTAAATTTGTAAATGGTTTAATTTTTTTCTGCTTAATCTTTACCAGATCATCTATTATACCATTTGAATGGGCCCTCTGTTGGATCCTACTCCTTACAACAGATCTCACAATTAGATCTAGACCCTCACCACATGCCTATTGATTTTAACAATTCAATCATTTTCTTCTACCTTTTCCATATTTTGTTTTCCACATAGTAGGATCCGAAATTATGCACACCATCCCTCTATTCTAATCTTCCTCATATCTCTCCAACCGTTCGTAGTTTTCTCTTCATCACATTCCTTATACGATTTTTCTTCCAACTACCCTAAACTTTCCCTGATTTCACCCTCTGTATTTCACTTCCTTTTTTCTCTACTTTCTCCTATTACAAATTCCATTGAAACCCCAAACCTTCAATCTCCTATAAACTATAAAGAAACCTTTGATTTGATATTTTTAACCATTCTTATGCACTAGTTTGGCTCGTCCCTATTTGGGCGTATCTAGCCAAGCTATTTGACCTTTAGCTATCTTATAGAGTTTGATGTGAGCCTCTGATCCCTATGATGTTCATTACACATGTATGAGGTCCATGTAAGGAAACAAATAGGGAAAAAAGGTCACAAGCATGAAATTGAATTGAGGATTTGAACTTTCATCAAATATTGGGAACTCATACGCCTAATCTAGAAGGCCAAGTAGAGATAAAATACCTTCACACAACCACCAAGTATATTTTGTGGGTTTCCAGTCTGTATTATGGGGTCTTTATTAGCGTTCCCGTGCAATCACTATGAGATGAATTGGAGCTGCTACTAATATCTATGACGGAGCGTGAGGACAAAATGCTCCAACAATGACTCCTTTTAGGTGATGTTTCTAATTTTCAAATTGTGGAAGTCAATTTTCTAGTCATTAAGTATTAGGTCAAGATGTTGATTGACATAGAAATAAAAGTTGAAAAGTATCTACGTCTCAATGTGCACCACTTTGTGTGAGTTTTTCGATTTTGGAGGATCCAGGGGAAGACTCTTTCCAGAATATGACACTCTAAAATCCACCTATAAATAGATTCCCATACCCAACATATTTCAGGCTCCTCTCATCTCTCCTAAAGCCAGAGCGATAACGACCCCTCACTTAATGTTTCATGCTTCCTGTGATCAGGGAATCCTTCCTCTAACACCACTTGATTTTCTAGGTTTGTAGTATGGTAAACTTCTCTAATGCTACACCTAAACTACTGCATCTACTACCTTATTATATCCTATCTATAACCACTGCACCTGACCTGATCTACTGGAGCATCTTATTTTTTGTCTTCTATAACTTCTCTACCTCTCTTATAGTAGCCATTTTCTTACTACTTCTGAAAAATTAGATCTAGTTCTCTCAGCATACTTCTGCTATCATCCTCTAAATCCTATGCATTGGTACTAGTCACCAATGACATATATCCACAATGGGAGGTCCTAAGGTGATCAGGACATAACACATCTAAAAATTAGTACTATGAATATAGGGTCACAGATCATCATAACCCCCCCACACGGATCAACAGACAATCATGGCAATCCAATTATCTACCAGAAATCTTATGAAGATCAAGTTCTAAAATCCAATTCCTGATTAAAGATCACTAAAAATCATAATCATTTCTAAACTTGAACTCAAATTTTAATTCAAAATTTAAAAGAGTTTACAAATACTACCATGAGTAATACATGATTTTTCTTGCATAAATGGAAAATATATCATGGATAAACAACTACTTCTTCACCTTCTTCTTCAGCCATCCTGCAAGGCGCTTGGGAAAAGGCCAATGATCAATAGAAGAAGAACTTGAAGAACAATGCTCACTACTCATGGCAGAGCAGATACTACTGGTAGACTGCTAATGACTAGAAGAGGAACTCCCATAGGTCAGCTCAACAACCAAGGAAATATCTCTACACTGAGAGGTGTCCACCCCAACACCAACTAAATGTGGGTCTTCACTCTAAATGGGGACATCCAAGAAAAATCCTCCTATAGTAGAAGATCCTCTAAAAGGCTGACTATGCCCATAGCACAACGAAACACTCTAGCCAAAGAGTCCACCTACTGCATCTGAAGCCTCTTCCATCTCTACAAAGGATGAGGTCCGACCAAAGTCACTTGGGAAGTGATACGAGACTCTAATGCTGAAATCTCGATGGTGCCGCAACCTGTGGAAGTCCTCAAAGCCATGAGGATCATCTCACAAAGAAGGGGGATCCTCAGATGAAGAAACTACCTCAATTGAAGGAACTGCCTCAGGAGGGGGTGCAGAACAAAACTCATACCCCTGGTCATCCTGATCCTCAGTCAAATTATAATCAATCACCTGCAAGAAAGTGCATGTAAAAAATAATACAAGTAAAGGAAAACAATATGAATCTTAGACACTCACCACTGGAGAACATCAAAGGCAATCATTCACCTCTTCAAAAAAGAGAACAAACTAACCATGCTCAAAGTACCACCTTAGATACTTTTCATGTGTTGTCTACCCATACATAATCTCTCGAGCATCTTAACAAAACCTAAGTCCAAAAGGGACCAACCCGAGAGAGGGTCAAAAGGGATATGCTAGCTACCAGCCCACTGACGAGCACCACACTCACCCATATACAACACACTCCCAAACAGTGACTCGAATTAGATTCAGCAAGCATCCAGAGCCAAAGCCTAAAAGAAGGTTGTACAATATGTGGCTGCCCCACCACAATGAAACCTAGAAAAGACCTTCAACTAGAGTTAGGAAAGACAATGAATTCGATTTAGCTAAAGTTTAGATGCATTATATAATAAAATATTTAAAATACTATGCATACCTGAACTACAATTATCATCTCCAATTCACCCCTTCACTGCTCACATGATACTCTACTGACATAGCCAATCCAATGTAGACAAGTAGACAGGAAGGCATGCATATATCTTTTTGGAACACTCTAAGTGACATGCCTGTGTAGCCAGAAGTGATCATAGCCCCACATCTACAAAAAGAAGTGTCAGAGTAGGTCATCTATTACATCTATTTCAAATATAAGAGAAATAGGTGAATGTTTACCACAATCAAGCCTATGTAGCCTTAGCATCTTTTTGGACTCCAAATTGCCTTTCCTTTGAAGTCACCCACAAGACATATCCACAAATGTGTTAGCACATGTCATATAAACACCACCACCCAGTCAAATGAAGGAACTACATCTAGATCTAGAAGAAAGGAGAAACAACATATATCCCCTCTATTACCCAAGATTTTGCTAAACATGTGACCAGTCAAAACAAACATGACCACCTGACCCGCGTGGTTGCATATAATAGATCAATGTTACCTTGTTGTTTTCCCTAATGAAAGAAGGAGGACCTTAACAAAGTAAACATGACTTCATACCTAGAGGCCATATTAATATCCCCATGATTCACTGCTAAAATGCCAGCTAGACAATAGCATTCCTGCCCCTATTGGTCAAACAGAGAATTAATGGGAGTCTCATCAAATCTTAAACCAGTAATCCTAAAAAACTCAATCAGGGTGATTTCTAGCTCACCAAAATCAAAATGAATAGTATTAGTCTCTCAAAGAAAGTGCTCAATTAGGGGAAGGAGATAGGATCTATCTATGATCCCACACTAACTATTACTATTAAAGCCAGTCATCTTCAACAACTCCACCTCTTTAGCTACCAAGCTGTCATACAAATACCCATCTCATTCCAACATGTTTTCCAATATATGTTTGACAATCCGATACCCTAGAGGAATACATCAGAGAACAAAGTCAAAATCATTGCTACATGATGAAAAAGGCCAATTCCATATGGGCAAAACAAATTGAAAATAATATAGAGCAAAGTATCATAGTTATACCTCATTATTAGCCCAACAACCTTGATTATATAGATTCATCCAAAACATGCTCAGATGATGGATAAATATCTCATATGAGAGAACTTCCCCCTTGATCATGCTCACACTGCCATAACATCTGATCACGGAAGACTTGATTCAGAATATTCATAAATCAGATACAACTTAGAAAGGCAAGTATGCATACCGTGGGTACACCTCATCCCCCACATCATCACCAACATCTTGCTCATCTATAAGGGGATCCACCTCATGTCAGGTCATGAGAAACTATCTTCACAACAACAAAGGTAATTTGTCAAAAGCTTTCCACAAAATATAAAATTGGCTCGATCAGACAACGAACAACCAAGGAAATGACAAAATGGATAAATTAGCTAGGTCACATATCATAATGCACATCCAGATCATGTTCAACCTCTAGTATGCAAAGAACGTTGGGAAGCCAAAAACTGAATTTCACCACCAAGGGCCAAAATGGCCAAACTAAAGTGCAAATATGAAAGTTATACATTCCTTGAGATATATGTAGATGAAACCCACACTGAGACGCCGTCAGAAAGGACCTCCAAAAGATCCTCTAATGTCATGCGATTATTGATAGAAATGTCACTGAGATAGTTGGCAGAATGCTTCAATCCTTTTCCCCAAACTGGCAGATCACAACTATTTGCTTGCTCTCTCTTTCTCTCCACTTCCCATCATCATTGCCTTCAAACACTCTGACCTAGTCTCCGCTGCTTGCGTGAGTAGGAAAGAAATGGGAAGGGTGATCAACCCTCCTCCCATTTACCCTCTTTTAAAGACAAAAACTTAAGGGGTCTAGTGTTAAGTGAGGGAAAAAATAGGGAGATCAAGTGATAGAATATGTGGGGCTCAATTGTAAAATGGCCATGGTGGCCACCTAGAGGCATGGCCATTCTGCTCAAATGCCTATTTTGACTAGATTCATCAATTTCTTTAAAGTGTTGTCAATAGTATGTGATCGAGGCATGTCCACCATGACTGTGGTGAAGTATCACAGCCGTTTGGGTGTCCTTCCCTTACACCTAAGCTTTGAACTTGGTCATTCATGGATGTTATTGCCTTATTACACTCTTTGACCACTTGAGGTAGGTTGGTAGTGGTTTTGGCCTCATTTTGGACTCCTCTAAGCCTGGGGAAACCCTATATTAGGCCATCTTCTCTCCATTCCATCAAGAAGTGGTCAAAGTACCTATATAACATGCAAAAATCCTTCATAAGTGCATTTGATAATAATATGCATATTGAGGGAAGTAATGTTCATTCTAACAAGTCTAGATGTGAATGAAGCACAAATTGGCACAAGATGAAGCCCTACAATAGAGCTGCATCAATGAGTCATTGAGAAAGAAAAGAGACTAGGTGAGGTGGTCGGTTGGTAGGAGTTTTGGCATGAGTTTTTCGGCCATTACTTACCAGAGACATATCTGGTGGAGAAGATGGCTTAGTTTGAGGGGGGGGTTCTCCATGGATCATTGTCTATTAATGACTATGAGGGAAATTTAATGGAGTTGTTGAGGTTTTGTCTTCACATTTAAACCATGAGATGATTAGAAGGTTTGAGAAGGGATTGAATGTTGAGTTGGCATGGACATCGTCATCCGTGGAGTATCTTCAGAAGTTTTACACCTTTATGGAATTTGTAAGGAGGATAGAGAGGACAACCATGGAGCGACAAGACGCTAGTGCTATAAAGAGGTTTGCTCAGTTCTAGGGACAACCATCTAGCACTTTTAAGAGGATGAGGTTTTCTTGGCCGCAATACCAACAATCACAATAGAAGTTGACTTTTTGGAGCCAAGGACACATGTACAATTATAGTGATCTCCTAGTAAGGGAGAGGCCATAGATTTGCACCTTCTGGGGAAAATAATTCAGGGTCAGTATTGATGACAAGGCTGTCTAGGCCGTAGTATGACACGAGGATCTGTTACAAGTGTGGTCAGGTTAGGCATGTGGGATGGCCTTGGCTAGAAGAACTAAGAAGTTATATATAGATGAGGCAGATCTAGTAGAGTTCATAGATACATCAACAATAGTATAGTAGCAGTGGAAGTAGGGGGCATGTCTAGTCATAAAAATGGGGTCTTCAGGACCAACTATCATAGGTTAAGGATGACAACAAGAAACATATGCAATGAGTCAATCATAAGGAGTGGTCAACCAATAGGTCATGATAGGTTAGATGGAACCTTTTCTTCTAACTTATATGCCTCTAGATTTGTATCTATTTTGGTTGACCAAGGTGTAACACACTCATTTATCACTAGTGGGGTGATAAATAGTTGTAATTTTCCTATTTGTAGTAGAATTGATAACCTCTTATTAGAAGCCCCTTTCTTTCTTGGGATGTATCCTTCAAGTGGATCTTATGCCACTTGATATGATGTGATGCTAGGGATAACTACCATGGAGAGGTATAAGGTTGTTTTGGAGTGTGGTTCTAAAGTTACAATGTTTTATGAGGGGATATATCTTGGAAGTTATAAGGAGATAAGAAGATTCTTCCTACTTGTAGGGTGTTGGTCGTGGTAGTAGAGAATTTTTTGAGACATGGATGTGAGGTTTTCTTGGCTCATGTGGTGGATATCAAGGTGAGGGTTCCTAGTATCCAAGGATTACCAGTAGTGATGGAGTTTGAGGATGCTTTCCACAACAAGTTTCCATGTATTCCACATAGAGATAGATTAATTTTGAAATAAATATAGTTCGTGGTATCTAACCCATAGATTAGGCACCTTACAAGATGGCTCTATATAAGATGAACGAGTTCAAGAAACAATTGTTGGAGTTGTTGAAGAAAGGTTTCATACAACCTAACACTTCCCCTTGGGGTGGTCTTGTGTTATTTGTGAAGAATAATGATGGTTCTTTGAGTCTTTGCATAGACTAATAGTGAAGAACAAGTACCTTTTTCTGAGGATAGATAATCTATTTGACCAGTTGAGAGGTGCTTTAGTGTTTTCGAGGATACATCTGACATAAAGATATCACTAGTTTAGGATCAAGGCAGATTACATATCTCAAACTTCTTTTAGGACTAGGTATGGACATTATGAGTTTGTGGTTTTGTCGTGTGGGCTAACCAATGCAATAGAAGTGTTTATGGACCTAATGAATAGAGTGTTCAGATTGTACCTTGACTAATTTGTGGTGGTGTTGAATGTTGATATCTTGATATACTCCAAAGACATGCAACAACATGAGTAACATCTTCACCATGCATTGGAGTTGTTGAGGCAGTATAAGTTGTATGCTAAGTTTAGTATGTGACAGTTTTGGCTGACCTAGGTGTCATTTCTTGGCCATGCCATCTTAGAACAAGGGGTTTGCATAGACTTAAAGAAAGTGGAGTCAGTGTTGGGGTGGGAGCAGCCAAAGACACTGTCTGAGGTTCAAAGCTTCCTGGGTTGGGCCGATTGTTACAGATAGTTCATCAAGAACTTTAATGCAATGGCTCTAACTTTGATCAAGCTAACTATGAAATATGTTCCTTTTGGATGGGATGACAAGCGTCAACATTCTTTCTATCTATTAAAATAGAAGTTGACAAGTGCTATAGTCTCAGTGTTTCTAGAGCCTGGGAAGGGTTATATCATTATCTGTGATGCCTTGAGGAGAGGGTTGGGATGTGTGCTGATGCATGACAAGAATGTGATTTGTTTTTATTCTCTACAAATTAGAAAACACAAGAGGAACCACCCAACACTTGACTTGGAGTTACCAATTGTGGTTCCTTCCTTGAAGATTTGGAGACACTATTTATATGGTGAAAATTTCCAAATCTTCACATATCACAATAATCTTCAATACATCTTCTTGAAATAGGAGTTGAACATGAGGCAAAAGAGAGAGATGGAGATGATCAATAACTATGACTGTACAATAGACTATCATATGAGAAAGACGAATGTAGTGGCAGATGCGTGGAGTCTTCATCATCATCTACAAACAATGCATAATTTGTTCTATGGCTTGTCACAAGTGTGACATGTTGGTGTCACTTAGATACATGGATAAACAATTAGAAGTATCATTATTGACAGGTTTGTTGGCACAATTATAGGTCAAACCAAAATTGAGGTAGAAAATCATAGGTGTGAAGATAGATGATACTATGACATAGAACACCAAGTTAGAGTTTGGTAGTGGAAAACATGATGGGTTTCATGAGATTGAGGATGATATAGTGTGTTTCCACAACTAGATGGTGGTTCCTGATGTTGGTGGTCTAAGGAAAATGGTACTTGAGGAAGCTCATTCCTCCATGTACTCTATGCATCTTGGTAGTATAAAGACCTATCATAATCTCAAGGATTTGTATTGGTGTCCAAGTTTGAAGCACGATGTGGCAGAGTTTGTGGCTAACTATCTAGTCTGTCAACAAGTTAAAGTAGAGCATCAGAAGCCTACAGGAACATAGCAACCATTTCCAATTCCACAGTGGAAATGAGATAATATAACTACGATTGTGGTTGGTCTTCCAAAGATATCTAAAAGTCATGATTCCATCTGGGTGATCATTGATTGAATGATAAAATTAGGTAACTTTTTTCCAGTCAAGACCAATTACTCTACAAGAAGTTGGCACATATTTATGTTGATGAGATAGTTTGTCTCCACGACGTACCAGTGACAATAGTGTTAGACAGAGGCCCTCAGTTAACTAGCAGGTATTGGGAATGCCTACATACAATGTTGGAGATACAATTGAGGTTCAATACAACTTTTAACTCGCATACAGATGGTCAGTATGAAAGAACCATACAAAAATTAGAGGATCTATTAAGAGCATGTATGCTTCAATTTCTTGTAAGTTGGGATATTCACATGATTCTGATCGAGTTTGCCTACAAAAATAGTTATCAGAGGAGTATAGACATGGCATTGTATGAGGTTTTGTATGATAGGAATTGTAGTTTTCCTTTTTGTTGGTACAAGGCATGTGAATATCATTTGTTGGGTCTGAAGCTAGTGCAATAGAGTACATAGAAGATCAAAGTGATTCAATCACAATTAAAGGAAACACAAGATAGATAGAAGTCTTATGTAGATATGTTGGCTCAAGGTTGGAGACCGTGTATATCTCAAGGTTTCCCCTTGGAAGGATGCACTGAGGTTTGGTAAGAAGGGTAAGTTGGCTCATAGGTTCATTGGACCTTATCCTATCCTAGCTCAAGTTGGGAAGGTGGCTTATAAGTCCAAGTTATCTCTAGAGTTACACTAGTTACACAATGTGTTCTATGTTTTGATGTTGAGAAAGTGCCATCCTGATGCAACGCAGACATTGCATCATGTGGAGGTAGATTTAGAGGAGGATGTTACCTATGCTGATGGTCCAATGTTGATCTTATATCAGCGTGTGTAGAAGCTGAGAAAGAAGGATAGAGCTTTAGTGAAGGTGTTGTGACATTGATAACACCAAATTTTGTGATGTTTTTGGCCCTTATTTCGTTGTCAAATCTTCCCTTTTAAACTATTTTCCTCCCCTTTTCATCATGTTTTTGAATAAACAGGTCGCGCTATGCTCTTAACTCAATTTTATCATCTTTTGCATAGTTTTCCTCATTTTTCCACTCATTTATCAGCAAAAAGGCCCGTCCCGGCCCATGAACGTGTTCTACCTGCATCGGCCCTCCTACCAGTTGGCCGACACACTCACTGCCCGACATACAGCAGCCCGATACAGCTACCGCGTGACAAGGGCATGCCACGCAAGGAGGATCTGACGGGCGATATGCCACTTACCCGACAGGGAGCTGTACTCGCCACGACTACTGAAGCGTGTCACACGATACAAGCCACCCACCGACAGGCTCCCACTCGTCACGACACCCGACACGCTTACAACTCGACACTCTCTGTGCCGCGTGATATGCATATCGGGCATCCCTGAAGCCGCAATAATAGAGCTGATCGAGGACACATGGCGCCCGGAGAACCACAACTTCTCCCAACCGCTGCCTATAAATAGAAGCTACAGGACTCCGATGGGACAGGTCAGAATCTCGTGAAAGCTAACTTGGGAAAGCCCCTGGATCTAGCATGTCCCATCCCAGAGGTGTACCGGGCGATACTAGGTGAGCACTTCCCCGACCCGAGAGGGCAGGAATGGTTCACTTAGGATCCGTCCCAGTCACCGCAGCAGCCCGATATCAACCAACGAGGACACCCGATATGAGTAACCCGATACCCTAAGTAGTCTCTAGCCCGACATGATACCGAGCCCGATACGAATCACCCGTCACGGTGTGTCGCCCGAGAGGGTGGCATCCCATCATGACCATATCGGGCGAGAGAGGTTTGGTCGGTACGTCTTCCTATCAAGTCCTATCGCCCGACAGGGAGTGCCGCCCGACATAGGCATATCGGGAAGAGCTCCAAAACTAGTATCGGGCTAGAGTAATCTTAGGGATCTACTTCTGCATGCCGCTCTTCTAAATCAAGGAGGTGATACTTATCTTTACCTTTTTCAGTAATTTACTTTCTTTACTTATGCAATGTAACCAAACCCTTTTAGATAATGATTATGCTAATGGAATTAGATGAGTTGACATGTCCGTTGCTTCATGTTTGGTTCCTTTTTGTTGAATGATTACCTTTCTTAGCATCTGAACTCTAGCTTGTATGATTGGATCATGTTTTGACTAGCTATCGATTCGTGTTTCCCGCTGCAACAACCTCGAGAGAGGTGTTGCAACTCTAGTGTTTGGTCCGATCAGGGAGTACGAGAGTACCCAGGATCAGAGTTGCTTCAGTTATCTTCCACTCTGACCCAAGTCTAGCAACCTCAAGAGAGGTGTTGGTGCTTAGTTAGAGGTACCCTCTTTGAGAGAAGGGGTGCTGGATGTTCCTGCTGCCACTTGTTATACCAAAGTTTTCCTCATTGGTTCCTTACTAAAGAAATAGTGTTATCTCCTCTGTTTCTGTTGCATTAAAACCCTAAAAACTGATAAACACTTAAAACCTTAATTTCTCCTTGTAACTCCAGTTGGAGATAGTTCTCTTTTATTTTATCGATCTTGGCCTATTGTTCCCTTCGGGAACTTTATCCTCATCTTACCCTTGCCGGAGTGTAATGTGTTGATTCTGTGTTCTTAACACTACCACCCTTATCCCTGTGGTTTGACCCCGATCGCCACTTCAGACCCCGTCATCGTTGCGGGGGCCTAAGAGTCGGGTAATTTAAAAGTCTGAATACTTCAAATCTGCTCCTTTTGGACACGCGATTTAGGCCGATCAACTTTTTGGTGCCATTGCCGGGGACAAGGAAAAATGGTACTGTTAACGAACCCGAATCCACTGACTACACTCCCATGCCTCAAGCTTAGTAATGAGCTTGATAGACATTTTTCCTTTTTTTAATCTTCTAACCTGAAAAAAAGTATAGAGTAGTTCATTTTATTAATACAAGTTTTCTAACTTGATTTTACGTGCTATTCAGGTACTCAGGAAAGAAGCATTCTGCTCATTTGAGCACCGACACTACTAGCCATGCCAACTCACGTCGAACCACCTCTTTCAGAGGGTGAGCAACACGCGAGAGTTAGACCTCACTCGCCTCTGCATGAAGACAATGACCGTTATGACGGCAACCATAAACATGAAGATCCTGAAATAGAACAATTCAAGGCTGGCCATCGCCATGAGAGACGTCGTCATCATTGAAGACGCAGAAGAAATCAATATAACCAGGAGAAGAACCAGGGAGACAGTGACAATGAAGATTCAAACGAAGAAGAAAAGACCCTCAGGGAGTTAGCTTCCACAAAGGCCAATAATTAAAGATGTCCTATTGTCATCCCAAGGTTCAACGCAACCAACTTTGAGCTAAAACTGTCTGTCATCTCTATGATCCAGAACAAGCGCTTCAGAGGGAATTCAAAGAATGTAACCCTTACCATCATCTAGATGCTTTTAAAAATATTTGTGATACCATTAAAATGCGGGGAGTTCCCCAAGAAGTCATATATTACAAGGGATTCATCTTTTCTCTAGAGGACAAGGCTTTATCCTAGTACCTCGGGCTACCGCATCAAGCTCTTAACGGATGGAATGCGCTGGCGGACGCTTTTGTAAACAAGTTTTACCCTATGGAGAAAACTGTTAGGAATAAATAGAGAATCACATCGTTTATGCAAAAACCGAATGAGAATCTACACGAAGCCTGGGAACGGTATCAAGAATATCAGAGGGAATGCCCCCATCACAACTACTAGAAGGGTTTTCTGATAACCACCTTGTATAATGGTCTGACCCCTGAAGAAAGGGTTTTGCAGGCAGTGACTTTCTGGGGAAGAATCTCAGCAGATCCAAAAAGATCATAGAGAACATGGCCGAGTTACAAGATGGCACCGATTACGACAGATCTGATAGAGGACATGCTAAGAAGGCCGCTAGTGAAGGGCCCTCCATCAAATCCAAAGCTTTAGAGGTTGTCACCACTCAGATCCAGAAGATAGCCACTGACGTCAGACAATTGAAAGAATCAGGTGGAAAAGGGAAAAAATAGGTTGAGAAAGTCATGAAATGTGTCACCTGCGGAGAAGCTGGACACGGGGTTGATAACTGTGTTTACACCAGACCTGACGAGTCAACTGAAAGTGAATCTGAGGCAGAGGAAGCCGAGAACGTCTCTTTTGTCAACTTCAAGAGACTGGATCACCTTGGTTTTAACTATGGCAACAAGGATGCGGCCGAAAACTCGCATCAGCTAAATAACCCCACCAAGCAACCCCAAGGTTTTGAGAAAAGAGGGGACAAGGTTAGTTCACCAGAACTACCACTTTCCAATCGAACAAGGCAAACTTCCAAGGACAAGGAAAGTACCAAAGTCGCCAAGCAGCTAACCCTAGTCACAGCCAGGGTCAAGCTAAGGAGCAAAGCCAGCACAAGAATTCGAACCAACCAAATTTGGTGGGTCAATTGTTTGATTTTGTCAAAAGTCAAGATACTATCAACAACCAGCTGGCGCAAAGCACGCTGTCAAATTCAGGAGTTCTGAACACGATGCAGGTTCAGATGGCAGACATGCAGACTCACCAATGCCAAATCGATCAGTAGTTGGCCCAGATGGCCGAGTTGATAAAGAACCCCTCGGGTAAGATACCCTCCAACACTAAATCCACTAAAATGGCGGTGTTGAGATCAGGGAAGACAGTAGAATGTCCTGAAGAAGCCAGACCCGAGGAACCTGAATCGAGGACTGCGATAGATAATCCCGTAGAAGAAAACAATCAACAAGCTCATGTCAGGGAACCAGAACCAAGATCCATTGAGGAATTGTTTGGTAAGAGAAGTCCTTACTCTCCCACGTTGCCTTTCCCTTACAAACTGATAAAGGCCCCACATTTTAAAAAGCGTTATGAGAAGTTTATGGAGTCAGTAAAGAAACTTCACCTCGAAGTACCTTTTTTGGATGCTTTAGAGGAAATGCCGACCTACGCTAAGTTTTTCAAAGATTTGATCACCAAGAAGAAAAGAGGAGGAAGAATCGAGACCGTGCATCTAGCTAGTATGTCTTCTGCTTTTGTCAAAGCATATTTACCCAACAAGAAGAAGGATCCAGGGGCTTTCACCATTCCTTTTTCCGTTGGAGATAATGTCGAGCGAAAAGGTCTTGCTGATTTAGGGGCTAGCATCATCCTTATGCCCCTAAGCCTCGCACAACGTTTAGGTTTGACAGATATGGTCAAGACCAACATGAGGTTTGAGTTGGCCGACCATTCTTTCAAAAGATCTGTAGGAGTTGTGGAGGATGTTCCAATTCATGTTGGAAGTTTCTTCATTCCTTGCGACATTGAAGTCATTGACACTTGGAGGACCCTGGATGTCCTATCATCTTTGGACGCCCCTTCTTGGCTACAGGAAGAGCGTTGATTGATGTTGCCGAGGGGATAATTACTCTAAGGGTCGAAAACGACCACTTAGATTTCAAAGTAAAGGATGCTATGAAGGGACCCTCCCTATTAGAATCCACTTACTCTATTGAAAGCTACAACTAGTTTTGTGAAGAGATGGAAGAGGATATCGTAATGGTAGACCTGCTTGTGAGAGCATTAAGCAATCAAGATTCTAATTCTGAAGACTCTGAAAATCCAGAAGTTGTTGAGTTTCTCAACTATCTTAATCAGTCTGATGAAGATCTGAACAACGAGGAAGAGGTAATAGAAACAGTTAAGTTTGCCTCTCTAGAGGAGGCACCAGAAGAAAAGGCACCCAAGGCTAAACCTGAGTTGAAGCAGCTACCTAAAGGGTTAAGGTATGAATTTCTAGATCAAGAAGAGAGAAATCCTATCATCGTTAATGCCCATCTTACGAAAGATCAATTGGACAAACTTCTTGAGGATTTGAGACTCCACCGGAAGGCTATAGGATACTCGATAGAGGATATCAAAGGCCTTAGCCCTACATTATGTATGCATCGCATTAATTTGGAAGAATCTGCTAAACCTCTGGCTCAACCCTAGAGAAAATTGAACCAAATGTTGAAAGAAGTTGTGAAGAAAGAAGTAATCAAACTAAGGGATGCTGGGATCATTTACCCGATCAGTGACAGTAATTGGGTGAGCTCAATCCACGTGGTACCGAAGAAAGGAGGGATAACAGTAGTTAAAGGAGATAAAGGCGGTGAAGTGGCGGTTCAGACCGTCACCGGATGGAGGATGTGTATTGACTATCGAAAACTGAACCAAGCAATGAAAAAAGATCATTATCCGCTTCCTTTCATTGATCAAGTTCTGGAAAGATTAGCACATCATGACTATTTCTATTTCTTGGACAGTTTTTCAGGGTTTTATCAAGTTCCCATCTTGCCAGACGTCCAGGAGAAAACTACTTTTACCTGTCTTTATGGCACCTACGCCTTCAGAAGAATGCCTTTTGTCTTGTGCAATGCTCCCGCAACGTTTTAGCGTTGCATGATATCGATGTTTTCAGATTTTCTGGAGGGCATCGTGGAAGTTTTTATGGACGACTTTTCTATATATGGAAAGGACTTCGATGCCTGCCTCAAAAACCTGTCTCTGGTCTTACAACACTGTGAGGAAAAGAGTTTGGTCTTGAACTGGGAGAAGTGCCCCTTTATGGTACGAGAAGGCATCGTGGTAGGGCATAAAGTCTCGAGGCGTGGAATCGAGGTAAACGTTAGCAAGGTTGAAGCCATATCTAAACTTCATCCATCGAAGTCTGTAATGGGAGTGAGGAGTTTCCTCGGGCACACTGGCTACTACTGAAGATTTATAAAAGACTTCTCAAAGATCTCGAAACCGATGTCCAACCTTCTGGTAAAGGATGTTGAATTCAATTTCTCTGACGATTGTCTAAATGCTTTTCAGGCCTTAAAAGACGCCCTTATCTCACCGCCTATCCTTCAAGCTCCAGACTGGGAGCTACCTTTCGAGCTTATGTGTGATGCCAGTGACTATGCTGTAGGAACAGTCCTGGGACAGAAAAAGGACAAAAGGCACCACGTCATTTGCTATGCCAATCGTACTCTAGATGAAGCTCAGGTGAATTATACGACTACAGAAAAGGAGATGCTCACGATAGTCTTTGCTTTCGACAAGTTCAGATCCTATCTTATCGGTACGAAGGTGAAGGTCTACACAGACCATGGGGCAATAAGATATCTGATGCTGAAGAAGGATACCAAGCCCAGGCTGTTAAGGTGGCCTTTGTTACTACAAGAGTTCAACCATGAGAACGTTGATAAGAAGGGTGCGGAAAATGTGGTCGCCGACCACTTATCAAGGATCATGGTGGAAGGGCATAAGGAACCACCTATTAACGACAACTATGCTGATGAAGCCTTGCTGATGGTTGAAACCAAAGATGAGAATTTGCCTTGGTTTGCAAATATTTGTAATTATCTTGCCTACGGAGATTTGCCTCCTGATATAACCTATAATCAAAAGAATAAGCTCTTTTCGGATGTAAAGAACTACTACTGGGACGATCCTCTCCTCTTTAGAAGATGCACATATAAACTGTACATAAGATGTATCCCTGAAGAAGAGGTCCCAAACATCCTAAAAGAATGCCATGCCTCTCCATATGGAGGACACCTGGGGAGCGAAAGGACCTCCGCTAAGGTGCTACAATCAGGTTTTTACTGGCCCTCCTTGTTCAAGGACGCTGCAAATTATGTATAGGTTTGTAAAGAATGCCAATCGACAGGAAACATTGGAAGAAGAAATGAGATTCCTATGGCCAATTGGGTCGAAGTTGAGATATTTGATGTATGGGGAATTGACTACATGGGCCCATTTCCCCCATCAAAAGGATATCAATACATCCTAGTCGCAGTGGATTATGTGTCTAAATGGGTGGAAGTTGTTTCCACCCAAACGTGCGACTCCAAATCAGTGATCAAGTTGTTTGAGAAGACTATCTTTCCTCATTTCAGAGTACCTCATACTGTAATAAGAGACGATGGATCACATTTCGTGGAAAAACAGTTTGAAGCGCTCCTGCGAAAGTATGGGGTCAAACATAAGGTCGCTACGCCCTACCACCCACAAACTTCTGGGCAGGTGGAGGTTTCAAATAGACAGATCAAGCAAATTTTAGAGAAGACTGTCAGCCGCACGAGGAAAGATTGGTCAATGAAGCTTGATGACACCCTTTGGACCTACAGAATTGCATATAAAGCACCCATTGGAACAACCCCTTACAAATTGATTTATGGGAAATCTTGTCATCTACCCTTAGAACTTGAACACAAAGCTCTTTGGGATATTAAGTTCTTGAATATGGATCTGGAGAAGGCAGGAGAGAAGAGATATCTGCAGCTACAGGAACTCGAAGAATTGAGAATGCATGCCTACGAGAATGCAAGGATCTATGAGCATAGGACAAAGGTGTGGCATGATGCCCAACTGAGGAAGAAGGATGTAAGTGAAGGTGATAAAGTTTATTATTTAAATCTTCCATTCATCTTTTTCCAGGTAAGATGCAAACCAGGTGGTCCAGACCCTTCACCGTAGCAAAGATATATCCATCAGGGATGATGGAGCTATATGATAAAGAAGATCCATCAATTTTTTTTCCAGTAAACGGGCACAGAGTTAAAAGATTCTATGAAGATGAAGAGTTCGTGAGAAGGACAGAGATAAGTTTGCAAGATGTAGAAATAGCTGAAGACACGAAGTAAAGGATCTGAAGCTGTCAAGCTGACAACGATAACTACAAGCTCTCCTTGGGAAGCAACCCGAGTTTTTACTTTTCTTAGAATAGGACGTTATTTCCTTTCCTACAAGAAAAACATTATGAACATTATGATTGTAATAAGGCCCGAGTCAGTGCATGTGTCACATGCCTGACTCTTCTGTTTTATGGGCCACCGCTCTGTTTTATGAGCATTGATGAGTAATGCTATCTGAGGCCGGGAACTTCACCTTAGGCCCATGATGTTTTACCCATCAATTGCTTTTTCCTTTGCTTTATTTTTGGGTTTTCATCAAAAATCATCTTCGAAAAGTCTTGTATCGGGAAAGGATACCTTGTTCCCTACCCGTATCGTGCAAAAGACTCAGGAGGCATGCAAGACACACCCTTATCGGCTAGGCATATCGGGCATCACACCTCAGCCATGAGCCGTGTCAGACGATACCACCGAAAAGCAAGCAACCGTATCGGGTGGTAGGAGTAATAACCCTTGATTTGATGGATGGGACTTCTCGTCTCGGGAATGATTTGTCTCCTCGCCCGACACGTACCCTTGTTTTACCCGTTTTACTCCCGATATGGATTGCTACATATAGTACGGAGGTTTAACTGTGTCGGGCTACTGCATTTACTCTTCAACTACTCCCATATCGTGCTGTAACTTCTCTCGTTGCTCTCGTCTCGCACAACCTAGCTTCTTCTGTCGTGTCACGCAAGATAACTTCAGATAGTAAAGGTATAACCCGATAGCCGTATCGTTTGACTTGCTTGACACGAACCTCATGTCGCGCACTTTCGTATCGGACTCACGACTTTAGTTGATTCCCTTGTATCGCCTGACATACATTTGTGTCGGCTGCGTTTCATTTGACCGTGTCGCACGACACATCTATAACGCGTGCTTGCCCGATACATTATATCGGGCTACACCCGTGTCACCCAATTTTGTTTACTTTGTGTGTCGGGCGACACCTTTTCTTTCAGAGAGACCGTATCGGGCACTTCGCATTGCGTGGCCGTGTCGCCCAACACACCTTGATCTTTAGATGTATCGGGCACTTCGCATTGCGTGGCCGTGTCGCCCAACACACCTTGATCTTTAGATGTATCGGGCAATGGCCATAACGTCTGGTTTTTCCCGTGTCGCTCAGTCTTGTATCGCGTCGCATATTTCTCCTGATGGGTGAGACCCGTGTCTTGTATCGGGCATGATATCCGTTCTCAATGACTCCCGGTGTCTCACGATGAACCTATGTGATTTTTTAGCCGAACTTCGTATTGCCCGACACGACCGTATCGGGAAACCATCATATCACTCAGTTTTGAAGCCCGATACGGTGGTGTCAGGTAGTTTTTGTATCAGGACAAACTTAGCTTATCGTGCAATCAATTTTCCTTCTAGACACCGATATCGACTTTAAGTTTTTACCTACCTAATATCGGGTAAGGTAGAACAATTAAATGCTCAATAAACTTGTCTTATGATAACAGATATGGCCCGTACAAAGCAAACCGTTGTTCAAGTTGACGAACATGGTTGGAGGATCGACACCGAGGCCACAGCTGAAACTACAACCGTCGGGCAGAAATGCCCAAACCCCGAGGCAGCTGGGCCATCCACGACTGAAAAGAGACCAAGGAAGGAAGAAGTAACGACTCCAACAATAGCAACAAAGTCTTTGAATTATATTCCAGGCAGGTTCATGCCTAGAGACAACGAGCACGAGCTTCGGTACTAAGAATTGGCAATAAAACTCTACATGCCGAGTAGATTCTGCCACCAGTCGTCCTTCCTTTAGCTAGGCATTTTTGACAGACTAGAAAATGTCCTAGCTGCAGTAGGGCTACGAAAGATCTACTTCAGCCACTCTGCCTCCTACACTGAACTCACCAGGGAGTTCATGTCGTCTCTTTGTCGGGTGCAGAATAAACCTGAGGAAATAGAAGAATATGGCAGAGCAGACAGACTACAGGGGCAGCTATATAATGCCGATCACGCCATCTCTGAGAAGCTGCTCAATGAGATCTTCTCTTCCAATGAGGAGGAGAAGGAACTTCTTAACAATGGTGCAAGGATCACCGAAGGAGACAGGTTCAACCCTATCGAGCTCTGGAGGAAGATGACCGACGAGTCATCATTCAAGCCGGGAAGCAAGGTGGCGGCGATGCACTCATGCTTTTAGAGAATAGTGCAGAAGCGTGTGGTGTGCCTACTCTTCAGCAAGAACGAATCAAGCAACATCTACACCGAAGAACTCCTTCTCATGTGGCACATGATGGAGGGAAATATGATCAACTTGGGACGTTTCTTTCTGAATAGGCTATGCCCAATAAAGGATGCCACCAAGGAGTACTGCATGGGTGGCATCGTCAATCTGATTGTGGTCGGGTTAGGGTACCCACGGGAGCCGTGCAGTCTCTCAAGGACAAGGGGCAACGAGAAGATCGACCTCAAGTTCCTCATGAGAGCCAACATCATCAAGAAGGAGGGGCAAAGCTACTTCTACAAATTCGCGAGAACAAGCACCCTCCTTCCGCTTCCTAGCTGTGCCAACTACGACGCAGAAAAGCTGGTCTTCACCAGCGTAGAGATCGAAGCCGTGGAAGTTGAAGCCTCTTACAACGTCACCACTAGTATACAAGAGAGGGCGGATGCAAGAGGAGAACCAATTCCTCTTGACACTCGGCAGGACAAATCTTCCACAATTCCTACCGAGCCGTCCACTGCTCCAGAGCCACCGACGACAGCCATTGATAGAGCTGTCGTCGCTCCTACCATCCCAGCCATGATCACGACAATATCTGCCGTGGCTGAAGAAAAATACCGATGATCATGGAGGTCGTCGAGGCAACCGGGGCAGAGACAACCGCCCTAGCCCCAACGGAAGCTGCCATGGAAGAGACAACCGCAGCTCCCGAAAACTTTAGTGGTGCCCTTAGTGGCAGAATAAGAAGCACATCCAGACGCCAGTAATGGGGCGTTCGTCGAGATCCTCAAGATGGAGCTCAGAGCTGCACACCTTACACCGACACCACCGCCAGTGTCTTCTATGGCAGCTATAGAGGAGGTCTCCGACAACGCAAAGGTGGAGCAGAAGCCACCAACACTGCGGCCTTCTCCATCACAACAAGGAGGCGAGGCAGGGACAACTACAAAAGTGCTTACGCCTCGCCTAGAAGCAACTACCTCGCGAACAATCGAGATAGATTCTACCTCGTCGGGTAGACCCTCACGCGAGATGAGTGTCACGAGGACAAGAGGGAGATCTGTAGGAGCCCCTCCGTCGCTCGGGAAGATGCTGGGGCACTAACTCGATCACTTGCGGGAGGTAACAGAAAGCCACTCGGCTACATTTAGTTCACTAACCCGCAAGTTTTCTATTTTCCAACAGAGGCTGAATAGCCAGGAGCGGCAACTGTTGACTCTAGTTGGCCTCCCCGGTAAACTAGAGGCACTCAACACCACGCTACACCAGGCCCTCAAATGCCTCGACGTGATCGAGGAGAGGATGAACATGAGGGACGATCACACGCGTCCAAGGTAGGTGAGGAGATCTCTGTCACCTCGTGGCTCAAGCTCTCAACCCTCCTCATCAGCATCCTCGCCAAGATCGTCGTCCACTTCCTCCTCCAGCGGGCCATCCCAAATGCCCAAGGAAGGGACGCTACAAAGGTCAGCTAATGGAGCTCCAATAGGACAGGCGAGCTCCCGCGGTTTGGAAGAAATAGCTCCCTCAGTCCCCCAAGACAAACCTGAGGATAACAATGAAGCAATCAGCATCGGGGAGGACTCTTCTGACGAATCTAAGGGAGGGGGGGGGGACATCTGTGCCGCCAATGAAAGACACCCCCACAGAGGACGAAGCTCGACGACAGATGAATTCTCTACACCGTCGGAGATACCTTCCTTCAAGATGGCTGACTTTGACAGAAGGGTCATCAGATACCTGTCGATCAGGGACCAGAAACTGTTGAACAAGGTCCTGAGGTCACAGGCTGATGAAGAAGATGTCGTCTGGAGCGACAACTACTTCTCTGTACGACGGGGAGCACTCATAAGCATGTTCTGCTCGGCAGCCGTCATCAGAAAGAGGTTGTTCAGGGTCCTAGAGGGTGCAATAATAGAGAATATCAACACCAGGACAGGTCGGGAAACAATATATAATGCCACCTGGACCTTGGCAAGAAGATTGATGATGGGACTACCAGATTCCATCGCGGTGGCCAACATGCTACGAAACATCGAAGAGCACAACACAAACATCGTGTTGGCCCCGTACAAGCACCACAACATGTGGTTCCTGTGTGTGGCAGACCTCCAGAACCATGACGTCCAGCTCCTCAACTACTGCAACAAGGAGGTGCCATGCTCAGGAGTTATTTTTAGTCGCCCGGAGGACAAACATCTCAGGCTTCTACCGCTGCGTGTTCTCCGAGCCATCAAGCAAGGAGTCTAATGTCATAGCGGCATTTGGAACTTCTTCTCTATCGGAGACTTCCCCTTCCAAGCAGAAGAGGGAAGTGGAAACAATGCCTTTATCGTCTTGCGTGCCATGGAGCTACATATTCAGATACATAAGGCATCTCCAGGGCCAAAACTTCTTCCATATCAGGAGCATCTACTCCTTACTGCTGATCAAAGATAGGCGCTACTTCCAAGATGCATGGGTACCAGAGAGGCTGCTGGACAGTGATCAAGCAGACGAATCTTTGCAACCCAGCAGCACTCCAGAGAAAGAAGCTGAGATAGAAGTAGACATCTATGGGGCAGGCAAGCGGTTAGAAATTTTACGGGAAGTACACGGAATCGAAGACCCCGCTTCGCCTGAAACATCAGAAGAAATGATCAACAACTTCGACCATTTTGCGTGCTCTACACTCACGCAGGAGCAGGTCAATGAAGTTCTTATGAAGTTAGCTGACTCTACCCCAGCAGATGTCATCTACGAGGCAGGTAGTGTCATAGTCCCAGTTGACGACTTGAGGGACATGGTAAAAGAAGGAGGATGTTTGGCGATATTTATGGCGGCCGCCTACATCCAAACACCACAGAAGAAGTTTGAACATGCATACATAGCTCATCCAATGTTATTCAATGACATCTACCTTGCCAATGAATCAGGAGCGAAGCAAAGCTTTCTGGCAGAGTTGCAGTGCAGTGATCCGTGCAAAATCTTCCTACCCATCCTGCACTACAACCACTAGACGCTCCTGACGATGTACACTTGCCAACGAGCATGAATCTTCTACAACAACTCAGACATCAACAAAGATCATCTGGTGCAGTGTACATCGACAATGTTGACACCCCTCGAGCGCTTAGTATGAAAATACTATGAGGAGGTGGTGGCGTTGATACAACCATTCCTGGAGATAGCAGCTAGCAAATGGCATGAGCTTCAGTTCTGCCACCGCAGTCTACAACAAATTCCTTTATCCAACGACTGTGACATCTTCGTGCTGGAATGGATATCAAATTAAGAGATGCCTGACCAGCTCCACCACATTGACTACCACAGCAAACAAGGAGAATATGTGTGGGAGCTTCTATCTGGAAAAGGCGCGCTCACCAGCTAACCCTCACTGAGTTAACATTACCCTACCTTATCTACTTCACAACTCTGGGACAGAGTGTGGAGTAAGTTTGGATGGGGATTCTATGTACGAGTGAGGGAGGTACTAAAAGCACTTCAAACTTCACCCCTTTTGTTATTTCTGTTCTTTTTCTATAACATGTGTACATATACATATACATGCCTCATACAAAATACAAAAATTTTGTTTATTTTGTCTCCACATATATGTACAAAGACATTATATAGTAAAAACATGATGCGACTTCTTGCCAGTTTGTTTTCTATGTGTCCAAGGAGATGCAGGTTTTGTTATGTATTTTTTATAATGCAGCCTCAAACAACAAAAGACTATGACTTTCCATGCCAAAAATTTCGAAAAATAATCTCGCAACAGCTAAGAGATGTGTATGCAGAAGGAAAAATCTGCCCAAATAGAAGAAAATTTCTCTTGTTTTCCTTTACCCTAAAAATCCCCAAAAGAGAGAATAGCCTTATGAGAGTGAATAAAAGCATGAGAGTTGTGCAAAAAAAAATGTATACACACTTGTGTTCCACAAGTACCCATCTTTAGGCATGGTAGATCCGGGGCAGTGGTACGTAGGATGTGAAATCACTACTCTAAAGCCAACTGGCTTGGACTGCAGGGACCACTCGCCCGCTAACGGACCCATACCTAGATGGACTGATGGGAAACAAGAAAAAAAAACCCAAAAATCCTTAAACCTACCCAAACACACAACTTTATGTTCCCAAAAGCTGTTTGGTGTGAAAGCTAACTTCGAAATCATGCACCCAAGTCTCGCCGAAGCTGTGGAGAAATATTTTGCTGAAATAAGGTGTGAAAAATAAAGTCTGTTGTTCGTGGTCGGGCAGTGTTCTCTGTAAGACATGTCAATGCCCGCTCAAACTCATGGTCTGAAAACCATACCGGTTAAGAAGAAGCATCACAAAACAAAGTTTAAAGATTGATTGAGGACAATCAAAATGCTAAGTTTGGGGGAGTTGATAACACCAAATTTTGTGATGTTTTTGGCCCTTATTTCGTTGTCAAATCTGCCCTTTTAAACTGTTTTCCTCCCCTTTTTGTCATGTTTTTGAATAAACAGGCTGCACTACGCTCTT
Organism: Alisma plantago-aquatica; assembly: GCA_963693085.1. NCBI lineage: Eukaryota > Viridiplantae > Streptophyta > Magnoliopsida > Alismatales > Alismataceae > Alisma > Alisma plantago-aquatica. The sequence goes on along the minus strand of OY856409.1, from coordinate 1,903,443,882 downwards.
AACTCAATTTTATCATCTTTTACAGAGTTTTCCTCATTTTTCCACTCATTTATCAACAAAACGGCCCGTCCTGGCCCATGAACGTGTTCTACCTGCATCGGCCCTCCTACCAGTCAGCCGACACACTCACTGCTTGACATACAGTAGCCCAATACAGCTACCGCACAACACAGACATGCCACGCAAGGAGGATCTGATGGGCGATACGCCACTTACCTGACAGGGAGCTGTACTCGCCATGACTACTGAAGTGTGTCGCGCGATACAAGCCACCCACTGACAGACTCCCACTCATCATGACACCCGAAACGCTTACAGCCCGACACTCTCTATGCTGGGCGACACGCATATCGAGCATCCCTGAAGCCACAATAATAGGGCTGATGGAGGACACGTGGCGCCCAGAGAACCACAACTTCTCCCAACCGCTGCCTATAAATAACAGCTACAGGACTCCGATGGGACGGGTCAGAATCTCACGAAAGCTAACTTGGGAAAGCCCTTGGAGCTAGCGTATCGCGTCCCAGAGGTGTACCGGGCGATACTAGGTGAGCACTTCCCCGACCCGAGAGGGCGGGAATGGTTCACTTAGGATCCGTCCCGGTCACCGCAGCAGCCCAATATCGACCAACGAGGACACCCGATATGAGTAACCTGATATCCTTAGCAGTCTCTACCATGACACGATACCGAGCCCGATACGAATCACCCGTCACGGTGTGTCGCCTGAGAGGGTGGCATCCCGTCACGACCGTATCGAGCGAGAGCGCTTTGGTCAGTACGTCTGCCCGTTATGACCTATCGCCCGACAGGGAGTGCCGCCCGACACAGGCGTATCAGGTAGAGCTCCAAAACCAGTATTAGGCTAGAGGAATCTTAGGGATCTGCTACTGCATGTCGCTCTTCTAAATCAAGGAGGCGATACTTATCTTTACCTTTTTCAGTCATTTACTTTCTTTACTTATGCAATGTAACCAAACCCTTTTAGATAATGATTATGCTAATGGAATTAGATGAGTTGACATGTCCGTTGCTTCATGTTTGGTTCCTTTTTGTTGGATGATTACCTTGCTTAGCATTTGAACTCTAGCTTGTATGCTTGGATCATGTTTTGACTAGCTATCGATTCGTGTTTCCCACTATAGCAACCTCGAGAGAGGTGTTGCAGCTCTAGTGTTTGGTCCGATCAGGGAGTACGAGAGTACCTAGGATCGGAGTTGCTTCAGTTATCTTCCACTCTGACCCAAGTCCAGCAACCTCGAGAGAGGTGTTGGTGCTTAGTTAGAGGTACCCTCTTTGAGAGAAGGGGTGCTGGATGTTCCTGCTGCTGCTTGTTATACTAAAGTTTTCCTCCTTGGTTCCTTACTAAAGCAATAGTGTTATCTCCTCTATTTCTGTTGCATTAAAACCCTAAAAACTGATAAATGCTTAAAACCTTAATTTCTCATTGTAACTCCAGTTGGAGATAGTTCTCTTTTATTTTATCGATCTTGGCCTATTGTTCCCTTCGGGAACTTTATCCTCATCTTACCCTTGACCGAGTGTAATGTGTTGATTCCATGATCTTAACACTACCACCCTTGTCCCTGTGGATCGACCCCGATCGCTACTTTGGACCCCGTCATCGTTGCGGGGGCCTAAGAGTCGGGTAATTTAAAAGTCCGACTACTTCAAATCTGCTCCTTTTGGACGCGGGATTTAGGCCGGTCAGACATCATAGTGGAGTAGAGGAAGCCACGTGGGAGATAAATGATGAGATGTGTAGGAAGTACCCTTCTTTGTTTGCCTTGGATTTTGGGGGTGAAATCCTTGTTAGCAGTGTAGTTGTAAGGCCCTAACCTTGATTAAATTATAAACATAACCAATTGGCTTAACTGGATGCTTAGTTTAGAAATTTCATCTTTTTTGATGTAACACTAGTTTATGATGCTATAACATGTGGGACTCTGTGCAAATTACCCTTTTCCCAGGATGTAAACATAATTTTATTACTTGCCTAAGTTAGTTCATAACTTTCTTAAGAATTCTACAAATGTTCTCCTTTGAATTGTTTTGAACTTTTCATGAGATTTATACTTGTATAAGTTGTTTTATGATAATAGTGTGGTGTTTTCACCGGTCCACAGAAGCTAGCCTGATCATCAGGTCAATAGATCCTCAATGCTGAATGAGTCTTGTGGTCAACAAATAACATTCCATCTCATCGGTCAATGTGCCTTTGGTGCCCAATGAGGTCACTGTCTAGCCAACCAAAGGGCTACGTATATTGACAAATCTTTGAGTTATGTGTGTATATGACCAACAGTCAGGCTTTGGTCAATGATTTTTTGGTCAATGAGTTTTGGTCAACAAGTTTTGGTGGATGAGTTTTTGGTCGAAAAGTCTTCCTTGCTTGATGATCGGATTGAACCACATCGACTTCCACCCATCTACAAATTTCCCTTCTCTCTCCCTCCTGTCATATTTTACGATCTTGGATCTATGAATCGGAGGCTGATGAGAACCCCTTGTGGTCAAAAATTGTAGAATTTGTGGGTTCATGACCGATTTCGGGTTCTCCTTGGATTGATCTAAGGCCAAAAATCTTATTTATTTCTCCATTTGTGTAAGATCTTTACCACTTAACAATTTTGTTGTTGTTCTTCACCCTCATTTCTCCTACAATTGAGTTCCATTGTGTTTCTTGTAGGAAACCTACACATATGGTTTAAGAAATCTCCTTTATTCCTTACTTGCTACAGAATCACCTTGTTTGTGGAAGTTAGGATGCGTTCTTAGAGATTTAGTGGACCAAAATTGATGCCTCACTGCTGATTTTGGAGATTTTCATGTTAGACTTAGTTTTCTTCTATACCAAGGCGAGTGATATAACCTTAAATACATTTCTTGCTTACTTTCTGCATGCATAACTTCATTCTTTCTCTAGAAACTCTTAGAATGCTAGAAGACAATCATTTAAGTTATATTTACATAGAAACATGATGATATGAGTTTTTTTAATCTTTCATTCTTAATATATGAATATTTCCTATTGAGTATTGAACTCTTCTTTGAATATGAAAGTCTTGAAATTCTTAATATAAACATTCAGACTCCCAAAATGCTATATATGTGATGTTTTGGGTAGTCAAAGAGTAAGGAATTTCGACCTATGTATTATGCTTTATGGTTTCTTGAGTATCTTATATAATTTTAGGACTTGTAGACACTATTATGGTGCTAAAATTATGGTTGGATGAAATGCTTGAACTGAAAGTATCTCTTCTAGACTTAGTTTTGATTGTATGATTGTATGTGTCTTAGAAATACTATAACTCTTACATCCATTGGACATGTATGATGAAATGCTGGGTATTTCATACTTGTGACTCATTAAGATCACTACAAAGTTCCAATTGCTTGTGATACTCTTACATGAAATGATTACTGTTTGAGATCTAAGTGCCCTAGTAGGCTTTTATATGTCCAAATTGTGGCTTGCCCCTCTTTACGATCAAGGATGGATGCCTATGCCTAGATAGAATGACTACTTTATACGTCTTATATCTACTAAGTTTGCAAACCCCAATTAATTTATAGGAACCTTTAGGGTTTATGAAACTTGATGGATGTAGTATAAAATGTATAATTGACTTAGGTAACCAACTATAACCATAATTATGTAGTTCCCTTTGGCTGTAAGATTATCCAAGATCAGGACTTACTGGATAGTGAAATAAGCAATTCGAAAGGAACTTGGAGTCATATATTGTTGAGTATATGTGGGTGTAGATAGGGTAATCCCTGTCATCCTGATTTCAAAGTTTTGAAGAGAAGTTGAGGCCATGTCTTAGATGTTGGTGTGAGTGAGAGCGACGACAGTTGTAACTTAGATTTTAGGGTTTATACCCTAGTTTTTGGTGTTGTGTCTTATGTAATAGGATAGACTAGGCTGTTTTTGGTAGATTGGTTGATGTGATACTATGGTTGTTACTCATACTAATAGAGGGGAAGAGATCTTTAGGATTGCGGTCATCCTAGATCTTATTTGGGACTAATTTTGACTTCACAATGGTCAACTAGTAGTTTGAGTGGTATGACTCAAACTACCAATGGCTTAATAAAATATGTAATTTAGTCATGTAGTATAACTGTAAGGATTATTTAGTGAATCACATTTGGATGATGGTCCTTGTCCTGTTTCTTTTTGATATATATATGATTTATAGTATGATAAGAGAAATCAACTATATTTGTCACTGTAACTATGTCTGAGCATTTGCATAAGTTTCCTAGCCTTTCAACTCTATATACTATCTACCTTAACTACTTAATGTAAATAATATGCTTCTAGCAATTATTTTGAACTCTCTTTTTGGTTGTATATCTTGAACAGTGCAAATGTTGTAATCATGTGTAAAGCATACCTTTTTGTATATAAGATGTGACTGAGGCAACTGAATTCATGTAAAGTTACCTGGCTTGTATATATGTATATATGTGTGTGTATGTGTGAAGTTAGACCATTGTGTATATTTTTCTAGGGAATGTTTGGATATTTTCTTTGGTTTTTAATTCTACCTTTCTCTAGTAACATGGTCAGTTAATTCTTGATCTCTATTTTTGTTTTGAGTGATCTCATTTAGGGTAGTGGGTTCCGCACTTTTGGAAAATAAGAAATACTCCAAGAGTAGACAAAGACCAATACATTCACAAGTAATGAATAATTCCTTAACTCCGTGAATTTTTCTAGTGCTTAATCTTATCAATCTTATCAATATGAGAAATGTCTAGGGAAAAGACAATTGGCCAATACAATCATCGGCCATGAAGGCTACCTAAAATATGGAAACTTGTCTCGTGCCTAAACTTATCCATCTTGGGCATTGTTGGAGAACTAAATCAGAAAAGACAATGTGTTCAAACATCCTGACAAGCAACTTGGAACTCTTCGAGTGATATGGTGATGCTTTGTTGATCCCTACATTTGGTAGGATCATTCAAGTAGTTGTCATGGTTCAATGATGATAAGACTGTTGATTTTAATATGAAATCCCACCATTTTATCCACTTTTCACCACCACCTTCTCTCACTAAGGCATGAGACAATACAAAGATCAGATGTACAAATGTGAGAATTAGAGCAATGATGAGAGTCACTTTTGTGGTTGAGATAAACCTCAAATGGCTCATCAAAATTACATGGGAATGGATGATTGTTCTGATATAGGTAGTTCATATGGCTACCCTTACCCCAGAGAAATCGTTCATACCCAATCTTATCTTTGTTATGAATGACTATTTCATTAATTCGTCATTAAAAGAAAAATATATCACCCACATTTTCTACCCTCCACAAGGTGTCATAACATCCCTGATGAGTCCAACCGTTTTAGCCCTTCATGGCCAAAAATGGACTTGACTCAATCCTATGGTTCTCACTCTTATTTCTAACCTTTCCTTGAGAGGGATAATCTCTCAAAACCTCAATTTTTCTCACTCAGCAGAAATTCATGATAAATTTTACTTCTCTAGATAATAGTGGAATTCTTTCCTATATTACTCTATGTTTCCCACATGTTCACATCTTATTTTTTTCACCTGTGTCCATATTTTCACTTCCTCCAACTTAATCCATTCCGTTTACCCACTTTTACCTAGTTTGGGTGATACTCTATTGAATTTTTTTGGGTTGAAAGTGCAATTTTATCATCAATTATGTTTTTGAAGGTTTCTTCATTAAATTCCTAGTTGATTATCTTGAATAAAATATTAAAATTTTCCATGGATATTCAATTGACTTTTTTTTTATAATTGTAATGTCCCAGGATTTGAGGCCTCAGATAACATTATCTTAAAAGGAATGATTGGACTACCCATATCACCAAGGTGCACCTCCTTTTCCAGGAGCCCATCACTAAAGAACGTATCAGAGCCATAAACCCTCTAGTAGGTGGGGCCCACATGGGCATGTGGCATGCCAGTCTTGAGCCGTGCGGTCCAAGTATGTAGGTAAGGGTTGTCCATGGTGACGTAGCCACCCTTGCGTTGGTATTCAGTGATCGGGAGTTGGGCATCCATGGGCCATTCTGGGTCTCTACTGACATAGGGAAATATTATGAGGCCATATAGTTGAGCCTTGAAGAGGATCTTAAGAGTCTAAGTGGGGGATATTGTAACATCCCAGGATTTGAGGCCTCAGATAACATGATCTTGAAAGGAATGATTGGACTACCCATATCACCAAGGTGCGCCTCCTTTTCCAGTAGCCCATAACTAAAGAACTCCATAGTTAAGTGTGCTCAGCTTGGAGTAATACTAGGATGGGTGACCAGTCAAGAAGTTGACCCCGGGTTGCGTGTGAGTGAGGAAAAAGCACACAGTTAAGGCTACTAGTGGTCTGTGGGGCCAATCGTCATTCCTGAAACTCTACTAGAGCCTTGAGAAGTGGGCCCGGGTGTTATAAATAATGAAGGATAATACTACACTAGTACCTTTTCTATCTCCTTTATTTCATATGAATTTTATGTAGAATTCATATTTTGAACAATGTTGAAATATTTAAAAAAATAGAAAACATGTTTAACATTCCCGGACCACCTGGAAAATCAGATCCATCTACCACACCCCACGTGGACCTTGTGGCACATCAAAACAATACATCACATATTCCAAAACCTTCCAATTGGAAAACCTAAACTCCAACTCTATCATATAAATACACCCCCCATATCCACTATATTTTCAGCCCCTTTCGTCTCTCCTAAACCTAGAGAGAAAATTACCTCCCCCTTTTATTTTCTATTGCATATGACTAGATGATCCTTCTTCAGAGTGCTAACTTCCTTATTAACATTGGTAGATTTCTCAATGATAACTTTTGGATTCTCTATTATATTCATAACTATTGATATATGCACACCATTTTCAAAGATCCAGATCTTGTTCTACTAAATATCCTCTATTCTTACACATCCCAATCACCAGTGTCAGATCTCATTCATGGAGGGTCCTGAGATAATTGGAACCACAACACACTTAAAAATAAGCACCTTTAGGGCAATGAAGGGAGATCCACTACCATTTCAACAGTGAAGGTTCTCTAACAAATAATTGTTTTTTATGATTTCTACCATTTTCTTTGATATAAATCTTGATCACCTTCATTTTTAACCTAATATGTCATAAAGGATGAAATACCAATATCGAGCGAGATGGGATGCTAACACCTTCACCACTTGTAACAAGACGTTTGAGTTTGATCTCTGAAATCATGCATATCTTTCTTATTTGTCCTTGTGTGGAGTCAAAATTGGGTCTTTCACATTTTCCCACTAATTTAAACACCCACCTCTATTTTTTCTTATTTTATAAATAAAACCAAGTGGCTAATCTGTGATATTAGTTGAACTAAAATTTTCTTTATTTTTAAGAGATCGCATGATCATTCTCGTTGAGGGGAATTTGTGGGAGGGGCACAACATACAACCTGTTCATAACCCAACAATCACGTTTCTGGGTTTTGACCATTCTTGTGTCATGATAAAGAAAAAGTATTACCTAGTTATACATTGACATAATTAGCAAAACTTGGGTTCACTAAACAATTTCTAAAATGCATTCAATAAATGTATATGTGTGCAGAATAATTTGCGGGCACTTGTTAAATGGTCATGATGTACAATAGAAAAGTAATTAAATTTGTGTGTATGCATGAAACAAACATGGAAAACATTTTGCGTCATGTTTTGAAAAGACATAAATGCATTAACTGATTGTGTGTTTGAACTAAACAAGGGAAAAGATAAGGAATTTAGGTTTAAATAGTCTTAGGAAAGGTCACCTCTCTTAAACCTACCAATTACAAAATAATCATGCTGGAACTCAGAATGTGTGCATGGCATGCAACTAAGAATACGTACATTAACCCAACATGGAAAAATAAGCTTAGGAACGACATGATGAATGGAACTCAGTCCATCTTAGTTCTAGGTCCAATTAACTAATATCCTTATAATAAAAAATTAAGGTAATATTGTTATTTAACACCCAAGTCCATGAATTGATTAGGTATTTATACGTAGAGAGGTTTTGTCATGATGTATAAGAAAGGAGTGCATATACATGGGTATTACTGATTTAAATTTTACAGTTAGTTGAACCACATATTATAGTTCAAGGACCACACATATGAAAATAGTCCTAATAAAACTAGAGATATCATTTATGCAAGAGTTCTTTCAACAAGGGGCCAATGATGCCTATTTTAATTCAAATTTAGAAAACAATTCACACTCAATCCATTGTACCAAGTATCTATTTGTAAATATGATTCACGCTATATATAATTTGTACAATTTTTAATTAGAATCCATTATATGTACAACTCGTGTATATTTCTGGTTGACAATCTACTTATTGCAAATACATGATTCTTTTTTTTGTTTTTAGTTTAGTTTATGACAATGCATTTTTGATAAAAATGAAAAGAAATTCAGTTAAAAAATTCTACTAACCATAAAATGTCTGACCATAATAGCTACATAAATAGGATGTCATGTTAAGTAGGGATAATAGAGTGAATTTCCATTGACATCCACTTGTTTAGATAATAGGTTAATCATAGGTCCACTAATTGTAATGTGTTCATCCCTAAATGGATCAACACTAATATGGAAAATCAATCCTTAGACATGATGATAATTACAAAACCTTGGTTGATGTACAAGAAAATGATTGCATGGTCAACAAACTCATACAATATGAAAAATCAGACACATAGAAATACTAAAGTAGCTATATTGAAGCAATGGATCAGCCATAATGTTGGATGGAATTAAACAATGCCAAACCCATATGTGACTATATTACAAGTAGGGCATACCACATTGTAAATGTGACCGATATGTACATGTTTAGGTATGGAATTACACATATAAAACAAAAAATGTTAAAAAAATGGACAACGTGTCTAGGAAAATCAGAACTAAACAAATGCACATGATGTTTAGGAAAATGAGAACTAAACAAATGCATGTCATAATTAGGAAATCAAAAGAAAACAATTGCACAAATCATAATTAAATAAATTCACTACATGTTTAGAAAAATGCAAATCAATAATAAAATGGATACTACCTATAACTAATGGTATTTATGATAAAGCTCAAATGTAACAATGCATTGAGAATTAGATGTCTAAAACTGATATTGCATTCTAAAAATGCAGGGGAATTGAATGTCATACCATTTGAAGTATACTTCACATTAACATCCATTAAGTTGAATAATAATCTGGGACCAGGAAAATAAGTAGGAATAATGTACAAACAATGTAGGACAATAGTAGGATAATGTAGAACCACTAACAAATCGGGTAATACTTGAATATGAATAATTAAGCAAAGACTGACCAAGTTAAAAGTGTAACGCAATTGGATATCATACCATGGTAGGTTACCTCCTATTAAAACCACAATTTTGATGAAATAATTGGGCCCAAGCCGAAATAAATTATTTGTAACCAATACTAATACCCAAAAAATCAAAGTCTAGGTAGTCATGAATAGTTGTATTAGGTCACATTAAGACCCAAAATTCTGACCAACAAATGGGTAGCATGTCCATTATTATGAACAAATGCTAACCAGTACTCTAAATATTGAATTGGAACTAAGAATTAATAGGGATATGAATGGGAAATTAGGAGAATTTGATGTCAGAGAAAGGTAGGGTTATTTCTAATATTAAGAAGAAGTTTGGTAAGAAATGAAGGGGCTTTGTGATTTTTCACAAACAACAAAAGAAAAAGCTAGATTATTAGTTCCAACAGCCTTAAAAAAATATAAAGGAAAAAGATGGAACTAGTGAATGGACATGGTGCTAATGGGCCTATGGGTAAATGATATTAGAAAATAGGACATTTGAAACAACTGTGTACTAAATATAATGGAAAGTGTCATCAATGAAGCTTGTTTGACAATTAGGAAAAATATTATTTGTACAATCATAAAGACATGAATGTGAATCAATGGAGATATGGGCTTTAACTAGATCAACCTTCTAGTGTAACTTTTAATGTAGAACATCATATACAGATCTACCCTTATCATGTAATAAGTGTTAGAGAAGAGAACCCTAACTATTTGAATCGATCGGTTATAAATCTTTTGTTTGGTGAACACTATTTATATGAAGATAACCCAATCTATTTCAATCATCTCTAGGCTTCACCCCTTCAGCAAGACAACAATCCTTGAACAAACCCATACATTCATCATAAGAGAACCCTATATAGTCGATCTCTAGTGAATTTAAACCTTTCAATCCCGTCCTATTCAATTAAGTTGAAATTTTCATATCTCTAAAATAATCAACATGCAAAAAGGTATTATTGATTATCGTAATTCACAATATAACCTAAGCCTAAATTGGAACCACACAAAAAAAAGAATGGGGAAAATCATTTGTCAGATTACAAGACTATAACTCAATTAGTTCTTTGGAACAACTAGAATAGCTACTTCACTACCATGTATGGATCCGACATTGCTAGAATGCATAACAACAACCATAGGCTAATCAATTTAAATAAGTTGGTCTAATCCAAATGACAAACAAAGAACTTGACCACTATTACACCAAGCCAGTGTATGACATGCTAATATTGTTACATCAGGAAACATGGTTAAATTGTACAACAATTAATACAAGAATGTATTCACAAGATTGCATAGTGATAACACCAATTTTTGTGATATTTTAGACTATTTTTCTGTTATCAAAACTGCCATTTTTAGCTATTTTCCTCTCTTTTGTATGCACTTTCGCAATAATTGGCCAAGCAATGCTCTTAATCCTATATTTCCATCTTTTGTAGAGTTTCTCCTCGTTTTGGTGCAATAAGGCCGTCCCGACCCACAAAATAAGTCCAAGTCTGCACCGACCTTCCTGACGCCCGATACACGCCCTGCCTGGTAGGGTGGAACGACACCATGACGCGCGACAAGGGGTGCAGCGCAAGGAGGAACTGACGGACGACACGCCTCTTACCCGACAGGGAGCCATAGTCACCACGACAACCCAAGTATGTCGGGTGACACAACCACCCACCAGCAGGTGCCATTGCCCGTCACGTGACCAACGGCTGACATCCCTGCGCCGAGCGATACGGGTATCGACCGTCCACTAACACACGAATGAGGAGGACACGTGGCGCTTCGAGCACCATAACTTTCCCCAACCGCTGCCTATAAATAGAAGCTACAGGGAGCAAAAAAGACGGCTTGGTCAGTTCGGACAAGGCGGACAGTAGGGAACTTGAGATATCTTCGAGGAGAATTGCGAGAGCAGACGTATCATGCCCCAGTGCTCATACCGGGCGACACTAGGTGAGCTTTTCCCCATCCCGAGAGGGAGGGGACTGGTTCACCTAGGACTGTACTGGGCGACACTGAGGGCCGATATCGGCCGATGTATATACGCGACACGAGTGCTCGACATGATATCGAACCCGATACGCTTCGCCCGTCATGCGTGCCGCCCGAGAGGGTCCATCGCCAGACATGAGCGTATCGGCCATGATTCTTGAGCGATACAATTGCCCGTCATGCGTGCCGCTCGAAAGGGTGTGCCGCCCGACACGGATGTATCGGGCTAAGCCCCTGACCGATATCGGGCTGGTGAGCCGTAGTAGTTTATCGTCCCTCTACATCAAGAAGGCGACACCTATATTTACTTTCTGTCATTTAATTCCTTACTTATGCATTGTAATTAAGACCCTTTATTTGTCTATGAAAATAGAAGATGCTTAATTACTTGTTGCTCTGTGCTCGGTACAATCTGTTGGATGACTGCTATGTTTGATATCTGAACTCTAGCTTGCATGTTTGGATCGCGTTTCACTTAGCTACCGAATCACATTTTCCCGTCGCAACAACTTCGAGAGTTGTGTTGTGGCTCTAGTGTTTGGTCCGATTCTGGAGTATGAGAGTGCCTAGAACGGAGTTGCTTTAGCGACCTTTCCACTCTAATTTTAGTCCAGTGACCTCGAGAGGGGCGTTGATGCCTTGTTAGAGGTACCCGCTTCGAGAGGAGGGGTACAGGACTGGTTCTATAGCCGCTTGTTTTACCGCAGTTTTACCCTTCGTACCTCGCTTTAGATCGAGCAATATCTTTCTATTTCCGTTGCATGAAAACCCCTAAAAACTACTAAACGAAGAAAACCTTAAATCTTTCTAGTAGCTCCACTTGGAGATAGTTTCCTTCATTTTATTTGTGACATCTTACTGCTTCCCTTTTTGGGAATTTACATCTCTTTATACCTGCCAGAGTGTAGCGTGTCGATTCCGTGTTCTCAACACTACCCCCCTTGTCCCTGTGTTCGACCCTGTATATCTACTTCGACCCCGTAAACAAAGTTGTGGGGGCCTAGAAGGAATCAGGTTTATAAATGTAAAAGCTCGACTACCTCCAATCCGCCTCCACTTTTGGACGCGCGATTTAGGCCGGTCAACTTTTTGGCGCCGTTGTCGGGGACAAGGAAAAATGGCACGGTTGACGAATCCGAATCCACTAACTACACTCTTGTGCCTCAAGCTTCGAAATGAGCTTGAAAACACTCTTTTTTTTTCTTTACTATTATTCTCTGTTTGAAATTAATAGATTTATCTTCTAAACTTGATTTCTCGTGCCATGTCAGGAACTTTAAAGAGCGGTGACATATTCCTTCGAGATCTGACGCCATGTCTCATTGTGAGCAATATCTGTTTGAAGGTGAACGTCAAGGCCGAGATGAGATTTCACACCAGTCCAGCCTGGTTGGCCAGTTGCATGCTTTCATAAAGAGGCAAGACTCTATCATCAACCGGTTGGTGCAGGGTGCACTTCCCAGCCCTGGAGCTCAGAATTCCATGCAACACCAGATGGCAAGTCTGCAGATGAACCAATGGGAAGTCGATCAACGATTAGCCCAGATGGCAGCTCTGATAAAGAACCCTACGGGAAAGACACTCTCATATCTGGAAACTGCCAGAATGGCGGTACTGAGGTCTGGAAAGACGGTGGAGCGCACAGCTGATGCCGAACCAGAACTTGTACCGAGGTCGGAGAGTATCATTCCAGCAGAGGGCGAAGGTGGACAAGCAGAAGCTCAAGAGCCTGCGTGAAAGCCTTCCGATGAGCTACCTGGTGGGAGGAATCCTTATGCTCCAAGGCTGCCATTTCCGCATAAGCTGATCAAGGCGAATCTGAAGAAGCATCATGAGAAGTTCATGGACTCGATCAGGAAACTGCATCTTGAAGTCCCCTTCCTTGACGCATTAAAAGAGATGCCTACGTATGCCAAGTTCCTCAAGGACCTTATCACAAAGAGGAGAAGGGGAGGAAGGACATAGACAGTGTATCTAGCTTCCGCCTCCTCCGCCTTCTTGAAGCCCGACGCACCAAATAAGAGAAGGGATCCCGGAGCTTTCACAATCCCATTCGCCATCGGAGACAACGTCAAGCGTAAGGGTCTAGCTGACTTGGCGGAAAGCATAAGCCTCATGCCCCTAAGTTTCGCACAAAGGGTGGGTTTGAACGACATGGTTCGAACCAGCATGCGGATTGAACTGGCGGACCACACCTTTAAGAGACCCGTCGACATTGTCGAAGATGTGCCGATCAGGGTTGGCGACTTTTTCATTCCTTGCGATATAGTCGTCATCAACACAGCTGAAGACCCCCATTGCCCGATCATCTTTGGTCACCCCTTCTTGGTGACATGGAGGGCGCTGATTGATGTTTCCGAGGGGATGATCACCTTAAGGGTCGGAAACGACCATATCGATTTCAAGCTGAAAGAGATCATGAAAAGCCCATCCCTATCTGAATCAGCATGTTTCACAGATAGCTACAATAAATTCTGTGAGGAAGTAGAGGAAGATATCCAGACAGTAGACCCCCTCTTGAGGGCTATAAACTGTCAAGATCCCAACCTCAAAGATCTTGAGGTCACGAAGCACCTCAACCTTCTCAACCTTTCTGACAAAGATTTGCAAGAAGGGGATACAGTGGTGGAGTCTGCGAAGTATGCCTCTCTCGAGGAGGAGCCTCAGGAGAAGGCACCCAGACCAAAGCCAGAGTTAAAAGCATTGCCTGAAGGCTTGAAGTACGAGTTCTTAGATGAAGAGCACAGAAACCCCGTCGTCATAAATGCCGATCTTTCAAGCACCCAGCTGGACCGACTCCTTGAGGAGTTAAGACTCCACAGGAGGGCTATAGGATATTCAGTAGATGATATCAAAGGCCTTAGCCCCGCCCTGTGCATGCATCACATCAACTTGGATGAATCTGCCAAGCCTCTGGCTCAACCCCAGAGGAAGCTGAACCAGATGCTCAAGGAGGTCATCAAGAAAGAGGTAATAAAGCTTAGGGATGCGGGGATCATTTACCCAATCAGCGATAGCAATTGGGTAAGTCTTATCCACGTAGTGCCCAAAAAGGGCGGAATGACGGTGGTTAAGGGTGAGAAGGGCGATGAGGTGGCGGTAAGGACCATCACCGGCTGGTGGATGTGCATAGATTACCGAAAGCTAAATCAGGCTACAAAGAAGGATCATTTTCCGCTACCTTTTATTGACCAAGTTCTTGAAAGGTTAGCGCATCACGATTTCTTTTGTTTTCTTGATGGCTTTTCAGGTTTTTACCAGGTACCCATCTTGCCCGACGATCAAGAGAAAACAACGTTCACCTGCCTTTATGACACTTATGCCTTCCGAAGGATGCCCTTCGGACTCTGCAACGCCCCCGCCACCTTTCAACAATGCATGATATCAATGTTCTCAGATTTTCTAGAAGATATCGTAGAAGTCTTCGTGGACGACTTTTCCGTCTATGGGAAGGACTTCGATAGCTGTCTGAAGAATATGTCATTGGTCCTTCAAAGGTGCGAGGAGAACAACCTAGTTCTAAATTGGGAGAAGTGCCATTTTATGGTGCGGGAGGGCATCGTTCTCGGGCATAAGATCTCGAAGCGTGGGATCGAGGTGGACGCAAGCAAGGTTGAAGCAATATCCAAGCTTCCTCCACCGAGATCCATGACGGGGGTGCGAAGCTTCCTCGGGCACGCGGGATATTACCGAAGATTCATCAAGGACTTCTCAAAGATTTCCAAACCGTTGTCCAATCTACTGGTAAAGGACGCTGAATTTGTTTTTTCTAACGATTGTCTAAGTTCTTTTCAGGCCCTGAAAAATGCTTTGATATCACCACCTATCCTTCAAGTGCTGGAATGGGGTTTGCCTTTTGAGCTAATGTGCGACGCTAGCGACTACGCGGTTGGAGCAGTCCTGGGGCAAAAGAAAGATAAAAAGCACCATGTGATTTGCTATGCTAGTCGCACGTTGGACGAGGCTCAAGTAAACTACACAACAACTGAGAAGGAGATGCTCACGATCGTCTTCGCGTTTGATAAATTCAGGTCATATCTCGTTGGAGATAAGGTCAAGGTATACACAGATCACAGGGCTATAAAATACTTAATGCAAAAGAAAGACGCAAAGCCCAGACTGTTGAGGTGGGCCTTGCTGCTCCAAGAATTCGACCACAAAATCATTGACAAGAAGGGCGCAGAGAATGTGGTCGCAGACCACCTATCGAGGATCGTGACTGAGAGAAAGAGAGGGCCTCAAATCAATGACGACTACGCCGACGAGGCTCTTATGTTGGCAGAAGCTCAAGAGGAAAGTTTACCCTGGTTTGCAGACATCTGCAATTATCTTTCCTACGGAGAACTGCCTCCTGACATCACGTACAATCAGAAAAAGAAGCTATTTGTGGATGTCAAAAACTACTACTGGGATGATCCTCTCCTATTCAGAAGATGTGCTGACAACTTATACAGGCGGTGCATCCCAGAGGAAGAAACCACAGACATCCTGAAAGAATGCCATGCCTCGCCCTACGGTGGACACCTGGGTAGCGAGAGAACAGCTGCAAAAGTGTTACAGTCAGGTTTCTACTGGCCCACCTTGTTTAAAGACGCTGCACAATTTGTGAAGGTTTGCAAAGAGTGCCAGTTTACAGGAAACATAGGGAGGAGGAATGAAATGCCAATGGCAAGTTGGATCGAAGTAGAAATATTTGAGGTGTGGGGGATCGACTACATGGGACCATTTCCCCCATATCGGGGGTATCAATACATACTAGTGGCAGTAGATTATGTATCGAAGTAGGTATAAGCGGTAGCCACCCAAACCTGTGACGCCAAGTCGGTTATCAAGCTCTTCGAGAAGACCACCTTTCCTCGTTTCGGTGTACCACACACTGTGATAAGCGACAGAGGGTCGCACTTTGGAGAAAGACAGTTTGAAGCACTTCTGCGCAAGTACGGAGTGAGGCACAAGATCGCTACACCCTACCACCCACAAATGTCAGGGCAGGTAGAGGTTTCCAACAGGCAAATCAAGCAAATCTTAGAGAAAACTGTCAACCGAATGAGGAAAGACTGGTCCATGAAGCTTGACGACACACTTTGGGCCTACCGTACTTCTTACAAAACACCCATTGGAACCACCCCCTACCGTCTCATCTACGGAAAATCCTGCCACCTGCCTTTGGAGTTGGAACACAAGGCCCTTTGGGCAATCAAGTTCCTAAATATGGACCTCGGCAATGCAGGAGAAAAAAGGTTTTTACAGCTTCAAGAGCTCGAAGAGCTAAGAATGAGCGCCTACGAAAACACAAAAATCTACAAACAGAGGACAAAATTGTGGCACAATGCCCACCTTAGGAGAAAAGATGTAAGCGAAGGGGATAAGGTCCTGTTATTCAAGTCCTCTATTCGTCTTTCCCTGGGAAGTTACAAACGAGGTGGTCTGGACCGTTCACAGTGTCGAAAATATACCCATCAGGAATGATGGAGCTCTATGATAAAGACGATCCGACCAAGGTCTTTCAAGTAAACGGGCACAGGGTAAAAAGGTTCTATGAAGATGAAGAGTTTGTCAGGAGAGCAGAGATCAGTCTACAAGATATGGGTACAGTAGAGGGCTGAACAAGATGATCCTACACCGTTCGAGCTGGCGACGCAAACTTCAGCGCTCCTCGGGAGGCAGCCCGAGTTCTCCTTTCCTTTCATAGAATAGGTCACATTTTTCTTATAACAAGTAAAAACAAACTTTATGAGTTGTAATAAGGCCCGAGTCAGAGCACGCGTCGAGCGTGCCGACTCCTCTGTTTTATGGGTCATCGTTGGATTTTACGAGCTTCGAGGAGTAACACTTTCTGAGGTCGGGGACTTAACCCTAAACCGATGATGGTTTTCGGCCACCCGTTTTAAGCAGTGTCAGGCAATAGCTCAGCCGGCGCACAGTCACGCTTATATCGGGTCGGAGTTTCTTGGGCGCCGCAAGCGCCGCGACGGTTAGCATCCCCGAGGGACAGCCGTTTCGTGCATAGGGAGTAAATTCCCTTGATTTGACCGACGGGATCGTCGTCTCGGAAATGACATGTCGACACGCGCGCCCAAATCTGCCCGATTTGCCCCCAGCTGAGTTGCTATATATAGCAATGTGGGCTCAACGTGTCGAGGTGCCTCACTTCTCTTTTCAGCCACCTGTAACACATGCAGCGATCCACCTTTGCTCGTGTGTCGGCCAGCTTGCTTTCACCCTTATATTGGGCGATGGCTCCTTTGAGAAAAGGTATCGCCCGACAAGCTAATCGCCCGACACGAGTTTTCATATCGCGCTGCTTATCGGGTTTTAGGAGCCTGAGCGATTTTTGTATCTCCCGACGCAGTCAGGCACGAAGTAACGGCCGATAATGCTCACCCGATACACCAAATCGGGCGACACATTTTCTTTTGTGCAATCCTATCGGGCAGTCTGTCGTGCCGCGCGTTCCTTGCGTCGCCCAATTTTGTATCGACTTGAGTTTTCTTTTGACGGACGATACCCGGAGCTTAAAATAAGTTTATCAAGTTTCTATCTAACATACAAATGGTCAATAATCTTGATAACAGGAAGAATGGAGGCCGCAGCTGAAGCAACAATTGTCGGACAGAAACGTAGAAATCCCAAGGTAGCTAGCCGTCGATTACCGCAGATAGAGAGCAGGAGAATTTTTCTTGATATGGTAGCGTCAGCGGAAGGTCACTTTCTTATAATAGTCTATCTTCTGCGATGGTTTAGGACCATCTACAGAGACAACATGAGTCTTTTACGAGTGACTTCCGAATGGAATCTGGGCATTCCGGTTCCATCTTCTTGAGGAGGGAGCAGCCACAAGTGTTTTCAAGAGCTCTCAAGCTTCCATCTTGAGAGCTTTACACTTGTTCCAGCTGTTTCCAAATGAGAAAGAAGGAGGCTGCAACAAAGAAGCATATTGCAGCTTCTCCAAGGCACAAGCGAACCTGCTAGATAACCTTCACTGGGGTGACATGAACTCACCCTGTCTTCTTCGCTACTCTGGGACAGAGTGCGGAGTAAGTTTGGGGGGGGGGGTACCCATGTGCCAGTGAAGGAGGTATAAAAATTCTCTTGTTCCATTTTGTTCTTCTCCTATATCATGTATTTGTACCCTTGCTCATATAAATTTGTTTTCTCCTATATCATGTATTTGTACCCTTGCTCATATAAAATTTTTGAGAAATCTTGCCTATTTTGTTCCCATGCATATGTACAAAGTCTATATTAGTAAAAGCCTGATGCAACTGCTTGCAAAGTTAGTTTTATTTGTTCTTAAAGAGATACAAGTTCCGTTATATCTTTTTGATAATGCTGCTTCAAACAAACAAAAGATTACATTTTTCCACGCCAAAAATTTCAAAAAAAAAAATCTCGCAAACAGCTAAGAGACGAGTATGGAGAAGGAAAAAGCTGCCCAAACAACAGAAATCTCTTGGTTTCCCCTTTACCCAACGAAAATCCCAAGAAGAGAGAAAAGCCTTATGAGTGTGAATAAAAGCATGAGAGTTGTGCCCAATAAAAGAAAGAAAAAAAATATATATACCCGCTTGTTCTCCAAAAGTACCCATCTTTAGGCATGGTAGATCCGGGGCAGTGGTACGTAGGATGTGAAATCACGGCTCTAAAGCCAACTGGCTTGGACTGCAGGGACCACTTGCCCGCTAACGAACCCTTACTTGGATGGACTGATGAAAAACAAAGATAAAAAAAACCCAAAAAGCCTTAGCCTACCCTTTACACAACTTTCTGCCCCGAAATAAAGCTGTTTCATGTGTAATCTAACTTCAGAATCATACACTAAAGTCTCGCTGAAGCTGTAAGAAAAGAATTTTATTTTTACTGAAATAATAAGGCAGGAAACGCAAGGTCTTTTATTCGTAATGAGACAACATTATCTCTAAAGTCATTACTATACTTGCTTTACCTCTTGGCCTGAAAGCTGTACCAAACAAGAAGAAGCTTCACAAAATAAAGTTTAAATATTGATTGAGGACAATCAAAACGCTAAGTTTGGGGGAGTTGATAACACCAATTTTTGTGATATTTTAGACTGTTTTTCTGTTATGAAAACTGCCATTTTTAGCTATTTTCCTCTCTTTTGTATGCACTTTCGCAATAATTGGCCAAGCAATGCTCTTAATCCTATATTTCCATCTTTTGCAGAGTTTCTCCTCGTTTTGGTGCAATAAGGCCGTCCCGGCCCACAAAATAAGTCCAAGTCTGCACCGGCCTTCCTGACGCCCGATACGCGCCATGCCCGGTAGGGTGGAACGACACCACGATGCGCGACAAGGGGTGCCGCGCAAGGAGGAACTGACGGACGACACGCCTCTTACCCGACAGGGAGCCATAGTCGCCACGACAACCCAAGTATGTCGGGTGACACAGCCACCCACCGGCAGGCGCCATTGCCCGTCACGTGACCAACGGCTGACATCCCTGCGCCGAGCGATACGGGTATCGACCGTCCACCAACACGCGAATGAGGAGGACACGTGGCGCTTCGAGCACCATAACTTTCCCCAATCGCTGCCTATAAATAGTAGCTACAGGGAGCCGAAAAGACGGCTTGGTCAGTTCGGACAAGGCGGACAGTAGGGAACTTGAGCTATCTTCGAGGAGAATCACGAGAGCAGACGTATCGTGCCCCAGTGCTTGTACCGGGCGACACTAGGTGAGCTTTTCCCCATCCCGAGAGGGAGGGGACTGGTTCACCTAAGACTGTACCGGGCGACACTGAGGGCCGATATCGACCGATGTAGATACGCGACACGAGTTCCCGACATGATATCGAACCCGATACACTTCGCCCGTCATGCGTGCCGCCTGAGAGGGTCCATCGCCATACATGAGCGTATCGGCCAGGATTCTTGAGCGATACAGTTGCCCGTCATGCGTGCCGCTCGAAAGGGTGTGCCGCCCGACATGGTTGTATCGGGCTAAGACCCTGACCGATATCGGGCTGGAGAGCCGTAGTAGTCTATCATCCCTCTACATCAAGAAGGTGACACCTATCTTTACTTTCTGTCATTTAATTCCTTACTTATGCATTGTAATTAAGACCCTTTATTTGTCTATGAAAATAGAAGATGCTTAATTACTTGCTGCTCTGTGCTCGGTACAATCTGTTGGATGACTGCTATGTTTGATATCCGAACTCTAGCTTGCATGTTTGGATCGCGTTTCGCTTAGCTACCGAATCGCATTTTCCCGTCGCAACAACTTCGAGAGTTGTGTTGTGGATCTAGTGTTTGGTCCGATTCTGGAGTACGAGAGTGCTTGGAACGGAGTTTCTTTAGTGACCTTTCCACTCTAATTTTAGTCCAGTGACCTCGAGAGGGGCACTGATGCCTTGTTAGAGGTACCCGCTTCGAGAGGAGGGGTACATGAATGGTTCTATAGCCGCTTGTTTTACCACAGTTTTACCCTTCGTACCTCGCTTTAGCTCGAGCAATATCTTTCTGTTTCCGTTGCATGAAAACTCCTAAAAACTGCTAAACGACTAAAACCTTAAATCTTTCTAGTAGCTCCAGTTGGAGATAGTTTCCTTCATTTTATTTGTGACATCTTACTACTTCCCTTTTTGGAAATTTACATCTCTTTATACCTGCCAGAGTGTAGCGTGTCGATTCCGTGTTCTCAACACTACCCCCCTTGTCCCTGTGTTCGACCCCGTATATCTACTTCGACCCCGTAAACAATGTTGCGGGGGCCTAGAAGGAATCGGGTTTATAAATGTAAAAGCTCGACTACCTCAAATCCTCCTCCACTTTTGGACGCGCGATTTAGGCCGGTCACATAGTCACTACACAATAACACCGCACGAACAAATCACTAGTGAGAATAACTTGAGTATGGCTTGCCGGAGAGGAGATACCTAGTAGTAAAAAGTCATTCCCAAATCCACAGTCAAATCCAATGTAATATTAGGCAACAAAAAAATGAGATAAGGGGAAGTATAAAAGAATGATGCCAAGTACAGTCCCAGGAAAAACAAAATGTGTGAACACACCGAGTTGGAATATTGCCTACCAAACTGACAACATAACCTATTAGATAAATACTAAGATATTAGAATAGGAGCTGAGTATCAGGGGCATTCAAACATGAGCAACTCCTTCAACATTTCTCCCATTTTATAGGCACTATCTGGAGCCGGTTCATGCTAGGTTTGTTCAGTTTTGTGGATTCCTTCACAAGATATAAACAATGGTCAAAGAGATGCCAAGAATCAAGAATATAAGGTTGCATTTCTCTATCCTAGCTTGACGATGCCTAGTACCATCTTTTTGACATGTGATGCCAGTGTTTATGGAATCAACACTACTACCCATGTAGTTGTCACTAACAAAACCCCAGCTACACTCTTTGAGCAAGAACCTTCAATCGGTTATAGACCTCACCATCACCGGTTCTCACACTAATGCGGGTGATAAAATTGGTCATTTCAACAATGAAGACATGTCAACCGGATTAGGATTTTCAATCCCACTTCGAGTTAGAACAACTTGGTCCATATTTTGGATTACGAAACCCTAAATGAGACCCACTTATCAAATTTTAACCAAATGCAAAACACATCTAACCTAGACTTTCTAAGCCAAGCTAGAACAAAAAGACAACGACCTAGTCCCATGACAAAAATGGGGTTGAATAAGGTGGATAATTGTTTTTAGGGAAATCGTTGGGTGGGAGTATTCGTGGAGTAGATATGCAACATTTGGGCATTATTAATGCAAAAATGATCGTGGATTCTCTTATATACACTTACCTACTGCTTAGGGACAAACCTTTATGGAAGAAAATTTTAATACCAAGGCAGCAAATTCCATGTAGCCTAAATTGCATTTGGATCTTGTTATAGTGATCGACCTAATCCTTTAGAAAAAACAACCAACCTTTACACCAACAAATCAACCTCCACCCCAACTGATCCACTAGGCTGAATACATTGAGAGTAAGAGACCTAGCACCCCCTTAAGAATCTTCATGTTGTGGCTAAAAATAATAATACATCTTCATAACCATCAATATGCATCTTACATACCAACATGTAATGAGGTTAGAGCACACAAAATTTTGAAACAATGATCAAAGTGATGTCAAGAATCAAGAAAATAGGGTTGCAGAATCTATCCTAGCTTGAAAATACCTAGTAGTACCCATGTTAACCTTAGTCATGCCACTTTGAGAAAGGATCTTCAATTGGTTGCATACCTCACCATCTTCGTTGCTCACACTGATTAGGGTGATGGAATCAGTCATTCCCAGATTGATCACCATTGAGGTCAAACATGAGAGGAAGGAGTTACACAGGGACTCATGAGCAGAACAACTGAAACACTCTATTAAGAGATGAATAATAAAGAGGAAAGGACCAAGAATGAAGAAATGTCAGCCTAGTTTCAAATTGGCAAAGCCTAAACTAGACTGGGATTTTCAACCCCATTCGGAATAAGAACAACTTGGTCAAAATTTTCTGATTACAAAACCAAGAACAGAGTCAACTGTCTAGTTTTAATCAAATGCAATTCACATCCAACTTGGACCTGATTAGGCCAAGCTAGAACAAAAAGACAAAGGCCAGTTACATGCGAAACATGCGGTTGAATTGGGGTAAACACAAAATTTTAGAGGAGTAATTAGGTGGGACTTTTGGTGGAATAGATATGGAAAATTTGGGGATTATTACAATGTGAAAATGATCTTGGGTGCTCTCAAGGAGACTTAACCACTTCTTAGTGACAAACCTTCCTACGAGTGAATTTTATACCAAGGCAGTAATGGCCATGTAGCGTAAATCACATCAGATCTTGTTATAGTGATTAGTCTCATCCTTTAGAAAAAAGAACCAACCTTTACACCAATGCATCAAACTCCACACCAGTTGAACCATTAGGTTAGAGACTTCAAGAGTGAAAGACCTAGTGGTCCACTTAAGAAACTTCATGTTTTTGCTAAAAATTAACTATCCATCATCATCACCATAAATATGCATCTTACATAAAAATGTAATTCGATTGAGCTGCTAAAATTTAGAGTCGAGATCAGATCAAATTCCACCCAAACCACTTACTTTAGTCAGTCAGCATGATCATCAATGGTTTTTGTTTCCAACTCTTACAACAACTATTAGATTCTTAGTCTCAGGGGCCAATCCCTAAAAGATTATATGCACATATCGGTTTAGGTAAGGCGGTTGGCCTACTATGAGCAGCTCAAGGTCTCCGTGTTAGATATTTGATCATTGGACTCACTTGAATGTCAAAGGGAAAAATTGTATGTAAAAAGAACAAGGCAAAAGGGGGTGTAAGGCCCCAGACCTGGTTTTATGCTTAAACATTCTTGTTTAATATAATTTGTGATTAGTTTCTTAATTCATTAATTTATGTTTTGATATCAATTGGCAAATATATGTTTCAAATTTGGTCCAAATCAAACTTCGCTTGCTTATGTTTTATGAACTTATATACTTATGTGGACCTTTATGGAATTTTCCCTTTTCTAGGGATCTAACTGCAATTTTTACACATATATATTTTGCAAGATGATAATTCTTCATAATTTAATAAAGTGAAGGTAGTTTCACCTTCTGATGCTTGTTTGGGTTCAATAACAAATGGTTTTTCCTCGAGGAACTACAAACAAATGGTTTTCCCTTGAGGGACCACAAACAAATGGTTTTCCTTGAGGGTAAACTGATGGTTTTCATTGAGAGATGCAACTCGATGGTTGTACTAGGTTGCAAACAAATGGTTTTCCTTGGGGGATGCAACACTAGAGGGTTATTCTTCACTCTCTACACTAGATGGTTGTTCTGCACTCTCTACACTAGATGGTTTTCCTTGGGAGATGCAAGCCCATGGTTGCTCTGGTTGTACAAGTAGATGAAAAACTCGACCTTTGACCAATGGTAAAGCAATTTTTGACCTTTGACCTCCTTTCCCTCACGTCCTAGCTATATATACTCCTTCCCTCTTTCCTCAAATAGACCTTTCCACTCCAAACACGTTCTAGCTGCTGGAGGTCATTCAAAACCATCAATTGAGGAAGGAGGAGCTTCTTGAGGATGAAGCCTTTCTAGATCATGATTGCATGTTGCTATAAGACTTGGATCTAGCTCTTCTAGGACAGATCAAAGCTTTATTGCCTAGTTTCTTGCTTCAAACATGTAAGATCTTCCCTCTTAACTTTATTTTCTTGTTGTTCTCTTTCTTCTTCCCTTCACAATGGTCAAAGTCCATGGTGTTCCTAGCTGGAAACTTGCACACATGGATAAAGGACCCTCTTTATTCTTTCTTTTTCCCTAGATCTACCTCATTCTTGAAGATAGGAGCTATCTTGGAGATTTTGTAGTGAAAATCTTGGGTTTTTCCTTCCTTTCTTTGAGTTTTCTTGCTGTTTGGACGCTCTTATTCACTTTGAGGTGAGTTATATAACCTCTAATACATTTCTTGCCTACTCATAACCTATTCTATATAAATTTTATTCTAGAAAACGCATAATGTGAGGAAAGATGGCCTTTTTGTGCATTGTTGAGATGCGAATGGTGATGATACAAGTTGTTAAGCTCTCCTTAGTCCATATGAACGTTTCTTCTTATATAAAGGAGCTTTTTGTGAACATGCATAGTCTAAAATTCGAAATGTTAGTGTTATGCCTTATAAAATCTCATATAGTTGTTATTTTGGTACCTTATGTACAAATGTCTAACCCAAACTTTAAACCTTATTATATAGTGGCTAACGGACGATAGTTTTCATGATTTTATTTACTATTTTGGTGCCGAAATGATAGTTGGACGAAATCATAATGTTGAAAGTAGCTAATTCATGCTAGGTTTTGGTCAAATGTAGAGTTCTTAGAAAGCCATAACTCTTACATCTGATGGAATCCATTGAAATTTGGGATGTTATCTTGTTCTTGACTTGTTCAACTCTCTACAAAATTTTATAGGGTAATGATGTTTGTACATTAAGTTATTACTACTTTTCCTAAATGACATTATGGGTTATTATGTGCCCTAGTTTGATGAATAGTCCTCCACATGACCAAGAGTGATGGAATATACCATGATGGAATGACATGGCACATGTTTCATACGTTTTATATCGTCTGAAGCTGTATTCTACAATTTGTTAGCATACTATAGAATCTTATATGTAACTTGAGTGATATAGACAAAATACTTAAACAATGTAATTAATCAAGTGTAACCCTAATCATCTAGAGCGCTATGACTGTAGAATTATCTCAGTGTCAGAACTTGATGGATAGTGAAACGATTAATCCCAAGAAGAGCTTGAACTTTTACACTTGAGTATATGTGGGTGTAGGGAGGGTTATCTCTGTCATCCAGATCCCAAGGTTTTATAGTGAAGTTGAGGCCCTATCTCAGAGTTGACATCCGTTGAGACTGATTGCGGTCATAACTCAGATTTGAGGGTTTATACCCTGGTTTCTAGTCTCATGGCCTGTGTACCCAGGATGAACTAGTCTATTTTAGTAATTGAGCCGATGTACCACTATGGTTGTTATTCGTACTGACTGTGGGGAAGAGATCTTAGGATTTTGGACATCCTAGATCATATATGAGGCTGATTGTGACTTTGTAGTGTCAACTAGTAGTTTGAGTGGTACGCTCTAAACTACCCATGGCTTAATAAAATTTTTAAATAGCCATTTAACATATTTGTTTGGGTTACTTGGTGATTTCACATTAGATGTTGATCCTTGTTGTATTTCTCTTAATTTTTAGATGATTTATAATACGGTAAGAGAAATCATCTATACTTATGACTATGTCTATGCCTGATATTTATGAAAGTTATATAGTCTTTCAACTCTGTGATATTATCTTCTTTAATAGTTTTGAGTACATAATCTTTCTACAAGAAACAAATGCTTTTTAGAAGTTATATCTCTCGCTTGGCCATGGGTCGCACCTCGTGAGCCAACACATCTTTTTAGGTGACTGTCAGTAACATCGTAAGACCTGTGGTAGCGAGAAGGAGAAGTTTAGAGATCCTTAGAGGAAGAAGGCTGGTGGGTTGTTTAGTGAGTCCTAGAGTCGTCCCTGTACTCTCATGTCTAGAAATGTAATTGTTTTAGATGATGTGCATCTAATTGAGATTTTGGCACTATACTGGTGATTTATACATGTTGTAAATATGTGTACACTATCTTTTGCAAACATGTTGTGGCTGAAACTACATAACATATGTAAAGATACCTGGTATGGTTGTATATATATGTACATGATGATGGACCTCTGTGTAAATGTTTTTTGACATATTAAAAAAGTGATTTTGGTTTTATTTTGTACCTTTATGGTGATATGATTGATTAGTGTTTGATCTATGTTTTGGTTTTGAGTAATCTTATTTAGCATGGCAGGTTGCCACATTTGGTGGTATTAGAGCTTAGGGTTCGTTGAGTCTACATGGACATATGACTTTAGGTTGTTGTGTCTATTCTTACGTGATCCAACATATCTGACCATTGTTTATGGTTATACTGATATGTCTAAGAGTGTGAAGAGCATGAGGATGGTAGTTTTGTGGTACAAAGAGGTGGTGCTTGGAGATCGGTACAAAAAGGAAGAGTACCTGAGACGGAGTCAGAACAGACCATCACACCTATGTTCGACCCCTTAACTATACCTGATCCATTTTTTCAGGCTATTTTTGGATAGTTGATGGAGACGATCACACATCTAGTGGATAGGCACCCACACCCCATCCAAGGGAACCTATTGCCAATGTTGAATCTCAGTGTCCATGGAAGACCTTTGAGAGGTTGAAGCAAGTAGGAGACACAAAGTACGAGGGCACAACTGACCCCACAGATGTAGATATGTGGTTGACTGAGTTAGAGAAGGCATATAAGATTTAAACATCTCTGAGGATGACAAGGTGAAGCATGTGATCTACCTTCTGAAGGGTCACAGTGGCCATTGGTGGTCCATACAATAGGAGAAGAGGCCAAGTGAAGTAGTTAGTTGGGAGGAGTTTTAGTGGGAGTTTGTCAGCTGTTACTTCACAGAGACATATCTAGAGGAGAAGATGGCTCAGTTTGAACAGTTACACCAAGGATCATGGTCTATTAATGACTACGAGGTGAAGTTCATGGGGCTGTTGAGGCTCTTTCCTCACATGGTGACCACAAAGTAGGAGAGGATCAGGAGGTTTGAGAAAGGCTTGAATACTGAGTTGGCAACGACGACATCATATTTGGGAAATCAAGAGAAGTTTTCCACCTTTGTGGAGTCTATGAGGAGGATAGAGATGACAGATGTAGAGAAGTGAGAAGCTTATGTAAGAAAGAGGTCAGTCCAGATAGAAGGGAAATTGTCTGGTAGTTTTAAGAAGATGAGGTTCTCTTCACTACAGTACCAACAATTACCACATAGATCAACAATTTTTGAACTTAGGATACAAGTGTAGTCACAGTGCCCCCTAGTAAAGGGAGAGGTCATAGTTTTCTGCCAGTAGGGAAGACCTACTTTGGTTCAGTGTCTATGACTGGGCTGTCTAGGCTGTAGTATGATATAAGGACAAGCTCCAAGTGTGAGAAGGTAGGGCATGTGAGATGGTCTTGCCCTGTGAAGGATCAAGAGGTTTTGCAATAGTTGAGGAAAAGTCAGTGGGGATCACAATACAAATAGTTTAGTAGTGGTGGTGGAAATAGAGGTTGTGGGTAGACGTCATAGGAACATGGTCTTTAAGACCAACTAGCAAAGGTCATGGACGACAACATGCGACGACTATATTCTATGATATAAGTCGGCAGCCGAAAGGAGTGGTCAACCCATGGGTCTTGATAGGTCAGATGGAATTTTTCATTCTGACTTATTTGCTTCTACCTTCATATTTATTTTGTTGATCTATGTGAGACACACTCATTTATCACCAGAGAGGTGACAAATAGTTGTAATTTTCCTGTTTGTAGTAGAACCAATAACCTCTTGTTAGAAACCCCTTTGGTTGGTTCCACACTATTGAGAGAGGTGTGTCCATCTTGCGTTCTTTCTTTTTCTATATGTAGCATTCAAGTGAATCTTATGCCACTTGATATGCATGGATTCAATGTAATCATAGGGATGGATACCTAGGAGAAGTACAAGGTTGTTTTGGATTGTAGTTCCAAAGTTGTGATGTTTTTTGATGGGTATGTCTTGGACTTCAAAGGAGATAGGAAGATTCTTCCTACCTATCTTGTGTCGGATGTGGTAGAAAAGAAGTTGATGAGATAAGGATGTGAAGCTTTCTTAGATCATGTAGTGGATACCAAGGTGATGATTCCTAGTATCCAGGACGTACATGTGGTGCATGAGTTAAAGGATGTTTTTCTAGATGAGTTTTCTATGCTCCACCCCCTAGAGAGACTGATTTTGAAATGAATCTAGTTCCTAGAATGCAAGCCATAGATCATGCAACCTATAGGATGGCACCAGTTGAGGTGAAGGAGTTGAAGAAGTAGTTGTTGGAGAAGGGTTTTATATGACCAAACACTTCCCCTTGGGGTGCTCTAGTGTTGTTTGAGAAGAAGAAGGATGGTTTGATGAGGCTTT
The DNA here is from genome assembly GCA_963693085.1 of Alisma plantago-aquatica. Lineage (NCBI taxonomy): Eukaryota > Viridiplantae > Streptophyta > Magnoliopsida > Alismatales > Alismataceae > Alisma > Alisma plantago-aquatica. Next base: position 1,903,414,881 of record OY856409.1, on the reverse strand, counting down.
GCATGGGTTATCGATAGTTGAAGAAGGTCGCAATGAAGAACAAGTATCCATTATCAAGGATAAATGATCTATTTGAGCACTTGAGAGGTGATACAATGTCTTCCTAGATAGACATGAATTCAGGATATCAGTTGAGGATCAAGGAGGCTGACATACCTAAGACTACGTTTAGGACAAGGTATGGTTAATATGAGTTCGTGGCTATGCTGTTTGGGCTAACCAATGCACCCAAAGAATTTATGGACCTAATGAACAGAGTGTTTAGGCCATATGTTGATCAGTATGTGGTGGTGTTCATCAATGACATATTGATATACTTTAGGGACATTCAACAACATGAGAAACATCTTCTTGAATTGTTGGAGTTGCTGATGCAACATCAGTTGTATGCTAAGTTCAGTAAGTGCAAGTTTTGGCTGATCAAGGTGTCTTTTCTTAGTCATGTCATCTCAACAAAGGGTGTTTGTGTAGACCCTAAGAAGGTGGAGTCAATGTTGGGGTGGGAGAAACCCAATACACCAACTAAGGTTTGACGCTTCCTAGGCCTAGCTGGTTACTACATGAAGTTCATTAAGAATTTCAGTATTGTAGCTTTACCTTTGACCAAAGTGACTAGGAAGGGTTTTCCTTTTGTTTGGGATGACAAATGTCAATGTTCTTTTCAATTTTTAAAGGATAAGTTGATGAGTGCTCTAGTGTTGGTGGTGCTAGATCTTGGGAAATGCTACATCATTTTCTATGTTGCTTCAAAGAATGGATTGGGATATGTGTTGATGCAAGACAACAATGTGATTTTTGTCGCTTTTTAACATCTTAAGAAACATGAGGAGATATATCCAACTCATGACCTATAGTTAGATGATGTGGTTGTTGCTTTGGAGATGTAGAGGCAATATTTGTATAGGAAAAAGTGTCAAATCTTCACAGATCATAAGAAACTTTAGTATATCTTCTCAAAGTTGGAGTTGAACATGAGGCATAAAAGGTGGATGGATTTGATCAAGGACTACAACTGTATGATAGACTGTCACCATGGAAAAGAGAATGTAGTGGATGATGCAATGAGAAGAAAGTCATTTCCATCCTCGTCTATAGATAAAGCACAATTACAATCAATGGCGTGTCACAAGCGGGATATGTTGGTGTCACTTAGACAGATGAATGCAAAATTAGAGGTCTCCTTGTTAGCATGTTTGTTGGCATATATATAGGTAAAGAAAACATTGATACAACAAATGAGGGATGCATAGAAGGGTGACATTGTGATGTAGAACATTGGATCAGAGTTTGGAAGAGGAAACATGATGTCTTTCATGAGTTAGATGATGAGACAATGTTCTTCCATAATAGAACAATGGTTCCTGGCACTAGCAGTCTGAGGGAGATGGTACTTGAGGAGGATCATTCCTGAATGTATGGAATGCATCCTGGAAGTACAAAGATGTATCATAATTTGAAGGATTTGTATTGGAGGATAGGATTGAAGTGGGATGTGGTAGAGTTTGTGGCCAAGTGTCTAGTTTGTCAACAGGTCAAGGTGGAGCATCAAAAACTAGTAGGGACATCACAACCTTTGCCAATTCCATATTGGAAATGGGATCACATAACCATGGACTTTGTGGTTGGCCTTCTAATGGGGCTCCAAATGTCACACCAATAAAAACACCATTGGAAGTCTAATTGCAGTATACTTAAGGATCAAACCCAAAGGACAACCATTTTAAGAAATTATTTATATATATATATATACATACATACATATATATATATATTCGAAAGTATTAGGGATAATATTTATCACCGATAAAGTTGATTGATTGATTAAATTAAATTGATGTGAGTAGAAACAATAGTTAAAGAAGTAAATAAATGATAATAAAGAGGACCAAGGCATGTGGTTTTTCTTTCCAAAGCCTTTGTAATTATTGTAGAAAGATTTTAACTCCTGGATAATAGTTTACTAAGTATAGGCTTAGCTACTACACCCTCACAAGATATAGATCATTGCATGGATTAAACTCCCTTGGAACGGATCAGACTCGACATCCAAGTTCCTAGTTTATTCGACTAGACTCCCTAACTACATCCGACCATTCTTGGCATGTTAGAAGATCGTAAGACAATCACCTAACCGTCCCTTAATGACACCTCAGGGGGATAATAAGATCATTCTAAAGTTCTAATAACGATTAAAAAAACATGTACATCCATAATTATAACATATATGTGAAGAAACTCATCAATTTGTAAGGCAAGGAAATAAGTAGAATGATACTTTATTTAGTAATAGTCATGTTGAGTTTAGATACAAGCTAGAATAAAATACGGGCTATTGGGGCTAGTCCCCATGCCCTAGAACAAACGTCTACTCGCTCATGGAGAGAGACAACAATAGAAAGATAGGTAGAACAATGGAAGGGGCCATGACGCCTAGTGAAGGAAGACCAATCTCTTTATTACGACTGCCACCTCCTTACTCCTTGCTAGGGTTTGTACTACATAGATGTGACTTCTAATCATTGACCAAAGACCCCTAGAATGGAGGATAAGAGTTCCCGTTTCGTTACTTCCAAAACCCTAATGTTGAATACTTGTGGTCGAAGGTAGCTAATTACATGGCTCGTACTTGGTCCAAGAAGATATTGCACATGTTACTCAATATGGGCCTTGTATCCAGTTCTCTGGCAGACCAACATGAGTGGAACCAAGGTAGGATCGCTGTGAAGAGTGTGCATCGAAACCAATGAATCTAGAAGACTCTATGTAGAGTGTGGCTCAAGTCAGGTGACTGGCAGAGCTGATTACTTGACTAGGTGGTTGGAAAGTAGACAATGGACAACTTTTGGGGATTTCCTTCCTTTGAGGTGTGGCATTATGAGGGGTTGATCATCCTTATACGTAATGAAGTATATTTTTGGCTAGTTCTGCATGAAAAGTGTGTAAAGTGCATTAAAGTCCAGAAAAGGGAAGATAATTGGATTTAGGTAAATCTAGGGATAAAATTAAGAAATAGGAACACAACAATCACAAAAAAATGAATAAAACTATACACAAATATGGGTATGAATATACTCATCAAACTACCCTAGACTTAAAGCTTTTCTCATCTGAGTAAAGCAAAATAGAAAGGAGAACAAACAATTAATACTAGGATCTAGACTTCCTCTCCCAACTAAGCATACTTTGTGGTCCCCTTCCAACAAACAAGATGAAGTGACCCTAGTCCTTCGAGATCACGTAGCCACACTTGGATATCTCCTGATTGGGGCTTGTTCCTCCATTCTCTGGACTCTAGAGCCTACAAAGAATTGATTTCATCTCAATAATACTCTTGATCTGTCTGTGCAAGGTAGAAGGGAGCACAAGTCAGGGCTGATTGGCTATATTGGGGAGAGTTTTGATAGGACCCCTGGGTATGAAATTTGGACAAAATGGGGGAGATGAAGACATGGCACAAACCTATTTCCCTAGTCTCTCCTCTATTAGACTCAAGATATTATTTTGGGATTCAATTATTTTATCTGTCTCTCCTCTATTTGACTCGATACTTTTATTTGGTTGCAATTACATTGGCCGTATGTTTTCTTTGGGCTCATTGGCTTCTTTTGTTTATGCCACGTCTGTAGAAGAAAATTGAGGAGGAAATATATTTTTGGAGGGGATGCCATCCCGAACCTAGGATTTGGAATATAGTGGATTTTTTGTTCTTCTTCTTTTTCTTTTTGTGGTAGGCAAAAAGATATGAAATGATGGAAAAAAGTGGAAAAAAGAGGTTGACTTGTGCTTCTTCAGTTTATTGCTGCATTGGAATCAGATCATCATATTATATCATTTAATTCAGTTAATGTCAGGTGGAGAAGTGTTTACTAATTTTGTTGCAACTCGTACCAGGGGCACATGCGGCTTGACCTTTCTGACTCTTCCTGCTCACCATCATTTCCAAGGGGAAATGATGCTCAATTGTTGTCATTGAGGCTCGATCCATTCAAGACATGTTTGTTCTTTTGAATTTTCTTTATGCACGGGTTAGATCAAGAAAAAGGGAGTAATTTTACTTATATATTTTCAAATTTCATACATTTAAGTGGTAGGCTAGGTAGGGGTCACAAGTCACACAAAACAAAACAAATTTAATTTAGAAAAATAAGATATCTACAAATAAAAGATAGAGAAAGTTTGTTTGAGGATAAAAAGGGAAAGGTTAGAGTTGAGGTGTTGGAGATGGCATACCACCCACTCCCCACCCCCAACATAAAAATTCTACTCATCCTTGGGTAGAAGGAAGCTAGAGATGGAGGGGAATTGATATGGATGGCGATGGGGATGGAAAGAATGGAGGGTGCTCTTTGTCTAAGAGCACAAACTAAAAACCCTAAGAATGGGTCCCTATCTAATTGGCAAGGTCCTCCTCTAGGCATCCTCGTGGCCACCACTTGCCATGATCCTCGTTAAGTGGGGGCAAGGCTAGTCGCTGACGTGCACCCATTCTATGCAGCCAACATCCAGGCAACATCGTATCTCGAGGGAGATGGCCTATTGATCGAACATCTAGTTGTTGATTCGATCCAAGTTGGGTGACGGTAGGCCACTCCGGTGTGCTGGGTGTGTGAAGCAAACTTCCTAGGGGGCATAGGTCACCTGGGAGTATTAAGTTGTAGTTCCCCTTCAGATGACCACAGTATCACCTCCATCATCAGATAGGCAGGTCTTGAATGATAAAGTGCACCATTGAGAGTGCTAGTCATTGATATCATCAATGTTGTCGTAGGGGAGCATGCAGGAATAAACAACCTCAAGTTCATTGAGGGGATGATGGTTGTGCATTTTGGTCCTCATGCCTTGTTTTTTTTTTTATAGTTTCTGTATAGAGATTTTAGGGATACCCGAAGAGTTGGAAATTATGATCCATGTAGGCATTAGATAAACCGCCTAGTCCATAAAGATCACATGTAAAATCTTGAAAAGTCTTGGTCATATCAATATATTGTGGAAGGGAATATTAATGATAAGATTTGAGATAATAGAGGCTGCTATTTCTGAGGAGCAACACTTCTCATAAAAATGAGGATGGCTTTATCGTAAAGAAAAAAATAGAATTTACTAACAAAAATAAAAGGGACTCATCCAGTGATTTTAACACATCTTCGTTCATGCCACGTAACTCGCTCACGACATACATATCAATTCACAAGATTGCGAGATCCTTATACTATCAATCAGACCACAGGGTAGGAAATTTGACTAATCAATACCAAACTTCATCATGATCTTTTTGCATTGCATCATACATCAATCAATCGAAAAGGGTTATCAAGAACATGGATTTTATGCGAAAGATCTTTATGAAATGACAATAAAGAAAAATTAAATGAAAATTTCAAATATTAAAAGAAATAAATAAAAGGGTCGGGTTGCCTCCCAACAAGCATCCTGGTTTAACGTCGTGGACCCGACTGATGTTATCACATTACTCACATAGGGTGCGTGAGTGGGGTCTTCAAAGCCTTGACTTTGGGACCCATAGGGCCTGGGTCATGGTTAGATGATGTACATACCTTGTTGTGGGGCTGGTGCTTGTTACCTTTAGGAGTGTCTTGGAGATCAAATTGTTTTTCTCCCAACTTACCTCCTACTTTGAATACTTCTATCGAGTTATGCACCCTCTATAAATCTTCTAGAATATGATACTCGATAATCTTATTTCATAGTCAAAGGACCAGTTTTCCAAATTCAACGTCTACCAAAGCTCTCATGGTGGTTAAGAAAGGTCTCCCCAAAATCAATGGTAACTGATTATCCTCTTTGATTTGCATTACCACAAACTTTCATTGGACATTGGTGTCTTGTCTGAGCTTAACTGAGACATCTTCAGTAATCCCTAGGGGCTTAGTTATAGATGCATTAGACAATGGAATGGTCATAGCCATGGAAAGGAGATTGATGAAACCAAGACTTTGGCATAGAGTGTATGACATAATGGATATGCTTGCACCTAGGTCAGCAAGTCCCTTACAGCAAGTGTCGTCTCCTAAGAAGCAATCTACCCCAAATGAGTTGGGATCTTTTTTCTTTTGAGGCATCTGATTCTAAACTATATTAGAGGTCGTCTATGCTAGCTTCACATTTTCTCATTCCTCAGTCATATATTTCCTGGATAGAAGGGTCATGAAACATTTGCACCAGGTCAGCATTTCCGCCAGTGCATCGAGAAATGGGATATCGACATGGATTTTCTTCACAGCATCCTTGAATTTCATGATCTTGTAATCCAACTTAGTCTCCTTGATGTGACTGTGATAGGGTACATGAGGTTTATACATGGATGCTTTAGGTGTTGTTGATGGTCTAGAATTGGTGCTTGGATGAGCTGGCATCACAAGGGGTCTAGTGTCTAAACTTTTGCTGGACTGACCACCGAATGGTCATTTGGAGGACTCAGAGTCTCGACTAGGGGGCCTTCATTTCTACTAGGAGGAATAGATGCATGAGTGGAAGTTGGGGATGTGGAGTACATGTTCCCTGACCTTGTCATTATAGTGTTTAGCTGCTCTAGATGCTTGAGGTTGTTTTTTGATTGACCTGCAATCATACCTGTTGGAGGTTGTTGACTAGCTGATAGGCAAGTAATTTTTGACTCCAACATCTTTGGATTGGATATGGCGTTGGCTTATTGAGTCTGATATGTCTCCAACATCTGTTGGAGTGTCTTCATTGGATCTTGTGATGGCGTTGGCTGTCTCTATAGTGGTGGGGCTTGATTTGGATTCTGATACAGTTGTCTCTATTGGTAGTTCCTACTTGGGAAGTTAAATATGTAATCTCCCTAGTTGTGTAGGCCAGCATAGTTCTCAGTGCTCTCACTTGAGTAGCCTACGATGGGTTTGCTGATTGGGGCTCTTAGCTCCATCTAAATTCCCATATTGGAAACCTAGGTGGTTATGAACCTGATTCAGATTATAGTACTCTTTCCCTAGGATAGTATTAATCGAGTTCATGTCTTCCACTTGAGGAACTATATACTATTTCTCTACTTCTTTCTCATGGAATGCAACATAAAATTGTTGACAATGGATTGTGTTGTGATCTACTACAGGGTAGAACTTGCAGGAAGGTGTGATTATTTGCACTGGAGGTGTCTAGTTCTTCCTTTCATTTGCACTAAAATATTTGTCCAGGTTATCCCATTTGAGAGCGAGATATTTTAGTGATTATGATATAGATTTGGTTCTAAATGATCCTCCACCATATACTTCAAGAACACCTTTTCCCGTGGATCTGGTCCAATGCGTCTAATTCTCGACAACAAGGCTGACAATCTTCAATGCACTATCAAAGCTTTGTAGTATGAAGTTTCCATTTAAGGAGGAGTCAAGGAACTTCTTAGTCTTGTCATCGACACCCTGATAGAAAAATTCAATGATCTGGTTTTCAGGAATGCCATGATGTTAGCACTTTAATAGGAGTTCATTAAATCATCCCATGCTTCATATAGGGATTCTTTGGGTACTTGGTTGAATCTTGTGATTTGTCCTCTAATCGAGTACGTCATCAAGGGTGGGTAGTATTTCTCTAGAAACTAATTTTCTAGATCTTGCCATGTTGTGATCAGGTTCCCTCGAAGAGTGTTGTGCCATGCTCTGGCTTTGTTAGTAAGAGAGTATTTAAAAAGTTGCAATATCATGGAATCATCAGTGGTGCCAGATGGATTCATCATCGATAGTCATCTCCCATCCTTCTTAAGAAGGAAAGTTTTTGTAATGGACTTATCCTCTGGGCCCTGATCTCGTTCGGATCACTTGAAGGAGGGATTAGATGAGTTAAGTTGGTGCCTTTGGGGATAGAAAAATCCCTTAATTCTTTGGCACGTTCTGCAGCTTGGGTGGTTTTGAGGATGGTCTTTAGTGCAACTTCTACTTACGTCCTGGATTCTACGATGAGTAATTCTTGTTGGGAAATGATAACCTCTTCAATCTATGCTTGAATAGCTGCTTCCATAGCTGTTGCATTTTCCATGGTTTTCTCCTTGCAATGTCTTTTGAGAGTTCTCTCAATTTTAGGACCGAACAATGATCTCGAGTCAAAACTTTTGGATACTTGCATAATCTAGGAGTACCTGAAAGGAAACAAACTGATTGTGCGTTGATGAGTAGAATTCTAGACGATTTTCAATAATGTCAACTATAATAAGAAAAACCCTAATTACACTTAGACTTTGTAAAAATATATTACTACCGTCATCCCAAGTAACAATGCTAATTTTTGATGGGGCTCCAAATGTATCACCAATAAAAACCCTAAGGAAATAAACCTTAGGTTTGACTAAAAGTTGTGCACTAATTGATAACATCCAATTTTGTGGATATTGCATGCCTTATTTCACCCCTATTTCTCTCTCATCATGTGGATTTATATTCACTTTCCCTTTATCTTACACATAATTACTCCCTCTACTCCCACTTGAGAATAACAAGGATGTTTCATGCAGGTAATCAAAGGAGTAGAGCATATTGTCATAGAACTGAATCACCATCCGTTCACAGCTAATGGTCGCATTGCAGAAATAGTTAGAACAACCATTGAGTCATAGCCAATGAACTCTGATGACAGTCTGCACACCCATCACTTGACACCTGGTTGCAGTTCTGTGCTTCCATTGGATGCTATCACTGTTCATCAATTGGTGGTTCGTCCGCATTACCAACTGGTGGATGGCAGACCCATCAAATGATGGCATGCTTGCACCAACAATCGATGGACGTGCATGATCATCAGGTGATGGTTACGCAAGCCTCACCAACTATTGGTTCATCTACAACATCAAGCGATGGCCGCATAGACCTTGGAAACTGATGGCCATCCAACAGACCATCAACCGGTGGTCGTGTGAGCTTGTCAGCTGAGGGCCAAGGACAACATCCACCTGATGGTTGTAACTGATGGTGGCACTAATAGAACTGTCTCTCAAAGCTGTTAGACACCTGGTACAAGGAGGACACCTCATACACTTGGGGCGCACGTAAAGGACCCTTGTACTGACACCTATAAATATAATACCTCCAACAACATACAAGGGGTCGCACAATGGCAAGGACGCCCATGTGCTGTCACAGAAGAAGCTCACCACTGCCCATCGCCACCATCGGTTGGAAGGAAGGGAGGAAGAGAGTCCACCAAATCCTACTCCATCCATCCACTCCTTGTCTGAAGCACTCTACCGACATAAGGAGGATTGAGGACATGCCTTCATTACCATCACAACAACTATAGAGAAGGATATTTGGACCATCAGTTGAGGCCATTTCTCGACCATAGTTGGTGTATCTCCTACTTCCATTGTTCTTCCTCACCCATTACTCATCCTTCCTTCCTCTAGTAGTGCTTTAGGTCCCTGTTCTCTTGTAAATCCATTATGCCACTCATGAACATGAGTTTATAAACTCATAGCTTAGGTTGGGAGTAGCCACTAAGGCTCTCCCAACATGTATATACTTACATGCATTTGAATATATGTGCTCTTAGCAATGGTTATCTCCATACACTTGTGTTTAATGCTTCACTTGCATGATTAGCTACAATCTTGTGATGTTTAATTGTTAGTGCCTCAAAAGAGTAGTTCTAACTATATCTAAGTGTTATGGAGTTGCATGAATGCATGAGAATGTTGGAATTCCTAAGATAGTGGTCATATAGTTATATTTGTGATTATTTCTTTGCCATAGAGAGAGATAGAAAGAGAACCTTATAATCTAGATCTATCCTAAGATTGAGAGAGGAGGGAATAGACATACACGATGATTACTTGTAATCTTGATAGGGGTATACAAAGGGTGTGAGTATTGCATGTTGCTGAGAGACCTTAATTGGTGAAACCCAATCCAAGTTCCCATTTTTTTTATTACATCATGTTTTCTTGCTTTTGTTATTCTATTTTACTTCCTTAGCTTTTCTTTTACTTGTTTTTCTTGATTGATGTGATATCGTTCCTTAAGGAACATCATCTTAATCTACCTGCTTGGTTGGTGTAACTGAGATATGGCTCTACGTTCTTAGCACTCACCACCCTTGTCCCTAAGGTTTGACCTGGATTACTGCATTAGACCTTGTATAATAGTTGCGGGGGCTAGAGTGTCAGGTTATAAATTTAAGAGTCTGACTACTCTAGACCTGCTCCTTTTTGGACGTGTGATTTAGGCTGGTCAACATTTTTGGTTCTGTTTCTGGGGACAAGGATGTCGATACTGTCAAGAACACGAGTCTACTCACCATACACCCATGCCTCAAGTCTAGTGATAGACTTGACATCACACATTGATTTTAATCTGCTATTTAGTAGCTACCTATAATACTTCATTTAAACACGTGAAGTTTTTTACTCGATCGTGAACTATTTTTGGTAACTCAGGAAGAAGTGAATTAAAAGAGAAACAAACCACCTTGATGTCACCATGCCACCTCATAGAGGAGGATGTCAGTCCAGAGACAACCAGAATGTAAGGGTTGAGATACCCCATGCGAATCAGGAATCTAAATGGGAGGATTAAAACCCTGAATAACTAGTAGGTGACATCTCGCATGGTGTGATACCTCCTCCATTGCCAAGTGATGAGGAGCATGACGAACAATGATGTGATGAAGGCCGTTGTATGAGGGAAAGGAGGAATCAAAGGAAAAAAAAACAACAACAACAACGAAGAAGACAAAGATGATTACGAGGAGGAAGAAGGTTAATCCCTTAGGTATTTGGCTATGGCAAGAGCTAACAGATCTAGATGCTCTGTTATCATTCCAAGGTTTGATGATGTGGATTTTGAGATGAAACCTATAATCATAGACATTTTTTAAAACAAAACTTTCAGAGGAAATTCCAGAGATGAGAACCCTTATCACCATTTCAATGTCTGTAAGAACATTTGTGACACAATTAAGATGAAGAGAGTACCCTATGAGGTAATATACTGTAAGGGATTCATCTTATCTTTAAGAGACAAAACATTATCTTAGTATCTTAGCTTACCTCACAGGTCCATTAATGGATGGATACCTTTGATTGATGCTTTCATCTGAATGTTTTATCCTATTGAGAAAACCATCATGAATAGGCACAAGATAACTGGGTTCTTGCAAAAGCCTGGGGAGAATCTTTATGCAGCATGGGAACAGTTTCAAGGATATCAGAGGGATTGTCCTCATCAAAACTATGATAAGGGATTCTTGTGACCACATTATACAATGGGTTCACATTCGTAGAAAGGACTTCACTGAATGTCACTGTAGGAAGCAATTTCCTTGGCAAAACGCCAAAGAAGACCATGAAGATCATTGATAACATGGCTGCGCTACAACTAGGCATGGACTATGAGAGAAGTGATAGGGGTAAAGCCAAGAACATGACCTCTGACAGTCTGATTGCTGAGTCAAAGGCCCTAGAGACTACAACAGCCCAAATCAAAAGATTGCCGTGGATGTTAAATAGTTGGAAGACACTGGAGGCAAGGGGAAAGCTAAGATCAAGAAGGTCATAAAATGTGTCACCTGTGGTGAAGAAGGGTACATCGTCAATAACTATATCTACACTCAACCAGATGATGATGGTGAAAGCAAAGAAGATGAAGAGACTGAGAATGTTTCTTATGTTAATTTTAAGAGACTCGATCATCCTAGTTTCAATTATGGAAACAAAGACGATACTGAAAACTCCCACCAGCTAAGTGACTCGTTTAAAACACCTCCAGGATTTAGGAGATGGGGAGAACCAACCACGTCAACCAGAACCACCAACTTACAACAAAATAGAAATATTTACCAAATCCAAGGGCAAGGTCAAGGTCAAAACAAAAATTCAAACCGGTAAAATCAAGATCAAGGCCAAGCTAAGAGCAACAACCAACCTGATATGATGTCTCAGCTATTAAAATTCACAACATGCAAGCTTCAACGAATGACCAGTTAACTCAAAGTTCTATCACCAACTTAGGTGTCTTGACCTCAATGCAAACCTAAATGACTGATATGCAAACACATCAAATACAAATCGACCAATAGCTGGAATAACTGTCTAAACTGATCAAGAATCCTTAGGCAAAGATCCCATCTAATACTGACACTGTAAAGATGGCCACCCTTCATTCTAGAAGAACTTTGGAAAATCGTAACAAAAAAATACCCCCAAGAAAAGAGAAAATGTAAAGTCACTTACTGAACCAATTGTTGCAAAGGAAGTACCTGAGGAGGAAGAGTCTATGAAGAAGGATAAGCCTAAAGAGAACAACAAGGGAAAGAAATTTGTAAAAGAAAAGGGGTCATATCCAATAGTAGAAGTTTCTAATAAGAATACATATTCTCCAAGGGTCCCTTTCCATACAAACTGATCAAGGCTCATCTAAGAAGAGATATGAGAAGTTTATGGAGGCTATGAAGAAGTTGCACCTAGATGTACTGTTTCTAGATGATATTGAAGAAATGCCAGCATATGCCAAATTCTTAAAGGATCTAATCACAAAAAGGAGAAGAGGGGATCACATTGAGACAGTGCAACTTTCCAATATGTCTAGTGCCTTTGTTCAAGCTAAGATGCTCACTAAAAAGAAAGATCCTGGGGCATTCACTATCCCCTTCAATGTTGGAGATAAATAAGTTCAGCAACATAGATCTTGGAGCAAGCATCAATCTGATGCCTCTCACTTTATCTCAAAGGCTTAGACTCGCTGACACGGTGAAAACTAGAATGAGAATTCAACTAGTAGATCACACTTCCACAAAATCAGTAGGGATAGTGGAAGAAGTTCCGATTTGTGTTGGGTGATTCTTTATTCCTTGCGACATTGTGGTGATTGACACAGTTGAGGATCCAACGTGTCTCATGATCTTTTGAATACCTTTCCTCAACACTGGAAGATCACTAATATATGTTGCAAAAGGGATCATCACCCTTGATGTTAGAAATGATCACACATATTTTTTTTCATGTCCAAGATGCTATGAGGGGACCCCCTGTATTCGAGTCGATTTACTTCATGGACAACTACACCCAATATTGTGAAGATGTATGCGAAGAAAATGTTGTTGTCGATCCTCTTATGCGATCTCTTAACAACCCCAACCCCAATATCAAGGACTAGAAGTAGTAGAAATTGTTGAATATTTAAACCAATCAGAAGAGGGATACAATGATGATGAAGAGGAAACATTTGAGATGGTAAGGTAGGCTTCCTTAGAACAAATGCCAGAAGAAAAGGAAGCACCTAAGCCTAAGCCTGAGTTGAAGTAACTCCCAAATGGTTTTAACTATGAAAATCTAGACAATGAGGAAAGAAATCATGTCATTATAAATTCTACATTGATAGAATATCAAGAAGAGAAGCTGATAAATGAACTCAAGCTGCATAGAAAAGTGATAGGATACTCAGTGGAAGATATCAAGGGTCTAGTCCCTACTATTTGTATGCATAGGATAAACCTAGATGACACATCTAAGCGAGTTCAACCACAATGAAAGCTAAACCAAATGCTTAAGGAGGTTGTCAAGAAGGAAGTAATAAAATTATGTGACACCAGAATTATATACCCTATCAATGATAGTAATTGGGTTAGCCCAATTCATGTCATACCAAAGAAAGGAGGTATAATAGTCATTAAAGGAGAAAGTGGAGATGAGGTCACCACCCAAATGGTGATTGGATGTAGAATGTGCATAGACTACAAACAATTGAATGCTACCACAAGGAAGGACCATTTCCCATTACCGTTTATTGATCAGGTGCTGAAAAGATTGGCACATCACTCATATTTCTATTTCTTAGATGGGTGTGTAGTATTCTACGAAGTGTTAACTCACCCTGATGATTAGGAGAAGACTACTTTCACAAGTATTTATGACACTTTCACTTTTTGGAGAATTTCATTCAGATTATGCAATGCACCTACCATGTTCTAGAGATACACGATTTCTGTGCATGATTTCTATGTTCCCGGATTTCTAGGACAACATAATGGATGTCTTCATGGATGACTTTTGTATGTATGGTGCCAATTTCAACCAATGTCTCACGAAGTTGTCCAAGATCTTATAGATGTGTGAAGAAAAACAATTAGTTCTGAATTGGGGAAAGTACCACTTCATGGTACATGAAGGTATTGTTTTGGGACACAAAATCTCTGAAAGAGGAATCAAATTTAACCTTAGCAAGATTGAAGCAATATCTAAGCTCCATTCTCCTAAATCAATGACCAAAGTGAGAAGTTTTTTGGGACACGCCTGGTACTACAGGCAGTTCATTAAGGATTTTTAAAAAATTGTGAAACCTCTATCAAACCTTCTAGTAAAGGACGTTGAGTTTAACTTCACTGATAAGTGATTTGAGGCTTTCAAGATATTGATGGATGCTTTGACAATAGCTCCAATCTTGTAAGCTCAGAATTGAAAGTTTCCATTTGAAATTATGTGTGATGCTAGTGATTATTCCATTGGCGTTGTTTTGGGGCAAAGGAAGGACAAGAAATACCACGTGATATGCCATGCCAACAAGACACTAGATGGTGCTCAGGTCAACTACGCAACAACTGAAAAGGAAAGTTTAGCGGTAGTGTTCGCCTTTGAAAAATTTAGGTCCTATTTGATAGGATCAAAAGTGAAGGTATATATGGAACATGGTGCCACGAAGTATCTAATGCAAAAGAAGGATACCAAGCCCAAACTTTTCAGGTGGGCTCTACTGCTGCAAGAATTTGATCATGAAATTATTAATATAAGGGGATGGAAGATGTGATTTCCAGCCACTTGTCAAGGATAGTATTTACTGAAGAAAACCCATTGTCGGTCAACGACCACTATGCTGATGAGGCCCTAATGATGGCCAAGTCCATTGAACCCAACCTACCCTAGTTTGTTGATATATGTAACTATTTAGCATGCCAACAGTTGTTACCCAACATCACATACAACTAGAAGAAGAAATTATTCTCATATCTAAAAAAGTACTACTAGGATGATCCACTTTTGTTTAAAAAAATATGCTGGCAACCTGTACCGAAGGTTTATTCCAGAAGAAGAAGTCCCCCGGATCCTTTGAGAATGTCATTCTACATCTTATGGAGGACATCGAGGAGGAGAAAGGACGACAACAAAAGTACTACAATCAAGATTTTATTGGCCCACCTTATTCAAGGAGGCTCAAGCATACATTACAACATGTGATGAATGCCAACGAACGAGAAACATTAAAAATAGGAAGGAAACACTTTTGTCTAATTGGATAGAGGTGGAGATTTTTGATGTTTGGGGAATTGATTATATGGGACCATTCCCATACATAAGGGGAAATTAATATATTCTTGTCATTGTTATAATGTCTCAAAATGGGTAGAGGATGTTTCAATACTGACTTGTGACTCCAAAGCAGTAATCATGCTATTCGAGAAAATCATTTTTCTCAGATTCAGTGTCCCATGCACCGTCATAAGTGACAGGGGATCCCACTTTGGGGATAGAAAATTTGAAGCCTTGCTGAAGACATATGGACTAGGCACAAGGGAGAAACACATATCACCCAAAAAACATCGAGAAAAGTAGAAGTATCAAACCGACAAATCAAGTGAATCCTTGAGAAAATAATCAGCCTAGGTTTCCTAGTAAGATCAGTTCTAGGTGGTTTGGCCCTTTTATAGTTGTGAAGATATACCCATCTGGAATTATGGAAATCACTAGCGAAAAGACAGGTACATTCAAGGTGAATGGTCATAAAGTAAAGAGGTACTATGAGGATGAAGCCTTTGTGAGGAGGTCAAAAATCCACTTAGAAGATCCCCAACCTGCACCATCTGAGAAACCTTAAAGAAGAAAAAAATAAGGAATGAGTCAAGCTAGAGACTACAAAGTAGCACTTCTTGGGAGGCAAACCAAGGATTTCCCACTTTCTTTAAATTTTTGAGTCTTTCACTTCTCTTTCTTTTGGACAATCTATAATTTCTATCCTTAGTTTCCATTTTCTATAATTTCCAATTAATATAATTCATTAGTCTTGTTTTAACTCCCATTTTGATTTTTTAGCAATTCCTTCCTTGGCTAGCAATCTTTAGTGTACAAAGAATAAATTTAAGAAAATTTTGGATCCAAATATTTCATTACAAGAGTCATTGATAACAACCATCGAACTTTTCAGGGAAACACTGCAATCACATCCTCATTGAGTGCAACCATCGATTGATCATACCATCAGATGTTGAATCCAATTTGTTCATCGGTAAACCCATCGAGTGTTGCACACGATGTAACCATCAGATGGTGCCTTTCTGCCTTACCATCAGATGACACATCCAGACTATCCATCAGTCGATTAATTGACCAACCATTGGTTGATAAACAACCATCAAAAGTGACTTTCTACCTTACCATCAGTTGATACCTTTAGACCAACCATGGGATGTCACTGACTGTCAGACCATTGAGTGTTAGCTTTTTGTCCTACCATCAGATGAGGAGCCTAGTGAAGCCATCGGTTGATCAACACAAAGACCACCAAATGTTATATGCCCAGAGTCACCATCAGTAGGTGGTTAAGTGTTGAACCATCAGATCTCAACATTCGATGGTTACCCAAGGGGCGGAAACCTATAAAGCGGAGGCTAATAAGCCCCCAAGACTAATCCATCCGATTTGATAAACCCTAGTCTCTAAGCGCACTCTAGAGACAAAGCACTCAAAGAGACACAACACCCAAAGGAATCTGTCACAAGACACCCTCTTCTATCTCCAGACCACCAGCTGAAGTAGAGGAGCAAAGGATCTCCATGATAGGGAGATCTGGGCTGGAGACCTGCTGAGTCAGCATTGACCAGAGGTTGAAATTCCAGTGCTATCGACAACGAGATACCTTAGTATCTACCAAGAAAAATATGGAAGGCAAGTAAGATAGGAACCAAGATATCCAAAAGTCTAAATACACCAAAAGAGTTAAAGCATCAATGACGCTGGAGGAGCTAGAGAAGATTGAAAAGCTAAAGGATGAGTGGGAGGCCCACCAAAGAAAGCATCAAAGCCCGATTAGAGGCATACATGCTCAAGATGCTAGATGAGCCAACCCTTGAGGAGTCAACAAGTGAGGAAGAATAGAGGGAACCAAGTTCTCTGAGTATGCTCTGCCTGAAGAGGTGAAAAACCCAAGGAAAAGGGCTGCACCAAGTCCATAGCAGGAAAGGCCAAGAAAGGCAGCAAAGACATCTACAGAAGGTAAAGCCACAGAAGAAACCACACCTCGAAAAGTAGTGTTAGCAAGCGTTACTCAACAACTGTCGACTGTTACATTCAACGAGCATCCTAATAACCAATTCCTTTCCCATGACGAGGAACATAGACTAATATGGCTTTACATGTTCCTAAATAAGAAATTTAAGGCCACCAGATTTAGAGACAAGGAAACCCTACAAAAACTCAGAATATATGACATGGTTAAACAAAATAGGGATCAATTAGTGATCTACAAGATTTGCTTCAACAAGATGACCTCATATGATGATCTAACATTAGACTTCATGACCTCACTAAAGAAGCTTCCAGTAACCAATGAAGAAAAGGCAGAGTGTCGGAAAGAATATAAACTACAAGTGCACATAGTCAAATAAAAATACATCCTAACTGATAGATGGCTTAACAAAATCTTCACTTACTCTAACAAACAAACTGAATGAGATGACAAGGCACACGAAGATAGAGATGCCAGGGGTTTTGTAACAGATAAAACCTGGGAAATGCTTTTAGGAGACTGCAAGTATAGCTCTGGTCAGTCCAAGACTGCCATGATGCACTTGGGCTTCATGAGAATAGTACACAAAATCTTTTCCAATGTATTGACCTTCAGATCAAACACAAGGAACATGACCTGACTAATTTTGTTTTTGAGGAAGGACGGGAAGCCCTATGATTGGGACTCCCCGTCATATATTAACTAAATCACTAATTACAAAAGGCATAAAGTTCGAAGGAAAATGCTGAGAAAAGGAAAACCTATCTACTTGGCCCCTACGTGCAGCATTTGCTACCTCGTGAGCAACCTTGTTACAATTACGAATAATGTAATTAAAACTACAGAAAGAAAATAAATTCTTCAAGTGGATAACATCTTCGACCATGGAGCCAATGTAGTCTTTCCTGAGACAGTTGTTGTTGCATGCATGTATGATTGCTTTGGCGTCTGATTCCACTTCTATTCTTTCAAGGCCTTTCTCCTTTGCCCATGACATCGCTTCCCTGATTGTCATAGCTTCCGTGAGAGCTATATCACCTCTGGACTGTACCCTTACCCCCATCAGCCCTACAACAACACCACCTTCATCCCTGGCCACTACTCCAAGTCCCGCCGACCCCTCCTCCCCACACGAGGCGTCCACGTTGAGCTTAACGTGACCCTGCGCCGGTCGTTTCTAGCTGCTCGCACCAGCGCTGCTGGACGCAGCCCTGCTGTCGCCGACCATCTGCTGGCCCCACCCGTCCGCATGGCCATTGCAGCCACTTCCGCTCTCCCCCTCAGCTCGACCTGCATTGCTGCCTTCATTCCCGCATCCGTCCACGTCGCTTCTAACCCAGCTCATGGCGCAACGGAACAACACGCCCATGTTGGCATTGCCCGACTGGAAAACGCGCATGCACCGTTCACGCCATATAGCCGTCATTGCAGCCACTACCACGTTCCTCTCTTCCAACGCCATGTCATGCAAAGTAGCCTCCATAGTTGTTTTGAGCTCACCGTCCTTCCTATCCTCAATCCATTGCTGGATCTCCCTTGAGGTTTGGTCCCAAACCTCTGTTGCATTCGGACACCTGAATAACATGTGAGGAATGGTCTCCTTTTCGGACATACAAAGCGTGCATGTTCCGTCTTCCGTACAGTGCCGGTCGAAAAGTCGTCCCCTAGTAGCAAGCCCTCCCGTGCATACTCTCCACAAGAAGTGAGCCATCTTTGGGCTCCAACCATCCTTCCATACCCTCCTCCATATCCCGTCCCCACCCGATCATTGTACTTCCGAGCTTCCTCCACTCCAATCAAGCCCATCCAATATGCTGACCTGACCGTATACTCCCCATCCTTAGAAGGCCACCACATCAACGAGTCCTTCGGCTTCCTACGGATGATCGGAATTGCACATATTTTCTTTTCAATGATGTCCGGTACATATTCCCTCACCTTGTTCTCATCCCATCTTGTCCCGTCCTCCGACATGAGCTCCCTCACTTTGTAGTAATCCGGGCTGCCTTCATGTTTGAACCTTCCAAGCGTATCCCCCTCCTTCGGAACCCACCTGTTGTCCCATAAGTCTATGTCCCTTCCGTCTCCCACTCTCCATTGGACTCCCTCCTTCAGCACTGCCTTAGCTCCCCATAAGCTCCTCCACACATGGCTCGGGTCATACCCCCTTCTCGCCTCCCAAAACGACGTCCGTGGAAAGTATCTCGCTTTGAGCACCTTTGTGACTAGAGCCTCCGGATGAGAAACTATCCTCCATGCTTGACGTGCCAGAAGAGCTTGATTAAAGGTATGAAAATCTCTAAACCCAAGCCCTCCTTGCCGTTTTGGTTTACAGTGCTTCTCCCAACTCATCCATGAGAGCTTCCTCTCCTTCTCCTTTGCCCCCCACCAAAATCTCGCCACCATACGCTGTATATCCTCCATAATACCCACAGGCAGTTGGAACACACTCATAACATAGGTGGGGATCGCCTGTGCCACCGCCTTGATGAGAACCTCCCTCCCTGCTTTTGACAACAATTTCTCAGACCAGCCCTGCAACTTCCTCGATATCCTTTCTTTTATGAAACTGAAGACCTGCTTTTTTGATCTGCCCACCATTTTAGGAAGCCCAAGATAGCAACCATGTCTATCCACTGCACGTACTCCCAAGAGAGCACGCAACTCCTCTCGTCTATTGCCTTGTACCCCTTTGCTGAAAACAACCTCTGTCTTTAAAAGATTAATCTTCTGACCGGATGCCTGTTTGTACTGGCTGATAATTTCAGCTATCTTCAGGCATTCTGCAGTGGTTGCTCTAGCAAAAAGAATACTATCATCTACAAAGAAAAGATGTGAGATGCATGGGGCTCCTCTACACGGTTTGATTCCATGTAGTTGGGAGTCCTGAACAACAGTGCTAATCAAAGTGGAAAAGGGTTCAACACATAAACATTGGGAAAATTTTGGTTGACAAGCTAGTGGTGGCAGTAGGACCCGACGACCCCCATTATTTCTACATGGGAGGTATGGTCACGCACATTGCAAACCGATTAGGGTATCCTAAGAAGCGGAAACACTTCCTAAAGTTAGA
Source organism: Alisma plantago-aquatica (assembly GCA_963693085.1). Classification (NCBI taxonomy): domain Eukaryota; kingdom Viridiplantae; phylum Streptophyta; class Magnoliopsida; order Alismatales; family Alismataceae; genus Alisma; species Alisma plantago-aquatica. The sequence goes on along the minus strand of OY856409.1, from coordinate 1,903,394,571 downwards.
AGGGGATCATTTGGTGGATGCAAAATAACTTACCTCCACAAATGTCCTGGAAGGGTAAAAAAGGAACTACGCCTATAGATTCTGTAGGACAACATACTTGCTACCCCTCCCAAAACTAAGCAACTACGATTGTGAAAAAGTAGTCTTCCAAGTAGGAGAAATCCTAATGTTGATATACGAATGAGGTGAAAACACCAGTAGGCCAAATGTATAAAGAAAGAAACAGTCAAAGGAGGTGGCCACAAAATAAACAACAAGAAAAAGAGTAATTGTGCACATCCCTGAAAGACTAGAGAAGAAAACTCCTACACCTAACATCATAGATCTGGAAGAAGAGGAGAAAGCAATTATGAAGAGTCCTACCATTGCTACTACACCATAAGTAGTTGCCCCTGAATCCAAGGCAACCATAAATGGTAAAGCAACAGTAAGAACAATCATCCTAGAAAAAGAACCACAACCAAAGATAAATACTTCCCAACACCACAATGCAAATTGAAGAAGTGAAGGTGGAAACCAGAGCAAATGAGTTATTGATAGAAAGAAACGTGAGAGAAGAAATCCCTGAGAGGAAAGCATCGTGACCAAAACAAAGCACACATCTGATAAAAGAACATAAAGAATCTGCTAAAGCAAATGAGGAGGGATACAAAGTGAACTCCATCAACAAGCCCAAATAGCAAAAATGGCCAACAAAGACAACCAAATTATTGGAAATAGGGCAAGAGATTAACAACCTTTGTGAGATTGTCTCAACCTCTACCTTAAATATTTTCAACATACCTATATATCTATATGCACTAACCACACAAGTACATAAATTATCAGCTGACATGCAACCAGTTCTCTGTCTGCCACTCCAAATGCAGTAGTTAGCTGCAAATCATGTACAAGTAATGCATGCACAAGTAGGGGTGACAAATGAGCTCTCCACCCTGTGCAAAGAATGTAATTATCTACACCTAGAGAACCTGTAGCTTTTAGAGGAGGTAGAAAATGGAAAGGAAGCCACTCCCATCAATAGTGGTACATCTATAAAAGGAAAAGGATAGTCACCTCCAAACCATCCCTCACAGCGGATATAGATGTACATCTGAAGACCGATATGTTGATGGCCTCTGTGCAAACAAGACAAGAGGTGATCCAAGATGAAAAGACTACTTCTGATTGCACTCTTCCACTAGAGGAAGAAGAGTCTAGGGATACTACCAAGAGTAAGGGAATGCCCTCTGGGGATGATAACCTTGGTACTTCTCCAGTCTTGCCAGGGCATTCAACAAAAACCAACAAGGAAAAAGGACAAGAGGGACTGAAAAATTAGGGTACCCTGCAACCAACAGAACTGACAACTCCCACAGAAAATGAAGAAGCGGTGGGAGAGAACGACGTAGAAGAAAAATCATATGAAGCAAAGGGGGAGATAATAGAAGCAACTAAAGATATAATGGAAAAGCTTGACCCTCTCTTCAACTACAAGGCTCCACATCAACCATGTGATTATGAAACATTTGTAAATGATTTTCTATTGGATGAACCTATCATGAATAGAGGATTCCCCATATCTTTTGAGGCAAACATTGAGCAGATGATATCTAAAGAAGATAAAGGGAATCTGGACAATATGCTTGATGAGACATCTCCTAAACAAGAAAACCCAATATTCCCTAACCCACCTGCGATTGCTGACCACACAGACTACTCATGTCCATCTGCACCGCCCCCTATACCATGTAAGATGGTTGATATAAACATGACTTTGTTATTAGGAATGTTGGTACACGACGTTCATATCCTAGCTGACATTTTCGACGACGAGAAGTCAGGACAGATCATCATCTACCACAATAATCAGTACAATTTAACAAAGGATAACATACATTCTGCCTTTTGGTAGCGAGAAAATGTAAGCAGAACCTTCTTCAAGGTCTAGTGTGGGATCATCATAGAAGAGTTCATGTATAGAGATAAAGATGGGTGAGTTTTCAATGCAACATCTAACCTGGAAGCCCATGTGTTCAAGGAAAGAAGTGATACATCTATTAAAGAACAACAAGATACCATGGATAGGAACAAAGCCTTAAAACTCATCACTCTACCTTTCAAAGTCTTCAATCACTGGCTCCTCACGGTGGCTAGCCTTTCAAAAAGGAAAGTCATCACATACAACATTAGCACCAAAGACTTGCCTTGTGGAAGAATAGCCTTTGAAAAATTGAAGCACATGATGATACAAGAAGTTCCAACCCACTTAAAAGGTTGATACAAGGAGTCAGTGGGTGGAACCACCCAAATTGGAAAGAAATCTACATCAACTGCAACATTCCCCAAGAAAATCAAAACTTGGGGAACAATGCTTCCATAGCACTGAGGATGATTGAAGCCATCACTAGAGGAATTATGATGGAACAAATTATCAATGAAGATTTCCACGTGCTATATTTGATGGAGATAATTCTTGACATGATATTCTTCTACAACGCACAGATGGATGAGATACCAAGGCAGATGTATTCCCTAATTCCCTTACTTGAAAAGACCCCTTGGAGGGAGGAGCTATGAAAACTCATGGCCATAATAGAAGCCTGAGTACTTAAAGAATGGACAACAAACCCTGTGGCCCCATCATATTCCCCACCACTCCCTCAATTGTATCCATAACAACTATTGCTACCCCTAAAACACCAGTACTTGGTTCTAATCCACAAGAAACCAAAATGTCACCACCAAAAATTCAACAGACAATACCTCATATCTAACCCAACATTGAGATCATGGTAGAAACTATGACGCTAGAAGAAAAATCTGATCAAGAAGTCATGATGTACAATAAATGATAACAACTAGATGATCAACCATAAAAAGGTCAAGTGCCTACAGACATGATTATGCCCACCTTTGAGAACTTCCACAAACTCACATGTAATGGGATATCTATTGAGGAAGTTACCTTTTTGTTGGAAACACTGCAACCAAGGGAAGACATCTTTGTTGTTATCTTTGAAAGGGAGAATCTATAAATACTACTGCCAAACCTCCATGAAATCTTAACAATAGGAGGTTTCATGACTGTAAATGTCATGGAAGCATGTCAACTACTTCTGGAAGACGACCTCCTAGATGTATACATGGTCTCTTATGAAATAATGCGGGACATAATTCTTGAGAAGAAGTCTGGAGAACTGTAACGTCTGATCAATGATCTCCAATACAATGTCCCAAGGTGGATATTTGTTCCTATTATGCATGATGGTCATTGGGCTCTACTATCTGTTGATATTGTGAATAGGACAATCATTTTATACAATAGCTCATACACCATGTTCATCCCAAAATGCACAACTTATCATTAAACTACTAATAGTGTCATAAAACAAAAGGCTTCTCAAGTGTCCATAAAGATCGTTGAGCTGATAAAAACATATGTACGTGGCGTACCAGATGATTTGAAGTTGGGGAAGTCATAGTTCTACCATAGGAGCCCTCAACAAATACCTCTATCTAATGACTGTGGATTCTATGTGCTATTCTAGATGCATATATATCCACATCACACCAGAAGGTGGAGCACTACCAATATGTTGACTATCATCACCATCAAGGCCAATACATGATGAGAATCTTGTGCTATGAATGGGCCCTATTAGAAAATCAACCATAATCCACCTATTCTAGATGAAACTATTTGTCTGAGACCTTGAAGATATGGTGAATGATAAGTTTGGTGGGGGTTGTTCTGAGTAGGCAAACATGGTTAGTCTCTACACTTAATTTTAATTTCAAAAAAATTTCTTGCTCAACCAAAAACTTTGAAAATTTTGAAAATTTTTAAACAGTCAACTTTTTGGGTAAACTTTTGCACATGTAGATAGTCTCATTTACTTGAAAATTTTTGATGCACAAAAAGTCTAAAAAGGCAATTTTTGGGTCCAAATTTCTTGGATATAGTCATAACTCGTATCCTTAGGCTTACTAGTCTGCATGTTAACTCTTAGCATAATTACTTCAAGAAGGACGGATTTGGGCTATTTAATCCACTTAAAACTCTCATTTTGATAATGTGTTAGCGTCAACCTTACCTCGAAATAATGTAAAAGGAACAATGATGTTGTCCCCCAAGATGAATACTCAAAATAAGGAGGACTCGGCCTAATACGCTCCTGATTAATCACCCTATTCCAAAGTACATGTAGAAGCACATAACCCTGGCAAGGAGGAACCAACTACCCCATCTAGTGCAAAATTCCCCGCTTTAGGATCAAAATAGGAATGGCAACCCAAATTCTCCTAAAAATACTATCACCCCAAAGCCTGTGAGCATGAATAAAAGTTGAGAGTTATAAAATCATGAGAGTTGTGCCCAAAAAGATGTTGAAGAACTTTGCCCGGCCGGTGTATCACTACACTCACAAATGTAGATATGTCATGCCCAGTAGTGGAGTCTAGTGTTGGTATGTATGCCTAGAGAGCCAATCATGTGGTGATTGTAGTGGAATAACTTGTAATTGATTTGAATAATAAATAAAAGCAAGCTTTCGATTTTTTCTGTTTAATCCAGTTATGTGATGATGATGTAACATTATAAATGTCTAAAGAATAATATTACTGAATGAAGCATGTCTTCAAGTTTTAGCCTTGTCAAAATGAGATCATACAGATGTTAAGAGTATATAGACATATTCTTTGTTATGTCCCTGATCGGTTGTTATTGTGGAAGGTTGATAGATAACAATAACACATAAGATCAGAGTGTGGGTTGGTTGATGATGCAATCTTGTGAGTCATGATATGGCTATATCAAACCAAGCACACAGATACATGTTAGCGAATAGTGTATCAGGAAAACTCACCGTGAGACTAACACATGGAAGCCATCATCATGGAAGTCATAGTTAACTCTCATAGTGATGGTGGTGGTTGTGGTTCTTAGACTTGAACTCACTGCACTCAATACATGTCGTTGGGTAACATTGACATCATCAAACATAGTCTTGAAACAAGGATTGTTATAATGGTGATGATAGGGTGTCTTTGACACATTGGGATTGACTGTGAGTGATAGATATGGGATTTGTCCCTCGTATGGGAGTTGGTGCCCTTGGCCTCTTGATTAGCGAGACTGAGTAAAGCATGGCCATACACATGTGAGTCAATATGAGATATTGAGCTTACATATATCTCAGATAGTCTTCTCTGGTTCAAGAAACAAGATTGAACAATAATGAGGGTGACTACTCCATGCCTGTAGTTCAATCTGGACATCAGTGACAAAGGAACTATACAAACACTATAACACCAGACACATATTTTAGGTTGAAGTTGTTCTCCAACTTTTCCATTTACTTGGGTAGTAATGATGTGTGACTAGGCACCACAATTTGCTTGTGATGTCATAAGTTGTTATGGAAATTCACTGCCAACGTAATACGAGACCTATAGGGTCACACACATAGGTCTTGACATAGAAGACGAGTTCAATTTTGAATGACATTTGAATTATGTACTAAAGTGTTTAGGTATTTAATTCACACAACGAACAGGCTCACAACGCTACCAAATACCCATCTCAAGTGTTGATACAATCATCTAGAAGAGACAAACAGTCATCTCAAGAGCTGAGACAGGCGTCTAGGTGTCAGGCCTATTTTGTATTGAATTTGGCTAAGGAACGAACCGACCCAACCCAACCAAAGTGAATCAACTCAGGTGACCAAATGACCATCTGGGTGAACGAGATGACCATCTCGCATGGGAGAGATGACCCAATTTGGTCAGGGAAGGTTCTAGATGTTTCCCTATTCATTTTGCTTGAGAAATACTTGTTGCACAAGGAAAACAATGTCTAATATTGATGGGAATTGATTTGTCAAATTTGTGTACAATTGGGAAACAGAAAAAGGACCATCTTGTAGTGTGAGAAGATTGGCTGGATTTGCCAAATAGTCATTTTGATTATCATAGGTTGTGAAAATTTAAGTTCTTCTGGTCCCTTCCACTCCCATACAGACTAGGAACATAGACCCAAACACAAATTATAAATATAGTGATACTGGGGGTTTCCTAGAGCACAACATAGACAATTGAGAAACATTTTCTCTAACAAACATTGTCCTCTCTAGTTGTGGTAGCCACGAGAGCCCGAGAAAGTTCTACTTGAATAGAGAGGAATAGCAAGGGAAAGGGAAATTGAGATCATTGTCGTAGGAGAGCAAGTCGGTGACTAGTACATTGACAGAGAGGGACAACTCCTTCCTAATTGTCTTAGCAGGATTACAAGAGTTCTAGGAAGTTTGTGTAGACTACCATAGAGGCAGGAAGCCGTTGTTTGCTTCTTGGAGGACAACGTCAATCGGCAGTCCTTGACAAGAGGAGCTACTCAAGAAGACAATGTTCATGGTTGCAGTCTGTGGCGCTGACTTGGAGGAGCAGCAGTCAGATGAGTCCCAGTGCAACCAAGATTCAAAGTTGTACATCTACTATGATGAGGATTGTCGGTGGACTTGCTCCGAGACCAAGTATATCCTAGAAACCATCCTTCCTGCATTATAGTTATTGACGCGATCTACTGATTATGGGAATATGGTAGATAAAATTTTAAATTCTACTACCTGCTCTGTAGCCATATTTCCCTACAATGATATCAAAACCAACGTAAATTTACTATATTATGATATAATCAATATGATTAGATTTTGGTTTTGTCATTCTATTATTTCATGCGATGCAAATAATATCTTATCAAATCCAATACCACAATAATCCCAAACTAATATATATATATGGGATTGTCTTCACTCCACGCACGGGTAGCTTAATTATATTACCCATGGATGGAGGCACGGTGGCTCACTTGTAAATACTACCAACTTTTCTATGATATTCGGTTCTGTAAATAAGTGGATACATGCATGCATACCTCTTCCTATGACTGATTTTTCCGGACGCAGTCAACACACTCCCAGACGAGATCACGCAATGCGATTCTCAGACCGGTCTAATTCTTGAAGAGAGATCGAGTTGGGGATCTGGCCTATTAGCTGGTTCCTGTATAGGTACACGGTCTCCAGCTTCATTAGTCTTCCCGGTTCCGGCAGACCAAGGCGTGGGCTTTCTTGATGACCGTGAACCCCCGGCAGGTGCCTCCAGACACCTTCGCCCTCTCAATGATTGTGGCAGCTGCTGTGAGATAACCAAGGATGGTGATGTAGAGAGCTCCGGCGATGAACACAACGCCAATGACACATGCAAGGATGATAGCAAGGACGTAGAGGATGACGGTTGCATTGACTGCGGCTGTGACGAGTTCGATCGTCAGTCCGAAGATGAAGGAGCTGAGGAGGAGGTAGATGAGCGTGATGATCACAGCGCAATTAGACGTCCAGAGTAGCCTAGGCCACAAGCGGTAGGCAGCCCAGAAGAGGGATTTGCGGAGTGAGGTGGATTCCTTTGAGGCGTAAGCAGAGGTGGCGGCGTGGATGGTAGCGCCAGTGGCGAGGAGGAGGTTGAGAAGGTAGCTGATGCTGATGGAGAGGATGCTGACAGTATAGTCAGAGCGGCTGGTGGTGGAAGGCATGGAGAAAACGAAGACTTCATTGCTGTAGGTTGTGGAAGGGATGTAAACAAGGTCGGAGTTCCTGTTGTTGCCATATATGCGGCCGGCCAGTACAAAGCTGGTAAAGGTGAGGGTGGTGACTGGGAGGATGATGCATGCAGCCAGTAAGAGGAAGAGGAGATGGAGGGAGTGGATGAGGCGAATGGAGAAGCCAATGATGTCGAAGAAGCCCTTGGAACGTAGGTCGACCTGCTCCATTGGGTGTCGGTGGCGGGCGACACAATGGTTCTGGAGGAACTAGAACTGATGACAGCAGACTGACGGAGAAAAGGGAAGGGAGGAATGAATGTTGTGGATTGATGGCAATGTGATACGGTCCCAGCAAATCATGGCTTCTCTTCATGTTGGGTGGCGACCAACCCAAGGTGTCTGACTTCCTTCCCCACCGTTTCCGTCACTCTCTTCTTCTTCCTCAACTTCTCCTCCCTCCCCTCCCAGCCTAATTGTTGCTCGATTTTCCCTCCCCCAACTAGCTCTGCATTATCATCTCTCCTACTTTACCTCACTGTTGCTCGATTTGTAATGTATTTTGAGACAACAATTTCATACCAACCACCAAAATGTAACAATTTCAGTCACATTGTGATAGGCAAGAGCCAAAACCATAATGTAGGTGATAATTTTGTAATATGGATACTCATATTGTAATAAGCACGTGACATCTGTAATATGAGCAGTCACATTGTAATACACAAGAGCTAATTGTAATGTAGGTGACATTTTTGTAATATGAATAGTCATATTGTAATAAGAAAGTGCCATATGTCATATGGATAGTCACATTGTAATAGGAAAGAGCAAACCGTAATGTAGGAGATAGTTTTACAATATACATACTCATATTGTAATAAGCAAGTGTCATCTGTAATATGGACAATCACACTATAATAGGCAAGAGCCAACCGTAATGTAAGTGACAATTTTGTAATATGGATAGTCATATTATAATAAGCAAGTGTCATATGTAATATACACAGTTACATTGTAATAGACAAGAGCCAATCGTAATATATGTGACAGTTTTGTAATATGGATACTCATATTATAATAAGAAAGTATCATCTGTAATATGCACAGGTTGTAATAGATAAGAACCAACCGTAATGTAGGTGATAGTTTGTAATATGGATAGTCATATTGTAATAAGCAAATGTCATCTGTAATATGGACAGTCACATTGTAATAGGAAAAAGCCAACTGTAATGTAGGTGACAGTTTTGTAGTATGGATACTCATATTATTATAAGCAAGTGTTATCTATAATATGGACAATCAAATGTAATATGGAAGAGTCAACCGTAATGTAGGTGACCATTTGTAATATGGATAGTCATATTGTAATAAGAAAGTGTCATCTGTAATATGGACAGCCACATTGTAATAGGTAAAAGCCAATAGTCATGTAAGTGACACGTTTGTAATATGGATACTCATATTGTAATAATTAAGTGTCATATACAATATGAACTTATTATTCTATCATGCCTTGAAACTTTTGGCTTATTCTTAATTTCAAACCTCAATCTGTAAATAATAATTGATGTGTCAATATGAAATATCTTTGTCAAAGCTAAATGCAAGATAACGATGCCCTTTAGTGTCATGTTATGGAGGAAATACAATAATAGATATAATAAGAAAGAATCATTACAAATATTATTTATTCTTAGGCCTAGTTTGGGTGCTACGTTTCTAAGTTCTGTTAGTTTGTGAGAAAATTTGCCGTTAACTGGAAATAGGTGTTAACTTTGGTAAAGCGAGCGTGCTACTGTTAGTTGTATCAGCCGCTGCGGAACAAAGATGAATGATATAATTTATAGAATTAAATAAAATGACTACCGAGACTTGTGATGTACTTATCCAAACATAAGGTTAGTCACTGCCCCACCCAACACCACATCCTCCTTGAAACGCAACATCAAAAGTTTTGATAATTACAAATAAATGCCACCGCTTTCCAGCCAAATAATAGATGAGCCGACAACATAGTATTTACAGCATTTGCCACCGCTACTTAGCATGGGTAGTAATATTTAGGCACGGGTAACTTTGCTTTGCTACCCACGCAGGCAGCAAGTGAATTCCCTATATATATAAATAAATAAATAAATAAATATATATATATATATATATATAGAGAGAGAGAGAGAGGCTAGAATACACTCGACTGTATGGATCGCACGAATACACTCAAGTGTGTTTGTATATCAAGACTATTTTTTGCAAAATATAAACCATTGATCTTCACCGTCATACTATAACTAGGTTACATACAAATTTTGAGCCCATTTGGATGAGTGTAAGTCACTCATCCAAGGGCAACAAAATTGACGCGCGAAACTATTTTGAAATGCATAATTTTTGCGGTCTTCATAACATGAGCTATACATATCCAAATGTGCTCAAATTTTGCGTATGAGTTGTTCACAAGATGTTTAATAAGATCAATGGATTAGATTTTCAAAAAAAAAATTACATCATGAAAAACTACTTGAGTGTATTCCGCTACAGATACACTCGAGTGTATTCTAGACTGACTCTATATATATACATATATATATATATATATATATATATATATATATATATATATATATATATATATATATATATATATATATATATATACATATATATGAAATTTATACGCGTCTCCCGAAAATCAGTTTTGATGGTGGATATGTAGCATGGTTATGGCCAATAACCCATATCTGTGCATGGTTGTATGTGGTTGGTTTATCCTTTAATCTTAGTCTACGCACCGAGCCTCTATCTTATCTTCCCAATGTAAAGTTAATTATCTTCTATCTTTTCTCCCCTTGAATGTAACTCGAGGTTTCGCTATAATTATGTAAAAGTGTGATAGTTTACTTTATGTTATGATGAGATGAAGACATACCGAAGACGAGCTGGCCAACTGAAGGACCTTGGAGGACATGGTGGAAAAACTGGACCCATCGCCTGGTTGACCCGACCGGTCTGCTGGAAGAGCCAGCCGATGGTGGACAGATGGACTAGACAATCAGTGAGACGACCTAACAACTGGCCAGGAGGTGATCCAATCAGTTCAAGGGTTGAACTGATCAACCCAGATTAGCAAGAATAGATCTTCATCAACAACATGTTTCTAGATATGATGCAGACCTAGATAACATAATTCCTTGTGGCTCCAAGGGATTACATTAGGAATGGACATAACCATCACTTTCGTTTATTGCATGTCTGCGTTGGGATATAACATGTATATGATACATACTATATATATGTGGTGATTGGATAAAGTATATATATACAAACTCCCTCAATTAAAATATATCAAAGTCTTAGATGCTCACTAAAAGCAGCACACATGAAAAGCTTGATCAACTTAGCACAGGTTAGACCTCTGCATGGTGCGTCATTTATCTTATGGAAGTGTGATAGTAATAATATAGGTTCCTCCTCTGCGGGGTGCATTATTATCATGTTGGATTATGGGTCAGCCTTGATTGGTGATTCTCAGAGCGTATGGGCCCAGAAGCATGCAAATGATTATGGTAAGGGATTGTGCATATCATCTATCTAGAATTGCATATGATGGAATTGGCAAGAGTTTCCTACCTTGATGGTTAACTATGTTTTGTGATGTTGATCGGGCCACATTTAAATTATCTTGGATCTGGCCCACTAGAATATCATACACTGCAATATTCTGAATTGATATTGAGGGTTATCAATTTGATTGAAATTGTGGGAGTGATAATAATTAAAGACCTAATTGATATCATCAAAGTTTTCTAATAAAATCAAATAAATAATGGTTTTTGATAAATGTAAATTTTCTCTGGTAGAATCAATGATGAACAAATCTGATTTGCGATTGGTCTTGAAGAAGGACAAACTTGACAGGAGAAATTTTCATGACATGTTTTGGACTTTGAGAAGAGTTCTCAATTAAGAGTGCAAGCTCTATGTCCTTGATAAACCAACGCCTGAAATACCTCCTCCTAATGCACCTGGGGCACAAGTGGATGCTTACTGGAAGCATGCCAATGATGCCTTAGAGATAAAGTACCTTATGCATAGCTACATGAACTATGAGTTGCATTCGAAATGTGAGGACATGAGTGTTCTTGAGATGGTCACATCTTAAGAAGGTAACACTTGGTCTTGACAAGAAAGAAAGGGATGCTATCTTAAAGGTGCTAATTGAGTCAAAGTTGACAAAGGGAACCTCAATAGAAGAACATGTGCTCAATATGATTGGACATGTGTATCATCTTGAAGATTTGGGATTCATTATGAGCCAATAATTGGCCACTGATATGATTCTAGAATCACATTTCAATCCCGATCCACATAGAATGAAGAAGGATTCCACGCATCAATTTCTCATTTGGTTGGGAAATTCACATCATCCCGTGATAAATAAGAAAGGTGCGACATCAGTTCTTCATTGGGACGTCTGGATATAATTTGTCCATCACCCCTGCATATTCAAAAATATGTACTCTAGGAAATCCCACGGGAAAACCCGTTTCACCATTCAGTAATTTTTAATGCTGAATGGATCTATGGTCAGGGCACTACATGATGAGATTTCTCTTGATTAATTAGGTACATTATAGTATCTTTTACATCAACCAAGTTTCAAACATGAATTATAACAGATGCTATAAAGAAAGGGTAGTAGTTTTAGGATCTTTGGAACATTTTGAAAGTATACCACTCAAGATCTCAGTCCCTTATCACATCACTGGGAATTCTCATCCCTTCACATCATCATCATCATGATTACTGGATCTGGGTATTCAAACCCTTAGATCATAACTGAGCATTGTTACCTCTGTAACAGGTAACTATTACCTCTAGGTCCTCAGACCAAGGTATTCATCATATTTGTTGTACAAGTATTTCACATAGCTTACAAGGCTCATTAAATATCTTGTCACCGCTTACTAGACAACAACTATTCTCATGGCTTACAAGGCCCATTAAACATCTTGTCACCTCTCACTAGGCAACAACTATTCACATGGCTCACAAAGCCCATTAAATGTCTTATCACCTCTCACTAGGAAACAAATATCTTTTAGGTCATCCGACCATATAAACATTATACTTGTTATACAAGTATTTAACATGTCTCATAAGGCTTATGCAATAAGACAAATACAACCTTCCCATTATTAGGGTTAGGGTTTCCCTTTTTTAGCCGAATAGGGTTTCAATTTCATATTATTGCTTCACACATCTAGGAGCATACATTGATATCATAAGTATTCAATTATACTGATTTATTCTCCTCATTTATCATTAAATGATTATCAACATAAAGTTTGAGTTTCTCTCTCATCCTCACTAGGATATTGATTACATCATACTTTATTAACTTGGCTTAACCCCTTTCTCAAGGTATTGTTGGTATGTATGCCCTGAGAGCCAATCATATGATGATTGGTGGGATACATTAAGATTTATTTGATAAACATCAAAGGCAAGCTTGCAATTCTTTCTGGTTCGGTCATATGAGATAGTGATAGAACAGATTGAATGTCTAGAGAATGACAGTACTCAATGACGTATGCCTTCAGGTTCATGACCTGAACGATGAGATCATACAGATGCTAAGAGTTTGTACATTCTTGTTATGTCCCTAGTCGGATGTCATTGTGGAAGGTAGATAGACATCAATGACACACAAGACTAGATTGTGGTGTTGGTTGATGACAGAATCTCATTAGTCATGATATAGAGATATCAAACCAAACACATAGGTACTTGTTAGAGAACAAGGTACCGGACAGACCCACCGTGAGTTTGACACATGGAACCATGAGATGGTAGTCACAGTCAGTACTCACAGTGATGGTGGTGAGTGTGATTCTTAGACCTGAAATCACTGCACTCAACACATGTCGTTGGGCACACTTTGACATCATCAAACGCAGTCCTGAAACATGGGTTGTTATAAAGGTGATGATTGGGTGGCTTTGACACATGGGGCTTTTGAGGGGTGAGTGATAGATATGGGATTTGTCCCTCCTGAGGGAGTTTGATATCCATGGCCACTTGATGAGTAGGATTGAGAAAGGCGTGCACGCATGTGTGAATCAGTATGTGATACTGATGTCATACATATCTCTTCCAGTCTACTCTGAGATCAAGGAAGTGAATGAACGTTGACAGGATGACTGTTCCATGCCTCGAGTTCATTTGGGATATCAGTGACAAAGGAATTATACATTCGATGTAACACCATTCACGGATTGTAGGATGAAAGTTGTTCTCCAACTTTCTACTTTCACTTGGGTAGCACTGATGTGTGACTAGGCACCGCTCTTTGCTTGTGAAGTCATAAGTGTTATGGACTTTCACTGCCAACGTGAAATGGACCTGCAGGGTCACACACATAGGATTTAACCTGGAAGAGGAGTTTTGTCCACATAGCAATGTTTAGATTGATTACTAAAGGAGTTTAGTAGTTCAATAAAACACTCAATCAGTCGATAGCTCAATGTCGTATGGTTCAAGGTGTTGGACGCATTGATTGGAGTATCGGATTGATTGAAATCGCATTTGACTGATTTTGCCCAACCTGTGCTCCCAACCGATTGGCTCATGTGATGAACCGGTCGGCTGAGGTTGCTGAACCGGTCGGCTGGAGTGTCCAGGACAATCGGCTCATGCCCAGGTTGAAACGACCGGTTCAAGGGTTGTACCGATCGGCTCAACTGGTGCAACGGATCAGTTGGAAAAGTCATGTCGGCAAGAATTTTCCTTTCGTTTCAAATTGCCCAATTCGATTGGGAATAATATTGGTATTCGATACCAATTGGGAAAGAAACAAGGAAAGTCTTTTTGAGCCGGATTAGGACCATGAACCGATCGGTTCGGGGCACCAACCGATCGGTTGGAGTGCCCCAAACGATCGGCTCAGGTCCAACCGATCGGCTCAATGGCCGAACCGATCGGTTCAGTTATGAACCGATCATTTCTAGTTGCGAACCGATTGCTTTTTGTGGAAAATTCTCGAACCCTTCTACTCCTGCATTATTCCTGCATTGCCCGGGATGGAGAACCATGTCCCATGACTCTCCTATATATATAGGGGTATTGGGGGCTTCTCAAAGTACAGCTCAGTGCAACCAGTTGCTCTGCAAGTTGTCGTTCTCTCTGGTTTTGGTAACCGTGAGAGAGCCCGAGCAAGTGCTTCCCGCAAAAGGGAGGTGCAGCAAGGGAAGGACAACTGTAGTTGCAACAGGAGGCAGGAGAGCGTGTTGGCGACTAGTACGTTAATAGGAGGGTGCGACTCCTTCCACTTCCTTGTGGGACAAGGAGAGTGGAGTTCCAGGTGGTCCGTGTGGACTACTACAGAGGCGGGAGGACACTGCCGCTTAGGAGGACAACTGTCATCCGACAGTCCGGTTCGAGTAGGAGTTGTCAGTCCCGGTGCGACCAGGAGCTGCACAGACACCGTCGAAGTCCGGAGTTGAAGACCGCGCATTACGCGAGGTATTGTCGCCGAGCAAGCCTCGGGACAAGGTATGATTCCGCAAACCATCCTTTCCTATTATATAGACGTTGACGCGTTTCCTCAGTATGGGTTTGGGGAGAAAATTTTTGTTTCCACTGCCTTCTCTGTCTCCCCTAAAACCCAACAGTGGTATCAGAGCCACGTCAACTGCTCTATATTTTAGGAATATCGATATAATCAATTTTGGTTTGTCGCCTTTATTTATTGCATACGATGCGAATAATATCGGCTTTATGCATGTCCAATCCTAAATCCACAAATCCCTAATTACATATATGATATGTATTATTAATGCACTCGATACGCGTCGCCCTTAAACGAGTTTTGTGGTGAATGTGTGTAGCATGATTATGGACTATAAACCCCTATCTGTGTGTGGTTGTTTGTGGTTGCTTGCATCTCGGTCTGCGCACCGATCTTCCCTCTTTTATTCCTGATGTAACTCGAAATAATTCGAGATTTTTTCCTACCTTTGCTCCCCCCGAATGTAACTTGGGGTTTCCTTTTAAAGCATGTAATAAATAGGATAGATTTTATTTCCTGTTATGTCAAAGACCGGCGGACATCAAGACGACTGCTCAGACGATCGGTTCAAGGAGTGAACCGATCGGTTGACCTTCCAGACGGTCGGTTCAAGGAGTGAACCGATCGGTTGATGACCGGTTCGAGGAGCGAGACGAGCGGGTGGTGGACATGACGAGATGCACGACGACCAGGCGAACCGATCGGTTGAAGGAGCCAACCGATCGGCTGGTGGCACCCAGACGACCGGATGGAGAGTACAGATCATTCATGTGATGAGTTGATCAACTCGGATGGCAAGGCACAGATGTTCATCTTGTACAGGTTGCATGTGATGTAGACCTAGATGACCGTGATTCCTCTTGGCTCGAGGAATCACATTAGGATGGCCATAATCATCACTTTTATCGTTTGTGCATGTTTTCTGTGGGATATAGCATGTATATGATACGTACTATGTATTGTGGTGATTGGATATGTATATGTATATAAAACCAAATCCCTCATTAAAATATTAAGTTTTAGATGCCTTCCAAATGCGACACACGTGAAAAGCTTGTTCGACCAAGTGTGGGCACGCCCTAGCGTGGTGCACCGTCTACCTCGTGGAAGCGTGAAGGATGAATGTGTGGGTCTGCCCTAGCAGGGTGCATATTCATTGTGTTTGCTTTGGGTTGGACTTAACAAGGTGACCTAGATAGGATCTAGCGCCTTGAGGCATGGAGATGATCATTGCAAAGAGTTGTATATGACATCTTATCAAGAGTTGCATATGATGCAATTGGCAAAAGTTGCCTACCTGAGAGATCTATGTTGTGGGTGACAGCCCTAGCTGGTCCATGGCTTAGAGGATTTCAGGATCTTGCCCACTAGAAGGTTGTACGCTGCAATCTTCCGAATTGATGGTGAGGGCTATCGATTTGAAGTAAAATAGTGGGAGCGATAATTAATTAAAGGCCTAATTATATCGTCAAATTTTTCAAATCAATCAAATAAGTCAAAAATGAGTTTTGGACTAAAATTGCATATTTTCCTTTTGTAGTTCAAATGGCAACAAACAACAACAACTTTTCTTTGCGATCAGTCCTTGACAAGGACAAGATAAATGGGACAAACTTCCACAACTGGTATCGGACATTGAGAATTGTTCTCACTCAAGAGCGCAAGCTCTATGTCCTGGATACTCCAATTCCAGAGGAACCCACTCCTAATGCACCAAAGGTAGAAAGGGATGCTTACAAGAAGCATTCTGATGATGCCATTGATGCAAAGTGCTTAATGCTATGTTCAATGAACCTTGAGTTGCAGAGGCAACATGAGAACATGGGTGTCATAGAGATGATTCTGCATCTCAGGAACATGTATGAAGATCAGGCACGGCAAGAGAGGTACAATGTTTCTAGGGCGTTGTTCAAGTGCGTCATGACAGAAGGAGATCCAGTTGGTCCTCACACACTCAAGATGATTGGGTATGTGGAGAACCTGCAGAGACTGGGATTTCCACTGAGCCAAGAGTTGGCTACTGACGTGATACTGCAATCGTTGCCAGAATCTTACAGTCAGTTTGTGATGAACTACAACATGAACAACTTTGATAGGCCACTGTCAGAGTTGTTGGGCATGTTGAGGACAGCCGAGTTACAGATGAAGAAGGACAAGCCTAAGTCCGTGATGGTGATCACGAGCAAGAAAGGCAAGTCCAAGTGCAAGGGCAAGGGCAAAGCTAAGAAAGGTTCTGAAGCTATCCAGGAGTCCAAGCCATCTTCAGCTCTCAAGGCCAAGGGAGGCGTGACCAAGAAAGGAAATTGCCACCATTGTCAAAAGCCAGGACATTGGAAAAGGAATTGTCCTCTCTACCTGGAAGAACAAAAGAAGAAGGAGGCGACTGAAGCCTCTACTTGAAGGTGTCATGTAAATAAACTTATAACACTTTTTGAGATATATGATATCAAGATGTAAAGTGTAAAGCATTCTTACTTGGGGCAAGTGTTGCCTTTATAGATAGGAATACTTTAGTTTATTTTCAGCCAATAAGGCATGTAATACAGTTATGAACTGTTATTTCATACTTTCCAATAGATAGAAACACTTTATTTTTTGCATATTGTATGACAATGATGGCAATTAATAAAGAGATGTTTCAATTTATAAAGATGTGATCTTTGTGGCAGTGCCTTATTTATCTTATGATATTTGATATGCATAAGATAAGATGATACCTAAAAGTTATAGATAACTCAAACAATTTAATTAGCATTAATCATGAGAAATTCATTTCTAGTTTCCATGTGATGGATAAATCTAGACTCTTTTGGTTATAGAACCAGTAAGAGACATGAATATCTTGGACATGATTAATCAATCTTCACTAATGTAGTGGGAGAGTGATTATCCTATTAGGTATAATACATGTGATGTATTTACATACCTATTGGAATAAATGCTAATACTTCAAATGGTGTTTAGAGAAATACCAATATGAATATCTTGAAGTGTTCAAGATTATCATAAATGAAGTACAAATTTGGTAAAGTATTAATTCTTGATGAGATCAAGGAATGAAATACTTGGACCAAATGTTTGAGATCCTTATGAGTGATTATGATAGTGTATCATAGTGAACTCATGATTAAGGCATGGTGATGTCTGAATCAAGAAGGAATCATACTCTAAGGAGTTAGAGAATGATTATCGAATAATGGAATTCTTCTTAATAAAAGAATACCCCACACTAATAAAAGAAATTAAGAATCACAAGGGTTGTGAGTTCTTATATCTTTAACAGATACACCTCAATTATCTATGTGATGAGTTGTTCATGTGATGAGTCAACTATCAAGATGAATATGAGGAACTGAATCTTGAGTTATGGTTTATGAAACCATTACGTCCTAAATGACTTCCATGTGAACCATAAGGTATGACCTTGATGGTAGCACTCATTGGATCATATACATAAGTGCAAATAAGTCTTAAGTGTTAAGACACATGGATAACATTTTGACAAGGATGATGCTTGTTGATTGCAACTTAATGACTAAGACATTTGGCATATGGATACTAAAACTGCATTCCTATGAGGAATGAAAACAGGATGTGTACGTGACACAGCCTATAAGGTTTATGAATCCACTAATGCAAATGAAGTCTATAAGTTACAATGGACTAATCAATGTGATTGATTGAGTTCAAGCAACTCAAAATTGGATCTTTACTTTGATGATATAGTCAAAGGGTTTGACTGATATGTCAAAGATAAAGAAGGGATTTGTGATTTAGTGGGAGCGTATTCACATTCCACATATTGATGTGAAATGGAAATGTTCTAGATTGGAAATCCGAATGTGGAAATTATCTTTAAGGAAGATAGAGATGTTTCCTATGTGATAGGAATAGAGATCTATAGAGATAGTTCTCGAAAAACTCTTGACATGGAATTCTGTACTGAAGTGTTCAGTATGCACAGATTCAGTGGGAGAAAACTTGTCCATGTTACATGGAGTTAGTATCCCAAGGCCAAGTGTCCAATTCTTATGAAGAATGGGAACACTAAGAATAGATATGGATCTATCATGTATGTAATCATCCCATTGACTTGCATGTATGACATGGCAAGAATAAAATGCATTCATCATCTTGTATGTAGGACATGGCAATACGATGTGCTCATCCTGATAACTCGTATGTGGGACATGACGAGTGGATGTCTGTCTGCTTCCAGTAAGGGTTACTGGAATACCATGAGAACTTGATGAGTGCTTGTGAAGTACTAGTTCTATGGATATAAGGAAGAGTTCGATGTAAAGAGTTACATTGATGTGAACTTTCGAAAGGACAGAAAATTAATCGCAATATATATACATAAGATGTATAAAAGTGAAAGTTTGTTGATAATTGGAAATGTTCCAATAAAGCCATTTAAAAGGGGGAAATGCCGAGTATCTATGTGTTAGTAAACAACAGTGGATACTATATGGATCTGAAAGTTCATAAGATGAACTTATATTCCACTCATTGATGACAAGTCTGGAATCCTTGATCATGCAATGTGGCTAAAGGTTAGCAAATGGAATGCTAGATCGCATATTACGGCAACTCCATCTCATACGTGTGACGTACAGCGAAGAGATGCGAGACATGCAATTTGTACAGACTTTGGCAAGGTGTTGTCATTACTCACTATGTTGGCACTAGAGCACAGTAACATGTGGGACATGTTTGAAGATCACTATGAATATGATTCATGGGTGATTGGCTCGCAGTGCAAGTGGGAGTCTGTTGGTATGTATGCCCTGAGAGCCAATCATATGATGATTGGTGGGATACATTAAGATTGATTTGATAAACATCAAAGGCAAGCTTCCAATTCTTTCTAGTTCGGTCATATGAGATAGTGATAGAACAGATTGAATGTCTAGAGAATGACAGTACTCAATGACATATGCCTTCAGGTTCATGACCTGAACGATGAGATCATACGGATGCTAAGAGTTTGTACATTCTTGTTATGTCCCTAGTCGGATGTCATTGTGGAAGGTAGATAGACAGCAATGACACACAAGACTAGATTGTGGTGTTGGTTGATGACAGAATCTCATTAGTCATGATATAGAGATATCAAACCAAACACATAGGTACTTGTTAGAGAACAAGGTACCGGACAGACCCACCGTGAGTTTGACACATGGAACCATGAGATGGTAGTCACAGTCAGTACTCACAGTGATGGTGGTGAGTGTGATTCTTAGACCTGAAATCACTGCACTCAACACATGTCGTTGGGCACACTTTGACATCATCAAACGCAGTCCTGAAACATGGGTTGTTATAAAGGTGATGATTGGGTGGCTTTGACACATGGGGCTTTTGAGGGGTGAGTGATAGATATGGGATTTGTCCCTCCTGAGGGAGTTTGATATCCATGGCCACTTGATGAGTAGGATTGAGAAAGGCGTGCACGCATGTGTGAATCAGTATGTGATACTGATGTCATACATATCTCTTCCAGTCTACTCTGAGATCAAGGAAGTGAATGAACGTTGACAGGATCACTGTTCCATGCCTCGAGTTCATTCGAGATATCAGTGACAAAGGAATTATACATTCGCTGTAACACCATTCACGGATTGTAGGATGAAAGTTGTTCTCCAACTTTCTACTTTCACTTGGGTAGCATTGATGTGTGACTAGGCACCGCTCTTTGCTTGTGAAGTCATAAGTGTTATGAACTTTCACTACCAACGTGAAATGGACCTGTAGGGTCACACACATAGGATTTAACCTGGAAGAGGAGTTTTGTCCACATAGCAATGTTTAGATTGATTACTAAAGGAGTTTAGTAGTTCAATAAAACACTCAATCAGTCGATAGCTCAATGTCGTATGGTTCAAGGTGTTGGACACATTGATTGGAGTATCGGATTGATTGAAATCGCATTTGACTGATTTTGCCCAACCTGTGCTCCCAACCGATCGGCTCATGTGATGAACCGGTCGGCTGAGGTTGCTGAACCGGTCGGCTGGAGTGTCCAGGCCGATCGGCTCATGCCCAGGTTGAAACGACCGGTTCAAGGGTTGAACCGATCGGCTCAACTGGTGCAACGGATCAGTTGGAAAAGTCATGTCGGCAAGAATTTTCCTTTCGTTTCAAATTGCCCAATTCGATTGGGAATAATATTGGTATTCGATACCAATTGGGAAAGAAACAAGGAAAGTCTTTTTGAGCCGGATTAGGACCATGAACCGATCGGTTTAGGGCACCAACCGATCGGTTGGAGTGCCCCAAATGATCGGCTCAGGTCCAACCGATCGGCTCAATGGCCGAACCGATCGGTTCAGTTATGAACCGATCATTTCAAGTTGCGAACCGATTGGTTTTTGTGGAAAATTCTCGAACCCTTCTACTCCTGCATTAGTCCCGCATTGCCCGGGATGGAGAACCCTGTCCCATGACTCTCCTATATATAGGGGTATTGGGGGCTTCTCAAAGTACAACTCAGTGCAACCAGTTGCTCTGCAAGTTGTCGTTCTCTCTGGTTTTGGTAACCGTGAGAGAGCTCGAGCACGTGCTTCCGGCAAAAGGGAGGTGCAGTAAGGGAAGGACAACTGCAGTTGCAACAGGAGGCAGGAGAGCGTGTTGGCGACTAGTACGTCAACAGGAGGGTGCGACTCCTTCCACTTCCTTGTGGGACAAGGAGAGTGGAGTTCCAGGTGGTCCGTGTGGACTACTACAGAGGCGGGAGGACACTGCTGCTTAGGAGGACAACTGTCATCCGACAGTCCGGTTCGAGTAGGAGTTGTCAGTCCCGGTGCGACCAGGAGCTGCACAGACACCGTCGAAGTCCGGAGTTGAAGACCGCGCATTGCGTGAGGTATTGTCGCCGAGCAAGCCTCGGGACAAGGTATGATTCCGCAAACCATCCTTTCCTATTATATAGACGTTGACGCGTTTCCTCGGTATGGGTTTGGGGAGAAAATTTTTGTTTCCGCTGCCTTCTCTGTCTCCCCTAAAACCCAACAGGTATGTCATTAAACTCATTACATCTTAATGTAACAATTGAAATTACACACTTCATGTGTTACTCATCCAAGTATATTGGATTTAAGGTGCATCAAGGTGTATCAACCTTGAGGTTTATCATACCTTGATGTATCACTTCCCTCATCACTTTTAACTAACTTAAGTTCATCAACTTATATTGTATTTGGGTATTTCCTATCCTAATACTTTATACACTAACTCATCACATTTATCATGTAGTGTATTGGCCATAAGTCACCCACTTGAATTACCCAACTATCATCAAGTGATATGGACTCATCTCGGGTTAAAGCATTATTGATATAGGGTTGACCATTATCAACCACTTTAGGTGTTTCACCTATCAAGGTATTAGCCACACCATTACATGATGTTACACTCATCACTCCTAAGAGTGTTTTACCCTCAACTTTAGTAGGTGTATCAGGTTGAATCATGTATGTCAAGTTCAACACATGTACTGGGTTTGGTGTATATTGGTATAGACATCATCATATCCCTCATACCCTTACCCATCAAGGTATCAATCTTACCAATCATATGGGGTATCACCTGCACCATACATGGGTGTAACATCCTCACTCACTTGAAGATAGTGGCCACACCATACTTGAGTGTATTGGCCATTACATGTTCTAGGGTATTAACCACCTTACCAATTTTGTCATCTAGTGTATAGGGTTACCCACCATATTGTTTTAGAAATGTTTTCTCAACACCATATCATCCAAGAGGTGTATGCTTAACCCAATATAGGTTTAGAGGTTGCTACCCATATCCCTTTAGAGGTGTATGTGTGCTTACCATATCAGACAAGAGGTGTATGCTTGCTACCCATATCACTTTAGAGGTGTATGTATGCTTACCATCGCGAGTAAGAGGTGTATGCTTTCTTGCCATATCACTTTAGAGGTGTATGTGTTCTTACCATCTCAGGAAAGAGGTGTGTGTATGCTTCACACCATATCGGGCAAAGAGATGTGTGTACTTCACACCATATATGGCAAAGAGGTGTGTGTGTGCTTCACACCATATCGGGCAAAGAGGTGTGTGTGTGCTTCACACCATATCGGGCAAAGAGGTGTATGCTTGACCTCATATCGACCAAGAGGTGTATACTACATTACCATATCATGTAAGGAATTATAACCTGAAAAACCACTACAGGGAGGGTGAATAGGGTTTTTTTTAATATTTTAATAATAATTCAACCAAAGCAAGCAACCACAAAAATATTGGACAAGGGGACAAGGATTTAGAGTGGTTCCAACCTTATCAAATACTAAGGCAGTCAATCCACTGCCTGGTTTCTTACCCAATCGAGATTTTGAAAGTATTTAATTTTATTACCTCGCAAGGATGTTACATAAAATTACAACACTTTCACCAAACCCTTCAGACAGCCTTCACCTAGAAGTAGTCTCACCAACCTTGAAGTAGCCTTCCTTGAAGTAACCTCAAGCTCCCCTTGAAGTAGCCTTCCTCTTGAAGTAGCTTCCCATTGAAACAACCTTCTTGAAGTAGTCCAAAGTCGACCTTCTCCACCAAGAAGACCCTTCTCCACCTGAGAAGTCAAACCCTCTCCAATCCGCAGCCTCCAACCCTAGGAGTAGCAAGGAGAGTACAAAAGATATAAAGGAATAAGAAGCAAAAATAGAAACTACAATACTGTTGTAGCACAAGGCTTGATTTCCTATATCAAGCATTTTGATCTCCTAGACAATGTATATGGAAGTGTTGGTGCAGTGGGTAGGAGATGCTAGCCTATAGGACACAAATTTGGAGCAAAGGAAATGAATAGCCAATGTTGGAATTGCTCTATTGCTCACAAGAATGAATAGCCAATTGCAAGTGTTTTGCTCAAGTGTAGCACAAGTGTGTTTTAGGTGTCCTATGTCTTATCCTATTTATCGGAATGGCCTATGGATGCTTAAGGACGTTCTAGACACTTTCTAGGGGGTTCTTAGTGCTTAACTATCCGTTAGGTAACCATTAGTTGCTTTAACAACGGCTAGTTAATTAACTGTGAAAAGTGCAGACAGAACTCTTCTCGGTCGAAGAATTGTCGGCCGAGAGTCCTTCTCGGTCGAGGACTTGTCGATCGAGGGACTGTCTGGAGCAAGTGTATATAATGTTCTACTCCAACTACCAACTACCTTGTCTGCTGTGTCTAACGGCTACTTGGGTCATTCTCGGTGGAAGAGTTTGTCGACTGAGATTAACCCTATTTCAATGTTTTTAAACCAAGTAATAAGTGTGTGTATGAGTGTGCAGATGTGACACTATTTTAGGGAATGACCTATCTAAGTGTTGTGATTGGCTAGGGAAGATCTAACGCTTGATTTACATGATGTCTAAGTACTTGTACATTATATATTTGTACAAGCTTTTACATTTTATTACATTCATGACATAAAGCAATTTTAGCATATAGATCTTCCAAGTATTTGTCATCCACCTTATTCCTGCAACACTCAAGTAGCACGTTAGATCCACAAGAATGAAATGTTTGTCATCATCAAAACAAAGGGATTATAATTATGTCCATTTTATCCAACAATCTCCCCCTTTTTGAAGATGACAAACATTTCCTAAATATAAAATAAGGAAAAATAAATCATATGAGTTTCATACCTAAAGTTTACCTTTTGTAACCATTCTTGTTGCAAGTGTGTGTTGGCCGAGAGATTATGAAACTCATTTTGTTTTATGTTTTTTATTTTATATTATTTATCCCCCTTTGTCATTTCAAAAAGATAACCAAGATAAACATTAAGTATGACTTTTATTTCTCCCCCTTAATTTCATAATTAGATGCTCCCCCTTAATAAGATATTCAGTTTGAAAAACCAAGGGATGCAAACCAAACAATTTATTGTCAAATTTAGTCGCAATTTATTTCTCAATTATTTGCAAAGGATGTATCCTTTAAGCTTAGAGTACATGAATGTGTCTCTAAACAAATACACGGGATGTTAGGCCCAGATTTGTTAGAGAATTCCATTATATTCATACATGTAGTAGGCTCCAAAATTACTTTAAAGATACTAAGGTCATAACTTGTTTCAATTTATCTTTATGATGTTCACAAGGTTTTGTAAGCTCCTTCTTAATCAAAATAGTTTTTGTGAGCTCCCCCTTAATCTTATAGTCAAGATAAATTAAGGATTCTAAGGTCACAATCAATATTAGATTAATCTTTTATAAGAGTTATGCCCTAAAAAATTTGTTTTCAATATACTAAGATTGATTGTAGTAAAATGATGTACAAATAAGCATTTTGTCAAGTTTATTTTAGGTCGACCTTGACTTCGACCATAGAGCCCCTTGGCCAAACTTGATTTCAACTAAGAGGCAATTTCTGCAGATTTCCAATTTGAACACTTATATGTGAAGTATAATTTCTACAGATTTTCAATTTAAAATGCATTTGTGCCATAAAGTTTTACTGTTTATGCAAAAGGGCATCTTCATATGAGATGAATCACAATGATCAAAAAAATATCCATTCATGGTTTATATATATCCATTCATGCAAAAGGGCATCTTCATAAAGTTTGGTTTGTATATATGGATCAAAGATTTATTTTAGACAAACCAATGAAACATAATGAGCATGGCACAATGATTATGATAGAACAGTAGAAGTATATCCACAATGCAATGATCAAGATAGAAACATATACATATGATGATTATGATCATTTAAACTAAATTTCAATACACATGGTTCCTATATAGATAGACCAAGAATTACTTAGGAAGAACCATGTGGATTATGATAAAACAATAATTCCATGGTTCATTATTTTTAGTTTTAAGCCAATCCATGTAGAAGATAAACCAAAACAATCTTATTTATTGTTCATGGATTTTAAGTCAAACCATGTAAATGAACATGCTTAACAAACTTTGTCAATCAATGAGGAAAGTATGTTCAATATCAGTCTTCATATAGCACTTTTGCAATATGTCTAAGGATTTCATATTCTCAATGTTATACCTTCATTCAATAATTCATGATGCAAAAGATCAATATGTCTTGATTCAAAGATGGTCTCCAAGATTCATTCTTGATTTTTACATTAAATCAATCATTAATAACAAATTGATAGCAAACTAGATTAATTAAAGATAGGTTCATCAGAACTTGATTCGGTCGAACTGTTTGTCGACCGAATGTATCTCGGTCGACGTTTTTCTCAACCGAGGATGCTGCTATTTGTATAGATTTTATTATATTTGTTGCAAACTTGAAAATAGTAACTTGTTCGGTCGACTAATTCTCGACCGACAGTGTTCTCGGTCGAACAGTTTCTCGACCGAGAATGTTTCTGTACTATTTTTCAGTAATTGTTTACAAGTAAATCATAGGTCATTTTGCAATTTGAGAAAACAGTTTAGTTGAGATAAAACATATGAATATCAAAGTAACATTTTGATCAAATCTCAACTAATCATATTCAAATCTTTAGGTTTTAGTGACCCTAATTAAGACAAATTTTCAAAGATGTGTCTCTGCAGATTTGTATATTTTCAAGTTAGAAATTTTAATTACTTGAATCAATTTGTTATCTCATTATGTTAAGTTGAGATAGACATAGAGATATACAACTTAGAGTCTTTGGTCATATCTTAACTTAATTTTGTTCATTTAGTTTGGGGGTTTTGGAACCCATACTAACTCAACATCCTTTTTCTTATAAGGACATGAGAAAGAATAATGTCTGATACGCAAACAATAATGGAAACATATAGAATCAACCTCATATCTCTTTCTATGATTTTGTTCTAGGTTGTTCTTGGGTACATATGTATATTTGCCTCTAGGTACATACATTGATTTATTTTCTAGCACTTGTGTCTTTCTCCAACTAGGTTTTTGGTAAGATTTTCCTTTAAACTTATAACCTAGTCCTCTCCTTCCAATTTGACGATAAGAATCATTTAAAATTTTATCAAGGATATCATTGTTACACAAACTACTAACTTCTTGTTGCAGCTTAACAATCTCATCCATTCTCTTATTGATGTATAACTTTTCTTGATCTAGATTAAATAACAAGGAATCTCTTTCTTTCACAATAATATCATAATCTAGATGTGTACACAAAATAGGCTGTTTTTGAAGATCATTTACTTGAGTTTGCAAGTTTAACTTTTCTAGTGAAAGAAGATTGTAATTTGCTTCTACAGATTTCAGCTTAATATCATGATCTTCAATAACCTTTTTAAGATCTTCATTTTTAGATATGAGAGCAAAAAGTTTAGCATGTAACTCATCATTTTCCTTATTAGATTTCTTTAATTTCTTCTTGCACTCAATATACTTATTATGTGTTTCTTCAAGACTAGCAATTAACTCTTCTTTAGGTAAATCAAAAAGGCTTACCTCTTCTTCTTCTACTTCACTTATTGTAGCAATAAGGCATTCTTTATGCACATCTTCCTTCTTTGACCTCCATGGACAACTAGATGTAGTGTGCCTTGTTCCTAAGAACCAATTGCAACTTATTGAAGATTGGTCCATGCTTTTCCTTTGCTTGCGGTTGTAGACACCACCACCCTTCATTCTTCAAGACTCGATTAAAGCTCCTTGAAGCCTGCTCTGATACCAATTGAAAAACCACTAGAGGGGGGGGTGAATAGGTTTTTTTTGATATTTTAATAATAATTCAACCAAAGCAAGCAACCACAAAAATATTGGATAAGGGGACACGGATTTAGAGTGGTTCCAACCTTAGCAAATACTAAGACAGTCAATCCACTACCTAGTTCCTTACCCAACCGGGATTTTGAAAGTATTTAATTTTATTACCTCGCAAGGATGTTACATAAAATTACAACACTTTCACCAAACCATTCGGACAGCCTTCACCTAGAAGTAGTCTCACCAACCTTGAAGCAGCCTTCCTTGAAGTAACCTCAAGCTCCCCTTCAAGTAGCCTTCCTCTTGAAGTAGCTTCCCGTTGAGACAGCCTTTTTGAAGTAGTCCAAAGTCCACCTTCTCCACCGAGAAGACCCTTATCCACCTGAGAAGTCAAACCCTCTCCAATCCGCAGCCTCCAACCCTAGGAGTAGCAAGGAGAGTACAAAATATATAAAGGAACAAGAAGGAAAAATAGAAATTACAATACCGTTGTAGTACAAGGCTTGATTTCCTATATCAAGTGTTTTGATCTCCTAGCCAATTTATATGGAAGTGTTGGTGCAGTGGGTAGGAGATTCTAGCCTATAGGACACGGATTTAGAGCAAAGGAAATGAATAGACAATGTTGGAATTGCTCTATTGCTCACAAGAATGAATAGCCAATTGCAAATGTTTTGCTCAAGTGTAGCACAAGTGTGTTTTAGGTGTCCTATGGCTTGTCCTATTTATAGGAATGGCCTATAGATGCTTAAGGATGTTCTAGACACTTTCTAGGGGGTTCTTAGTGCTTAACTAGCCGTTAGGTAACCATTAGTTGCTTTAACAATGGCTAGTTAATTAACTCTGAAAAGTGCAGACAGAACTCTTCTCGGTCGAAGAATTGTCGACCGAGAGTCCTTCTCGGTCGAGGACTTGTCGACCGAGGGACTGTCTGGAGCAAGTGTATATAACGTTCTACTCCAACTGCCAACTACCTTGTCTTCTGTGTCTAACAGCTACTTGGGTCATTCTCAGTCTAAGAGTTTGTCGACCGAGAGTGTCTCGGTTGAGAATTTTGTCGACTGAGATTAACCATGTTTCAATGTTTTTAAACCAAGTAATAAGTGTGTGTATGAGTGTGCAGATGTGACACTATTTTAGGGAATGACCTATCTAAGTGTTGTGATTGTCTAGGGAATATCTAACGCTTAATTTACATGATGTATAAGTACTTGTACATTATATATTTGTACAAGTTTTTACATTTGATTACATTCATGACTTAAAGCAATTTTAGCATATAGATCTTCCAAGTATTTGTCATCCACCTTATTCCTGCAACACTCAAGTAGCACGTTAGATCCAAAAGAATGAAATGTTTGTCATCATAAAAACAAAGTGCTTATAATGATGTCCATTTTAGACAACATAAACTTATATCCATATTGTTTTAGTGGTGTAGGTGCATCACCATATCAGGTTAGAGGTGCTTGCTTATGTGCTTGAACTCGATAACACTTTATAAGGTGATACCATCATCTTCAAGTTCTAGACCTTCGTTCTACTTGTTCTAGTACAAGGTTAACACGTCTAAGAAACTACTAGAACTCATAGATATATCAAGTATTCAAGAAAATTTCAGAATTGAAAGTAGATCATCAATATAGCAAGAAAGATGGTGACTAATAACATGTTTGGGTTCAAGTTATATAACCCGCCTCAAGAACAACTTCAAAGATCCAAGTTCCAAAGCTTCACATTCCTAAGGTTGAAGATGACTTATCGAAATTCCAAGGCTTGTTCACAACTCCTTCATATATAAGGAATCACCATAGTTAAGAACTTGGTGAAGAAGAAAAGAAAGGAAGATCATAACCCTAGATCCATGCTTCAATCCAAGGTTGAAGATGATTATAGCTTTTCCGTAGGGTTAATCCTTGAGATCCTTCTTGCTCCTTAGCACCATGCATGATATACCTCACTTTTGGCCGATATCCCTTTCACTTGTGGCCAATATCACTCCCCTATGGTCGATATCAACTTGCTATGGTCGATATCACTTGCTATGGCCGATATCACTTGCTATTGCTGATACCAAGGCCCTATGCATGATACCACTTCACCTATGCACGGTACCAAGACTATATGCATGGTATCTGAGAGAAAGGAGGTGGTAGGATTCGAAAATTTTCACTAAGAGGTGAAAGGAAGGGTATATATACTTGAGGTTCTTGAAAAAGTGTGTATATGAGGTGTCATCTTTTTAAGCTCCTAGGTGACACGTGTCCATGCATGGATTGACACATGTACTTGCATGCATTCCATATTTATCTTTCCATGAAAAATAAAAACTTGAGGATAATGCAAGGGATAAGGTTCGCCCCCCTTTGGTTATCTTCTAGGGCAAGCCACTTCCACTCACATTGTTATTATATTCACAATTCAATACAACCTTGTCAAAGGAAAGTTGTAAGAAGATATCTATTACTTTATTGAAGTTATTATCTTGTCATGGACTTTACCAAGAGTCCACAAACTGATATGAGACTCATTCTATGGCTCCTTAGCCGATAAGCACTCTCATATGAACTCTACAACTCGATATAATTCAAGTTAGGGTTTCACATTCAACCCCTTTCTTTATCATCAAGAATACTACCACTAAAAAATGATTCAAACATGGTGTATCCTTATTTATTTCTCCTCTAAATGATACATAGAGGAAGTTGTAACACTCTAGAGGTGGTAATTTGCATATCAACCCAACAGTTTGGGTAAATTACAATTTGTACCAAAATTGGTGCACAAGGCACTAACATTATTCAAACAAGTTCAAACTTGGCATTTAGTATTTCCACAAGACACCAATTAGCATCATTCTATTTATTATAATGCTAAAACACTTAAGGAACATTCAAAATGTGACATTTTGCAATATAACCTCCCATTTTGGGTTAATTGCACTTTGGTCCAAAACAAAGGAACATTGCTCAAACAACATTCAATCAGGACCAAACTTGAAACATAAGTGTGTCACATGATAACAAAACTCCTTAGAGGATTATATTAAATTTATAAGAAACTTACTTAGCCAAAACAAATAGGGTTACCTCATAACCAAGGTTAGGGTCATTACAAATATAGTAAATGATTTTTATTATTTCGTAATTAACTCATATTACCTTGAATTTTTGGATGTTTATTGTAGAAATGAAATAGGAGTTTTAGTGGAAAATTGTGAAATTTTAGATATTTTGACCTGTTGGTAGGTCGAGTTTCCCGAGGACAAACTCAGCCAACCATGTTATAAATGCTTAAGTATATCAATGTAGTATTTGATTTTTGATAATTTATTGGCTTTTTCAATTAAGATAAAGTTTTAACTGATGGTTCGATTCCCCATTTCCAATACCAAGCTAAGTTATTAGAATTTATGGAGCATTTGTTTGTCACAACAGAACCTTGTGTTGATCGAGTTTTTATTCTGAACAAGTGAGTCGACTAGATTTTTTGGAAAAATAAAAAGGACTAAAAAATGTTTATAAGTAATTATTCCAAGCACCTTAATGAGTATATAGGAAATTATTACGACCCAGGAACCTTTCATTTCTGTCCTATACTTTAGAGCTTCAGAATTCTTGAGAGAGGAGGGGATTCTAGGGTTTGGAGAATCTGAAGTTGCAATTTTAGATTTCCAATTTTTCTCTTTCCAAGGTTGCTAAATTATGTATAGATCATCAAACTTTGCTAGGTTTATTTTATTTTATTCTCACTTATGTATATAACTCATCACTCCACTAATTTGGATCAAAATATACCAAATCAAACTCTTCTTTGATTCTTTTTCTTCATTTCTTCTTGTTCTTCTTCTTCTTGGTTCTTGAGCAAATAGGAGTAGGAAAATTCTGATATCTTAAAATGAGAACTTGATTCAAGAATTATTCCTAGATGGGCTATGAATTTTAGGTTATTCACACCTAAGGTGAGTTTTGTAGGTTAATTTTAAAATTATTATTGAACTATAACCCTAAATCTACTCATTGAACTATAATTGGTGGAAATTAGGAACTCTAATGCATTGGATTTATTGCATATTTGGCATTGAATATGATTCTTGTATTGATCCTTGCAAATCAATCAAGTGGACATTAAATTTTCTTATCATGAGTAATACAAATTTATTTGAATTCAGGTGGCACATTCTTATTATCTATACATTGTAAATTCTGTATTCGGTAAATATGGAGTATTATGCATAATATGTGAATCCTTGTGTTGTGATTGGTTCATTTGAATTTATGTAATGAAAATGAAGAAATCAGGTATATGTAACCTGAACTGCAACAAATTGTATCTCTGAAACCCTAATGCACATACTCTATTGAAGTGGGTGATGGTACAGTCTGTTACCACAATAGGATAGAAGTTCCTGATGTTGATGGGTTGAGGAAGGTGGTACTTCAGGACTCCTCTATGTATGAAATGCATCCTGGAAGTACCAAGATGTACCATAACTTGAAGGATTTGTATTGGTGGCCAGGTCTAAAACATGATGTGGCACAGTTTTTTGCCATATGTCCAGTTTGTTAGCAGGTTAAGGGTGAGCACTAGAAACCTATAGGGAAACTACAACCATTGCCAATACCACAGTGGAAATAGGATCATATTACCATGGACTTTGTGGTTGGTCTTCCTATGATAGCCAAGGGTCATGATTCCATATGGGTGATAGTGTATAGATTGACTAAGTCAGCTCACTTTCTGCCAGTCAAGACGACGTTTACAACTGAGAAGTTGGCACAAGTATATGTTGATGAGATAGTATATAACATCCCTGACCTGGGTTATGGCTTAACCCTAGAAGTTTTTCTAACTTACTTACAAACTTATTCTAATCTTTTGAAAAGTAATTAAGACTCTTTGTGAAGTTTATTTCCATGTTTGAGCTTATTTGCAAACTATGTGTGTATAATATGATAGTCTGAGTGTAAAGTGCAATTTACCCAAGAAGAGGCGTTATATTGCAAAATGTCATGTGTTGAATGTACCATAAGTGTTCTAAACATTATAGAGAGAAAGTTATGCTAAGTGGTGTCTTGTGGAAAGTCTAAATTCTAAGTGAGAACTTGTTTGAATAATGCTAAGTGCTTTGTACATCAATTGTGGTACATATTGTAAATTATCTAAAATATAGGGTTGATGTGCAAATTACCTCTTATAGGGCGTCCCTACTCTTTCCTAGAATCATCTAGAGGAGATAGAGATAAGGAGACACCATGTTTAGATCATCCTAGAGTGGTAGCACTCTTGGTGATGAAAAGACTAAGGAAGTTGAAAGCTTTATATGAACTACATCAAGTTGTAGACTTGAAGAGGGAGTCCCTATTGGCCAAGGAGCCATAGAGGGAGTCTCCTATCGGTTTGTTGACTCTTGAATTTGCCCATGATGGGATAGACACTCAAGAAAGTCATATGTATCGACTTGCAACTTTTCTTGGGAAAAAGTTGTATTGAATATAATAATAAAGTGAATAGCAGTAACTTGCCCTACAAGACAACCAAAGGGACGACCCTTATCCTTTGCATTATCCTTGAGCTATTATTTTTGCATGGAAAGTTAAAGATAGAATGCATATAAATACATGTTTCAATCCATGCATGGCTATGTGGCACTTAGTATCTTAAGGTAATGACACCTCTTACACTCCTTTCCATAAACCCCAAGTATAAATACCCTTCCCTTCACCCATTAGTAGAATTTTTCAGATCTTGTTACCATCCTTCTCTTAGATATCGTGCAAATCACTCTAGTGTCATGCATAGTGAATTAGAGTTGAGTTGTAGAGTTTGGTATCGGAAAAAGACAAAGGATATTGGCCAAAGTAGAGGATATCAACCTAGCAAGGTGATATTGACCACAAGGAGTGAAGATATCGTGCAAGTGTTAAGGAGCTCAAGCCTTGGATTTGGATAAAGCTCATCTTCAACCTTGGGAACGTGAATAGTTGGAGCATGAAGCTTGGAAATTGCTTTATAGGTGGGTTATATAACTTAAACTCAACTATGATATTATGCACTTTCAATATTGTTGAACTTGTTGAATTACTTTCAATTTCGAATTCCTTTGATCAATTGGTTTTCCTTTGAGTTCCAAATAAGTTGTTAGGACTATTGACCATGAACTAGTATAGCAAGACAAAGGTCTTGATGTTGATGATGATGACATCATCATGGTACAACCTGATATGGGGTTGAAGTACCTTAAAATCCGATATGAACCCAAAATGATAAGTAACCCGATATAGAAGTGGATAATACCTCATGAACGATATGAGGCCTACCTTATGGAATTATATGGGAGTTACTTACTTACACCTTATACATGTTTCAAAGTTAAGATTTTATTTTTACACGATATGGTACCCCTAGCTGATATGAAGATTGAAACCCTTGATGAAGAAGTTGAAATATGATATGTCTTTGAAATATGATATTCCTTTGAAGCCCGACATGCCCCTATTACTTTGTGATGGGTTGAAGAGCAACTAGATATCTAGCTTGTCATGTAACTATAATGATATAACTGATCCTTGAAATTATAAAAAGGTTATCAACCTAAGGGTCTACCTAACATGTAACCCGATATGTTACCCAACATGTAACCGATATGATAATCCAAGATGGGAAACCAATATGGTACCTTGTATTTACCACTTGAACAATACATAATGATGCATACACTCTATGCCCGATATGGTACACATCTAGTCCACGATATGGTACTAAAAATACTATTATACCTGATATAAAGTCAAGCAACTAGCTCATGCACGATATGAGGAAAATTTGAACTAAGTAATAGCTAGCCCGAGATGGTTACACGATATGGTGTTAGGGGACACACCCTAAAAACAATAGGATGATGTTGTTTCATCACATGATCAACATGGATACACGGTAGGATGGGAAGGTTGTATCTCAAACACAATATGATAGCATATAAACACCATGATGTCTGATATGGTAGGTATTCTTCAATCCAATGTATTTAACTAAGTGATATATGATTGTGTGTTGTGTTAAATGCAACATTAAGATGCAATGAGTTTAATTCAAAATGATAATGGTAAGCTAATGGAACTTAAGAGAAGAATTAAGCAATCAACTTCCTAGTGAGGATGAGAGAGAAACTAAGATTGGAATGTTAATTATGTAATGAACATATGTTGATACTCCTAGTATAAATGGAGTATGAATTAGGATTTAATCTTTTATAATGTAATATTGAAACCCTAATCAGTTGATGAGAGTAAATATTAACCCTAATAATGGATGATGAGATGATTTGAAATCCTAATCGTTTGATTAAAGGAAACCCTAACCCTAAATAATGGGAGGGATATACCTCTTTTGCATTACATGGTAATGACATGTATGTGATATTTCTGTGATCATGAAATTCTAACCATGCATGTATTATGAGATAATGAGCATAGCTAAGTAAGACCTATGATGTTTATATGATACAAATTCAATGAGATTTTTGTGAACTAATACCTTGGTCTGATGACCTAGAGGTGATGGTTACCTGCTTAGTGGTGATAGTACTCAGTGATGAATTAAGGGTTTGAATACCCAAGCATGATGATGATAAGAGAATGAGATCCTAAGTGTTATATGTGTTCCAAATAATATTGAAAGTACTTGATAAACATATTGTATCTTTCTTTGTAGCATCTGATATAATTCATGTTTGTAACTTGATTGATGCTACAAGATACTATAATGCACTTAATTAAGCAAGTTAAATTATACCATGTAGCTGCCCAGACCATAGATCCATTCAGTGTCAGGATTTGTTGAATGGTGAAACGAGTTTTACTCAGTATTCATATTTTTGAATATGTAGTTATTACAACGGGGTGCTCAGTGGACTTCTTGATGAAACTAAACCAGGATCGCTCAGTGGTCTTCCTAATAACAAATAATCTAAGAAAGCACAGTGGTCTTCTCCCGAAGAGAGTACATGTTGTGGCTATAACTCTATAGTGAAGATGTCACTATACCCCGGCATAGCAAATTGTAGTTGACACAAGATGTCCTACCAAGTTATCACATACTGACTGGGATAGGTGAGGTCTTGACAGTCGCGTCTGCCATTGACCTTGTATGGTACCGATTTAGACTTACTAGTGGTCGATTGGAGTATGAGCGGTATACCTCATCTCCTCAAGGCATAAATGTGAATGTGAACATGTAATCAGTCATGTAGCATATTTGTTTAAGAATTGAATACGGAAAACATTGGTTGATTCCTTATTACTTTATACATCATAGTTGATAGATGTTGTACATGTTCTTCATATTCCATAAAAAGCAAATAGATGACTTTTAACTCTATTATCAATGTCATTGTTTTATATTCAAAATAATCCAACTAATTGCATAAATATATCCTTTGTACAAGTTTTTATACTATTTCCTGTGATAATAATATTATTGGTAGAGAGTTATATCTCTCACTGGGATAATAGTCTCACCCCGTGGGATCCACAATTTTTAGGTGGACGCAGACGAGGGAATAGAAATCGGACTGTAGAGGAAGGATCACACCAGCAGGGATAATAGTAGTAGCTCAGGATGAGTACACTATCTATCGTGTCTAGTAGATAGAAGTCCTATGTGTCGTCTCTGTACTCTCAGGTCCTTGGGAGATAGACCTTAGTGGTTTTTTTGAACGACTTGATATTTTGGTTTGCTTACCTCAAAATTTTATGTTGATGTTGTAAATGATAAAGTAAAGCAACTGGTACTTGTTATCCTCAAGATGAGATGGTACAATGTATGTATAATATGAACCACATGTATATAAAGTTTTGGTTCTTTTGTAAGAATTTCATAGAAAAGGATCAATGTGCAAAATGGTTTTGATTCTTAGTGATTTTTGTTAATTCCTCTGCTTATGGTTATTCCGTGATTATTACTGCTGATGGATTGATTTGTAATCAGGTTGTCACATAGTCCGTCTACATGACACTCCAGTGACTATAATTTCTGACAGAGGTCCACAATTCCCAAGTCATTTTTGGGAATGTCTGTATTCAGCAATGGGAACACAACTGAGGTTTAGCACAGCTTTCCATCCACAGATAGATGGCTAGTATGAAAGGACTATTCAGACCTTAGCGAATCTCTTGAGGGCATATGTCTTGCAGTTTCTAGGTAGTTGGGATATACATCTCAGTTTGATAGAGTTTTCTTATAATAATAGCTATCAGAGAAGCATAGATATGGCTCCTTATGAGGCTCTGTATGGAAGATGATGTTGGTCTCCTCTTTGGTAGTATGCGATAGGTGAATATCAACTTTTGGGACTTGAGCTTGTACAAAAGACAACAAAGAACATTAAAGTAATACAACAGAAATTGAAAGCAACCCTAGACAGACAGAAGTATTATGCAGATAACTGACATAGACCACTTGAGTTCCAAGTGGGAGTAGAGTATATCTCAAGTTTTCTCCTTGGAAAGGTGTGTTGAGGTTTGGAAAGAAGGGTAAGTTGGCTCCTAGATTTATGGGACCATACCCTATCCTAGCTCATGTTGGAAAGGTAGCATACAAGTTGGAGCTACCAACAGAGCTACACAGGTTACATAATGTTTTCCATATCTCTATGTTGAGGAAATGCCATCCAAATATAGAGTTGACAATCCATCCAGTGGAGGTTGAGTTAGATGAGAATGCATCCTATGTTGAGGGTCCCATGTTGATCCTGGAAAGAAGGGTAACGAAGTTAAAGAAGAAAGCTATAGTATTAGTGAATTTTTTGTGGCATCACAATGGTATAAATTAAGCCACATGCAAGCTAGAGAATGAAATGCATAGAAAATTTCCATCTCTCTTTGTGTAGGATTACAGGGTGAAATCCTTGTTAGGGGTTTATAGTTGTAAGGCCCCTGAACTTTCTTAAAATTTTTAATAAGATTAATTATCATATTTTAGTGTTTATATACATAATATAAACTTTTGAAATTCTTTGGAATCATAAGATACACTTACGTTTCAAATTTGGTCCAATTTGGACACTATTTGAGCAAGTTATGTAATTTTATGTACATTTTGGACTTTTCTACAATTTACCCAATTGAGAGGTTTTCTTTGCACTTTGTCACATTAATTATGTTCCTTAGATGTTATCTTATAATTCTTGAGCTTTTTGAGCCATGGGTTCCTAGTTGAACCTTTTTTAGGAGGTGTTTTTCTTCAAGGGTATTTTAGGGTTTACCCCTTTATGGACGAGCTACCTTTAGGAGCTATCAACCAATGGTTTATTTATTTGGCTTGGAATTTCAACAAACGGTGCCTAATCATGTCTCTATGAAAAGTGTGGCAGCTTCTTTTGTGGTTTCTTGTATATCCTTTATAGTTTAAGGCCATGGACAAATGGGGAGCTACTTGTACACCTCATGCTTCTTCTCTACCTTATACCCCAAGCTTTATATACTTATCATTAGGCTCCAAAATGAAGCTTATGCTATATTCTACTTCCCTCCTTCTAAGAGCCTCGTTCTTTCTCTATTGTTTTGCATAAAAGTTGTCCAAGGTAGAGGAAGAAGGTGATCTCTTTAGAAGAAGCATCTAGGGTTCCGATTTGCTTCTTTCTAAGGTTGCTAAAGCCTCTTCTTGGTAAACTTGACCTAAACAAGTATGTCTTTCTTTCCTGTATTTCCTTCTCTATTATTCTTCCTCCTACCCCTCTCTGGGTCAAAACTATTCCATGGTAGAAATTTATCTAGAACTCAAGAACCTATCTTTTCTTGCTCTTTCTTCTAGGGTTTTGCTTCCTTGTGGAAAAGGGTATCTATTTTGCTGAGTTCAGATCTGGAACTTGGGTTTCCTTGCCTTCTTTTCTCCATAACATTGCTTCTAAAAGTTGTAAAGAAGTAAAACCACCTCTCTACTAAAAATTTTAAGAATAGAACCACCAGTCCAAACACACCTAAAAGATATGTTGGAGTGATGTAAAATTTTCAAATCTTATTTATGGTATACAAAACAACCAAAGTATAGCAGGGGAATAGAAACATTGACTATATTCAATTTCTCGTAAGGATACTAAATTATATCTTTACTTACATAAAAGGGTACATCATAAGGATCCAGGTAGAGGGAAATCTAAACCACATCAATATTGTCTTCAAGCTTTACCTCCTTAAGCTAGGTCCAAAACTTTATGCCAAGTCCACCATATCCTTCACCAAGGGTTGGAAGCATACCCCAATAAGAAGATAAAAATAGATGACATCGGCAAAGGCCGATATGTGCATACTAATAAGGAAATTGAGTAATATTATTAAATAAAGGAACATAAAAATAATAAAAGGCTTCCCATAGAAATGATAAGGACTGCGCAAAGAGGGCATAAAAGGAAGGAATCATCATCACACAATAAAAGAAGATACTTGCCATAATCAAAACAATAAAGTTTGTGCAATACTGGCACATAAAGAAAGTAGGAAACACACTCCAGAATCATCATCAAAATCCTGCATGCATGTGAGATAAACATATCCCTAGAACAGTATAAAAACAAAGGTGGCCAAGCCTGATAAACTTGAAAGCTAATAGAGAAAGGAATACTACTAATCTCCTAGATATATAAAATTGATAATGGAATACTTCCAAACTCGGGTATAGAGAATGGAATACTACCACTCTCCTCAATAAAAAATAGGGAAATAATGCCCCAAAAACCAATGTAATTTACACTACTCTAGTGCTACTGAATCACATAGCATGTAACATGTAGAGGAAAATATAAAAGTATAGTCAGAATTATATAATGTTTCCATCACACAATGGACAACACAACATATAAACATCCACTTCAAAGTGGGCACATATCATTATGTAAGATCAATATGCATCTAGGGATAATACAAGAGTCAAGAGAATATCCAAGATTACCACAAACATGATAGTGCACAAGAACCATGATATC
The DNA here is from genome assembly GCA_963693085.1 of Alisma plantago-aquatica. Taxonomy (NCBI): domain Eukaryota; kingdom Viridiplantae; phylum Streptophyta; class Magnoliopsida; order Alismatales; family Alismataceae; genus Alisma; species Alisma plantago-aquatica. Next base: position 1,903,354,754 of record OY856409.1, on the reverse strand, counting down.
AAAAGAAAAGACATTGTGTATAGGCTAATGTCCATAGGACCTAGAGAAAGAAGAAAGTAGGCTAATTGCTCAATAAGAATAATCGGGGATGCATACACACCTCTCTTCAGAGTCTATGCAAATACAAGTCACCTCTAGATCCAAGTCTAGGACTCCAAAGAACCTATTAAATAATTATGTAGATTTGGTGTCAATTTCATATACATTATCCAATTAAGTTCTTTACCTTCATATTACCATCAAAATAGTTATGTGACATTTTAGATTACATTAGGGTGATATATTCATGCTTTAGCTTAATAGGATCACTCTAACCCCAACCTTGATTGGTCAAACCCAAAAGGTCAAAGCTCTAGGGTAGGGTCTAAGATATGGTATGTTTCAAAAGTCTTCTCTTATCAGTAGAGGCGAGTTTTATAACCCTTGTTACTTATATTGGTTACTATAAGCTTGTTAGCTCATGTTCTTGCTTAAAAATGGTGATTTAAGCATTAAGAATCTAAGCTTGTTTGGGATTTCGATTTTTATGGTGTTTTCTATTTTTTTATAGGTCTAGATGAACTTGTAATCATGTTCACATTATTCCTAAGGAAGTATATGACTTAGTTCAGGTTGGTAAGCACCTATCAATCGATGGTCCATATTAGGGTTTATAGGTTGTTTTCTCCTCTAGACACATGCCCCAATGGTGTGGTCTTCATGAAAACTGAAGGTGGTGACCAAGGGTGATGAACGGTGGTGTGAACTAATAGTCACACCTTAGGTCAGTGTTAGGATCTCTTGGAATCTCAATGAGTAATGGTTTAATTCTCTAATTATGTTATCAATCAATGATGACATTAGCTTAATATTCGATGGTGTTAAATGAATATAGTGTTGATGTAACAACCGATGGTGACTTAATGATCACAACTAATGGTGTATCACGTCATCACTACATATGGTGAGTTAAGGATGTAATTTTAGATTCTAGGAAACCTTAAACGAATGGTTCCTTGGTTCAATTGATCTAATGGTTGGATCTATACCCTAATTGACAACTTTGAACAATGAACCCGATCCAATAGATGAGGTTGGATTTTTTAACATCCTATGTATTATAATGAATCTCATAGTGTTATATGTGGGTCCTAGTGATAAGAATCGGATGGTTAAATGCCTTTAATTAGTATTCTTACCTTTGCCCTCGTATGAATATATTTGATAAATCACCATAACAAGTAGATGTGTACCATTAATGATACCTGGCTTGTTACACCAACTCTAAAATGATTAATTGATGGTAATTGGCTATAATTAGATCTCTTGAATGATCAATGTGTCAATGTATTACACTCTCCTTGTATTGAAACCTCAATATAGTGCTAATTGTCAATCATAGTACCTTGTTATGTTCAAATATATGGGATATATATGTTTTGATGATCTTTTGAGCCTTGTTTAAGGTCTATAATGATAAGGATGATCTCGTATGGACTAATGTGATGGTATTAGTGACCTTTTGGGCATATTTGAACCCTGATTGAGGTGGTATCCTCTTCATGATCCAATAAGGTTGAAACCCTGGATCCTATGATAAGTAATTGGTACCTTGTAATGGTATGATGACAAGTATGGTCCATTAATTTGCAATGAATGATAGCTTGTGGTAGTGTGATCAAGATTTATACCTCAAACATTTTATATCTTCTGAAGTTACAATGCTTATACACTTGATAGAAATGAATTAGGGTTTGTATGTCCATTTGTTTGATGCAGCCTTAATTCACCCAAATGGAAATAACTAATGAAGTGAACTTTTAATCATGTAGTGAAATGTGTCGTAGAGCCATCTTTAGGGTTAGAAAATGTTGGATGGTGAAACAAGTATTCCTAAGGAAAACTCAGAATGCATACTGTTGAGTGTGTGGGGGTGGCAAGTTGAGGATATATCCTTGTCATCCACAAATACAGGTTACAGAGGATGTCTATGGTCATACCTCGAATATTTAATGTGATTGAGAACAGTTTCGGTTGTACCTCAGATGAAAGGGTTTTGTATACCTTGGTTTCTAGTTCTGTAACTTGTACCAAGTAAGGACTAGTTCGTATTAGTTTGACTATATGTCATTGTTAGCTGTTTGACTGGTATGTCACCGCAGATCACTCGTACTGACCGAGGGGAAGAGATCTTAGGATACTGGCACTCCTTGATCCTTTACAGACTGAATAGCACTTCACAGTAGTTAGTTAGACTTTGATTCATACAAATCAAATTCCCCAGGACATAATAAAATGTGTAACACAAGTCGTGTAATATTTTTATTAAGGTCAAATACGTTTCACATTGGTTGAATTATCTGTTATCTTGCTTTTATACTGCACATCATTTATAAGATGTTATCCTATATTATTTTAATAGTTATTCTTATTGTTAAGTCTACTTGCTTAACTTGCTTAGTATGCTTAAACTATTTAATATGCTTAGATTGCTTATTCAATACCCTATTTGCACAATTTATTTACTATTAATTAATATATTGTAATCAATATTTGTCACCACATCTTTTTAGGTGGTCGTAGGTAGTGTGTTCAAGGTTGTGTTGTTGAAGAGAGCCATCCTGGTGATCAATAGATTCATAAGGTTGGTCAGTTGTAGATATCAGTAGTAGAGTCCTAGTGTCGTGCCTTTACTCTCAGGTCTGGGTATGGGAGGTGTTTTCTAGATAAGATATTTGTATTGACACAAGATTTTGGCAGTATGCTAGTGTATGTAGATGTCATGTACATGTAAATGCTTATTTTGTACACAGGAGGTGGCTGAATCCATTGAGCACAAATTTAAATTCCTTTTATAATATATGAGAATGGAAAAGATGGACCTTTATGTAAATGTTTTAGAACTTGTTTATAATGTAAATTTTGGTTTTAATTATTCTAGATTTTTTATTGTGTGATTAATTAGAAGTTGTTCGTGTTTTATGTTTTGAGTAATCTCATTTAGCATGATGAGGTTTCACATACCTGTAGAGAGCCTGTGACCTACATCGAGCAATGGTTGAACTAGGCGTTGGTGTTAATGCATTGAGGGGTTGTCAGCTTGCAGCAAGAGGGTAGCCGCACACCATTATATGGGGGTGGTGGTGGTATGGTTTGGGAGTACACACATGGGGAAGCAAATACATATGAGGTTAGCATTGCTTGGGGGCACATATGGGAGAGGGATCAGGAGATGGATCATGGAGGAGAGGGTGCTTCAACGATTGTGTGTTGATGTGTCGGGGGAGGGGTCGAGGGTACCCGTTGCCACAACATAATGGAAGGTGGAGTAGGGTTATGGATGGGTGGGGAGAGTTTGGGGGTTTACCATGATGTTTGTGATGGGTTATAAACTTGGGGTTTGGGTGGGAATTTTATAAAAAATCCTTTTTTAGGACTGGGTATTAGGAGATGGAAAAGGAGGTTATTTTATATTAAGAGTCAAGGATTTATTTGTGATATTTCTTAGGGACAAACCCTGGGTAAAGAAGTTGGCATGGTTAGGCATACAATCCATAATTATATAACCTTGACACTTGTTTGATTTTGGTGTAGTGATTCTATAATGGATTTACATCATATTCCACAAAAGTGCACTTGCATTGGTTTTGACTTATCTTTTCTCCAAGTTAGGATGCCCAAGTTAATGCATTGGAATGTGTCTAGACCTAATTTGAAATCACTCAAGCATAATATTTAGACACAAATAAGTGAAATGGTTAGTCATAATCAAAACAAAGGTTTAGTCAATTTAGAGCTTGAGTCAAAATTGACCTTGAGTCAAAAAATTCAACGAGTTGATATACTTTATTGAAACAAGTAGCATCTTTGTCTCCTTTCCCCTTGGAAGTAAACAAAAAGACTCCAACCTGCATTGATATTTTAAAAGTAGTGCATTCACGCCCTCTTAATTCCAAAGTTTCCATAAAGATTTTCTACCTGATGTCCTCCAGTAGTAGTTTTTGAATCATCATAACTTTATGTTTCTCCCATTCTTTCTGATTGTCTCGCATGAACCCTACTCTAATACTACTCAAAGTAATATATAATGTGGAAGACGTCAAGCCAGATAAAAACCCCATAAGCAAAATATTGTCCCAAGCATGCATAACCAAAACAACAACAACCCCTCATCAGCAAAAGCCAAACACCAAGCAATAGCCAATGAGAATAGATTTGGCGAAGAAGACCGCAAATTATATTAAGAATAAACCTTTACAAGATTACACAGATTGTTACATTTTCACAATATTGTGCCCATAATTGACTTTGATAAACCACTCTTGTTCTCTCCCCTTTTGGCTATCTTGGTTTCCATATTGGCCCTCAATGTTGACAGATAATGTTGTCCTATGTTATCACACTCAAAGTTACCACACGTTAGAACCCACATATTCAGACACAATGGCATACTGTAACACACAACATTATGTATTATCTATAGTACTCCATAATACTCGATAGGGAAATTCGAAAAGATAATTTCAACCCAAAAAAGACAGTACACGAGGACAAGACTAATCTATTAAAAGGAATAATAGAGAGACAATGCCAATAATTAATAGATAGGAGGAAAAGGTAATGCTAAACATTATCTTTGACTCCAAGTCTATCCAATTTTGAACTCTCTCAATGTTGTTCAACAATAATATTCTGAAAGTAGGACAAGAGACATTAACTCAACACCACATAACCATAGATATATATTTAATCAGATCTATCATGAGTATGCTCGAACTCGGACCAACAGACATGTATAACATGTAAATGTAATTACTACTTAAATAATATATTATTTATTCCATGCATAATTACTTTAATTAATATAATTGTTGAGTTTATGTACAATAGTTTAACCATTATAATTACAAAGACATACTAAAGTAAACTACATCTAAAACCAACATAGTCAAAATACCTTAGATAATTGAGTGGTTTTAGGGTTAATTTCATATTAAATACATAAACCTAACAATCCCCTTTTTATTTTTACTAAATTAGGTCCCAAGACCTACACTCCTATGTAAATATATATATTAAGTTTCCAAGATATATGTATATTAATCTCCAGAAATGTATAGAGTTAATTATGAATTTGTAGAATTCCAAAACTCAAAACTGAATCAGAACACTAATATGACTTTGTCTTTGATTGAAAAGTATTAGACGTGACAAGGAAAGCTAAATCAAAATATGACTTGCAAAACTTGAGCAAATTAAAATAGCTATCTAAGTAAAAAATACAAAATTTCCCTTAACTATAAAACATGAATGAAAATGAAATAAGGGAAGAGACTAGAAAACACACTTGAGCCATCTCCTTGCTCGTACGTAGACATGGGAAAAAGCAGTGATTACAATGTGTGACGAGATATGAATACAAGAACCAGTAGTAAAAATATTCTAATATGGAGCTATTGAATTATATCATGCTCACACAATCACATGGACAAAAAGTTCCAAAGAAAAATCCACACATAAACCTAATAGTTTCATCACGCTATCAATACCCATTCAAGTAGAATGAAGTTTGGAAGGTAACATTCCACTAACATCCACATTGGGTAGAAGAACCTTTGTCCAAACAAAGTAAAAATTCTTATTCTCTCACTAACCTTCTTCTGAAATTGACATTAAAGATGCCATGGATAATCTTGGATCCTACACATCTCGTAGACGTGATGGTTTTAGTATCAAACTTTATTACAATTGGTACAACAGTATCAACCAGATCTTCCATAAACTCTTCAAATGCATATTCTACCATGATGATATTATTCATCAAATTGGCACACTTAATTAAACTTTCATAGATCTCATCAAAAAAGAGAAAGCTTATCTCTAGTAAGTCACTTTAGACCTATTAGTTGGATCGATGTGTCATGTGAAATAATTGCAAAAACTTCTATCACCCATCTAAAATCCAAACTCATCAACATCATAGGACTATAGAAAAATGCTTAACTCAAAGGCACAAGTATACAAGATGCATTCATGATACTAAATGAGACGATACACACTTTCCATCATAAAAAATCCCCTCCTTACCCTGAAACTCTATTTTCAGAAAATATTCAACAACATCAACTGAAACTTCGTTATATCATCTCTGCAAGGATATGGATTTCCTACTAGATGAAACATGTCATATTTCTACCATCATTAACTACAACACATTCGGCTACTTTACTTGAATTTATTGTCGTTAGACAATAAAACTCCCTTATCTTTTCATTCTGATGACATCCATTCTTTCTAATACGGCCAAAATGCTATCAAAAGAAATTGTATTGGCCCCTTATAGTATCTATAAACAGATCATTCAATATGTAGATGACACCATTATTTTCTTAAACATAGTGATATCAATATCATAAGTGTTATTCTTAAATGAAGCGACTATTCTTATTTCTCTGGACTTAACATAAACCTCCAAAAAGCCACCATCATAGGTACACATATCACAATTAGACATAGAAATATGCACATATATGTAAAATTCCAGGAGGAGAAATCTCCCATCATATATCTTAGTTTACCTCCTTGTCCTCATCCATTGCCTTCTACTAGTTGGAATCCTGTCATCACATCTTTTAAACATAAAATGTCATAATGAAAAATACATACACTTAGTCTCGTAGAATGCCTCACCCTCCTCAATGAAAGGTCACATATTATGTTAATTGTATACCTATCCAAAAAAAGTTACAACAAATTGACATTCTACAAAAAAGGAATCTTTGGGGGGACACAACAAAATTAAAGAAAACACTTTGAGTGTTTTGGAACTTATTATGTAAATTTAAACAATAAAGGATAAGGGGCATCCCTAACCTCAACTACGTGGATAATGTATCATATGTAGAATCATAGCCACATTATGCACTAATAAATATTAAAAAAATAGGAATTAGTGGCAAATCTTCACTAAGTTGGGCACATCACAACCATGATGTTACATTCTCAACACTCTATACATTATTCAAAACAATATTATAATCCTCACACTCATTCATGTAGGGAAATCGAGCAGCAGATAAGGCAGTGGAAATAAAAACAATCTACTTGTATCTCAAACAAGCAGATCACGTCAACAATGATGCATTTAGGAAGTGGGTTTGTGAGGTATATACCTGGTCTTGGAGCGAGTCCAATGACAATGCTCACAATATGGTACTTCTAGATCTGAAAACACCTGGATGGTAGTCAGATAGTCTCCTGGTGTAACACCATGGATAACAGTTGACATAATCATCGTAGCATGTTGGCGACAACCTTCATGCCTCTATTATAGTCCATATAGACTAGGAAAAATCATCATCATGCTTTGCTAGGCCAACAAACAGGAGTTTGTCCCTTTGATATCAACATGCTAGGGCTGACTTGTTCTCCCTAAGACTTGCTCGGGCTCTCACGTTATGTGACAAAGTGGATTTTAGCATAAGAATAAATTAATTACTCTTATGACCTCATTATACTTACTCATGATCCCAAATTATTTTTCTTGGCTTCATAATCAATGTTGAGACTCAAATTCGAAATATGGTGATCAATGTGAATTTTATACACATTAAAACACCACAAATTTAATCCATTCATCACTTTGTCCAAAGAAGTACATTTGTGCATCAAACTTCGTTTTCTAATCCTCAAACTTTTTCTAAAGGTTCTCCACAGTTTTTTGAATCTATGGTCCAAAAATCATCTCATTTGAACACTCCTACTATTTACTATGATTTCTTGAAGAAAATGTACTAACAATTCATTTATTTGCCTCTTTATTTGGGCTTTTCCAAGTCAACAATCCATGGATTGCTTTAGGGGTGAACCTTGGCCCTCAAATCAGACTCCCATGGATTGGAGGCCTGATCGAGCAGCTAGGAGGTTCTCTCCTACCTCCCGCTGATTGTGGGGAGGAGACAAGGCGGCCTTATTGGCCAATCTCCCGCTCATGACCTCATTTCAAAATTTTAAGCAAACAGAAACCTTGGCCTCACAAGTTCAAACTCATCAAACCCAAGTTTGACCCCCTATATTTCTCTGCCTCACTGCCAAAACCAGTTCCTCACTTTCCATTCCCACTCTGGCGGCCATGGCCATTCTTCAAATCTCGAGCTAGCCTAACCCTAGTCGCCAATGCTATATAAACACCCCCTAAAGATTACCATCACCACACCTAACTACGACCCTCATTCTTGCTCTCTTGTTCGGCCTCGAGAACCCCTCCTTCCTCCTAGGTCTCCTATTGCTCCAAGAAGTGTCGCCGCCAGGCCGTTTTGGGCGCTTTGCCCTCACCTCTTCAGCCCATCGATCAAGGAGCATGTCCAGCTCACGAAGGCGTGACGAGGTCAGGCCGCACTTCCTTAACCTTTATCGGCTCCTCCTTCTCCCTGTCGGTGAGGTCCTCCTCCGAGTTTTTGGAATCGTGAGAATGTGCTAGACAAAGGAGAATGGATCACAAGACTGACCGGTTCAAAGAAGAAATCACCGATCCAAGGGGTCAAACAAACCAATGTTTGAACCAATTATTAGAGGAGTGAACCGGCCGAGCCAAGACTGAACCGGACCACTCAGCAAGTGAGTCATACGCCTGCGTGGTGAGATATCGGTTGCCCAATCAAGTGCATCCAACGGTCACCCTTTTTCCCGATTGAAGGTATTTTGCTCCCTCTCTGGCAAATATTCAAGTAAATTCCCAGATCTTGTTTTAATCATAGAAATTGCATCGTAACTACTAAAATTATGAACAAGTAGTCATTTTGATCATAAAAATCCAATGAATCCACTAAAAATACTTTTGGATTCTAATTCCCAGTGGATTTTACTGATATCCCTAGACTTGAATATCTTACTTATTTAATTTGTCTAATGATTCAACAATGATGTAAATCTTAGGAAACCCTAGATTTGGACTCTGATGATTATCTTGTAACCTAGATCTAATCTAGTTGACTCATCTTCTCTTGAACATTAATCATTAGTGATCTAGATCTATTTACTTGATTCAATCTTGAATATGATCTTTAAGAATAATGAGTAATTTGGATATTGATCTTAACCTTGCAAAACCCTTGATATACATTTGACCCATCAATGTAATCTTGAATTCTAATTATACTAAGTATCATGATGATGATTTAAAATATGATGATCACTTAGATAATGATCATAAAATTAGGGTTAACACATATGATCCTAGAAAACCTAGGTAAGTCATTCACACTCGAAAATGCTTGACACTTGAAATAATGTTGGACATATTGAAATATTAATTGATTATAAGTGAATGGCCTAACCCTAAGGTTGACATAGGAAAAGTGTAACCCTGATATCGAACTTTGAAATATGATCTCCAAATATCATGATCTCGATCCTTGATCTAAACATTGTGATTTAGGATCTGACTCGAAGGGTTGACCTATTGATTCGAATATTGACTATACTCTAAAGTCTTTGATGAATGGTACACTCACTACTACAAAAATAGCGTTCAATGTCGCTTTTCTGGGCGTCGGTTATTAAGGAAAACCGACGCCTATAATATCAGGCGTCGGTTATTTAGGCAAACCGACGTCTATATTCGAAGACCAGCCAGACACGGGTACCGCTTTGTATTCAGCGTCGGCTGACTATAACCAACCGACGCCTAAAAGCGCCCGTGAAATCCAATTTTCAGACCAAAAAAATTTGGGCCACATAAAGCGTCGGTTTTTTAACTATTCACCGACTCCTATTTAAAATAAAATTTTGCTCGAAAAGTTCCACTTTAGGTGTCGGTTATCCAAGGATAACCGACGCTGATAATGGTTCCCGCCAAATAATTTAGGGTAAAAGTTTTCTATTTGGGCGTCGGTGTTTTACTATTAACCGACGCTAAATCATAATAGGCATCGGTGGTGTAGATAACCGACGTCGTTGATCAACTTAATAGACCCGATACCCGGCTCTTTTCCCTTTCTTCCTATTTCATCGCGACTTCTCTTCTGTGCTGCTGCTCCCCGCCGTTCTCCCAAAATCACCCATCGTTGGTTGCTACTGCTCGCCGCCGCTGCTCTGGTTCTATTCTGCTCACCGGCGCCGCTGCCTGCCGCCCGCCGTTGTTGCTTCTTCTCCTGGTGCTTCTCCGGCCGGTGCCTACTGCTTCTCCGACCGTCAGTTGCTTCTGCCCGCCGCCCGCCCCGGTCGTTTGTTGCTATCGCTGCCACTGCTGCTCTAGCTCCTCCACACGTTGCTGCCGCCGGCGGTCCTCTCCACACTAGCTCCAGGTAGCGCTACCTCTCCTTCTCCCTAGCTATTTACCAACATGCAACAAGCACGACCATGGCTGTGTTGGCCTACCACGGCCGTGCTGTCCAGCACGGCCGTGGTAGGCCAACACAGCCACGGCCGTGGTAGGCCAACACAACGACGACCGTGCTTGCTGTTGGTAAGGATATGAACAAATTTTCATGTAATGTTTTATGTAAATCCTAGGATATGAACAAATTTTTTGCTTGCATATATTTGTGCTTCTAATCCTAATGTTTGACTTAATTCAGTAAATTTTGATGCATGTTGAAATAAGATTTAAACTTGTAAATTCTACTATCCTAATTTGATTTGATTAAACCTAACATTGATGAAACCCTAACATCAATTGTGATGAAACCCTAACATTAATTGTGATGAAACCCTAACATGTACATATCTATTATTGTGTTTGTTGGCCTAGAAACCCGTCCAAGATTGACTCATTAGGAGTAAATCTTGGATAGTCCCCGGTTTGGGACTGTTCTTGAACACCGAATCTCACTTAGGATGTAAGTGTATAAAGTGTATTGGGTTTTCGAGAAAATTTCGGTAGCATTTCCCCATTTGTTCTCTAAGTACATATGTACTTAGAGAACAGTGGGGAAATGCTGCCGAAATTTTCTTGAAAACCCAATACACATTATACACTTACTAGTGAGATTAGGTGTTCAAGGATGGGATAGGTGGTACACATTTATTATATATAAGAATGACATCAAATGTGTTTGTTGGCCTAGAAACCCGTCCAAGATTGACTCATTAGGAGTAAATCTTGGATAGTCCCCGGTTTGGGACTGTTCTTGAACACCTAATCTCACTTAGGATGTAAGTGTATAATGTGTATTGGGTTTTCGAGAAAATTTCAGTAGCATTTCCCCGTTTGTTCTCTAAGTACATATGTACTTAGAGAACAGCGGGGAAATGCTGCCGAAATTTTCTTGAAAACCCAATACACATTATACACTTACTAGTGAGATTAGGTGTTCAAGGATGGGATAGGTGGTTGTGGGCTCTGATCTCCAAACCATGACATAAACATGATTAAAACTTAGCGGAAGCGAATCGGTAATCAGCGGAAGACAAAAATCACGGGAAATTAAAACTTTTCGAGATAAGAACTTGGATCCATAAAAACTTCTTTCATAAAGAGAGATAAACTGTTTACATCTCAGGATAATTACTTCTTGCGTAATTATATACATCAAGGTACAAAATCTCAAGATCACTAAACAAAAGACTCAAAGACCTGAGAGTACAGAGGACACATAGGACTAACTCTAACTACACCACATGGCAGGACAATCTCCACCTGAGATCACTGATGCCCCTGGTGCTGCTGCTGCTGAGACTGATCACCTGTAGGCTGGTTCCTTCGTCTCCGACGTCCACCTAAAAAGTTGAAGTCTACGGGGTGAGACAATTATACATAATTGTCCCAGCGAGAGTTATAACTCTTTACCAGAAGCTTTATTATAACATCAAAGAATATCTTAAGCAGTAAAGCCTTCAAAGTATTCTATAACAGTTGCAGGTATAACAAGATCTCTACAATTTAGGATATATGGAGAAAATAAACACTATTGCAATGTAACATCAATCAACTAACTTGGAGTCATCTCTAACAAGTTATACTACATGGTAGATTATGCTTTACAAACAACATTATGCCCTGTGGAGATGAGGCATACCACTCATACTCCAACTGATCGCTGAGAAGTCACATCAGTATCATACATAGGTCATTAAGATAGCCGGATTCTCATGACCTTCACCTTCCTCAGTCAGTAAGAGGATCACTTGTAGGACATCTCGTGTCTCTACTACTATAGCTCACCAGGGTAAACTGGTCCTTCGCTATTCTAGAGTCACAGTGGCGTTCTGTACTCTCTTCGTCATCAGGAGGTTTCATATTTACCTACCACTGATACGGATATCTGTGCTTTCTTCGTCATCAGGAGGTTTCATGTTTACCTACCACTGATACGGTATGGAATTATAGTGAAGGATGGATGGATTACACATCTACATCACTTTCCTACACTAGGATGTAAGGTTCTACACATCCATGTACCCCACATACTCAAAAGTATGTGCTCCAGGAGTTCCCTGAGGAAAACCTGTTTCACCGTCACTTAATCTCTGACAATGATGGATCTATGATTAGGGCTCTACATTATACTTGATTAGTTAGGTACATTCAGTATTCTTTAACAGCATACATTGTTCTCCAACCAACAACAGTAGCATAGCAGCTATAAAAGAAGAATACTAAATGTAATAGGCCTAACTCATATCAATCATCATTTCTCATTATCCTCATCACAAGTCATCTCTAAGGCATGACCTTGATGGTATTCATGGCTCTCACAGCCCATTATCAGCATAAGATGCCACTGACAAGGCATCAAATTACTTTACTTATTCATAAGGCTAACAACATGCCTTTAATGAATATAACATCAACATCCATACCTGGATATGATTACCTTCATATCAGAACCTGCATGGTTAATACAACTGATACAGGTAATACAAAAATAAGGAATATACTTCCTACTCTTGTCATAAGAGTTAAATCTCTAATTCACATCAAATAGAGTTTAATACTCAAAAGCATGCCATTACCCTTGAATTAGGGTTTACTATTCACATTACATGTCATCATCCTTGAATTAGGGTTTACTATTCACATTAAGGTGAATTGAACTCATGACATCATCATGTATGAGTAACATCTTCATTGATGCTCTTAGATTAGTTAAAGGTTCATCATTTATCATAATTAGGGTTTCTATGATCTCACACAGGGGGATCATACCCTAATTATACTCATTCAAGTGCATTGGAGATGCTTTAATTGAGTTTTCACCTGAAAAGGGTACTTTCTCTCTCTAAAAGTACTTTCTCTCTCTAGAAGTACTTTCTCTCTCCTCATGCTGTTAGGTGATGTCAATATCACTCTAGATCAGGTTGGATTGAGTCATCATAGGCTAACATAGCCAAATCATCACCATCATGTGATTAGGGTTTGATTTGATCAAGGTATTACTTAATTTACCCTTCAGGGGTATTTTGGTAATTCACCCCATTGATCATCATCATGGTCAAAATCCTAGTCAATTAGCCACTTAATATCCTAGGTTGTCATTAGGGTTTGATTAGGGCAACATTGAACCATTTATATCATCAATTGATTGAATGAAGTCAACCTTGAATCGCATTGATCGATCTTCAACCATCAATCTCCAATTGATTTGAGATCGTTTGAAAGTGTTGACCGTTTAGCTAATTTGACTTTCCAAGGCCACGAGCCCTCCTCTAACTCCAAGACCGCGAGCCTCCTTAAACTCCAAGACCGCGAGCCTCTTCAATTGGTTCAAGACCACGAAGCTCAAATTGATGTTAAGACCGCGAGGGTCAAGTTGATGTCAAGACCGCGAGCCCTCCTTTGACTTCAGGACCACGAGGCCCCTCACGTTCTTGAGACCGTGAGCCCCCTCACGGTCTTGAGACCGCGACCCCTCTCACGGTCTTGAGACCACGAGGCTCACATGGTCTCAACCGTTTGGTCCATCAACAAAATCAATGATACAACCGATGATGTCAACCGATGTTGAAGCCCTCAAAAGGTCAAAGCTATGTTGAACACTTATGAATTGGGTCAATTAAGATTATTCTTAACCAATTGGTTATTCAATTGATCCTCAATTGTTGACCAATTAGGTTTGAAAACGATTCAATTAGGGTCTATCAATGTTCACCCATCAACACTCAACAATGTGCATCAATCACAAGGTTGAACCCTTCAATTGAGCTCCAATTGGGCCCAAACTTGGCCCAAACGGTCTTGAGGTCATCTGAGTGGACCCCACATGGTCTTGAGACCGTTTGCCCAAGATTTCATCAAAGTCTGATGTGATTTGATAGGGGTTGAACCATGATTGAGTCACAAAACAGAATTTTGATTAAATTGATAACTTATTTGCAATTAGGTCCTGAATTGGTCAAATTACTTAACCCTAGACCTTCAAACGGTCTTGGGTGATTGTCCTCTCGGTCTTGAGACCGTTTGGATGAGTTCCAAATGGTCTTGAGACCGTTTGCCCATCCAATTTTGGATTCTAGCGCAAATTCATCAAGGTCTGACCTATTGAGTTGATGATCGTATCAATATTTAATTGCAATGTAATTTGGTGTAATTGTACCTTAAATTGGTCAACTAATCTTGACCCCAGACCTCCAAACGGTCATGGTTGATTTCCCTCGCGGTCTTGAGACCGTTTGGATGACCCCCAAACGGTCTTGAGACCGTTTAGGTCAATCAGCCCTAATTATATTATTAATAATTCAGTACTGATTTCATCTAGGGTTAGCCCTAGTAATCACCCTTCAACTCTTAGCCCGTTTGGAATTAGACCATCAAACTTGGTGAGTTGTTAATTAACATTATTTTGAACAGTAATCTCATACGGTCAACGCCTGGTCAACGACCTTACACGTTCTTGAGACCGTTTTCCCAAAAAGGCAAATTCAGACCGTTTGAAAATCAGGAATAAATTCAAATAAAGTTGTTACTTAAAAAGGTCATATCTCCCGATTCCCTTGGAGTTAGTCTCCCAAATTTTGAGGGTCATTAGCCTATATAATTAGGGACAGATTTATTATACGGTCCACGCTCGGTCAACGGGGCCAAATGGTCTTGGAGACCGTTTTCCCTGTCGCGGTCTAGAGACCGTTTGCACACCTCGCGGTCTTGAGACCGAGAGAGCAAACTGGTGAGACCGTTTAAGGAAGTGAAAAGCGGTGGGTTTTTTTTGGAAATCACGCCTTAATCTCCTAGCTCAAGAACAGTACGGATATCCCATGGATTTGCTTTCAAAAATAGCAGGGAAAGTAGGGAAACATTAAGAGCTATCATCAAACCGCATATAAGAGATGTACATAGTAAAGCATGGGTTTAGAGTTATTAAACCCGCCTAAAGCTTGCTCCTTGAGCTCCAAGCTTTCAAGCTCCAAGCTCTAATGGCGTCCTTGAGTTCCCACAGGTTGGCCAAGGTGAAAACTCCAAGGAAGAACGAAAATAGATGGCTAGAAAGGTAGGGTTTCAAGAGTTAGCCATGAAGTTGACCTTGAATTCGAGTTCTAACCATAGAATTAGGCAAGAAGAGGGGTTCAAACCTACCTTGCACCCTTGGTCGTTCACCTTGAGCTCCAAGACAGTCCTTAGTCGGCCAAGCAAAGAGGAAACAGTGATATGCACGAAGGAAAAGTTCCTTTGCTTGAGAGGTGAAGTATACATATACTTGGGTGATGTTTCATTAAAGGCCCATAAGTTTCCCATACTTCCAATTAAGTCCTTCCTTCATTACTTGTTCGTCCCTTCCTATTTATTCTAAGGACAAACCTTATCTTAAGGTCTAGAAAAATAAGGCAAAGAAGAACATTCTAATAATAAGGTACATACATAAAGAGATATTGCACATATACCCTGATTATTCAATCACAAGGCATATTTCATAACTTGATAACTCAATTGAGGTGACTTCCTCATAATTTCTTCTCTTAATGATGGCAAGAGTCTAAAAAGATACATTAGATGACATATTTCACAATTTGCATCCCTTAATTTGGGTAAATTTCATTTTACCCCAAATTAGGGTTTCAAGCACCGGGATTGCTTCCACAGCTGCACCTTGGTGCCGTAGCTTGGGAAATCCCTCAAACTTTACCAAAAAGATTCTCATGATGTCTCAATATCAGAGGAACATCTCAACATGTGCAAATTGCAAGTTAACCCTTTCAACTAGGTAAATTGCACATAGGTCCTTGTATAACAAAACAATGCTACAACTTTAAATAAAAAGGAGCAATTACTGAAATATATGTTTCTGAGAAACTTAATTACATGCTCAGAGTTAATCACAAAGATTTAATTACATATTTAGGCAAAACACCTAGGGTTAACTCATAACCCAGGTCAGGGATGTTACAAATTATCCACCCCTTACAAGGATTTCGTCCTCGAAATCGATAAAACATACTAAGAGAAAAGGGCAGGATACTTCCTTCTCATCTCATCCTCTAACTCCCAAGTGGCTTCTTCAACACCACGGTGGTTCCAGAGGACTTTCACAAGACTTATATCTTTCTTCTTTAACTTTTTAATTCATTTATCAAGGATTGACACTGGTCCCTCCTCATAGGATATGTCATCATTCAATTCTACCTCCATAGGTTGTAGAACTGACTCGGTGTCTGGGTGACATTTCTTCAACATAGAAATGTGAAACACAGGATGTAACCGTTGTAACTCAGGTGGTAGCTCTAGTCTATATGCTACCTTTCCAATCTGTTTGATGATTGGATAAGGCCCCATATATCTAGGAGTTAACTTCCCTTTCCTTCCAAAACGAAGGACTCCTTTCCAAGGCGAGACCTTGAGATACACTCTGTCTCCAACCTGGAACTCTAAGGGTCTACGACATTTGTCAGCATAAGATTTCTGTCTATCTTGAGCAATCTTAATCTTATGTTGTCTTACTTTAATCTTTTCTATGGTTTGCTGCACCAGGTCAGGACCTAACAACTGGTGCTCACCAGTCTCAAACCAACACAAGGGTGATCTACAACGTCTACCATATAAGGCTTCATAAGGTGCCATATCAATACTATGCTGATAGCTATTGTTATAGGCAAACTCTATCAAGCTTAAGTGTAGATCCCAACTTCCGGTGAACTGGAGAACACATGCTCGCAATAGGTCTTCTAGGGTCTGTATGGTCCTTTCCGACTGTCCATCAGTCTGTGGATGAAAGGCCGTACTAAACCTTAGCTTGGTGCCTAAGGCTCTGTGCAACTGTTCCCAAAAACGACTTGTAAACTAAGGACCTCTGTCAGAAACTATTGTGACAGGAACTCCGTGCAAACGCACTATCTCTTGAACATACAACTCTGATAACCTTTCAGCAGAATAGGTTGTCTTGACAGGTAAGAAATGTGCTGTCTTAGTTAACATATCAACAATTACCCAAATGGAATCATGTCCTTTGCTTGTCCTGGGTAGGCCAACAACAAAGTCCATGGTCACATGGTCCCACTTCCACTGTGGTATGGGTAAAGGTTGCATTGTCCCTGCAGGCTTCTGGTGTTCAGCTTTAACTTGCTGACACACAGGACACCTCCGAACAAACTCTGCAATGTCCTTTTTCATTCCATGCCACCAATACAGATCTTTCAAATTCTGATACATCTTGGTGCTCCCTGGATGCATAGCATACATGGAAGAATGAGCTTCTTCCAGGACTAACTTCCTCAAGTTGTCCACATCCGGCACTATCATTCTCCCATTATAACAAGCTACTTGATCCTCTGAGTCATGAAAACCATCTTGCTTCTCATTTCCATACTCAGATCTTATCTGTTGAACTGCTGCATCACCTAACTGTGCCTCTTTAATCTGCTCCCTTAGGGTAGGTTTAATATGCATCTCAGCTAACAAACCGGCTAACAATGACACCTTCAACTGTACATTGTCTTGCCTTAAAGAGATAAGCATATCTCTCCTAGAGCATACTAAAGAGTTTAGTTGTGCTCTATTCATGGTTGATGTTGCTGATTTCCTACTCAAGGCATCTGCAACAACATTGGCCTTGCCTGGATGGTAATCAATTGTACAGTCGTAGTCCTTGATTAACTCCATCCAGCGATGTTGCCTCATGTTGAGCTCATGCTGAGAGAAGATATACTTAAGGTTTTTGTGGTCTGTGAAAATCTGGAATGTCTCTCCGTAGAGATAATGCCTCCAGATCTTTAAAGCATGAACCACAGCAGCTAACTCCAGATCGTGTGTTGGATAATTCTCCTCGTGTTTCTTAAGCTGTCGGGAAGCAAAAGAAATCACTTGTTTATCCTGCATCAACACACATCCTAGTCCATTCTTGGAAGCATCACAGAAAACTACGTATCCTTTTCCTTGTTCAGGTAGCACTAGCACAGGTGCACTTGTCAATCTCTCCTTCAGCAACTGGAAAGACTGTTGACACTTATCACTCCAAGAAAAAGGAACATTTTTCCGGGTTAACTTGGTCAAAGGTAAAGATATAGAACTAAAGTTCTTAATGAACCTTCGATAATAGCCAGCTAACCCCAAGAAACTTTGAATCTCCGTCGGTGTCTTCGATTGTTCCCATTGTAGAACAGATTCTACCTTTGTAGGGTCAACACGAATTCCCGAGGCGGATATCACATGTCCAAGAAAAGTTACCTCCGGCAGCCAGAACTCACACTTGCTAAACTTAGCGTACAGCTTATGTTCTCTTAGCAAGGTCAAAGCTTGGCGAAGATGCTGCTCATGCTGCTGAGCATCATTACTATAAATCAGAATGTCATCTATGAAGACGACAACACACTGATCAAGGAAAGGTCGAAAAACTCTATTCATGAGTTCCATAAATGCAGTTGGTGCATTGGTTAGTCCAAACGACATAACCGTGAACTCATAGTGACCATATCTTGTCCTAAAGGCAGACTTGGATATGTCACTATCCTTAATACGGAGTTGATGATATCCATACCTCAAGTCTATCTTTGAAAAGACTGTTGCACCACACAACTGATCAAAGAGATCGTCAATCCTCGGCAGAGGGTACTTATTCTTTATTGTTACTTTATTGAGTTTTCTGTAGTCGATGCACAACCGCATTGACCCATCTTTCTTTTTAACAAACAAGACTGGAGCACCCCAAGGTGAAGTACTCGGTCGGATAAAACCTCTCTCAAGTAACTCTTGAAGCTGTTTCTTGAGTTCTGCCATCTCGGCAGGCGCCATCCTATACGGAGTTTGAGCTATGGGTTTCATATCTGGGATCAGATTAATTTCAAAATCAATCTCCCGAGGTGGTGGTATACCAGGAAGTTCTTCAGGAAACACATCTTCAAATTCCCTGACTATAGGAACTTCGGCAGGATTGGAACTTTCCTTGGTAACATCTACCACATGGGCCAAGAATGCATAACATCCTTGCCTCAACAGCTTATCAGCAACCATAGCTGATACAAGACAGGTGGGCAGAATCTTTCTTTCTCCTTGAAAGATCCATGTGCTGCTTTCATCAGCAAACACAGCCAACTTAGACTCACAATCCAAGACAACTCTATACCTTTCTAAGGTATCCATCCCGAGGATTATATCAAATCCCTACATATCAAGTGGTATAAGATCCACTTGAATGCGATGGTCAGAAAAGAAGAGGATGCAGGGAGAACATACCTCCTGCAAAACGGCAGACCCACTCAATGGAGTCTCCAACAAAAAACTATCCGTCCTATGACTAACAGTCATATTGCAGTTACGAATCACTTCTCGAGTGTTGAAAGAGTGCGTAGCACCCGGATCAATCAGAATAGATACATCACAGGATGTAGACATATCAGAATATAAAAGTTTCATCTGACCTGCCACTACCCGTGGATTGACCACTGCTTCAGGTGGGTTCATAGCATAGAACCTCGCAGTCGCCTGGTGTTGAGGTGGTGCTGATGATCCAGCTTGAGACGCTTGTCCACGTCCTCGAGCTGCTCCTTGATGTTGTCTATTCTGAGATCCCTGTTGATTCTGTCTTGGGGGTTGTTGTGTCACACCGACAGGCCTAGAACGGCAATCCTTCATCAAGTGTCCCACCTTACCACAGTTGTAGCAACTCTTCTCCTGTTGCTGTGGTCTGGGTGGTCCAGTAACTGACACTGATGCAGAACTGTGCGTCCCTTGAAGCGGTTGACTCCGTCCTCTACCTCTCCTTGGTGTCCATTGAGTTTGAAAACTCGATCTGGGTGGTGGGGGGTTAGGTGCAGAGAATCTATGTTTCTTGGAATCCCTAGATGAAGAACCCTGGAACTGTGGATATCTTTTATGGGTTTGTCTTTTCTCAACCACAGATCTCTCTATCCTTCGGACTGACTCAATGAAGGTAGAGAATCTCTCTCGATTCTCTAAGGTAGATACATGGGTTGACATATCAGAATTCAAACCCTTCTCGAATCTTCTGATTCTTTCCTCATCCGTAGCAGCCATGTGCGGACAGAACCGCAGCAACTCCATGAACTTAGCTTCATATTCGCTAATGTTCATCATACCCTGCCTTAGTTTCTCGAACTGAGAGATTTTCTCATCTAGGAAGGTCTTTGGAAAATATCTTTTGATAAATTCCCGACGAAACTCTTCCCATGAGAACTCTACTCCAGGCCTCTTCTGCTCTTCCATGTTCCACCAGTGACCAGCACTGCCTTTGAGAAGATAGACAACATGTCTAACCTTCTCAGCTTCCGGAATCATAAGAATCCTGAAAGCCTTCTCCAACTCTGTCAACCATAAGTTAGCATCTGCAGGGTCGGCAGTTCCGAAGTACTCGGTAGCTCCGACACGACGAAGTCGTTCGAACGTCTTACCGATACCTTGTGCTTCGGGCTGGACAGGTGCCCTAGGTGCAGGAATGGGCATCCTATCAGTTATGTGTGTCATGGCAGTCATGAACTGCCCGAACATCGTCTGTACAGTTGGATTACTCATGTCAGCTGGGTCGAACTGGGGTGGCTCTCTTGGTAACTCAGGTGCATGTTGTTCTATTCTTGTAACTCTTGCACCGCCTCGAGGTGCACTAGCACTACTCTCTGCCACGTACTCATCGTGATGTTCTGACATTCTTATGTATCCTCTTCTCCTGAGGAGCAGAAGATTCTATTAGATAAGGAAGGAGTACTAAAGGTAGACTCGACATCCTAAGTCCTATGCCTCTGTAGACTCAACTGACCTAGAGCTCTGATACCACTAATTGTGGGCTCTGATCTCCAAACCATGACATAAACACAATTAAAACTTAGTGGAAGTGAATCGGTAATCAACGGAAGACAAAAATCACGGGAAATTAAAACTTTTCGAGATAATAACTTGGATCCATAAAAACTTCTTTCATAAAGAGAGATAAACTGTTTACATCTCAGGATAATTACTTCTTAAGTAATTATATACATCAAGGTACAAAATCTCAAGATCACTAAACAAAATACTCCAAGACCTGAGAGTACAGAGGACACATAGGACTAACTCTAACTACACCACATGGCAGGACAATCTCCACCTGAGATCACTGATGCCCCTGGTGCGCTTGCTGCTGAGACTGATCACCTGTAGGCTGGTTCCTTCGTCTTCGACGTCCACCTAAAAAGTTGAAGTCTACGGGGTGAGACAATTATACATAATTGTCCCAGCGAGAGTTATAACTCTTCGCCAGAAGCTTTATTATAACATCAAAGAATATCTTAAGCAGTAAAGCCTTCAAAGTATTCTATAACAGTTGCAGGTATAACAAGATCTCTAAAATTTAGGAGATATGGAGAAAATAAACACTATTGCAATGTAACATCAATCAACTAACTTGGAGTCATCTCTAACAAGTTATACTACATGGTTGATTATGTTTTACAAACAACATTATGCCCTGTGGAGATGAGGCATACCACTCATACTCCAACTGATCGCTGAGAAGTCACATCAGTATCATACATAGGTCATTAAGAGAGCCGGATTCTCATGACCTTCACCTTCCTCAGTCAGTAAGAGGATCACTTGTAGGACATCTCGTGTCTCTACTACTATAGCTCACCAGGGTAAACTGGTCCTTCGCTATTCTAGAGTCACAGTGGCATTCTGTACTCTCTTCGTCATCAGGAGGTTTCATATTTACCTACCACTGATATGGATATCTGTGCTTTCTTCGTCATCAGGAGGTTTCATGTTTACCTACCACTGATACGATATGGAATTATAGTGAAGGATGGATGGATTACACATCTACATCACTTTCCTACACTAGGATGTAAGGTTCTACACATCCATGTACCCCACATACTCAAAAGTATGTGCTCCAGGAGTTCCCTGAGGAAAACCTATTTCACCATCACTTAATCTCTGACAATGATGGATCTATGATCAGGGCTCTACATTATACTTGATTAGTTAGGTACATTCAGTATTCTTTAACAGCATACATTGTTCTCCAACCAACAACAGTAGCATAGCAGCTATAAAAGAAGAATACTAAATGTAATAGGCCTAACTCATATCAATCATCATTTCTCATTATCCTCATCACAAGTCATCTCTAAGGCATGACCTTGATGGTATTCATGGCTCTCACAGCCCATTATCAGCATAAGATGCCACTGACAAGGCATCAGATTACTTTACTTATTCATAAGGCTAACAACATGCCTTTAATGAATATAACATCAACATCCATACGTGGATATGATTACCTTCATATCAGAACCTGCATGGTTAATACAACTGATACAGGTCATACAAAAATAAGGAATATACTTCCTACTCTTGTCATAAGAGTTAAATCTCTAATTCACATCAAATAGAGTTTAATACTCAAAAGCATGCCATTACCCTTGAATTAGGGTTTACTATTCACATTACATGTCATCATCCTTGAATTAGGGTTTACTATTCACATTAAGGTGAATTGAACTCATAACATCATCATGTATGAGTAACATCTTCATTGATGCTCTTAGATTAGTTAAAGGTTCATCATTTATCATAATTAGGGTTTCTATGATCTCACACAGGGGGATCATACCCTAATTATACTCATTCAAGTGCATTGGAGATGCTTTAATTGAGTTTTCACCTAAAAAGGGTACTTTCTCTCTCTAAAAGTACTTTCTCTCTCTAGAAGTACTTTCTCTCTCCTCATGCTGTTAGGTGATGTCAATATCACTCTAGATCTGGTTGGATTGAGTCATCATAGGCTAACATAGCCAAATCATCACCATCATGTGATTAGGGTTTGATTTGATCAAGGTATTACTTAATTTACCCTTCAGGGGTATTTTGGTAATTCACCCCATTGATCATCATCATGGTCAAAATCCTAGTCAATTAGCCACTTAATATCCTAGGTTGTCATTAGGGTTTGATTAGGGCAACATTGAACCATTTATATCATCAATTGATTGAATGAAGTCAACCTTGAATCACATTGATCGATCTTCAACCATCAATCTCCAATTGATTTGAGATCGTTTGAAAGTGTTGACCGTTTAGCTAATTTGACTTTCCAAGGCCGCGAGCCCTCCTCTAACTCCAAGACCGCGAGCCTCCTTAAACTCCAAGACCGCGAGCCTCTTCAATTGGTTCAAGACCGCGAAGCTCAAATTGATGTTAAGACCGCGAGGGTCAAGTTGATGTCAAGACCGCGAGCCCTCCTTTGACTTCAGGACCGCGAGTCCCCTCACGGTCTTGAGACCGTGAGCCCCCTCACGGTCTTGAGACCGTGAGCCCCCTCACGGTTTTGATACCGCGAGCCCTCTCACGGTCTTGAGACCGCGAGGCTCACATGGTCTCAACCGTTTGGTCCATCAACAAAATCAATTATACAACCGATGATGTCAACCGATGTTGAAGCCCTCAAAAGGTCAAAGCTATGTTGACCACTTATGAATTGGGTCAATTAAGATTATGCTTAACCAATTGGTTATTCAATTGATCCTCAATTATTGACCAATTAGGGTTGAAAACGATTCAATTAGGGTCTATCAATGTTCACCCATCAACACTCACCAATGTGCATCAATCACAAGGTTGAACCCTTCAATTGAGCTCCAATTGGGCCCAAACTTGGCCCAAACGGTCTTGAGGTCATGTGGGTGGACCCCACATGGTAGTGAGACCGTTTTCCCAAGATTTCATCAAAGTATAATGTGATTTTATAGGGGTTGAACCATGATTGAGTCACAAAACAGAATTTTGATTAAATTGATAACTTATTTGCAATTAGGTCCTCAATTGGTAAAATTACTTAACCCTAGACCTTCAAACGGTCTTGGGTGATTGTCCTCTCGGTCTTGAGACCGTTTGCCCATCCAATTTTGGATTCTAGCGCAAATTCATCAAGGTCTCACCTATTGAGTTGATGATCATATCAATATTTAATTGCAATGTAATTTGGTGTAATTGTACCTTAAATTGGTCAACTAATCTTGACCCCAGACCTCCAAACGGTCATGGTTGATTGCCCTCGCGGTCTTGAGACCGTTTGGATGACCCCCAAACGGTCTTGAGACCGTTTAGGTCAATCAACCCTAAAAACCCTAATTATATTATTAATAATTCAGTACTGATTTCATCTAGGGTTAGCCCTAGTAATCACCCTTCAACTCTTAGCCCGTTTGGAATTAGACCATCAAACTTGGTGAGTTGTTAATTAACATTATTGTGAACAGTAATCTCATACGGTCAATGCCTGGTCAATGACCTTACACGGTCTTGAGACCGTTTGCCCAAAAAGGCAAATTCAGACCGTTTGAAAATCAGGAATAAATTCAAATAACGTTGTTACTTAAAAAGGTCATATCTCCCAATTCCCTTGGAGTTAGTCTCCCAAATTTTGACGGTAATTAGCCTATATAATTAGGGACAGATTTATTATACGGTCCACGCTCGGTCAATGGAGACAAACGGTCTTGGAGACTGTTAGCCCTGTCGCGGTCTAGAGACCGTTTGCACACCTCGCGGTCTTGAGACCGAGAGAGCAAACTGGTGAGACCATTTAAGGAAGTGAAAAGCGGTGGGTTTTTCTTGGAAACCATGCCTTCATCTCCTAGCTCAAGAACAGTACGGATATCCCATGGATTTTCTTGCAAAAATAGCAGGGAAAGTAGGGAAACATTAAGAGCTATCATCAAACCGCATATAAGAGATGTACATAGTAAAGCATGGGTTTAGAGTTATAAAACCCGCCTAAAGCTTGCTCCTTGAGCTCCAAGTTTTCAAGCTCCAAGCTCTAATGGCGTCCTTGAGTTCCCACAGGTTGGCCAAGGTGAAAACTCCAAGGAAGAATGAAAATAGATGGCTAGAAAGGTAGGGTTTCAAGAGTTAGCCATGAAGTTGACCTTGAATTCGAGCTCTAACCATAGAATTAGGCAAGAAGAGGGGTTCAAACCTACCTTGCACCCTTGGTCGTTCCCCTTGAGCTCCAAGACAGTCCTTAGTCGGCCAAGCAAAGAGGAAACAGTGATATGCACGAAGGAAAAGTTCCTTTGCTTGAGAGGTGAAGTATACATATACTTGGGTGATGTTTCATGAAAGGCCCATAAGTTTCCCATACTTCCAATTAAGTCCTTCCTTCATTACTTGTTCGTCCCTTCCTCTTTATTCTAAGGACAAACCTTATCTTAAGGTCTAGAAAAATAAGGCAAAGAAGAACATTCTAATAATAAGGTACATACATAAAGAGATATTGCACATATACCCTGATTATTCAATCACAAGGCATATTTCATAACTTGATAACTCAATTGAGGTTACTTCCTCATCATTTCTTCTCTTAATGATGACAAGAGTCTAAAAAGATACATTAGATGACATATTTCACAATTTGCATCCCTTAATTTGGGTAAATTGCATTTTACCCCAAATTAGGGTTTCAAGCACCGGGATTGCTTCCACAGCTGCACCTTGGTGCCCTAGCTTGGGAAATCCCTCAAACTTTACCAAAAAGATTCTCATGATGTCTCAATATCAGAGGAACATCTCAACATGTGCAAATTGCAAGTTAACCCTTTCAACTGGGTAAATTGCACATAGGTCCCTGTATAACAAAACAATGCTACAACTTTAAATAAAAAGGAGCAATTACTGAAATATATGTTTCTGGGAAACTTAATTACATGCTCAGAGTTAATCACAAAGATTTAATTACATATTTAGGCAAAACACCTAGGGTTAACTCATAACCCAGGTCAGGGATGTTACAGTGGTACACATTTATTATATATAAGAATGACATCAAATGTGTTTGTTGGCCTAGAAACCCGTCCAAGATTGACTCATTAGGAGTAAATCTTGGATAGTCCCCGGTTTGGGACTGTTCTTGAACACCTAATCTCACTTAGGATGTAAGTGTATAATGTGTATTGGGTTTTCGAGAAAATTTCGGTAGCATTTCCCCGTTTGTTCTCTAAGTAAATATGTACTTAGAGAACAGCGGGGAAATGCTGTCGAAATTTTCTTGAAAACCCAATACATATTATACACTTACTAGTGAGATTAGGTGTTCAAGGATGGGATAGGTGGTACACATTTATTATATATACGAATGACATCACATTATACACTTAGGATGTAAGTGTATACCCTAATCTTTTCCTAATATATACTTGTTTCCTAATATATACTTGTTTTCTCTGATCATAGAATGGATAGATCATGGATGTCCATTCGTAATCGTTGCACCCCAGAGTTTATATCTGGTCTTGATCAGTTTATTAGATTTGCCGAGGAACATAGGAAAAAACCTACAGATAGGTTCTATTGTCCATGTATGCATTGCGGTAACAACTTGAAAGTCAACACTGGTGAGGAAATCAAAAGTCATGTCATGTGCAATGGGATTGTACAAGGCTATACAGAATGGCACTGGCATGGAGAGATTTCAAAATCGAAACCAGTAGATGTCGATAGCAGTGCTTGGGTGGAAGAAGAAATTTCCTCCCATGACGTAAATGTGAACGAACCAGTTCCAGCAGACATCGTTGATGCGATGCTGGATAGTTGTAGGGTAGAGAACACCGATCCACCTCCTATCTTTAGAAACATTGTGCATGATGCTGAGATACCGTTATACACAGGCTGTGCTAAGTTTACAAAGCTTAGCGCTGTGTTGAGATTGTAAAAGTTGAAAGCTAACAATAGATGGAGCGACAAAAGCTTCACTTAATTGTTGACTTTGTTGAAAAAAATGCTTCCTGAAGGAAACGAGCTGCCAATCTCAACATACCAGGTAAAGAAAATGTTGTGCCCAATGGGAATGGAGGCCAAGAAGATACACGCATGCCCGAATGATTGTGTATTATTTCAAAAGGACTATGTAGATTTGAAAGATTGTCCAAAATGTGGTGCGTCAAGGTATAAATTGACGGCTTCGGGGGAGTCCAAAACTAGTTCTCCTGCCAAGGTGTTGTGGTATCTACCTATAATATCACGGTTTCAACGCTTGTTTGCAAATCCGAAAGATGCGAAGAATTTGAGGTGGCATGCAGATGTTAAGAAAAATAATGATGGGATCCTACGACATGCGTCTGATTCCCCACAGTGGAATAAGATTGATCTATTGTACCCCAAATTTGGTGAAGAAGATAGGAATCTAAGACTTGGACTTTGTACAAATGGGATGAATCTGTACCGGACATTGAGCAGCCAACATAGCACTTGGCCAGTCATGCTTGTTATATACAATCTTCCTCCCTGGATGTGTATGAAAAATAAGTACGTTATGTTGTCGTTGTTGATATCGGGCCCTAAACAACCCGGAAATGATATCGATGTTTATCTTGAACCTTTGATTGATGACTTAAAGAAACTTTGGGCTGAAGGTGTGATGACCTATGATGCTTCAGCAAGAGAGACATTTCATTTGAACGCTATGTTGTTTTGCACTGTTAATGAATTTCCAGCATATGGGAATTTGTCTGGATATAGTGTCAAAGGATCTAAAGTGTGTCCTATATGTGAAGAAAACACTGACTCAATAAGACTAAAACATGGCGGCAAGACTGTATATCTTGGTCATCGAAGGTTTCTTTCAAAATTCCATCCGTATCGTAGGAAGCGCAAAGCATTCAATGGATGGAATGATGAACGGAGTGCACCTGAACCTATACCAGGGGATGTTGTTTATGCAAGAGTAAAAGACATTGTCAATGAATTTGGTAAGAAATCACAATGTAGTATGGCCACACGGAGTGACAATTCTTCATTCAAGAATAAGTCAATATTTTGGGATCTTCCTTATTGGAGTTCTTTGACAGTCAAGCATTGTATCGATGTAATGCACGTTGAGAAAAATGTCTGTGATAGCATCATTGGTACTCTGTTAAATATACCAGGTAAGACTAAAGATGGGATAAAATCTAGACTGGACCTACGTGAAATGGGAATAAGGTCAGAATTAACATAATTACGTGAAATGGGTAATAAAAGAACATACTTACCTCCCGCTTGTTACACGTTGTCTAAAAAGGAGAAGAAAACTTTTTGTGAATGCTTGATAAATGTTAAGGTGCCACATGGTTACTCATCCAACATCCGTAGATTGGTATCAATGAAAGATCTGAAGTTGATAGGTCTTAAATCTCATGATTGTCACACTCTAATGCAACAAATATTGCCCGTGGAAATTCGATCTATATTGCTGAAGCATGTAAGGTTTGCAAGTACCAGACTTTGTTTCTTTTTCAACAGTCTATGCAGTAATGTTATTGACCCTGATACTCTCGATAATTTGCAAAGAGAAGTGGTTGTTACCCTATGTCAGTTTGAGATGTATTTCCCTCCTTCATTCTTTGATATCATGGTACATCTTTTTGTCCACTTGACTAGGGAAGTGAAAATGTTGGGACCAGTTTTCTTGCATTGGATGTATCCCTTTGAACGATACATGAGTGTTTTTAAAGGTGATGTTCGAAACCGTTATCGGCCTGAAGGGAGTATTATTAAAGGTTATGTGGCGAGAGAGGTTATGGATTTTTGCAATGGCTTTCTCAGTGGTAATGACACTCCTGATAATGACAAGAATATTGAGGAGGGCAAAGGAATTTTGGGATCACGGGTGAAAGTAATCAGCCGTGAGCAGTTGGAACAAGCTCACTTGTATATTTTACACAATATGGACGAAGTGAGTGTTTATATCGAGGAACATACCAATTTCATAAAGAGACAACATCCTCGAGCAAGTTCAATGTGGCTTGCTAGAGAGCATAATAAGACTTTTACTAAGTGGTTTGAAGATAAAGTCTTACATCAACTATCTCAAACACCAAATGATATTACAGAAACTATCAAATGCCTCGCCTTTAAACCAAAAACGAATGTTATGTCTTATGAAGGGTTTGACATTAATGGATTCACATATTACACAAAGCGCCAAGATTATAAGAGTGTCATCCAAAATAGTGGGGTCACTCTTAAAGCGTCGACTATGTACTTTGCAAGTGCAAAGGATAAGAGTCCACGTGAAGCTAAAATGTCATATTACGATGTCATTGAAGACATTTGGGAGTTTGACTACATAGATTTCAAAATTCCGCTCTTTAAATGTAATTGGGTTGATAACACCAAAGGAGTTATAGTGGATGAATTGGGTTTCACTTTGGTGAACTTTGAAAAGATTGGCGAGAAGGGTGAACCATTCATATTGGCATCACAGGCGAAACAAATATTCTATATCGATGATCCTGCAAATGATAAATGGTCGGTTGTTCTTCATGGTAAAAGACAGTTCATTGAAGATCCTATAGATGAAGAAGAGTACTATGATAAGTATGATGACTCCAGTCCATTCTCAGTTGGTTTGCCAACTCCACAAAATATTGAAGCTAATGATGACCTATATGTACGCGGAGATCACAATGAAGGATTGTTAATTGATAAAAGATCACAATTTTAGAGACATGTATGTTTATACAAATGCTAAATGTTTGCCTTTTTCTAGTTAATACAAATGCTAAATGTTTGCCTTTTTAATGACATTTTCAGATGGCTGACCATGATGAGCATGATGTCCATGATGAGCATGAAGTCCATGATGAGCATGCTGTCCATGACGAGCATGGCGAGGATACCAATGTAAGTTCTAAAAACATATCTTGTATTTCTATAAAATTCATTATCTTCTAGTTATGTCATATATCTTATATTTCTATATTGGGCTAATTCAGTGTGTTTATTTTTGTCAAATTTTAGGTTGATGATGCACATGTACCCACTGAAGCACTGGAGCAACTTGATGCGCAGCACCAAACACTTAACAAGAAAAGGGGCATCACTCTGTTGAAGAAGTTAATAGCGCTTAGTGGCAGTGGATCCAAATTGGTTGTGGAGTTTGATAATGGAGGAAATGCAATTGGAGTGAACCGCAATAATTTTGTAAACTATCTTGGGTGTACCACTCGGAGCCATTGTGGTGTTAAGTATGATAATTGGCATAAAGGTCCTCAGGGGAAAAAATACTTGATATGGAAGGATTTATGCGTGAGTTATTATTATTTGCAATTCTATTTTGTAGATTACAAATTCTATTATTTGCAATTCTATTTTGGATACTAGTTAATAACATTTCTATTTTACAGAATCTGTTTGCATTGGATGAGAAGTTGCATCGTAAAAGTGTGATGCAACGCGCTGGAAAGATGCTTAGGAATTATAGGACAAATCTGAACGGAGAATACATAAAAGAGGGTGATAAGAAAAAGAAGCCAGCCCTTGAACAATGGAACTTCTTGGACAAAGAAGATTGGGACAATTTTGTTGTTTCAAGAAAATCTGAAGAATTCAAGGTATTAGGTGTCACTCCCAATTTAATTAATATACATTGTATTCACCTATTCAAGATTAACATTTAGTGATACTAACCAAATCATTAATGTGCATACTAACTAGGGCCTCACTGACGCACAAAAAGTAAGGCGTGCACTGAATGTGCATGACCACACTATGGGTCCAAAAGGCTGTGCAAGCGTTCGCCAAAGACTACATGCGGAGTCTGCGGCTACTCAGGAGTCTGCTCCTATAACATCGCTGACCTGGGTTATGAGTTAACCCTAGGTGTTTTGCCTAAATATATAATTAAATCTTTATGATTAACTCTGAGCATGTAATTAAGTTTCTCAGAAACATACATTTCAGTATTTGCTCCTTTTTATTTAAAGTTGTACCATTGTTTTGATATACAGGGACCTATGTGCAATTTACCCAGTTAAAAGGGTTAGCTTGCAATTTGCACATGATGAGATGTTCCTCTGATGTTGAGACATCATGAGAATCTTTTTGGCAAAGTTTGAGGGATTTCCCAAGCTAGGGCACCAAGGTGCAGCTGTGGAAGCAATCTCGGTGCTTGAAACCCTAATTTGGGGTAAAATGCAATTTACCCAAATTAAGGGATGCAAATTGTGAAATATGTCATCTAATGTATCTTTTTAGACTCTTACCATCATTAGAGAAGAAATGATGAGGAAGTCACCTCAATTGAGTTATCAAGTTATGAAATATGCCTTGTGATTGAATAATCAGGGTATATGTGCAATATCTCTTTATGTATGTACGTTATTATTAGATTGTTCTTCTTTGCCTTCTTTTTCTAGACCTTAAGATAAGGTTTGTCCTTAGAATAAAGAGGAAGGGACGAGCAAGTAATGAAGGAAGGACTTAATTGGAATTATGGGGAAACTTAGGGGCCTTTAATGAAACATCACCCAAGTATATGTATACTTCACCTCTCAAGCAAAGGAACTTTTCCTTCGTGCATATCACTGTTTCCTTTTTGCTTGGCCGACTAAGGACTGTCTTGGATCTCAAGGGGAACGACCAAGGGTGCAAGGTAGGTTTGAACCCCTCTTCTTGCCTAATTCCATGGTTAGAACTCGAATTCAAGGTCAACTTCATGGCTAACTCTTGAAACCCTACCTTTCTAGCCATCTATTTTCGTTCTTCCTTGGAGTTTTCATCTTGTCCAACCTGTGGGAACTCAAGGACGCCATTAGAGATTGGATCGTGAAAGCTTGGAGCTCAAGGAGCAAGCTTTAGGCGGGTTTTATAACTCTAAACCCATGCTCTACTATATACATCTCTTATATGCGGTTAGATGATAGTTCTTCATGTTTCCCTACTTTTCCCTGCTGTTTTGCAAGCAAATCCATGGGATATTCGTACTGTTCTTGAGCTAGGAGATGAAGGCGTGATTTCCAAGAAAAACCCACCGCTTTTCACTTTCTTAAACGGTCTCACCAGTTTTCTCTCTCGGTCTCAAGACCGCGAGGTGAGCAAACGGTCTCGAGACCGCGACAGGGCAAACGGTCTTCAAGACCGTTTGGCCCCGTTGACCGAGCGTGGACCGTATAAGAAATCTGTTCCTAATTATATAGGTTAATTACCCTCAAAGTTTGGGAGGCTAACTCCAAAGGAATCGGGAGATATGACCTTTTTTTAAGTAACAACTTTAAATGAGTTTATTCCTGATTCTTAAACGGTCTGAAATTGCCTTTTTGGGCAAACGGTCTCAAGACCGTGTAAGGTCATTGACCAGGCGTTGACCGTATGAGATTACTGTTCAAAATTATGTTAATTAACAACTCACCAAGTTTGATGGTCTAATTCCAAACGGGCTAAGAGTTGAAGGGTGAATACTAGGGCTAACCCTAGGTGAAATCAGTACTGAAATTATGGTGACCTAATTAGGGTTTTTAGGGTTGATTGACCTAAACGGTCTCAAAACCGTTTAGGGGTCACCCAAACGGTCTCAAGACCGCGAGGGCAATCAAACATGACCGTTTGGAGGTCTGGGGTCAAGATTATTTGACCAATTGAAGGTACAATTACACCAAATTGCATTGCAATTAAAGTATTGATATAATCATCAACTCAATTTGTTCAACCTTGTTGAATTTCCACTAGAATCCAAAATTGGATGGGAACACGGTCTCAAGACCGTTTGGAACTCATCCAAACGGTCTCAAGACCGAGAGGACAATCACCCAAGACCGTTTGAAGGTCTAGGGTTAAGTAATTTGACCAATTGAGGACCTAATTGCAAATAAGTTATCAATTTAATCAAAATTCTGTTTTGTGGTTCAATCATGGTTCAAACCCTATCAAATCACCTTAGACTTTGATGAAATCTTGGGAAAACGGTCTCAAGACCATGTGGGGTCCACACACATGACCTCAAGACCTTTTGGGCCAAGTTTGGGCCCAATTGGAGCTCAATTGAAGGGTTCAACCTTGTGTTAATGCACATTGTTGAGTGTTGATGGGTGAACATTGATAGACCCTAATTGAATCGACTTCAACCCTAATTGGTCAACAATTGAGGGTCAATTGAATGACCAAGTGGTCAAGAAAATTCTTAATTGACCCAATTCATAAGTGGTCAACATAGCTTTGACCTTTTGAGGGCTTCAACATCGGTTGACATCATCAGTTGTATCATTGATTTCGTTGATGGACCAAACGGTTGAGACCATGTGAGCCTCGCGGTCTCAAGACCGTGAGAGGGCTCGCGGTCTCAAGACCGTGAGGGGGCTCACGGTCTCAAGACCGTGAAGGGCCTCGCGGTCCTGAGGTCAAAGGAGGGCTCGCGGTCTTGACATCAACTTGACCCTCGCGGTCTTAACATCAATTTGAGCTTCGCGGTCTTGAACCAATTAAGGAGGCTTGCGGTCTTGGAGTTTAAGGAGGCTCGCGGTCTTGGAGTTTAAGTAGGCTCGCGGTCTTGGAGTTAGAGGAGGGCTCGCGGTCTTGGAAGTCAAAATTGACTAAACGGTCAACACTTTCAAATGATCTCAAACCAATTGGAGATTGATGGTTGAGATCGATCAATGTAATTCAAGGTTGACTTCTTTCAATCAACTGATGATATAAATGGTTCAATGTTGCCATAATCAAACCCTAATGATAACCTAGTATATTAAGTGGATAATTGACTAGGATTTTGACCATGATGATGATCAATGGGGTGAATTACCAAAATACCCCTGAAGGGTAAATTAAGTAATACCTTGATCAAATCAAATCCTAATCACATGATGGTGATGTTTTGGGCTATGTTAGCCTATGATGACTTAATATGACCTGATCTAGAGTGATGTTGACATCACCTAACTTTATGATGAGAGAGAAAGTACTTCTAGAGAGAGAAAGTACTTCTAGAGAGAGAAAGTACCCTTTTCAGGTGAAAACTCAATTAAAGCATCTCCAATGCACAGGAATGAGCATAATTAGGGTATGATCCACCTGTGTGAGATCATAGAAATCCTAATTATGATAAATGATGAACCTTTAACTAATAAGAGCATCAATGAAGATGTTACTCATATATGGTGATGTTATGAGTTCAATTCACCTTAATGTGAATAGTAAACCCTAATTCAAGGGTGATGACATGTAATGTGAATAGTAAACCCTAATTCAAGGGTAATGGCATGCTTTTGAGTATTAAACTCTATTTGATGTGAATTAGAGATTTAACTCTTATGGCAAGAGTAGGAAGTATATTCCTTATTTTTGTATTACCTTTATCAGTTGTATTAACCATGCAGGTTCTGATATGAAGGTAATCATATCCAGGTATGGATGTTGATGTTATATTCATTAAAGGCATGTTGTTAGCCTTATGAATAAGTAAAGTAATCTGATGCCTTGTCAGTGGCATCCTATGTTGATAATGGGTTGTGAAAGCCATGAATACCATCAAGGTCATGCCTTAGAGATGACTTGTGATGAGGATAATGAGAAATGATGATTGATATGAGTTAGGCATGTTACATTTAGTATTCTTCTTTTATAGCTGCTATGCTACTGTTATTGTTTGGAGAACAATGTATGCTGTTAAAGAATATTGAATGTACCTAACTAATCAAGTATAATGTAGAGCCCTGATCATAGATCCATCATTGTCAGAGATTAAGTGATGGTGAAACAGGTTTTCCTCAGGGAACTCCTGGAGCACATACTTTTGAGTATGTGGGGTACATGGATGTGTAGAACCTTACATCCTAGTGTAGGAAAGTGATGTAGATGTGTAATCCATCCATCCTTCACTATAATTCCATACCGTATCAGTGGTAGGTAAACATGAAACCTCCTGATGACAAAGAAAGCACAGATATCTGTATCAGTGGTAGGTAAATATGAAACCTCCTGATGACGAAGAGAGTACAGAACGCCACTGTGACTCTAGAATAGTGAAGGACCAGTTTACCCTGGTGAGCTATAGTAGTAGAGACACGAGATGTCCTACAAATGATCCTCTTACTGACTGAGGAAGGTGAATGTCATGAGAATCCGGCTCTCTTAATGACCTATGTATGATACTGATGTGAGTTCTCAGCGATCAGTTGGAGTATGAGTGGTATGCCTCATCTCCACAGGGCATAATGTTGTTTGTAAAACATAATCAACCATGTAGTATAACTTGTTAGAGATGACTACAAGTTAGTTGATTGATGTTACATTGAAATAGTGTTTATATTCTCCATATCTCCTAAATTGTAGAGATCTTGTTATACCTGCAACTGTTATAGAATACTTTGAAGACTTTACTGCTTAAGATATTCTTTGATGTTATAATAAAGCTTCTGGTGAAGAGTTATAACTCTCGCTGGGACAATTATGTATAATTGTCTCACCCCGTAGACTTCAACTTTTTAGGTGGACGTCGGAGACGAAGGAACCAGCCTACAGGTGATCAGTCTCAGCTGCAGCAGCACCAAGAGCAGCAGTAATCTCAGGTGGAGATTTAGTCTGCCATGGGGTGTAGTTAGAGTCAGTCCTATGTGTCCTCTGTACTCTCATGTCTTGGAGTCTTTTGTTTATTGATCTTGAGATTTTGTATCTTGATGTATATAATTACTCAAGAAGTAATTATCCTGAGATGTAAACAGTTTATCTATCTTTATGAAAGAAGTTTTTATGGATCCAAGTTCTTATCTCGAAAAGTTTTAATTTCCCGTGATTTTTGTCTTCCGCTGATTACCGATTCGCTTCCGCTAAGTTTTAATCGTGTTTATGTCATGGTTTGGAGATCAGAGCCCACAACTAGTGGTATCAGAGCCCACAACTAGTGGTATCAGAGCTCTAGGTCATTTGAGTCTACAGAGGCATAGGACTTAGGATGTCGAGTCTACCTTTAGTATTCCTTCCTTATCTAATAGAATCTTCTGCTCCTCAGGATAAGAAGATACATAAGAATGTCAGAACATCACGGTGAGTACGTGGCAGAGAGTAGTGCTAGTGCACCTCGAGGCGGTGCAAGAGTTCCGAGAATAGAACAACATGCACCTGAGTCACCAAGAGAGCCACCTCAGTTCGACCCAGCTGACATGAGTAATCCAGCTGTACAGACTATGTTCGGGCAGTTCATGACTTCCATGACACACATAACTGATAGGATGCCCATTCCTGCACCTAGGGCACCTGTCCAGCCTGAAGCACAAGGTATCGGTAAGACATTCAAACAACTTCGTCGTGTCGGAGCTACCGAGTACTTCGGAACTGCTGACCCCGTAGATGCTGACTTGTGGTTGACAGAGTTGGAGAAGGATTTCAGGATTCTTATGATTCCGGAAGCTGAGAAGGTTAGACATGATGTCTATCTTCTCAAAGGTAGTGCTGGTCACTGGTGGAACATGGAAGAGCAGAAGAGGCCTGGAGTAGAGTTCTCATGGGAAGAGTTTCGTCGGGAATTTATCAAAAGATATTTTCCAAAGACCTTCTTAGATGAGAAGATCTCTCAGTTCGAGAAACTAAGGCAGGGTATGATGAACATTAGCGAATATGAAGCTAAGTTCATGGAGTTGCTGCGGTTCGGTCCGCACATGGCTGCTACGGATGAGGAAAGAATCAGAAGATTCGAGAAGGGTTTGAATTCTGATATGTCAACCCCTGTATCTACCTTAGAGAACCGAGAGAGATTCTCTACCTTCGTTGATTCAGTCCGAAGGATAGAGAGATCTGTGGTTGAGAAAAGACAAACCCATAAAAGATATCCACAGTTCCATGGTTCTTCATCTAGAGATTCCAAGAAACCTATGTTCTCTGCACCTAACCCTCCACCACCCAGATTGAGTTTTCAAACTCAATGGACACCAAGCAGAGGTAGAGGACGGAGTCAACCGCTTCAAGGGACGCACAGTTCTGCATTAGTGTCAGTTACTGGACCACCCAGACCACAGCAACAGGAGAAGAGTTGCTACAACTGTGGTAAGGTGGGACACTTGATGAAGGATTTCTGTTCTAGGCCTGTCGGTGTGACACAACAACCCCTGAGATAGAATCAACAGGGATCTCAGAATAGACAACATCAAGGAGCAGCTCGAGGACGTGGACAAGCATCTCAAGCTGGATCGTCAGCACCACCTCAACACTAGGAGACTGCGAGGTTCTATGCTATGAACCCACCTGAGGCAGTGGTCAATCCACGGGTAGTGGCAGGTCAGATGAAACTTTTATATTCTGATATGTGTACATTCTGATATGTGTACATCCGGGTGCTACGCACTCTTTCATCACTCGTGAAGTGATTCGTAACTGCAATGTGACTGTTAGTCATAGAGAAGATAGTTTGTTGTTAGAGACTCCGTTGAGTGGGTCTGCCGTTTTGTAGGAGGCATGTTCTCCCTGCATCCTCTTCTTTTCTGACCATTGCATTCAAGTGGATCTTATACCACTTGATATGCAGGGATTTGATATAATCCTTGGGATGGATACCTTAGAGAGGTATAGAGTTGTCTTGGATTGTGAGTCCAAGTTGGCTGTGTTTGCTGATGAAAGCAACACATGGATCTTTCAAGGAGAGAGAAAGATTCTGCCCACCTGTCTTGTATCATCTATGGTTGCTGATAAGCTGTTGAGGCAAGGATGTTATGCATTCTTAGCCCATGTGGTAGATGTTACCAAGGGAAGTTCCAATCCTGCTGAAGTTCCTATAGTCAGGGAATTTGAAGATGTGTTTCCTGAAGAACTTCCTGGTATACCACCACCTCGGGAGATTGATTTTGAAATCAATCTGATTCCAGATACGAAACCCATAGCTCAAACTCCGTATAGGATGGAGCCTGCCAAGATGGCAGAACTCAAGAAACAGCTTCAAGAGTTACTTGAGAGAGGTTTTATCCGACCGAGTATTTCACCTTGGGGTGCTCCGGTCTTGTTTGTTAAAAAGAAAGATGGGTCAATGTGGTTGTGCATCGACTACAGACAACTCAATAAAGTAACAATAAAGAATAAGTACCCTCTGCCGAGGATTGATGATCTCTTTGACTAGTTGCGTGGAGCAACAGTCTTTTCAAAGATAGACTTGAGGTCTGGATATCATCAACTTCGTATTAAGGATAGTAACATATCCAAGTCTGCCTTTAGGACAAGATATGGTCACTATGAGTTCACGGTTATGTCATTTGGACTAACCAATGCACCAGTTGCATTTATGAAACTCATGAATAGAGTTTTTCGACCTTTCCTTGATCAGTGTGTTGTCATCTTCATAGATGACATTCTGATTTATAGTAAGGATGCTTAGCAGTTTGAGCAGCATCTTCGCCAAGCTTTGACCTTGCTAAGAGAACATAAGCTGTACGCTAAGTTTAGCAAGTGTGAGTTCTGGCTGCCGGAGGTATCTTTTCTTGGACATGTGATATCCGCCTCGGGAATTCGTGTTGACCCTACAAAGGTAGAATATGTTCTACAATGGGAACAACCGAAGACACCGACGGAGATTCGAAGTTTCTTGGGGTTAGCTGGCTATTATCGAAGGTTCATTAAGAACTTTAGTTCTATAGCTTTACCTTTGACCAAGTTAACCCGGAAGGATGTTCCTTTTTCATGGAGTGATAAGTGTCAACAGTCTTTCCAGTTGCTGAAGGAGAGATTGACAAGTGCACCTGTGCTAGTGCTACCTGAGCAAGGAAAAGGATATGTAGTCTTCTGTGATGCTTCCAAAAATGGACTAGGATGTGTGTTGATGCAGGATAAACAAGTGATTTCTTTTGCTTCCCGACAGCTTAAGAAACACGAGGAGAATTATCCAACACACGATCTGGAGTTAGCTGCTGTGGTTCATGCTTTGAAGATCTGGAGGCATTATCTCTACGGAGAGACATTCCAGATTTTCACAGACCACAAAAACCTTAAGTATATCTTCTCTCAGCATGAGCTCAACATGAGGCAACGTCGCTGGATGGAGTTAATCAAGGACTACGACTGTACAATTGATTACCATCCAGGCAAGGCCAATGTTGTTGCAGATGCCTTAAGTAGGAAATCAGCAACATCAACCATGAATAGAGCACAACTAAACTCTTTAGTATGCTCTAGGAGAGATATGCTTATCTCTTTAAGGCAAGACAATGTACAGTTGAAGGTGTCATTGTTAGCCGGATTGTTGGCTGAGATGCATATTAAACCTACCTTAAGAGAGCAGATTAAAGAAGCACAGCTAGGTGATGCTGCAGTTCAGCAGATTAGATCTGAGTATGGAAATGAGAAGCAAGATGGTTTCCATGACTCAAAGGATTAAGTAGCTTGTTATAATGGGAGAATGATAGTGCCGGATGTGGACAACTTGAGGAAGTTAGTCCTGGAAGAAGCCCATTCTTCCATGTATGCTATGCATCCAGGGAGCACCAAGATGTATCGGAGTTTGAAAGATCTGTATTGGTGGCCTGGGATGAAGAAGGACGTTGCAGAGTTTGTTCTGAGGTGTCCCGTGTGTCAGCAAGTTAAAGCTGAGCACCAGAAGCCTGCAGAACAATGCAACCTTTACCCATACCACAGTGGAAGTGGGACCATGTGACCATGGACCTTGTTGTTGGCCTACCCAGAACAAGCAAAGGACATGATTCCATTTGGGTAATTGTTGATAGGTTGACTAAGACAGCACATTTCTTACCTGTCAAAACAACCTATTCTGCTGAAAGGTTATCAGAGTTGTATGTTAAAGAGATAGTGCGTTTGCACGGAGTTCCTGTCACAATAGTTTCTGACAGAGGTCCTCAGTTTACAAGTCATTTTTGGGAACATTTACACCAAGCCTTAGGCACCAAGCTAAGGTTTAGTACGGCCTTTCATCCACAGACTGATGGACAGTCGGAAAGGACCATACAAACCTTAGAAGACCTGTTGAGAGCATGTGTTCTCCAGTTCACCGGAAGTTGGGATCTACACCTAAGCTTGATAGAGTTTGCCTATAACAATAGCTATCAGCATAGCATTGATATGGCACCTTATGAAGCCTTATATGGTAGACGTTGTAGATCACCTTTGTGTTGGTTTGAGACTGGTGAACATCAGTTGTTAGGTCCTGACCTTGTGCAGCAGACCACAGAAAAGATTAAAGTAATACAACATAAGATTAAGATTGCTCAAGATAGGCAGAAATCTTATGCTGACAAACGTCGTAGACCTTTAGAGTTCCAGGTTGGAGACAGAGTGTATCTCAAGGTCTCACCTTGGAAAGGGGTCCTTCGTTTTGGAAGGAAAGGGAAGTTAGCTCCTAGATATATGGGGCCTTATCCAATCATCGAATGGATTGGAAAGGTAGCATATAGACTAGAGCTACCACCTGAGTTACAGCGGTTACATCCTGTGTTTCACATTTCTATGTTGAAGAAATGTCACCCAGACACCGAGACAGTTCTACAACCTATGGAGGTAGAATTGAATGATGACATATCCTATGAGGAGGGACCAGTGTCAATCCTTGATAAACGAATTAAAAAGTTAAAGAAGAAAGATATAAGTCTTGTGAAAGTCCTCTAGAACCATCGTGGTGTTGAAGAAGCCACTTGGGAGTTAGAGGATGAGATGAGAAGGAAGTATCCTGCCCTTTTCTCTTAGTATGTTTTATCGATTTCGGGGACGAAATCCTTGTAAGGGGTGGATAATTTGTAACATCCTTCACCTGGGTTATGAGTTAACCCTAGGTGTTTTTCCTAAATATATAATTAAATCTTTATGATTAACTCTGAGCATGTAATTAAGTTTCTCAGAAACATACATTTCAGTATTTGCTCCTTTTTATTTAAAGTTGTAGCATTGTTTTGATATATAGGGACCTATGTGCAATTTACCCAGTTAAAAGGGTTATCTTGCAATTTGCACATGATGAGATGTTCCTCTGATGTTGAGACATCATGAGAATCTTTTTGGCAAAGTTTGAGGGATTTCCCAAGCTAGGGCACCAAGGTGCAGCTGTGGAAGCAATCTCGGTGCTTGAAACCCTAATTTGGGGTAAAATGCAATTTACCCAAATTAAGGGATGCAAATTGTGAAATATGTCATCTAATGTATCTTTTTAGACTCTTACCATCATTAGAGAAGAAATGATGAGGAAGTCACCTCAATTGAGTTATCAAGTTATGATATATGCCTTGTGATTGAATAATCAGGGTATATGTGCAATATCTCTTTATGTATGTACCTTATTATTAGATTGTTCTTCTTTGCCTTATTTTTCTAGACCTTAAGATAAGGTTTGTCCTTATAATAAAGAGGAAGGGACGAGCAAGTAATGAAGGAAGGACTTAATTGGAATTATGGGGAAACTTATGGGCCTTTAATGAAACATCACCCAAGTATATGTATACTTCACCCCTCAAGCAAAGGAACTTTTCCTTTGTGCATTTCACTGTTTCCTTTTTGCTTGGCCGACTAAGGACTGTCTTGGAGCTCAAGGGGAACGACCAAGGGTGCAAGGTAGGTTTGAACCCCTCTTCTTGCCTAATTCCATGGTTAGAACTCGAATTCAAGGTCAACTTCATGGCTAACTCTTGAAACCCTACCTTTCTAGCCATCTATTTTCGTTCTTCCTTGGAGTTTTCATCTTGGCCAACCTGTGGGAACTCAAGGACGCCATTAGAGCTTGGAGCTCAAGGAGCAAGCTTTAGGTGGGTTTTATAACTCTAAACCCATGCTCTACTATATACATCTCTTATATGCGGTTAGATGATAGTTCTTCATGTTTCCCTACTTTTCCTTGCTGTTTTGCAAGCCAATCCATGGGATATTCATACTGTTCTTGAGCTAGGAGATGAAGGCGTGATTTCCAAGAAAAACCCACCGCTTTTCACTTTCTTAAACGGTCTCACCAGTTTGCTCTCTCGGTCTCAAGACCGCAAGGTGAGCAAATGGTCTCGAGACCGCGACAGGGAAAACGGTCTTCAAGACCATTTGGCCCCATTGACCGAGCGTGGACCGTATAAGAAATCTGTTCCTAATTATATAGGATAATTACCCTCAAAATGTGGGAGGCTAACTCCAAAGGAATCGGGAGATATGACCTTTTTTTAAGTAACAACTTTAAATGAATTTATTCCTGATTCTTAAACGGTCTGAAATTGCCTTTTTGGGCAAACGGTCTCAAGACCGTGTAAGGTCGTTGACCAGGCGTTGACCGTATGAGATTACTGTTCAAAATTATGTTAATTAACAACTCACCAAGTTTG
The DNA here is from genome assembly GCA_963693085.1 of Alisma plantago-aquatica. Classification (NCBI taxonomy): domain Eukaryota; kingdom Viridiplantae; phylum Streptophyta; class Magnoliopsida; order Alismatales; family Alismataceae; genus Alisma; species Alisma plantago-aquatica. The sequence goes on along the minus strand of OY856409.1, from coordinate 1,903,312,391 downwards.
ATGGTCTAATTCCAAACGGGCTAAGAGTAGAAGGGTGAATACTAGGGCTAACCCTAGGTGAAATCAGTACTGAAATTATGGTGACCTAATTAGGGTTTTTAGGGTTGATTGACCTAAACGGTCTCAAAATCATTTAGGGGTCACCCAAACGGTCTCAAGACCACGCGGGCAATCAACCATGACCGTTTGGAGGTCTGGGGTCAAGATTAGTTGACCAATTGAAGGTACATTTACACCAAATTGCATTGCAATTAAAGTATTGATATAATCATCAACTCAATTTGTTCAACCTTGTTGAATTTCCACTAGAATCCAAAATTGGATGGGCAAACGGTCTCAAGACCTTTTGGAACTCATCCAAACGGTCTCAAGACCGAGAGGACAATCACCCAAGACCGTTTGAAGGTCTAGGGTTAAGTAATTTGACCAATTGAGGACCTAATTGCAAATAAGTTATCAATTTAATCAAAATTCTGTTTTGTGGTTCAATCATGGTTCAACCCCTATCAAATCACCTTAGACTTTGATGAAATCTTGGGCAAACGGTCTCAAGACCATGTGGGGTCCACCCACATGACCTCAAGACCGTTGGGGCCAAGTTTGGGCCCAATTGGAGCTCAATTGAAGGGTTCAACCCTGTGTTAATGCACATTGTTGAGTGTTGATGGGTGAACATTGATAGACCCTAATTGAATCGACTTCAACCCTAATTGGTCAACAATTGAGGGTCAATTGAATGACCAAGTGGTCAAGAAAATTCTTAATTGACCCAATTCATAAGTGTTCAACATAGCTTTGACCTTTTGAGGGCTTCAACATCGGTTGACATCATCAGTTGTATCATTGATTTCGTTGATGGACCAAACGATTGAGACCATAAGAGGGCTCGCGGTCTCAAGACCGTGAGAGGGCTCGCGGTCTCAAGACCGTGAGGGGGCTCATGGTCTCAAGACCGCGAAGGGCCTCGCGGTCCTGAGGTCAAAGGAGGGCTCGCGGTCTTGACATCAACTTGATCCTCGCGGTCTTAACATCAATTTGAGCTTCGCGGTCTTGAACCAATTAAGGAGGCTCGTGGTCTTGGAGTTTAAGGAGGATCGCGGTCTTGGAGTTTAAGGAGGCTCACGGTCTTGGAGTTAGAGGAGGGCTCGCGGTCTTGGAAGTCAAAATTGACTAAACGGTCAACACTTTCAAACGATCTCAAACCAATTGGAGATTGATGGTTGAGATCGATCAATGTAATTCAAGGTTGACTTCTTTCAATCAACTGATGATATAAATGGTTCAATGTTGCCCTAATCAAACCCTAATGATAACCTAGGATATTAAGTGGCTAATTGACTAGGATTTTGACCATGATGATGATCAATGGGGTGAATTACCAAAATACCCCTGAAGGGTAAATTAAGTAATACCTTGATCAAATCAAACCCTAATCACATGATGGTGATGTTTTGGGCTATGTTAGCCTATGATGACTTAATCCGACCTGATCTAGAGTGATGTTGACATCACCTAACTTTATGATGAGAGAGAAAGTACTTCTAGAGAGAGAAAGTACCCTTTTTAGGTGAAAACTCAATTAAAGCATCTCCAATGCACAGGAATGAGAATAATTAGGGTATGATCCACCTGTGTGAGATCATAGAAATCCTAATTATGATAAATGATGAACCTTTAACTAATAAGAGCATCAATGAAGATGTTACTCATATATGGTGATGTTATGAGTTCAATTCACCTTAATGTGAATAGTAAACCCTAATTCAAGGGTGATGACATGTAATGTGAATAGTAAACCCTAATTCAAGGGTAATGGCATGCTTTTGAGTATTAAACTCTATTTGATGTGAATTAGAGATTTAACTCTTATGGCAATAGTAGGAAGTATATTCCTTATTTTTGTATTACCTTTATCAGTTGTATTAACCATGCAGGTTCTGATATGAAGGTAATCATATCCAGGTATGGATGTTGATGTTATATTCATTAAAGGCATGTTGTTAGCCTTATGAATAAGTAAAGTAATCTGATGCCTTGTCAGTGGCATCCTATGCTGATAATGGGCTGTGAAAGCCATGAATACCATCAAGGTCATGCCTTAGAGATGACTTGTGATGAGGATAATGAGAAATGATGATTGATATGAGTTAGGCCTGTTACATTTAGTATTATTCTTTTATAGCTGCTATTCTACTGTTATTGTTTGGAGAACAATGTATGTTGTTAAAGAATATTGAATATACCTAACTAATCAAGTATAATGTAAAGCCCTGATCATAGATCCATCATTATCAGAGATTAAGTGATGGTGAAACAGGTTTTCCTCAGGGAACTCCTGGAGCACATACTTTTGAGTATGTGGGGTACATGGATGTGTAGAACCTTACATCCTAGTGTAGGAAAGTGATGTAGATGTGTAATCCATCCATCCTTCACTATAATTCCATACCGTATCAGTGGTAGGTAAACATGAAACCTCCTGATGACGAAGAAAGCACAGATATCCGTATCAGTGGTAGGTAAATATGAAACCTCCTGATGACGAAGAGAGTACAGAACGCCACTGTGACTCTAGAATAGTGAAGGACCAGTTTACCCTGGTGAGCTATAGTAGTAGAGACACGAGATGTCCTACAAATGATCCTCTTAAGTACTGAGGAAGGTGAAGGTCATGAGAATCTGGCTCTCTTAATGACCTATGTATGATACTAATGTGAGTTCTCAGCGATCAGTTGGAGTATGAGTGGTATGCCTCATCTCCACAGGGCATAATGTTGTTTGTAAAACATAATCAACCATGTAGTATAACTTGTTAGAGATGACTCCAAGTTAGTTGATTGATGTTACATTGCAATAGTGTTTATATTCTCCATATCTCCTAAATTGTAGAGACCTTATTATACCTGCAACTGTTATAGAATACTTTGAAGACTTTACTGCTTAAGATATTCTTTGATGTTGTAATAAAGCTTCTGGCGAAGAGTTATAACTCTCGTTGGGACAATTATGTATAATTGTCTCACCCCGTAGACTTCAACGTTTTAGGTGGACGTCGGAGACGAAGGAACCAGCCTACAGGTGATCAGTCTCAGCTGCAGCAGCACCAAGAGCAGCAGTAATCTCAGGTGGAGATTTAGTCTGCCATGGGGTGTAGTTAGAGTCAGTCCTATGTGTCCTCTGTACTCTCAGGTCTTGGAGTCTTTTGTTTAGTGATCTTGAGATTTTGTATCTTGATGTATATAATTACTCAAGAAGTAATTATCCTGAGATGTAAACAGTTTATCTATCTTTATGAAAGAAGTTTTTATGGATCCAAGTTCTTATCTCGAAAAGTTTTAATTTCCCGTGATTTTTGTCTTCCGCTGATTACCGATTCTCTTCCGCTAAGTTTTAATCGTGTTTATGTCATGGTTTGGAGATCAGAGCCCACAACTAGTGGTATCAGAGCCCACAACTCCTACTCAGGAGTCTGCTCCTACTCAGGAGTCTGCCACACCCATGCCTCGCCATGATATCTGGATAGTTGGGAGGCAAAACAAGAAGGGTGAAATAAAGAAGCCCGTAACTGCTGAGGCGGCTGCGAAAATGGTAAAATACAACTCTTAGAGCAATCGTTTGAATATTGATTATTTGTGGTGTTAATTTACCAATTTCTGTTGATGGTGATTAGCGGGAGCTGCACGAGCAGAGGAAACAAGGCACGTTCATCCCTCAGGGCACAAGGGATGAATTGACAGTTTCTCTGGGTAACCCAGAGCATCCTGGACGTGTTAGGGGTGCAGGCGCTGGTGTGGGCATCAAAGCATTCTTTGGGCCATCCCAGCGCAAACCCAGAGCGGCACTTTCTCAAGAAGAGGTAACCTATTCTTTTTTTAGAATGTTACTGCAAAAGGAAATTCAATAATAAGAAGCTAATGTTTCTTTTATCCATGTATAGGAGAATAAGAGAGTCGAGGATATAGTTGCTAAGAAGGTCAACGATGTAGTTGCTGAGAAGGTCAAGGAAGAATTGATACAGTGGCAGGCATCTCAGGCTTCCCATCAGCCTATGGCGACCCACTCTTCTCCTGATGCACAGACTGCGAGTAATCCTGGAGACCCATCACCTAACACGTCTGCTGTAAGTATTGTTTATGACATTGTAGCTAGTCTTTTCAAGATGATATGTTTTCCAGATGATATGTATATATGTATAACATTCTTTACGTAAATTTGTAGGCATTGAAGCCATGCCGCTTAAGAATACAAGACTATGTTGTTGCAGAGGCGCAGGCTTACCCGTCCCTCCCTGGGGAAAGGTTTCACGGGACTCCAATGCCACAGGGCTACGTTCGTGTGGGTCCATTACGTGTGTTACCCGATTGGAGGGAAGCTACATTGCCATATCCCCACCCGGATATTGATACACTTACTGAGGCAGAAGGCGGGGTCATATTGTGGCCCAAAGCAGATGTCGTCTACACTACTGAAATTGTAAGATAAATTTACATTGATTTAGACTGTTAATGTGTATATATGATGTCAAATGATCTGAAATTATATATACAGGTTAAAAAGAAGACACCAGGAGCACCTAGGCCTCCACCTCCACTTCCCGCATTACCAACTTGGGTTCCAACTGACCTAACATACCCGTTAGGTCCTGCTTGTAGGGGAATGGCATGTTGGCTACGGGCACATAATATACATTGCCCGATAATTGTTTCTTTAGATGCAGATTATGCAGGTCAATCATACGATAGCTCTTTATTTATACAAGATATTATTGAGCTGTTTATGTATGATTGGCTGAATACATCAATGATAGAGACATGGATAAGGTGAGATCTTGTTTATACATCCATATACCTTGTGTAAGATCCGGTGATCTGGTTTCTTATATATTAATGCATACGTAATACATGTTTTGCAGCTACTTAGTCGAAGATCATTGCAAACAATTTGCATTTGATCATGTGGGATTTTTGATTCCATCATTGATTAGTATGGTAGCTAAAGACCCTGATAGTGTTCAACAATACTGTATAGATGCTTTTAAAATTTTCGGTCAGCAAAACAAGAAGATAATAATAGCTCCATTCAATGTCAAGTAAGTTTACTTTATTTATAATTTGGACTTAAGAAAATTCCATTTTTATTGTGCATTTTGAGTTATTAATTGTTAACTTTTTACCTCTAGCGGTAGACATTGGGAGTTACTAGTTATTGTCCCCGAGACGTTCACTGTTTATTATCTAGATCCCGCGGAAAGTACATTAAATACTAAAATTGGACACGTAATGAGAATGCCATTATTTTGGTGAGAAATATTTCATTTTTGTATCTGTTAACATATGTTATTACATTACTATTTACTTATGTAATTTACTGTGTTATATTAACATGTAGGGGTTTAGATGCATTCAAAAAGGCTGGAGGAACGATCCCAAGGAAAAAGAACCAGCCAATAAATTGGCAGAACGTACAAGTAAGTTCCCGACTCCAATGTATATATTATTGATGTGAATTGTGCTTAGTTGTATTATTTTGTATGTTTCAATTTATAGTGTGCTACACAAGACAATGGTTGGGCATGCGCATACTATGTGATGTGATTTATGCAGATGATTATCAAACATGCCGCATTGGACATCGATACCATACATGAGGTATTATATATAGTCTCATTAGTTAGTATGAAATATATCAATCTTATTTTTATATTATTACTTATATATATACATCATTCTCTTTGCAGGTGTTTAAAACTGACCACACTATAGGTAAATGCTTAAAAAATATACATGCTCCATATACGATGGAAGCATTAAATGAAATAAGAGAAGAATGGGCAAAAGCCATACAAGCAGTGGCAACTGTAAGATATAATTGGGATGTTGATAGCGATAATGAATGATACTTTGTAAATGAATATTTCTCAATGTTAATACATGTATTTGAATGTTTCTATATGTGTGAATGTGAGAATTGAATTGATGTCTGAATGTATCTACTTGTGTGAAATATTCCTTGGGACTTTTGCAGGTTTGTGGCCTATTTGTAGGCTGATATCAATGGATGTCGTAAACCTGCAGTTCAGAAAACTGAACTGCTGGTTCTCATCCTGCTGGCCAGCCACAGTAGGCCTACAAACTGATATGAAAAAAAAAATAGATATAGGCGTCGGTTATTTACAGAAAACCGTCAGCAAAGACCTACAGCATCGGTTATTGGATAAAAACCGACGCCTAATATTACAAACAACCCGACCGTGCAGGAAAGCACGGCCGTGGTGGAAAAGGCGTCGCTTATTCATATAAAACCGACGCCTATAGTACTAAACACGGCCGTGCAGGGAAGCACGGCCGTGTCGTCTTGAAGTATGGCGTCGGTCTTTTAGTAGATAAACGGCGCAGAATGTGTCCTAGATGACGCCGTTTTCTGTGGCGCGAACCCTTTTGTCGTCGGTTATCTACTAAAAGACCGACGCCTATATGTTAAATATGCGTCGGTTAAAAAACCGACGCCGAAGTGTTCGACCTTTAGCGGCGCCCACATAGGCGTCGCTCAGAAACCGACGCCAAAGGGGGTTAAACAACCGACGCCAAAGGCTGTTTCTGTAGTAGTGACTATTATATCTGCTCTTTGGTTGTGGGCTCTGATCTCCAAACCATGACATAAACACGATTAAAAACTTAGCGGAAGCGAATCGGTAATCAGCGGAAGACAAAAATAACGGGAAATTAAAACTTTTCGAGATAAGAACTTGGATCCATAAAAACTTCTTTCATAAAGAGAGATAAACTGTTTACATCTCAGGATAATTACTTCTTGAGTAATTATATATATCAAGATACAAAATCTCAAGATCACTACACAAAAGACTCCAAGACCTGAGAGTATAGAGGACACATAGGACTGACTCTAACTACACCACATGGAAGGATAATCTCCACCTGAGATTACTGCTGCTCCTGGTGCTGCTGCTGCTGAGACTGGTCACCTGTAGGTTGGTTCCTTCGTCTCCGACGTCCACCTAAAAAGTTGAAGTCTACGGGGTGAGACAATTATACATAATTGTCCCAGCGAGAGTTATAACTCTTCGCCAGAAGCTTTATTATAACATCAAAGAATATCTTAAGCAGTAAAGCCTTCAAAGTATTCTATAACAGTTGCAGGTATAACAAGATCTCTACAATTTAGGAGATATGGAGAATATAAACACTATTGCAATGTAACATCAATCAACTAACTTGGAGTCATCTCTAACAAGTTATACTACATGGTTGATTATGTTTTACAAACAACATTATGCCCTGTGGAGATGAGGCATACCACTCATACTCCAACTGATCGCTGAGAAGTCACATCAGTATCATACATAGGTCATTAAGAGAGCCGGATTCTCATGACCTTCACCTTCCTCAGTCAGTAAGAGGATCACTTGTAGGACATCTCGTGTCTCTACTACTATAGCTCACCAGGGTAAACTGGTCCTTCGCTATTCTTAGAGTCACAGTGGCGTTCTGTACTCTCTTCGTCATCAGGAGGTTTCATATTTACCTACCACTGATACGGATATCTGTGCTTTCTTCGTCATCAGGAGGTTTTATGTTTACCTACCACTGATACGGTATGGAATTATAGTGAAGGATGGATGGATTACACCTCTACATCACTTTCCTACACTAGGATGTAAGGTTCTACACATCCATGTACCCCACATACTCAAAAGTATGTGCTCCAGGAGTTCCCTGAGGAAAATCTGTTTCACCATCACTTAATCTCTAACAATGATGGATCTATGATCAGGGCTCTACATTATACTTGATTAGTTAGGTGCATTCAGTATTCTTTAACAACATGCATTGTTCTCCAAACAATAATAGTAGCATAGCAGCTATAAAAGAAGAATACTAAATGTAACAGGCCTAACTCATATCAATCATCATTTCTCATTATCCTCATCACAAGTCATCTCTAAGGCATGACCTTGATGGTATTCATGGCTCTCACAGCCCATTATCAGCATAGGATGCCACTGACAAGGCATCAGATTACTTTACTTATTCATAAGGCTAACAACATGCCTTTAATGAGTATAACATCAACATCCATACCTGGATATGATTACCTTCATATCAGAACCTGCATGGTTAATACAACTGATAAAGGTAATACGAAAATAAGGAATATACTTCCTACTCTTGTCATAAGAGTTAAATCTCTAATTCACATCAAATAGAGTTTAATACTCAAAAGCATGCCATTACCCTTGAATTAGGGTTTACTATTCACATTACATGTCATCACCCTTGAATTAGGGTTTACTATTCACATTAAGGTGAATTGAACTCATAACATCATCATATATGAGTAACATCTTCATTGATGCTCTTAGATTAGTTAAAGGTTCATCATTTATTATAATTAGGGTTTCTATGATCTCACACAGGGGAATCATACCCTAATTATGCTCATTCAAGTGCATTGGAGATGCTTTAATTGAGTTTTCACCTAAAAAGGGTACTTTCTCTCTCTAAAAGTACTTTCTCTCTCTAGAAGTACTTTCTCTCTCCTCATGCTGTTAGGTGATGTCAATATCACTCTAGATCAGGTTGGTTTGAGTCATCATAGGCTAACATAGCCAAATCATCACCATCATGTGATTAGGGTTTGATTTGATCATGGTATTACTTAATTTACCCTTCAGGGGTATTTTGGTAATTCACCCCATTGATCATCATCATGGTCAAAACCTTAGTCCATTAACCCCTTAATATCCTAGGTTATCCTTATGGTTTGATTAGGGCAACATTGAACCATTTACATCATCAATTGATTGAATAAAGTCAACCTTGAATCACATTGATCGATCCTCAACCATCAATCTCCAACTGATTTGAGATCGTTTGATAGTGTTGACCGTTTAGCTAATTTGACTTTCCAAGACCGCGAGCCCTCCTCTAACTCCAAGACCGCGAGCCTCTTCAAATGGTTCAAGACCGCGAAGCTCAAATTGAGGTTAAGACCGCGAGGATCATGAAGACCGTTTGCCCTTCTTTGACCTCAAGACCGCGAGGCCCTTCGCGGTCTTGAGACCGTTTGCCCAAAAAGGCAATTTCAGACCGTTTGAGAATCAGGAATAAATTCACTTAAAGTTGTTACTTAAAAAGGTCATATCTCCCGATTCCTTTGGAGTTAGCCTCCCAAATTTTGAGGGTAATTAGCCTATATAATTAGGAACAGATTTCTTATACGTTCCACGCTCGGTCAACGGGGCCAAACGGTCTTGAAGACCGTTTGCCCTGTCGCGGTCTCGAGACCGTTTGCTCACCTCGCGATCTTGAGACCGAGAGAGAAAACTGGTGAGACCGTTTAAGGAAGTGAAAAGCGGTGGGTTTTTCTTGGAAATCACGCCTTCATCTCCTAGCTCAAGAACAGTACGAATATCCCATGGATTTTCTTGCAAAATAACAGGGAAAAGTAGGGAAACATGAAGAACTATCATCTAACCGCATATAAGAGATGTATATAGTAAAGCATGGGTTTAGAGTTATAAAACCCGCCTAAAGCTTGCTTCTTGAGCTCCAAGATTTCAAGCTCCAAGCTCTAATGGCGTCCTTGAGTTCCCACAGGTTGGCCAAGGTGAAAACTCCAAGGAAAGACGAAAAGAGATGGCTAGAAAGGTAGGGTTTCAAGAGTTAGCCATGAAGTTGACCTTGAGTTCGAGTTCTAACCATGGAATTAGGCAAGAAGAGGGGTTCAAACCTACCTTGCACCCTTGGTCATTCCCCTTGAGCTCCAAGACAGTCCTTAACCGGCCAAGCAAAGAGGAAACAGTGATATGCACGAAGGAAAGGTTTCTTTGCTTGAAAGGTAAAGTGTATATATACATGGGTGAGGTTTCATTAAAGGCCCATAAGTTTCCCCTAATTCCAACTAGGTCCTTCCTTCATTACTTGCTCGTCCCTTCCTCTTTATTCTAAGGACAAAACTTCTCTTAAGGTCTAGCAAGAGAGGCAAGGAAGATCAATCTAATACTAAGGTACATACATAAAAGGGATATTGTACATATACCCTGATTATTTAATCACAAGGTATATTTCATATCTTGATAACTCAATTGAGGTGACTTCCTCATCATTTCTTCTTTAAATGATGGCAAGAATCTAGAAAGATACATTAGATGATATATTTTACAAATTGAATCCCTTAATTTGGGTAAATTGCATTTTACCCCAAATTAGGGTTTCAAGCACCGGGATTGCTTCCACAGCTGCACCTTGGTGCCCAAGATTGGGAAATCCCTCATACTTTGCCAAAAATATTCTCATGATGTCTCAACATCAGAGGAATATCTCATCATGTGCAAATTGCAAGCTAACCCTTTTAACTGGGTAAATTGCACATAGGTCCCTGTATATCAAAACAATGCTACAACTTTAAATAAAAAGTAGCAAATACAGAAATATATGTTTCTGAGAAACTTAATTACATGCTCAGAGTTAATCACAAAGATTTAATTACATATTTAGGAAAAAAACCTAGGGTTAACTCATAACCCAGGTCAGGGATGTTACAAATTATCCACCCCTTACAAGGATTTCGTCCCCGAAATCGATAAGACATATTAAGAGAAAAGGGCAGGATACTTCCTTCTCATCTCATCCTCTAACTCCCAAGTGGCTTCTTCAACACCACGATGGTTCCAGAGGACTTTCACAAGACTTATATCTTTCTTCTTTCACTTTTTAATTCTTTTATCAAGGATTGACACTGGTCCCTCCTCATAGGATATGTCATCATTCAATTCTACCTCCATAGGTTGTAGAACTGACTCGGTGTCTGGGTGACATTTCTTCAACATAGAAATGTGAAACACAGGATGTAACCTCTGTAACTCTGGGGGCAGCTCTAGTTTATACGCTACCTTTCCAATCCGTTCAATGATTGGATAAGGTCCCATATATCTAGGAGCTAACTTCCCTTTCCTTCCGAAACGGAGGACTCCTTTCCAAGGTGAGACCTTGAGATACACTCTGTCTCCAACCTGGAACTCTAAGGGTCTACGACGTTTGTCAGCATAAGATTTCTTCCTATCCTGAGCAGTCTTAATCTTTTGTTGTATTACTTTAATCTTTTCTGTGGTTTGATGCACCAAGTCAGGACCTAACAACTGGTTCTCACCAGTCTCAAACAAACACAAGGGTGATCTACAACGTCTACCATATAAGGCTTCATAAGGTGCCATATCAATACTATGCTGATAGCTATTGTTATAGGCAAACTCTATCAAGCTTAGGTGTAGATCCCAACTTCCGGTGAACTGGAGAACACATGCTCTCAACAGGTCTTCTAAGGTCTGTATGGTCCTTTCCGACTGTCCATCAGTCTGCGGATGAAAGGCCGTACTAAACCTCATCTTAGTGCCTAAGGCTCTGTGCAACTGTTCCCAAAAATGACTTGTAAACTGAGGACCTCTGTCAGAAACTATTGTGACAGGAACTCCGTGCAAACGCACTATCTCTTGAACATACAACTCTGATAACCTTTCAGCAGAATAGATTGTCTTGACAGGTAAGAAATGTGATGTCTTAGTTAACCTATCAACAATTACCCAAATGGAATCATGTCCTTTGCTTGTCCTGGGTAGGCCAACAACAAAGTCCATGGTCACATGGTCCCACTTCCACTGTGGTATGGGTAAAGGTTGCATTGTCCCTGCAGGCTTCTGGTGTTCAGCTTTAATTTGCTGACACATAAGACACCTCAGAACAAACTCTGCAACATCCTTTTTCATCCCAGGCCACCAATACAGATCTTTCAAGTTCCAATACATCTTGGTGCTCCCTGGATGCATAGCATACATGGAAGAATGGGCTTCTTCCAGGACTAACTTCCTCAAGTTGTCCAAATCCGGCACTATCATTCTCCCATTATAACAAGCTACTTGGTCCTCTGAGTCATGAAAACCATCTTGCTTCTCATTTTCATATTCAGATCTAATCCGCTGAACTGCAGCGTCACCTAGCTGTGCTTCTTTAATCTGCTCTCTTAGGGTAGGTTTAATATGCATCTCAGCTAACAAACCGGCTAACAATGACACCTTCAACTGTACATTGTCTTGCCTTAAAGAGATAAGCATATCTCTCCTAGAGCATACTAAAGAGTTTAGTTGTGCTCTATTCATGGTTGATGTTGCTGACTTCCTACTCAAGGCATCTGCAACAACATTGGCCTTGCCTGGATGGTAATCAATTGTACAGTCGTAGTCCTTGATTAACTCCATCCAGCGACGTTGCCTCATGTTGAGCTCATGCTGAGAGAAGATATACTTAAGGTTTTTGTGGTCTGTGAAAATCTGGAATGTCTCTCCGTAGAGATAATGCCTCCAGATCTTCAAAGCATGAACCACAGCAGCTAACTCCAGATCGTGTGTTGGATAATTCTCCTCGTGTTTCTTAAGCTGTCGGGAAGAAAAAGAAATCACTTGTTTATCCTTCATAAACACACATCCTAGTCCATTTTTGGAAGCATCACAGAAAACTACATATCCTTTCCCTTGTTCAGGTAGCACTAGCACAGGTGCACTTGTCAATCTCTCCTTCAGCAACTGGAAAGACTGCTGACACTTATCACTCCAAGAAAAAGGAACATCTTTCCGGGTTAACTTGGTCAAAGGTAAAGCTATAGAACTAAAGTTCTTAATGAACCTTCGATAATAGCCAGCTAACCCCAAGAAACTTCGAATCTCTGTCGGTGTCTTCGGTTGTTCCCATTGTAGAACAGATTCTACCTTTGTAGGGTCAACACGAATTCCCGAGGCGGATATCACATGCCCAAGAAAAGATACCTTCGGTAGCCAAAACTCACACTTGCTAAACTTAGCGTACAGCTTATGTTCTCTTAGCAAGGTAAAAGCTTAGCGAAGATGCTGCTCATGCTGCTGAACATCCTTACTATAAATCAGTATGTCGTCTATGAAGATGACAACACACTGATCAAGGAAAGGTCGAAAAACTCTATTCATGAGTTCCATAAATGCAGCTGGTGCATTGGTTAGTCCAAACGACATAACCGTGAACTCATAGTGACCATATATTGTCCTAAAGGCGGACTTGGATATGTCACTATCCTTAATACGGAGTTGATGATATCCAGACCTCAAGTCTATTTTTGAAAAGACTGTTGCACCACGCAACTGGTCAAAGAGATCATCAATCCTCGGCAGAGGGTACTTATTCTTTATTGTTACTTTATTGAGTTGTCTGTAGTCGATGCACAACCGCATTGACCCATCTTTCTTTTTAACAAACAGGACCGGAGCACCCCAAGGTGAAGTACTCGGTCGGATAAAACCTCTCTCAAGTAACTCTTGAAGCTGTTTCTTGAGTTCTTCCATCTCGGCAGGCGCCATCCTATACGGAGTTTGAGTTATGGGTTTCGTATCTGGGATCAGATTGATTTCAAAATCAATCTCCCGAGGTGGTGGTATACCAGGAAGTTCTTCAGGAAACACATCTTCAAATTTCCTTGACTATAGGAACTTCAGCAGGATTGGAACTTTCCTTGGTAACATCTACCACATGGGCTAAGAATGCATAACATCCTTGCCTTAAGAGCTTATCAGCAACCATAGCTGATACAAGACAGGTGGGCAGAATCTTTCTTTCACCTTGAAAGATCCATGTGCTGCTTTCGTCAGCAAACACAGCCAACTTGGACTCACAATCCAAGACAACTCTATAACTTTCTAAGGTATCCATCCCGAGGATTATATCAAATCCCTGCATATCAAGTGGTATAAGATCCACTTGAATGTGATGGTTAGAAAAGAAGAGGATGCAGGGAGAACATACCTCCTGCAAAACGGCAGACCCACTCAACGGAGTCTCTAACAACAAACTATCTGCTCTATGACTAACAGTCACATTGCAGTTAAGAATTACTTCACAAGTGATGAAAGAGTGCGTAGCACCCGGATCAATCAGAACGGATACAACACAGGATGTAGACATATCAGAATATAAAAGTTTCATCTGACCTGCCACTACCCGTGGATTGACCACTGCCTCAGGTGGGTCATAGCATAGAACCTCGCAGTCGCCTGGTGTTGAGGTGGTGCTGATGATCCAGCTTGAGATGCTTGTCCACGTCCTCGAGCTGCTCCTTGATGTTGTCTATTCTGAGATCCCTGTTGATTCTGTCTCGGAGGTTGTTGTGTCACACTAGCAGGCCTAGAACGACAATCCTTCATCAAGTGTCCCACCTTACCACAGTTGTAGTAACTCCTCTCCTGTTGCTGTGGTCTGGGTGGTCCAGTGACTGACACAGATGCAAAATTGTGCGTCCCTTGAAGCGGTTGACTCCGTCCTCTACCTCTGCTTGGTGTCCATTGAGTTTGAAAACTCGATCTGGGTGGTGGAGGGTTAGGTGCAGAGAATCTAGGTTTCTTGGAATCCCTAGATGAAGAACCCTGGAACTGTGGATATCTTTTATGGGTTTGTCTTTTCTCAACCACAGATCTCTCTATCCTTCGGACTGACTCAACGAAGGTAGAGAATCTCTCTCGGTTCTCTAAGGTAGATATAGGGGTTGACATATCAGAATTCAAACCCTTCTCGAATCTTCTGATTCTTTCCTCATCCGTAGCAGCCATGTGCGGACAGAATCGCAACAACTCCATGAACTTAGCTTCATATTTGCTAATGTTCATCATACCCTGCCTTAGTTTCTCGAACTGAGAGATCTTCTCATCTAGGAAGGTCTTTGGAAAATATCTTTTGATAAATTCCCGACGAAACTCTTCCCATGAGAACTCTACTCCAGGCCTCTTCTGCTCTTCCATGTTCCACCAGTGACCAGCACTGCCTTTGAGAAGATAGACAGCATGTCTAACCTTCTCAGCTTCCGGAATCATAAGAATCCTGAAAGCCTTCTCCAACTCTGTCAACCATAAGTCAGCATCTGCAGGGTCGGCAGTTCCGAAGTACTCGGTAGCTCCGACACGACGAAGTCATTCGAATGTATTACCGATACCTTGTGCTTCAGGCTGGATAGGTGCCCTAGGTGCAGGAATGGGCATCCTATCAGTTATGTGTGTCATGGCAGTCATGAACTACCCGAACATCGTCTGTACAGCTGGATTACTCATGTCAGCTGGGTTGAACTGGGGTGGTTCTCTTGGTGACTCAGGTGCATGTTGTTCTATTCTCGGAACTCTTGCACCGCCTCGAGGTGCACTAGCACTACTCTCTGCCACATACTCATCGTGATGTTCTGACATTCTTATGTATCTTCTTCTCCTGAGGAGCAGAAGATTCTATTAGATAAGGAAGGAGTACTAAAGGTAGACTCGACATCCTAAGTCCTATGCCTCTGTAGACTCAACTGACCTAGAGCTCTGATACCACTAGTTGTGGGCTCTGATCTCCAAACCATGACATAAACACGATAAAAAACTTAGCGGAAGCGAATCGGTAATCAGCGGAAGACAAAAATCACGGGAAATTAAAACTTTTCGAGATAAGAACTTGGATCCATAAAAACTTCTTTCATAAAGAGAGATAAACTGTTTACATCTCAGGATAATTACTTCTTGAGTAATTATATATATCAAGATACAAAATCTCAAGATCACTACACAAAAGACTCCAAGACCTGAGAGTACAGAGGACACATAGGACTGACTCTAACTACACCACATGGCAGGACAATCTCCACCTGAGATTACTGCTGCTCCTGGTGCTGCTGCTGCTGAGACTGGTCACCTGTAGGCTGGTTCCTTCGTCTCCGACGTCCACCTAAAAAGTTGAAGTCTACGGGGTGAGACAATTATACATAATTGTCCCAGCGAGAGTTATAACTCTTCTCCAGAAGCTTTATTATAACATCAAAGAATATCTTAAGCAGTAAAGCCTTCAAAGTATTCTATAACAGTTGCAGGTATAACAAGATCTCTACAATTTAGGAGATATGGAGAATATAAACACTATTGCAATGTAACATCAATCAACTAACTTGGAGTCATCTCTAACAAGTTATACTACATGGTTGATTATGTTTTACAAACAACATTATGCCTTGTGGAGATGAGGCATACCACTCATACTCCAACTGATCGCTGAGAAGTCACATCAGTATCATACATAGGTCATTAAGAGAGCCGGATTCTCATGACCTTCACCTTCCTCAGTCAGTAGGAGGATCACTTGTAGGACATCTCGTGTCTCTACTACTATAGCTCACCAGGGTAAACTGGTCCTTCGCTATTCTTAGAGTCACAATGGCGTTCTGTACTCTCTTCGTCATCAGGAGGTTTCATATTTACCTACCACTGATACGGATATCTGTGCTTTCTTCGTCATCAGGAGGTTTCATGTTTACCTACCACTGATACAGTATGGAATTATAGTGAAGGATGGATGGATTACACCTCTACATCACTTTCCTACACTAGGATGTAAGGTTCTACACATCCATGTACCCCACATACTCAAAAGTATGTGCTCCAGGAGTTCCCTGAGGAAAACCTGTTTCACCATCACTTAATCTCTGACAATGATGGATCTATGATCAGGGCTCTACATTATACTTGATTAGTTAGGTACATTCAGTATTCTTTAACAACATACATTGTTCTCCAAACAATAACAGTAGCATAGCAGCTATAAAAGAAGAATACTAAATGTAACAGGCCTAACTCATATCAATCATCATTTCTCATTATCCTCATCACAAGTCATCTCTAAGGCATGACCTTGATGGTATTCATGGCTCTCACAGCCCATTATCAGCATAGGATGCCACTGACAAGGCATCAGAGTACTTTACTTATTCATAAGGCTAACAACATGACTTTAATGAGTATAACATCAACATCCATACCTGGATATGATTACCTTCATATCAGAACCTGCATGGTTAATACAACTGATAAAGGTAATACAAAAATAAGGAATATACTTCCTACTCTTGTCATAAGAGTTAAATCTCTAATTCACATCAAATAGAGTTTAATACTCAAAAGCATACCATTACCCTTGAATTAGGGTTTAATATTCACATTACATGTCATCACCCTTGAATTAGGGTTTACTATTCACATTAAGGTGAATTATACTCATAACATCATCATATATGAGTAACATCTTCATTGATGCTCTTAGATTAGTTAAAGGTTCATCATTTATTATAATTAGGGTTTCTATGATCTCACACAGGGGAATCATACCCTAATTATGCTCATTCAAGTGCATTAGAGATGCTTTAATTGAGTTTTCACCTGAAAAGGGTACTTTCTCTCTCTAAAAGTACTTTCTCTCTCTAGAAGTACTTTCTCTCTCCTCATGCTGTTAGGTGATGTCAATATCACTCTAGATCAGGTTGGATTGAGTCATCATAGGCTAACATAGCCAAATCATCACCATCATGTGATTAGGGTTTGATTTGATCAAGGTATTACTTAATTTACCCTTCAGGGGTATTTTGGTAATTCACCCCATTGATCATCATCATGGTCAAAACCTTAGTCCATTAACGCCTTAATATCCTAGGTTATCCTTATGGTTTGATTAGGGCAACATTGAACCATTTACATCATCAATTGATTGAATAAAGTCAACCTTGAATCACATTGATCGATCTTCAACCATTAATCTCCAACTGATTTGAGATCGTTTGATAGTGTTGACTGTTTAGCTAATTTGACTTTCCAAGACCGCGAGCCCTCCTCTAACTCCAAGACCGCGAGCCTCCTTAAACTCCAAGACCGCGAGCCTCTTCAAATGGTTCAAGACCGCAAAGCTCAAATTGAGGTTAAGACCGCGAGGATCATGAAGACCGTTTGCCCTTCTTTGACCTCAAGACCGCGAGGCCCTTCGCGGTCTTGAGACCGTTTGCCCAAAAAGGCAATTTCAGACCGTTTGAGAATCAGGAATAAATTCACTTAAAGTTGTTACTTAAAAAGGTCATATCTCCCGATTCCTTTGGAGTTAGCCTCCCAAATTTTGATGGTAATTAGCCTATATAATTAGGAACATATTTCTTATACGGTCCATGCTCGGTCAACGGGGCCAAACGGTCTTGAAGACCGTTTGCCCTGTCGCGGTCTCGAGACCGTTTGCTCACCTCGCGGTCTTGAGACCGAGAGAGCAAACTGGTGAGACCATTTAAGGAAGTGAAAAGCGGTGGGTTTTTCTTGGAAATCACGCCTTCATCTCCTAGCTCAAGAACAGTACGAATATCCCATGGATTTGCTTGCAACATAACAGGGAAAAGTAGGGAAACATGAAGAACTATCATCTAACCGCATATAAGAGATGTATATAGTAAAGCATGGGTTTAGAGTTATAAAACCCGCCTAAAGCTTGCTTCTTGAGCTCCAAGCTTTCAAGCTCCAAGCTCTAATGGCGTCCTTGAGTTCCCACAGGTTGGCCAAGGTGAAAACTCCAAGGAAAGACGAAAAGAGATGGCTAGAAAGGTAGGGTTTCAAGAGTTAGCCATGAAGTTGACCTTGAGTTCGAGTTCTAACCATGGAATTAGGCAAGAAGAGGGGTTCAAACCTACCTTGTACCCTTGGTCGTTCCCCTTGAGCTCCAAGACAGTCCTTAGTCGGCCAAGCAAAGAGGAAACAGTGATATGCACGAAGGAAAGGTTTCTTTGCTTGAAAGGTAAAGTGTATATATACATGGGTGAGGTTTCATTAAAGGCCCATAAGTTTCCCCTAATTCCAACTAGGTCCTTCCTTCATTACTTGCTCGTCCCTTCCTCTTTATTCTAAGGACAAAACTTCTCTTAAGGTCTAGCAAGAGAGGCAAGGAAGATCAATCTAATACTAAGGTACATACATAAAAGGGATATTGTACATATACCCTGATTATTTAATCACAAGGTATATTTCATAACTTGATAACTCAATTGAGGTGACTTCCTCATCATTTCTTCTCTAAATGATGGAAAGAATCTAGAAAGATACATTAGATGATATATTTTACAAATTGAATCCCTTAATTTGGGTAAATTGCATTTTACCCCAAATTAGGGTTTCAAGCACCGGGATTGCTTCCACAGCTGCACCTTGGTGCCCAAGCTTGGGAAATCCCTCATACTTTGCCAAAAAGATTCTCATGATGTCTCAACATCAGAGGAATATCTCATCATGTGCAAATTGCAAGCTAACCCTTTTAACTGGGTAAATTGCACATAGGTCCCTGTATATCAAAACAATGCTACAACTTTAAATAAAAAGGAGCAAATACAGAAATATATGTTTCTGAGAAACTTAATTACATGCTCAGAGTTAATCACAAAGATTTAATTACATATTTAGGCAAAACACCTAGGGTTAACTCATAACCCAGGTCAGGGATGTTACACTTTGGTTGTATTGAAGATGATTTTTATGTATTTCCTGAATATATACTTGGCTATATAACTTGTTTGAGATATTGTTTCCTATGATTAGTCTTCCATTTTTCTTATATTGTATTTTGAGAAAAATATGAGAACAAAAATGATATTGCCCATTATTACTGCATGTATATTGGTAATGATGATAATGTTGATATTGAGTGCAAGCGACCTCCTCATTCGGAGGTGGGACTTGTACATTGGCCTCCTACCTCATATGGAGAGAAGGATCCTAGTGTCCTCCTCCATCGTGTTGGGGCGACGGAGTCACACAAAATATATAAGCATGCTTCTTGATTATAGCATAATGGAAACATGTAATAAAAATTGAATTGTTTGAAACAAATATCTTGTTGAATAAATGTTGGATTTGGAGAATCGGTTGTTATACTTTTCTTGAATATAATTCATGCCAAGTATATTCTTTTTCTATAAACCGTTTTGCTTGATTTTGATAGCGTACCGTGCAATTCCATGATTATGTCTCGATTTTCTTGATTTTAGGAAAAACAAATGGAATACTGACTAGATCGCTTCCGCACTCTATATACTTTGATGACAAGGATAAATCGGCAATCTCTCCTATATTGGGCTAGTTTGTTCTTTAAATTTCCCTTTTTTTGAGTTATTATTTCTTATTGTATATGTTAGTGTGTTAGATCCTATCGGGCCACTCAAGGACGAACGCTTCAATCCTTTTACTATAGGCTGTAGGATTGGGATTGGGGTAAGAATGGTTCTGTGACACGTTACCACAACTGTGAGAGGACAATGTTTGTCAGCGTTAGTTGTCTCTTCTGAATGCCTTGAATGCCCCTCTTTTTATAGGAGGGTCAGGGTCATAGTTTCCTTATCAACTGGGAGTCAAAGAGACATTTTCACAATTTTTTGGCTACTTTGAATCATGAGTTGGCCGACTCAACACTTTAGTCAGTCGACTCTCACCCTAGTCGGTTGGTTGAACTCCCACTCAGTCTATTGCAATGCTTTCCTATTTGCAAACATAATGACTTTCAATGCAACGATTAATGCACAACATGACATTAGCATCAATCATTGATCCAATCTTATTGATCTGGACACTTGATTAGGTCGATTGGGCACATGAATCGGTCAACTCAACACTTAAGTCGGTCGGCTCATATTCCCAGTCAGCCAGTTGTCAACTAATGTTGTTTAAATGATTATGTAAACACTTGAGTAATCAAGTGAAACCTTATTCATGAGTAAACTCTTGTTTCAGGTGCATCATATTCCTCTGACCCTATAGGTCCCAACTTACGTTGGTTGTAAATGTTCATAACTGATTTATGACATCACAAGAAACGAACGGTATCTAGCAACACATCATTCTATCCATGTAATTGGAAAGTTGGAGAACAACTTCAATCTAAATTTGTGATTAGGGTTACTATGATCGTATAGTTTCTTTGTCTCTGACATCCAGATTGATCTCGAAGCATGGAAACGTCATCCTCTTAATCATTCAATCCTTGTTCCTTGAACCATAGCATGTGTAATATTATATATTAACTCACGTGAGTATAGACATATATTTGACACATTGTATTAAAAAACACTATCAAGTATGTTACCAAGCGGCTTCCACGCATGTTCACTTTATGTTCGTCACTTATATATTATATAGTTAAATTACTGTACCTGTGGTAATTGTAAACGCAAATACGCAGAAGTGATTTCGGATAAATGGTAATTGTAAACGCAAATACGCAGAAGTGATTTCGGATAAAACATTTATTAGTATGATACAAGAACACTTTTATCAAAAGAAACATAAACTCGAAGAGAAACGAGAATAGAATAACTCCAAATCACCTGAATAGTAATGCACACTAGCAGGAGTACACGTACTAAGCACATGTTTTTCAATTAATATAATCTAATATGTGACCATTAAATGCATCATGTATGACATTCTACACTGATATAAACACAAAATCTATACGTATATCTTTTTTGACAAAACAACTCAATCAATTACAGCTAACTCTCATTTCACTGTGTTTTATCACGAAAAATGTATGTGTTCTCCTTTTTAAACTACATATTGATGATTAATATATAAATACTACTCACAGTAGTTTACATTAATCGTTCAAAAACAACAACGTGATTGACTGTCAATTAACTCAGCTCCATCATTCAGAGTGTTGTTAAAGGAAAACTACTTGATCACATGCCAACATACTCTTTCCACTTTGTATCACAGTATTATAAAAATTACGGGTGTCGCCTTTCTTTGACATGCTTCCATTGACGGTAAAAGTATATAATAGTAAATATATAATTAGTACTCACAATAATTTCTGTATAACTCATTAAAAGAGAATGACTCAGTAGAGAATGAAGTTTTACATGCACTTCATTAGTCAGTATGTTCTTATTGACAATTAAAATATCATTATAATTATTATATATATAATTTATACACAACCCACTAAAAAGAATAACTCAATTAACTGCTATTTGACTCCCTCTAATCTAAAGCGTGTGATGATCAAAATAATTATGTCTTACTAATTGAATTACTTTACACCCGTTAAGTGTATTTTTTAGATAACAACTCGATAACCTACCAACTCACGTCCCCTAATTTATATCAAGTCATTATCAAAATTACATGTGTCGCCATTTTTTGACATACTTCCAACGCCGACAAAAATATACAATGGTAAATATATAATTAGTACTCACAATGATTTACATGTAATTCGTCAAAAGAGGACGACTCAATAAATTCTCTACAAACTGCTTCCAACACAAAACTTTACATGTGCTTCATAAGCCAGTATATTCTTGTTGACAACCAATATATAATTCATATTCGAATAATTAACACAGCCCAATAAAAATAATAACTCAATTGATTATCATTTGACTCCCTCTAACCGAAAATAATAAAAGGGAGTAGCTGAAGCAGCTCGATAGCAGCCAGTTGACTCCCCTATGTTTATAGACTATCACGTGGCAGCCTATGTCTTTTTTGCTGGAAAAGCAAATGAAGGGATCAGTATTGAAAGAAAGAGCTGGAATATATAATATAATATAAATAAAATAAAAAACAAAACTGCAATAAGCAGTTCCGGAGAAAAAATATGCTAGCAGCTCGAAAAGCTAGCTGCACACTTCGTTTTGTTATAGGAACTGCAATAAACAGTTCTCGAGAAAAAATGTACTAGCAGCTCGAAAAGCTAGCTGCACACTTCGAAAAAATGTGCTCAGATAATAAGCATCTGCTAGCTGCTATCAGGAGATGTAATCTACAAACATGCGCACAGTTGTCAATAAAGCAGTTAAGCGGGTGAGGAAAAGTTAGTGCGGTAAGCCACAGTAGCTCATCCAAGCAGAGTAGCAGACTGAAGCAGGATAACTCCGTTTTGTTATTGATATAGGAAAGGTAGATTACATTCCTCTCATTTACTCGGCGGGGTATTCTTGCCCCTCTTCCCGAGAAACGCTCGCACGTACGTGTCGACCCGTTGTACCGGCCGAGGCACTGCGACGAACAGGTGGTGGGACAGCAGAAGGGTCCCCCTCGCCATCTTCCGCGTCAGCCCCCCCGCGTGGCGCCATCTCATGCACACCGCTCCACCATCACCGCCATTCCGTGGTCGGTTCAGCTACGCTACAAATAGCAGGTTTCCGGCTGCTCGTATGCAATCATCACTCGCTTACGTCCTTGTCACAACAGAAACCTAATTTTCTTCGAAGCGAACTTGTTAAGCAGGCGCAAACCTCTGACAATGGCTTCCCAGCAGCAGGACAGATCGGAGCTCGAGGCCCGTGCCAGGCAGGGAGAGACCGTGGTGCCGGGAGGAACCGGCGGGAAGAGCCTGGAGGCCCAGGAGAACCTCGCTGAAGGTATCTGTCTGGAGCTATTTTCCCGATATCATGGTCTTGACATGAATATTAGCTTGACTTTACGTACGCATGTACTGGTGATCGAATGCAGGTCGGAGCCGTGGGGGGCAGACTAGGAAGGAGCAGCTCGGGCAGGAAGGATACCAGCAGATGGGTCGCAAAGGTGGGCTGAGCACCGTAGAGCAGTCTGGTGGTGAACGTGCTGCCCAGGAGGGGGTTAACATCGGCGAGTCCAAGTTCCGGACCAAGAGCTAAATGAAACGTCGACCGTAGGGACGCCCAAGTGCCTAACTAGGCCACCGTGTCTTGTGTAGTTTGTAATAAGCATCAGGTAGTGATGTTAGTTCGTAGTGTTTCCTGTATGTACCGGAAGTGTAGGGCTAGGGTTATAGCGTGTTAACGAGTCGGTCTAGGAACATGATTAGAGGCACGTCCTACTTATGTAGTTTTGTCACTATTACTTTGCTGTTGTTGAATACTAATACCTAGTTGTGTCTTCATCATGAATTGACTTTGATATGTTGTATACGAGTGCAGATTTGCTGTTCTCAATATGAAGAGGAGCACGCTGCTCCTTTTGTGATCCACGTTCACCTGTTGTGGCCGTTACAATCAGAAGATCAGGATTAAAACGAGTAGCCACATGGCATTTGATGCTGTGAGGAGCAGCCTACTCATATAACCAGGTACAGCAAATCCTGAGGGGTTGTATACGGGATGTGTATATGCTAAACCATAGGGCACAGCCTTGCGTGGTCGGGGTGGTGCCGTAGCCGCTATGCAAGTATTGTCATAGATATGGCTGCTACATACTATGTTTCTAGTACCTCATGGGTTAAAGCCCTAGCCCAATATAGTGTAGTCAGTATACCTGAGATGTAATTTTGTGTGTTTTGTAAATGAGACCTGAGAGATGTAATTTTCTGTGTTTTGTAAATGAGAGAAGTTTTATCATACATTATCTATTTTTATCTATTTTTAGACTTTTTTGTGTTCTTATATTCTTATATATAGGATCATATGGAATATTAGTGTCTAAGGGTTCTAAGAGGAGAGTATAATTACTTCTTTGGTGGTTATGGTGATCACAATACACGCGTGCGTCAAGTTACGTCTGGTCGAGTTTGGGTTCGGATTCGGATTTGTGGATATATGATTTTCCACGCTTTAAATGAAGATTTTCCTCGTTTTAAAGTGTGCTAAATTATTATATCCATGGTTAATAAAAGGGTGGCAAGTTTATGGATACTACCACTAATATATATGATTTTCCACGCTTTAAATGAAGATTTTCCTCGTTTTAAAGTGTGCTAAATTATTATATCCATGGTTAATAAAAGGGTGGCAAGTTTAAAAGTCATAACTTATCCACGCATTTTTGCGTATCATATATTCATCTGTTTTTTGCGTCAATAACAAAAATGTGAGAAGCGTGGAGAAATTACGTTTAAAAGTCATAACTTATCCACGCTTTTTTGCGTATCATATATTCATCTGTTTTTTGCGTCGATAACAAAAATGTCCACGCTTCTCAGCGTGGAGAAATTACGTTCGGGATTCAACTGATGCAACTGATGTATCTACTCTTCAAAGCGTGGGGAAAATAATGGAAAATTGGAACAATTGGTATTCACACTATAAATGGGCAGTCAACTCCATGAAATCTGTACATGTTACGTACACGCATGCGCCAAGTCATGCATTTCAAGGTTTTTTTATCAATAAAGTAATTCAAGTTCATCTTCTTTTGCACAGGAACGACCGCACACAAACAATGATTAGCTTTCTTGAATGAAAGTGGAACTCATACATAATAGAAATGAATTGGTTCGATTTACAGACTCAAAAGTCTTGTTGGACTAGACAAATGGACCATTTTCTGTCCTAACAAGACCTCCAGAAGAAGTGATTCACATCCGCAGTTGGCAATTGCCACTGTTTAAAATAAAACACACACGAGCTGCATTCCAGCAACTCCATTAAAACTAATCCAAATAAATCTGAAAGATTTGTTCATAGCAGGTCCTTATCACGATGATTGAATATCATCACAGTAAAGCAGTGCTGCTCTCACCAACAAATAGCTTTGCAAACACCATCAAAATAATCGCTATAGGAGGCCTTTGCCATTAATTGTTGCTCGTATAACTTCTCTATAGAGCAGGGGCAGCATCTAACATAAAGATATCATTCCCTGACAGCTGCTTGCTGCAAACAGATTAAACAATGATTGCATTAGAGGCTCGTATCTTATAATGGAACAATCAGAAATGAAAGTAACACAATGAAAAAGGAAGCAGTAAAACATCACTTTCAGTGAATCTACATGGTAAAAGTCTGGAAATCCATTTTACAAGTTGCCTAATTCCTTAGGCATCCTCTTCATTTTCGATTGAGAATAATGTCTGTTATGTCTCTGATTCTGTAATCAGAGCTCAGTTTTCTTTTCATATCTCAGTCTCCTACGAGATTAGTTGTGTTGTACACATGACAACAACGATCCTTCTCAATGGCCGGTGAGAGTTTACCCCTGGACAAGATCTCAAGCCTTAAAAATCTGGAGCACGTTGATCCGTTAGTAGAATCTCCATCAACTCGAGTGTGGATGTGTGGGATTTCCCCACTAGAGTGCTCCTCACCTTCTTCTGTTGCCTCCTCTGTAATGTATCGCCTCTGTGTGCCTCTCTGCCTTTCTCACTTTCTCAGGCTGCATGGTTTTCTCTCTAGCTCTCTCATTTTAGTGATGGAAGTAACATTAGGAATAGTCTCTCCTTGAAGAAAGAAACATGAGAGAAGGGATGCAGCTGTATTGGAGATTCTCTTGTATAAATGCCTGTTGAAATGGAACAATGGCAAACATATTTACTGACGGTATGATTAGCAAATGTCGCTCATCAAGTTTATTTAAACAAACATTACTGAAGCCTTCAATTACGCACAAATTACAGACACTAAGATTGGTTTATATAACAATATTTTACTAATATTCTAATTCTCACCATCCAAATCTTATGTCATTTATTTCCCTAACTTATACCTAGCAACAAAATAAATGATATTAGAATAGTGTGTACCGTTTGGACCCATTTGAATACAAACCACTAAGATGTTCTTGTTTCATATTTTCAACAGTAGAAACAACCATCTCCAATTGAATGACCATATACATCTGGTTCAGACCCATTAGGTAGCCCCCACAATGATACCAACACTCCCATCGCAGTATTCTCACAACATGACAACTCCAACTATCTTAGAAAAGACACTGGAGTAGCCAAGATTAGATAACATTGTTCTTCACCACTTCCCTATAACTCCTTCTATGGTTCCGGTTCATGATTGCGGCCTTGACCTTGCCAAAAGATTTTGTAGCAAAATGAGATCGCTAATGTTAGGGAACAAGAGAAAAGATAGAAACTGAGTAATTGAGTCCTGAAATCCCATTTGAAGAAAGGCGGATCAAAACATCACAAAAATTAAAACCACAAGCTTAATATCCTTTGTTGTCATGCTGCATCCTAGAAGCCGCCACTAATGAGGCCTTAGACAAGCCACACAAATCATGAGGTCTCACTAGTCTCTTTCTCAAACTCAAAAATCATAGAAATGACCTTTCCATACAATCATACATTTGTAAACCTGAAAGATCCAACACAATTAAGTAGTTGACTAGACCAGCTTCTCATAAATCTGAATTCAATTGAAATGTCTAAACAATAAAAGTTATAAATGAAATTAGTTATTCTATATATTATGGTGAAGATTAGTCAGCTCATCGTGTATTTTTTTAGAGGGTGGATAGGGATATATTGGGTATTAAATCTAGAACAAAATATGTCTTTCCACCTCATCAATAGAGTATTCCTTTTTCCTATGCACTTTGCATTTCTTACATGGACAAACAATCCTCCCATCTTCCATTCCAGTCTTAGCATATTCAAGAAAGTTATGAATTCCATCAATATAAGCTTATGAGCCAAGTGGTTGATCAATCCAACTCTTATCCACTATTAAAATGTCCACTGGTTAAAAGAAAAATTAACAATTCAATGCTTCTTCAATTATCTAAAAATAAGAGCAAAACAAACATACAAAATATTTGACCATGAACATTGAATATATTTTCTATTAGGAAGCCAATACTACATATATATCATAGAAAACAAATATTCTAATAGAACTATTTTAGAGACATTATCAAAGATATTGTTATGTAATTTTTCTAATTCAAATCATGGTGTTTTTTCCATGTAATAAAAATTCAAATGTTATTGATAAGTAATAAAGGGAAAACTTGTTCTGTGTTATACAATAATAGGTGTCCATTTGAAGATGCCACACTAATGAGACCATAACCTTAGTTTATTTCTAGTTTGTTTAGTTTTATGCATGTTTATCAAAGTTAACAATAGCCAAAAGAATCCTTTGATCAATTTGATCCTAGATAATTTATTAAGTTCTTTCTAGTTAAAGTATTTTTCGTATCTACTTTTATTAAAAATACTTATAAATAATCTTCAAGTGTCATAAGTATATGACGACTTCAATCCATTTTTATAGATTTAATAATTATTTCCATGATTTATGAAATCTTGTTTTTCCTTCTACATATCCGTCTCCTACCAGTTCCACACTTATCTATGAGGCTAGACAGTCCTTCCTACCAAATGGGTGCCTACGACCCTAGTTGTTCTTCGACATCTTTCATTTTTTGTTATTTACATATATATAGTTGATGGTTAATATATATTTAGCTATATCCAAACATATACATTATTTTGTATAGTTAACCTAGTTATTCTTAGACTATCAATCATTAGTTGACCTTAATCACATCTAAGATGACCTAAACTAGACCTAATTAGCCCAAAGTTGATCTAACCTGGTATTAAGTCGACCTAGTTTGACTAAGTTTACCCTAACTTGGCTAAGGCAGACTTTTGGCAGAACATTACCTAATTAGACAACTTCACCTAATTTGTCCGACATTAACCTCTTTGAGCCCTAATTTGCATATAAGCAAACCTAATTGAACCTCATTTTCCCTTATTAGACCTAATTTATCCTAAATCAGACATATTTCTATTCGAAAATAAGTATGCTTCATTAAATTTGATCATGTTTGGACCTAATTCATGCTAATTTCTCTCCAGCTATCCTAATCAGGGCATAAATGTTTTAGACATTTACTTATTTATGTGAGGATTAGCCTCCTATGTGGGTTCCTTGATGATTTAGAGTGTTGATGCTTTTAACTTTTATTTTCTCTTCTTCATGCTCCTTCATCTCCTCGTACTATTGTTACAACCTCCTTTTGCCTTCTTAATTAGAATCTTGTTTTCTTTTATTCCTCTTTTACATAACCTACTTAACCTGGCATTGATGTTGTTGTTGTTAATTTTTTTTTCTTACTCCCATCCTCCATTTCCTCCTCGGTCGCTTTTACAACATCTTCATGCCCAAATTTTTTCATTGTTTCCATATACTCCTTTCTATATGTGTATATTACTTGTAGAAGTTATGTAGTATATCTATGCACACTATGAAACAACAATTAAAATCTCACACATTAGAAAAAAAATTGTTGTAATTGAGATAATAATTAAGATCCACAAATGCATCAATAGAAATCTGTGGAATTTTTCTTTGGAACAAGAATAGAATTGTATATACGGCCTATATAAGCAATTATGTTTCTCTAGAATAATTTTTTTTTTCTTTTTCATGAGCACCATATCCAACCAAAATCACTAAAACATTGGCCATACCTACACATACTTGAGTTGAAATTGATACATGTGCATTTGAAGAATATGCATTGATCTAGCATTCAGCTCCCACTGAAGTCTATGTAGGTGGCCAAATATATACAGTGATAATATTATTCACAAAAAGTAATAAGAAATTATGGTTCTACCTATACTAGGACTAGATGTAATCTACTTATTGTAATCAAAATGATAAATCATAAATAGGTTTCTATTAAAAATATAGCTAAATTTTGCAAAGGGTAACACCATTATATTATGGCTAATAGAACCATTAACCAACACTCTTTTTGTCATTTTTAATGTATCAAAAATATATTATAAAATCATTAAGTATATTCTAGTTGTATGGAAAATATCTCAGAGTATTAATGGACTCGTGTGTTTGTTCCAATTCAGATGTACTTATATAATATCATAGTATCAGGTGTGAAATATTGGTTATGTGAAGATGATATTCAAGGATGGCATTGTTACAACCCCAGTTTTGGGTTCTTTTGGTGAGAAATGTAATTTATCATATTAAAGATATTAGAACAAATAATGATATATTTTGTTTTGAATAAATGATTTTCATTTACAATAGCCTTGATGTTGTGTTGTGGGCTTTATTGGCTATTGGGCCCAATAACAAGGAAATTCAATTAATTAAGAATTCGAGAAAAGAAAGATGTGGAAAGCTCTAAAAGGCAAAAGAATGTAATATACAGAGGGATTTCGTGCTTCATGGGTTTCTTGTGTCCCAAGGAGTCCAAAGTTGCAAAGAAAAGCAATATGAAAAGAAAATATTAATTAAGTATTTCTTTATTAAGAAAGAAATTGAAAACAATGATAAAATGCGGAAAATAAGTGGAAAGAGGTATAATTGAGTTATCCTTGGTGGAATTTCGTATTCCAAGGATTCCTAATGATAAAAGGAATAGCAATGAGGAAAATAAAAGAGAAATAAAGAGAAATCCTCAAAAAAGAAATATTTTAATAAGAAATACACACGATAATGAAGTATAATGCATTTAGATGCATCTAGAAGGATAATAAGTATCCTTCAAAAAGGATTTCGAAATCTTAGGATTCTGGGAGGACTAAGGAGTCCAAGATACCAAGATGATGGCATAAGAAAGAGAAATTACCAAATAAATTGGTAATTATGAAGGATAACTTGCTTGTAATGGAAATACCCTTTTTCTTTAGAATTTGGGTTTCAAATTTGATACACGAGTGGATAATACCAACACAAAGTTTCCTGTAAAATTTGAGTGAAAAATGTTAAACAAAGAGAGAGAAATGATTTTCCCAAGATTCCATGTACAATTCCCTTTTTAATTCGTTTTTTTGGAATAAAGGAATAAGGGAGCAAGATCAGCCGTTGGATGCCCCGCGTTGTCCAGAGGACCACGAATCCAAGGGCAGCTGATCATCGCCCACCTTGTTTCACAGAAGGAAAGGGAGTGGGAAAGCAATCCGATTTTCTCAAGTTTGATGCTTTAACCTGAGGTGTGGATGAGTCCCTCACCTTCAGGAGTCCTTTTCGAAGTGTCTCAACCCAATTTTTGGGTAATTTCATGGAGGATCGAAGAAGTACCCAAATCCTCAAACACCTGTAAGAAGTCCTATATAAGGGGAACAGTCTGGGCTTCATGAGGGATTGCGAGATCCCTGCCCTCAAGTTCGGAGCAGTGCGACGGGTGTTCACATGCCCTCAATTGGACCAGAAACTTGTTCTTCCTCCTCGACTAGCCGCCGTCGTCGCCGAAGCAGCAACCGCTTGCTGGCGGTAGAAGAATAAAGCCAACCTACAATTGAGAGGTCGGGCAGGTTCGTGGTGAGCAGACGAAGCTCATGGACCAATTAGCTTGCTCGCTGGTGGAAGGCAACCCAAAGTCAACACCAAGGTTGACCGGAGGCTGGCGCTGGCTTGCGAGGTAGAAGGACGCGAGGTTGAAGATGAATAGAGAGAAAAGTCTCTCTTACCCCTAGCACGCGAGAAGGAGAACAGGGACAAAAGGGTAAAGGTCGAATCGAAGACCCTGATCGCTAGAAAAGAAAGTAGGAAGGACACGTGGCGCTCTTCCATTGGCCAAGAGGTAGATATTTTACAAAATCCGTAGTTAATTATTGGTAGCCCTGATGGAAACGTGTAATACATGAAAATTGATCAGAAAAAATGAGGAATGCAATAAAAATGTAATTGAAGACTAATTCTTCTTTCAATTCAAAAAGTATGTGAAGATGTTATCTTTAATGGTTTATCTATTAAAAGAACCCTAATCTTTATTGATTAATGATTTGAAAGGGTTATATGGATGATTAAAGTTGATCTTAACCTGTGGTTAATAAAAAGGGCACATTAGGAACAAAAAGGATGAAATTTACATGTAATTCGTTAATTTCGAGTTTAATGTGCATGAATAATTCTTTAATGGGCCTTGAAACCCTAATGTTGGTAATTAGGACTACTAATGGCTTTAATTATTTGATTTCATGCATAAAACTAAGTTTTCATGGTTATAAGATATTTCAAGCATTAAAGTTCCTAATTTGTGGATAAATACCCTAAATGTAGTAATTAGGGTTTTCTCATGAATAAAGAATAGAATTAATGGCAAATCAAGTTCATATGTGAATTGGACCATAATGAACTATGAATTGATGATAAATGCGTATAATGATCTTGACATAGATTAAAGGGATAAAAATGGTAGCTTTAATGAAAAAGAAGCTTAATTGATGATTAATGTGCATGTAATATGAAAATAGGGTTATATGTTGTTAAGATAACCTTAATGTTGAAGAATAGATGAGATAATTAGGGTTTGTGATCAATTGCGTTAAATTAGGGTTTAAAATAGTAAAAGATAAAGGGAAACCCTAATTGCAATGGAAACCCTAAAAGTGGACTAGAAACCCTAAGAAGCGAGCTAGATTTGATAGATCTTAATGACATGAGTAATAAAAGGAAATTGTATAATTGTTTCAGGATCTTATTGAATGCTTGCATGCTCATTGTTGTTTGGATTATTTCTGCACCTGAATCTACATATACAGGTATTTGGTTACGCTTATGATTATCTTGCATTAGTTTTCCAAGGATTTTATCGATGTTTATATCGTGGCTTGAATTAATTGTTGGATGAATTTAATTCATGCAAATTATAATGTGAATATGACTATCACATAAGAGATGTTCCTACTAGCTCAGATCTTGGTCCCCTCTGTGTCTTAATGGATGAGCTAGTATATGGCTCCCTAGAGGGTAGGTCCATCAGGTCGTGGAATGACTTAGTATATGGCTACCTAGAGGGTAGGTCCATCAAGTCACATTGAGTTAGATATTGGGCTACCTCCGGGTGGTGCCATGCGACTCTACCTTTATAGAGGTATTATATAAGTCCTTTATAGGGACAACACATAGTTGTGGATAGGTATGGATTGAGTAGTTTGTCTTAAAACGTAATATTGGTTGTTAAATGATTAATTGAATGATTACATTGTTAACATATTTGCATGATTATTGTTCCCCCCACATACCAGCTTCTTGCTGACCGACATTTTGTTTGTCGGTGTTTTAGGTATAAATGAAAAGAACAAATAGTAAAGTGGCATACGTGGAATTAAATGAAAAATAACGTGCACCGGAGGATTAGTTAGATTAGCTTCTTCATGGATAGAAGTTTAGAAATCCTAGTTTTTCCAAGGTAAGAAAAGTTTTATTTTATACCATTTTCAGTTTAGTTGGTAAAGTTTATTAATTGTTATTGATTATTTGTCGAACCTTTGATCCGAGTTATTAAATAACGGCTCTGATCTCTTGGTCTCCCTTAAGTGGGGGTTATCGGGAGACGGGGTCGTTACAATTGGTATCAGAGCATAGGTTCCTCAATTAATCTTTTATAATTATTAAATTTTACAAATTCTGTAGAAACCAAGGGAGTTATTAGAGGATTGTCTGAAAGACTGATGTGTCTAGAAAAGGATCACGTCCGGGGGCTGGTAATATTTTCCTCTGCACCGCTAGTTGGAATACGAGGACTCCCGGATCTGTGTGACTGCCTGACCAAAGTCTTAGGATATGAATCGAAATAAAATACCTTTAGGACTCTCTCATCTTGTTCATCCCTTTGCAACTCAAATTCTGATAAGGATCTTAAGGATTAGGGTTTCCTCTCTTCTCCTCACCCTCTTGAGGTATGTGTAAGGTTGATAAGGATTAAGGAATCCTCCACCAAATTAATAAAATGCATGCAAATAAGATGTCATGGATATAAGCTTAATAAAGAAATAGATACATGCTTAGGTCGTATGACATGAGTTGTCAGTGCCCTCAGGAGAGACCTGAGGATAGACCTCCTTGGCAGGAGGAGTAGAGAGAGTTACTCATGGAGGTAGAGATCTCCATTAAAAGTAGAGACCTAGCACATCCTTTGAGGATGATGGTAACCCTAACCCTAAGTGAAGGTTAGAGGGAGAGATTACGTGACGAGTTAGTTGTCTTGGTAGACCAGATGTTTGTATAGACATGCCTTGGATGTCATATGAGCCATGAGAGGGTAGATGGCCTAGAACCTTTGGCAACCCAATCCTGGGAGGGTCGTGCATGTTTGAGCGAAGGATAGATCCTTCATGGATGAAGTTAGAGAAGAACCTACAGAAACCCTATGAGCTTATGCAAGTAGGGTATAGTTTGCACCCAGAGTACATCAGTAATGTGAACAGTAGGTTAAAACTAAGGCCAGAAGGATATGACAGATGGCTTATGAGATAAGCATACCAATAATCTTATGCAAGACCCCGAGTAGGGAAGTTGGAAGTCTAAAACCCTGAGATTTGAGGAACCATGGGGAGTTGAGGATAATGCGACCTAAGTGGATGATAGTGGTTGCCTTATGCTTGACCCCTGGAGGTTGATGATATCTTGGTTGCCTTTAGAGGAGCCAAACCCTAGAGAGAGAGAGAGTGATGCTTCTGGTACCTATGTGCCTATGGTATAGGTGTTTAACTGCTAAGTGGAGACAAAGAGTGCCTTAGACCCTGAGGAGGTTTAAGTAACAAGTTGTGAGGCCTGGTACCTGGTTGGTTGTCCTTGAGGAGGACTCGACCCTGATGTGTTGCTCGAGTAGGAGGATGATAGGGAGAGCATGTCATGCCTTATACATGCTTGATTCTTGGTTAGGAGATTGAGCATGCAGTTGGACACCCAAAGGTGAACCTAGGCCTAATAGGGGAAGTGGTGTACCCGGTGCTCATGATGAGTTTTGAGTCTCTATAGTTTCGAGCATGGTACTCCTCATGTGCATAGGTAAAGGAAACCCCTTAAGTTAAGGGTATGGTTGATGAATCCCTCACAACTAAGTTGATGACATGGGAAGGTATAATCTTGATCTAACATTGAGGAAAGAGAACAAGCATGACCTAGCATGGTTCAGCAGGTGATCCTCTTGTGCCTTAATAGCTTGATAGTGTTAAGCATGCTCATATGGACGTAGACCCTAAACATAGGGACGGTTGTGAGCTTGTTGTCAAGAGTTGTAGTTTCCTCCCATCCTGGGAGAGGGACCCTTTTGTAGGGTGTATACCGGTTTTGTGGGTTTTGAGGTAACCTAAAGAGGTTGCATAGGATCTTGAGAAGCTAAGTCAGAAGTACGTAGTATGAGAATGAACCTATAGACCCATAGATAACCATCTCTATGTGCATGTGGATGTGTTACCATGGAGGTAACCGGTATGGGGTTTGACCAAGGTAGGCAAGTGGCCATGATCCCTATGAAAGGATGAAAGTCAGCTACGAATGCAGGAAGAGAGATGATGAATGCTTGGAAAGGTTCAAAGTTGGACATGTACTATAATAGAATCCTAAGTCTATCCTAGGGTCAGGTAGGGATAAGACCGATGGAAGAAGGAGTTGCCTAATTCCCTAGTTGCACATGACCATAAGGTTGGGAGGTAACAACTATCATTGTCTGAGGGCCATGGGTTAGGAGATTGATCACCTTCATGAACTCATGGGACCCAAAGGGCAGATGAGTAGGGCACTCTTTGATGCATGAGGGAAGAGGGATGACCCCAAAAGTGTCGGCACCCTATAGACCTAGAGGGGATGACCGAGGATTGTGTAGTAACCCAAGTAGGTTCGAGACCAGTTTTCCATGGATGTAACTTTGATATCGAGATGATTGTGATGTAGAGACATAAGTTGCATGTTTCAACTTAGAATTGAAGGTGTACTGGAGATGTGGGATGTATCATCTCTACTCTTGGAACAGGAAGAACTTTGTGTTTGGACGGCCGCCAAATGCTTATTTCCTCTTGTTATGGGAGGTAGAGATGGGATAGTACGCATTCCATACACCTAGGATAAAAGATGATGTGGGTTGGAACGTTGCTATGAGGTATGAGGACAAGAGATGATAACATACCTTGGTGGAGTGAATGATACATGGATGGTTTACAAACACTAAGAGAAGTAGTGTAGTCTGCTTAAGAGGATGTTTTATAAGGATCTATGTGGAATTTGCAAGTTAACCAAGGTTGAGTTTGATCACTAGGTGGATGAGCTCAGAGTTTCTTGATGAAGATAAACTTAGAGTTTGAGATGAGACAATAAGTATAATACTTGGAGGATGAAAGGCGATAATGAATGCTCTAATTGAGAAAAAGAGATAATTTTGACTAACACCCAGGTGTATCAATAGTGGTTAATCAAGTTAATGGTTGTTCAGTTGGCCAGCCTAGTCCTTGGGTGTTAAAGGATGGTTGTAGAACCTCGAATACACTTCCTCGGATAGGAAGGTAATGAAACCCTGATGAGAGTGGTTTAGGGTTTCTGAGGAATCAATCTTGAGGAATCATGATATATATATAGGAAATCATGATTTTAAGATCACCATACACAGTGAAACTATAAAGATGGTAAGTGATAATGACACTTTGGATGTGTAAAACAAAGTTTCATGTAGCATGTGGCCATGCAAGCTAGGAGGCGAAGGAAAAATGCCAGTAACCCAGTACATGGATATACAGTATAAAGAGTTCCCAAGAGGGAATGAGAGTTCATCACGGTGGATGTTGTGAGTCTTTGCCTGGACCAAGGAAGGTCGAGATCCAATATGGGTTATGGTAGATCACCTTACCTAGTTGACATGAGAAAGGAAGAGTACTGTCACGAGACAGATTTGGATGAACTATTTAAGAGAAAAAGATGGTTCGACCATACCATGATGCGAGTCCAGAAGTTCTTGGGTATGACCAAGGTTCACTTCCATAAGGTGGAAGTAGATACATGAAGAACTCAATAATAGTATAGTTTATCACCCCATACTAATTGAAAGTATGATCCAGACTAGAGGGTCTGATGAGAGCAGGTGTGCTCATTTAGGGTGATACATAGAGATAGTTCTTAAGATGTGATGTTAACCACCATAACCTTTATCGGGATGCAAGAAGTCTTATAGAGAGGTTGTGTCGGTCACCACTTCATTAAGGTGATGTTGGTGAAGGAGGCCTCGCGAAGGTCAGAATAGAACCATAGTGTGTGCAGATGAAGTCGCTTTGATAATGCAATGGCTGAGAGAGAGCCCAGAGGTGACATGAGTCACGAGCATATGCAAAGCAGACTGACATGTAGTTCACTATGGAGAGTATGTGATGTGAAAATCCGACCCCTCTAAGCTACAGCTGAGAAAGCTGAGTCCCCGATATATGGGTCCATTTGAGATGGATGGGTGGAGATGGTTGTGTTTAGCCTTGCCCCTCAGGATAACATGATGAATAATGTGTTCCATGAGTTCGATCTAGAGCACTATGTGAGGTACCCAAGCCGTGTGCCAAGCCTTGAACCTATTCGTCTTTTGAGAGGCTGAAATATCCTGAGTCACCTATGAGGGTACGATATACCAAGGTAAGAAAGAACTCAGATGGAAGAACATGAGATGATAAAGGTTCTTGGGAAGCACCATGGAAACGGTAAGGCCACATAGGAGCCATGATGGAGATATGAAAGGCTTATCCTGTTTGTTTGCTTGCTTGATGGAATTTTGAGGGCAAAATTCTTATAAGAGGGGAAGGATGTTACAACCCCAGTTTTGGGTTCTTTTGGTGAGAAATGTAATTTCTCATATTAAATATATTAGAACAAATAATGATATATTTTGTTTTGAATAAATGAGTTTCGTTTACAATAGCCTTGAGGTTGTGTTGTGGGCTTTATTGGCTATTGGGCCCAATAACAAGGAAATTCAATTAATTAAGAATTCGAGAAAAGAAAGATGTGGAAAGCTCTAAAAGGCAAAAGAATGTAATCAAAAGAGGGATTTCGTGCTTCATGGGTTCCTTGTGTCCCAAGGAGTCCAAAGTTGCAAAGAAAATCAATAAGAAAAGAAAAGATTAATTAAGTATTTCTTTATTAAGAAAGAAATTGAAAACAATGATAAAATGCGGAAAATAAGTGGAAAGAGGTATAATTGAGTTATCCTTGGTGGAATTTCGTATTCCAAGGATTCCTAATGATAAAAGGAATAACAATGAGGAAAATAAAAGAGAAATAAAGATAAATCCTCAAAAAAGAAATATTTCAATAAGAAATACACATGATAATGAAGTATAATGCATTTAGATGCATCTAGAAGGATAATAAGTATCCTTCAAAAAGGATTTCGAAATATTAGGATTCTGGGAGGGATAAGGAGTCCAAGATACCAAGATGATGGCATAATAAAGAGAAATTACCAAATAAATTGGTAATTATAAAGGATAACTTGCTTGCAATGGAAATACCCTTTTTCTTTAGAATTTGGGTTTCAAATTTGATACACGAGTGGATAATGCCAATACAAAGTTTCAAGTAAAATTTGAGTGAAAAATGTTAAACAAAGAGAGAGAAATGAATTTCCCAAGATTCCATGTACAATTCCCTTTTTAATTCGTTTTTTTGGAATAAAAGAATAAGGGAGCAAGATCAGCCGTTGGATGCCCCACGTGGTCCAGAGGACCACGAATCCAAGGGCAGTTGATCATCGCCCACCTTGTTTCATAGAAGGAAAGGGAGTGGGAAAGCAATCTGATTTTCTCAAGTTTGATGCTTTAACCTGAGGTGTGGATGAGTCCATCACCTTCAGGAGTCCTTTTCGAAGTATCTCGACCCAATTTTTGGGAAATTTCATGGAGGATCGGAGAAGTACCCAAATCCTCGAACACCTGTGAGAAGTCCTATATAAGGGGAACGGTCTGGGCTTCATGAAGGATTGTGAGAACCCTGCCCTCAAGTTCGGAGCAGTGCGACGGGTGTTCACATGCCCTCAATTGGACCAGAAACTTGTTCTTCCTCCTCGACTAGCCGCCGTCGTCGCCGGAGCAGCAACCGCTTGCTGGCGGTAGAAGAATAAAGCCAACCTACAATTGAGAGGTTGGGCAGGTTCATGGTGAGCAGATGAAGCTCATGGACCAATTAGCTTGCTCGCTGGTGGAAGGCAACCCAAAGTCAACACCAAGGTTGACCGGAGGCTGGCGCTGGCTCGCGAGGTAGAAGGACGCGAGGTTGAAGATGAATAGAGAGAAAAGTCTCTCTTACCCCTGGCACGCGAGAAGGAGAATAGGGACAAAAGGGTAAAGGCCGGATCGAAGACCCTGATCGCTAGAAAAGAAAGTAGGAAGGACACGTGGCGCTCTTCCATTGGCCAAGAGGTAGATATTTTACAAAATCCGTAGTTAATTATTGGTAGCCCTGATGGAAACGTATAATACATGAAAATTGACCAGAAAAAAATGAGGAATGCAATAAAAATGTAATTGAAGACTAATTCTGCTTTCAATTCAAAAAGTATGTGAAGATGTTATCTTTAATGGTTTATCTATTAAAAGAACCCTAATCTTTATTGATTAATGATTTGAAAGGGTTATATGGATGATTAAAGTTGATCTTAACCTTTGGTTAATAAAAAGGGCACATTAGGAACAAAAAGGATGAAATTTACATTTAATTAGTTAATTTCGAGTTTCATGTGCATGAATATTTCTTTAATAGGCCTTGAAACCCTAATGTTGGTAATTAGGACTACTAATGGCTTTAATTATTCGATTTCATGCATAAAACTAAGTTTTCATGGTTATAAGCTATTTCAAGCATTAAAGTTCCTAATTTGTGGATAAATACCCTAAATGTAGTAATTAGGGTTTTCTCATGAATAAAGAATAGAATTAATGGCAAATCAAGTTCATATGTGAATTGGACCATAATGAACTATGAATTGATGATAAATGCGTATAATGATCTTGACATAGATTAAAGGGATAAAAATGGTAGCTTTAATGAAAAAGAAGCTTAATTGATGATTAATGTGCCTGTAATATGAAAATAGGGTTATATGTTGTTAAGATAACCTTAATGTTGAAGAATAGACGAGATAATTAGGGTTTGTGATCAATTGCGTTAAATTAGGGTTTAAAATAGTAAAAGATGAAGGGAAACCCTAATTGCAATGGAAACCCTATAAGTGGACTAGAAACCCTAAGAAGTGAGCTAGATTTGATAGATCTTAATGACATGAGTAATAAAAGGAAATTGTATAATTGTTTCAGGATCTTATTGAATGCTTGCATGCTCATTTTTGTTTGGATTATTTCTGCACCTGAATCTACATGTACATGTATGTGGTTACGCTTATGATTATCTCGCATTAGTTTTCTGAGGATTTTATCGATGTTTATATCGTGGCTTGAATTAATTGTTAGATGAATTTAATTCATGCAAATTATAATGTGAATATGACTATCACATAAGAGATGTGCCTACTAGCTCAGATCCTGGTCCCCTCTGTGTCTTAATGGCTGACCTAGTATATGGCTACCTAGAGGGTAGGTCCATCAGGTCGTGGAATGACTTAGTATATGGCTACCTAGAGGGTAGGTCCATCAAGTCACATTGAGTTAGATATTGGGCTACCTCCGGGTGGTGCCATGCGACTCTACCTTTATAGAGGTATTATGTAAGTCCTTTACAGGGACAACACAGAATTGTGGATAGGTATGGATTGAGTAGTTTGGCTTAAAATGTAATCTTGGTTGTTAAATGATTAATTGAATGATTACATTATTAACATATTTGCATGATTATTGTTCCCCCCACATACCAGCTTCTTGCTGACCGACGTTTTGTTTGTCGGCGTTTTAGGTATAAATGAAAAGAACAAACAGTAAAGTGGCATACATGTAATTAAATGAAAAATAACGTGCACCGGAGGATTAGTTAGATTAGCTTCTTCATAGATAGAAGTTTAGAAATCCAATTTTTTCCAAGGTAAGAAAAGTTTTATTTTATACCATTTTTAGTTTAGTTGGTAAAGTTTATTAATTGTTATTGATTATTTGTCGAACCTTTGATCCGGGTTATTAAATAACGGCTCTGATCTCTTGGTCTCCCTTAAGTGGGGGTTACTGGGAGACGAGGTCGCTACAGGCATGATACTTAAGAATCAAATGAGCACTATTTTTTGTTGGCAAGAAAAATAGGAAAAATTGTATTTAATATTGTCATAAGAAAAGACTTGGGTACAACTCATGTTTGTCCGCTACATCTAAAAAAATAAAATATTTTTTTTGTATGTTATGAGAAAATAGAATAATATTTTTAAGACATCCCCTTTTTCTTGGCCCTCTTCTAACTAGTTCGCTAGTTGCCATTCTTGCTACACTATAATTTAAAACAAGGTCTCTGAAAAGAAAGAGAAGCAAAAAAAATGGTCTATATCTCTAGGCTATGAGAGAAAAGGGTTTAGCAACCTAAAAAGCCTCCTAGCACCTTGTGGGCTAAGTATATCATATTTATGATTTTGGTTATGGTTGTGTGGCTATGGAATCTAGTGGTCTATCCCCTTCTTTCCCTCACCCTCTACAATCCCACACACTCATATGATACCTATCAGAATACATGCACTAATTGTTGCTACTAGGTATGGCCCTGGGTGGTTGACTATGGCCTCTAGCCCATCCTCCCTTTAGGATCTAGTAAGCTCATACAATATTTGCGAGATGAGGAATCTCGACGTCACTTGAAATATCATGATGACATGTCATTAGTTTGCTCTATATGTGATGGTCCATTTCCAATAGAGGCATCAATTTATAATATCAGATACACTTGTCCAACAAATAATGTATGGTTACATATTACATAATTCATTAATTAACTAATCATATAAAGCACAAGTTTATGAGAAGGTAGTTTGCCAAACAGTTGTGTTGCTACCCAAAAAATCTAAGACAAATTCTAGACACATCCCTTTGAGATAACATGAACTATGTTATATACAACCAACTATCCATCAAGGTATATACATTAAATGTCTATTACTAGTTTTGAAACAATATAAGCAGTATAAGAATTTACCCATTACCACACAAGTTATATGAACTAAATGATCTATTATAGCAAAGAAATTAATAGAAATATGCATATGTAACTTATTCAGTAGTCTTATTTAAAAAATATTGGTATAATGTATATATGACTAGTTTGTAAAGTAAAGAATAAAGTCCGATAAGAGGAAGTAAACAAGCTAGAGCTACTATTTCGGATCAATTGACTTTTCAGCAATTCCCAGAGTTTACAATCTAGGAAAAAAATATAATCTCACATTAATATGCACTAATACGTGTCTACACTAAATTCTTGCAGCAACACCCATAGTTAGAGGTTTAACCTACTAGACATCACAATAAATTGCCAAAAGCTATCAATAATGACACATGATGTGGTTCACAAAGTACTTCATTTTTAGGATATTATCACTCACTAAATTTGGTACTATTTTTTTTGTAAAGAACAAGACATGAGTACAAGCAAGAAGAGAAAAGATAGATCCCACAAACTTATGGTTATCAAAAGAGAGATAGTGTAAAAAAGCTATCTCGTTTGAGATTGAACTCATTTTTTATATATTGCAGTTCATTATAATGTTGTCATAGGTAGATTTCCTAAGCTTGAAAGAGTTTCCAGAATAATATAAACAATATAGTATTTTCTCAAGACACACATTTACGCAAACACTCTTCTTTTGGTGTAAGAGCTCACTTTCTTTTTTGTACTTTTTTGTAAAACTATACAAATGTTTGTTTCTCGAAGGAGTTCATATGAATAATAGTATGAATCACTGTTAGATTAATATAGAAAACAAAACATCCAAAATATAAACAAGAAGGAGGGGATTATCTATAAAAGAACAAAGAATCCGCAAGATGCAGACAACACATGTACATCAATACATGACATCTTTTTTAGAGTATTAAGATAAAAAACTTAAGAGATAGAACCTAGGACCCAGATCCATTTAAAACCACCTACTGATCATGATTATGAATGAACCAACTAAGAGTCGTGACTTTTAGCAAATTAACAATTTAAACGTGCATTCCTAAGTTAGCATTCAGGCCTTCTAGTAAAAAGAAAAGTTTGATGCTCTTACTTTCACAAAGCAAATAGGTCACATGGGCCAGATTAATATTATAAGAAACCTCAACACAATAGATCCATAATTACATTTTGAAAAAATTGAGTTTCATAAAAGTAAAATAGAAAGCTAAAAAAAGACAGAAAGACTACCAAAAGAAGCTTAAAAGTTGTAAGAAACATCAAGTTGACAGATCCCTTCAAAAAACATCAACTCGACAGGTCCCTTGAAAAAAATTTCTAGCTAAGAAATCAAGGGATATATAAAGCAAGTTCTAGCATACTTATGATCATAGCTGGAAATCGTTAGCTAACATCCATAACAAAAGAAGCCACTAAATCTCGTGTATTCCAACTTCATAATAGTGTATGTATAAATGAGAAAGATCTACTGCTCTTACTTTTACAAAAATATTCAAATCTACATATTTTTATAATAGATAATTGACTGTCTTATGATCAAAGCAACACATAAATATCTAAAATGATAACTTAGACAATAACATGATATGAGGAGCTAATTTCAAATAAACTTGAATCTTGTGCTTCCCAAAATTTCTCTTCAAACTACTAACACGGTGAAGATGTCTCGCCAAACAGACCTGTCCCGCAAGAGCTAATTTTCTAAACCTGATATGGACATATGAAGACCTCTGATCTGCAGGCATGTTGGGCTGCCACTACAAAAATCATTCTTAATTAAAGGATATAGCCAAAGAACATATTTAAGATCATAGGGACAAAAAGAAACATTGAAAGCTTTTACCTTCTATCGCCGCAATGAATGCATTCCCCAAAAACACCTACCTCTTGTCACTGAATGTGAACCTATTTTCTGTTCGCTATCTAACTTACATGATAGAAGTTCTGACCTCTATTGCCCTAATTGTTCCTAACCAAAATAGTTGCTAGATGAATTGTGGGATTCTTGGGGTTTGGGAACTTTTAGAAGGAAAAAATATGGGTTGTCTGGAGAACTGGAAGAGGGAGAAGTTTGGCCAGGAAGATAGAGTGGAGGAGTGGTGGCCAGAAAGAGCGAGACCAGGTGTGATGGTTGTGAGGGCATCAAGTTGTTGCGCAGAGTCATCAGTTTGAGGCGTCATGTGGGAGCGGAGCGGCGTGAAGAATAGGGCTGTTGTGGGGCGTCACACAAAAAATGGGGTTGTTGCACGGAGGTATCACACCCCTCTGTTATGCTTTGCCTTATTTTTTTTCTTTAACTAGACTAATAAATTTACATGCTCTATAAAGAGTGAGTAAAAAAGTGTGTTTATTTAAGTCCATGTGTTGTAGTGTGTGGAGAATGTCTTTCATCTTCTTTTTGCACTAGGATATAACTACAAAATTTATTATTCATTTAATTAATTGTTTCAGTCTCATCTCCAACATGGATTTATCCACTAAAGATAAGAGAATACCTTTAGTGAAAGGATCGGTTGTATTTTCTTTAGTATCGAC
Organism: Alisma plantago-aquatica; assembly: GCA_963693085.1. Lineage (NCBI taxonomy): Eukaryota > Viridiplantae > Streptophyta > Magnoliopsida > Alismatales > Alismataceae > Alisma > Alisma plantago-aquatica. The sequence continues at coordinate 1,903,268,456 of OY856409.1, read as the reverse complement.
GTAGTCCACAACCAGGATCCCATTAGACACTAACTCCCTTATAGGCTTCAGTCCGACTTGGATGTGTCTACGTTTTTTTATTGTACTTGATACTCTTTATCTTAGCAATAGTTGTAGTGCTGTCACAGTGAACTGAAATTGAAATTGCAGGAAGCAGCTTCTTTACCATAGGTAAACTGGACATAAATCCATGTAGCCATTCAATTTCCAATCCAATTTTATCTAAAGCACACAACTCTGCCTCAAAAGTAGACAGAGACAATATGGTATGTTTTTTAGACTTCCAGGAAACAGCTCCTCCTAACAAGAATACATATCTTGAGACATCATTGCTCCCAGAGTTCATGACAATCCAGCTTGAATCATTATATCCTTCGACTACAGAAGGATATTTACCATAACATAGCTCAAGGGAACAAGTTCCCGTGAAATACCTCAAAACTATGTCAAGAGCTTCCCAATGGGTCTTGTCGGGATAACTAGTGTATCAACTTAACTTGCTCACAGCAAATGTAATGTCTAGACGTATGTAGTTCATAAGATACATCAAACTTTTGATCATCTGAGAGTATCGTAATTGTGACACTGGAATCCCAGTCTCATTCTTGAACAAGGCCTTGGATAAATTTAAAATTTATAAGAAAGAAGTTGAAACTCAAACTGGAAAAGTACTTAAATGATTTAGGTCTGACAGGGGAGGAGAGTATACCTCAAATTTGTTTTTGAAATTTTTCCAATTACATGGTATAGTTCATGAGGATACTGCTCCGTATTCACCACAATCTAATGGGATAGCTGAACGTAAAAATTGAACCCTTATAGATATGGTAAATTCTTTACTCTAAACCTCAAGTCTACCAAACTTTATGTGGGGGCGAATCTTTGAATATGGCTTGCCATATTCTGAATAGAGTTCCCAAAAAACATGTAGAGAGTAGTCCATTTGAGTTATGGAGAGGAAGAAAACCGAGTCTCAAATACCTTCGAGTGGGGGGGGGGTGTCTTGCTAAGGTACTTGTCCCTAAACACAAAAGGAAGAAATTGGGACCGAAAATGATTAATATCATATTCTTGGGGTATGTAGAGACAAGTTATGCCTACATATTCTTGATTGTAATATCTAATATCTCAAGATTTGAGGTCCATCTAATTGTGAAATTATGTTGCTACATTCTTTGAGGATGTGTTTCTCATGAAATCTGGTGTGCCCAATGAAGTATCTCAAGAGGATTCATTCACCACAGGTTCCATTACCGAGTACGTGGAAAGGATGAAAAATGTAGGGGGTGACTCAGAACAAGCTATTTCTGAATCTGATGATTCTGATGAAATAGTTGAACAAGGAGAAGTAAAAGGTCTAGGACATCCAAAGACTATGAAAGTGAGTTTCTCACTTACAATGTTGAGGATGATCCTGTAACTTTCCAACAAGCTATGGAATCTCCAGAAGCTAAGTTTTGGACAAAAGTCGTTAATGATGAAATCCAAGAAATTCTCTTGAATGGGACTTGGGAATTGGTGGATTTGCCTCCTGGATGTTCTGCAGTTAGATGAAAATGGATCTTTAAGAAGAAACTGAATGCAGACGGGACAATCAATAAGTATAAGACTAGATTAGTTTCTAAGGGATACACACAGAGAGAAGGAATAGATTACTTTGATACATATTCCCATGTTTCCCGTATGACCACAATCCGAGTGCTTATAGCATTGACTTTCATTTGTAATCTCTGTATCTATCATATGCATGTGAAGACCACATTCTTACACAGTGATCTTTAGGAAGAGATATATATGGAATAACCTGAGGGATTTGTGGGTCACGGGAATGAGTCCAAAGTGTGTAAATGTGTTAAGTCGTTATATGGCTTGAAACAAGCCCCTAAGCAATGGCATGAGAAGTTTGATTCTGTGATCATCATTTGGTTTTGTTTCTAATGAATTTGATAAGTGTCTTTACTGCAAAATCGTCAATGATGGATTCATTTTATAATGTTTATATGTCGATGATATCCTGCATTTGGGTTCTGATAAGAAAGTAGTAAATGAGATACAATCATTCTTATGTAGCAAGTTTGAGATGAAAGATATGAGTGACACTGATGTAATTCTAGGGATTAAAATCATAAAGTCTATTGATGGTATAACTCTCTCTCAGTCTCACTATGTTGAGAAGATACTGGAGAGGTTTGAGTACACATCATGTAAACCTAATAAGAATCCATATGATTCATCCAAGGCCTTGTTCAAGAATGATATTGGGGTTCCAGTGTCTCAATTATGATACTCTATGATTATTCAAAGTTTGATGTATCTTATAAACTGCACACGTACATACATTGTGTTTGTTGTTAGCAAGTTAAGTAGATACACTAGTTGTCCCGACAAGACCCATTATGAAGCTCTTGACATAGTTTTAAGATATTTCAAGGGAACTTGTTTTCTTGGGTTGCATTATGGTAAACATCCTTCTGTAGTCGAAGGATATAGTGATGCAAGCTGGATTGCCATAAATTTTGGGAGCAATGGTGTCTCAGGATATGTATTCCTATTAGGAGGAGGAGTTGTTTCCCAGAGGTCTAAGAAGCATACCATATTGTCTCGGTCTACTTTTGAGGCGGAGTTGTGTTCTTTAGATGATACTGGATTTGAAGTTGAATGGCTACATGAACTTATGTCTAGTTTATTTATGATAAAGAAGCTACTTCCTGCAATTTTAGTTCACTGTGATACCTCTACAACTATTGCTAAGATAAAGAGTTCAAAGTACAATCAAAACAGCATAGACACATCCTAGTCAAACTCAAGTCTATAAGGGAGTTAGTGTCTAATGGGGTCATGACTGTGGACTACGTAGGTACCAAAGTGAATACAACTGATCCTTTCACTAAAGGTCTCTCCTAGGCTTTAGTGGAAAAATCCAGGTTGGGGATAGGACTGAAACCCCTCATTATTTACAGGCAGTAGCAACCCAACTCAATAGAGTAGAGATCCCATAAATTGGGTTTAATGTGGTAATAACAAGCTATCAGGTGAATTGGATGACATTATGTAATTACTTTGATGCTTCATGTATCTGTGTGTTTATCCCCTGGGAAACTTGCAACTGTCATGAGTGCAAGTTAGAAAGAGATTAGTCTTTGAATGGTATCAAGTCTTAGGATAGGATGTTAGCAGTACATCCTAAGAAACTCCAACTAAATGATTGATGTTGTGTAGGCCATAACAGGAGAATTGGGTTATTCTTTGTTATCAATCATGACATAAAATTTTATATGCAGTCTTAATGCATTGTTTTCTTTTCTATCATGTCTTTATTGTGTTGTTATCAACCTATACTCTTGCACTCCAGGTTCAGGTTCAAGACTTTTGTTCACCTAGTTCCTACGGGGGACACAGTTGGATAACTTTGGCAGATTCAAACCGAAAGGTATCTGCTGAAAGTACAGTATGGAGGACTGAATGGTAAAGCTCACTACACATTAGACTTTGTAGGGGCTTGTTAGAGATATGGCTGATACAACCATATTTCTATCATGGGTTAAGCCCAATGTAGTGCAGCTAGTATATGTGAGAGAGGTAGTTTTGTCTCTAGTATAAATGGAAAAGAAGTTTTATCCCACATTGCTCACTCCTAGAACTTTTGTGGACCTTATATCTAGGATCACATGGGACACTAGTGTCCAAAGGTCCTACAAGGAGGGCATGCTCACCTCCTTGGTGGGTATGGTGACCACAACACACACGCACGTGTGCGCACCACACCACGCCACGCCTCGCCTCACTTGGCCGGGCCGGGCACGGGCACGGGCTCGGGCTTGTGGCTTGTGTCTTGTGGCTTGTGGATTGTGGATTATGGAGAATGTCTTCGTCTTCTTTTGGCACTAGGATACAACTACATAATTAATTATTTGTTTAATTAATTATTTCTTTCCTAATCAGATTTATTAATCCTAACTAAAAAGTGCCTCTTTTACGGAATTTTCCGCAATGTGTACAAGAGCAACCGAGTGGTCGCGTCTTAACAGAAATAGGATTGTTGGGGTGTGTAAGGGTATAAATAGGCCTCCGGTCATTAGGGTTAAACACATCTTTCGAACACACAACCGTCAGTCGCTCAAGTGCGTGTTGGCTAACCTTATAGCCGTACTTTTTCTGTCGTTGTGGCTTCTGTGGTGTTACACGGGGATCTTCTCCTGGACGTAGCAAGTTCGTCCATCGTTTCTTTCCAAGGCGCAACCTGTCAGGCGGTGATTCCTGCAGTTGTTGAGCTACACTGGTAGTGCACTGGTTCATCTGCATCGTTCATCATCAACACGAACGAGACATCTCTTCTTCATGTTCGTACTGGGTCGACTGGAAGAATGGCGCCTATCCAGAATGGTTGCAAGACGTTGATTTCTTTAAATATATCGTGTTCATTTTTCAACAAACGACCTGCTTTGATCGTGACCATATTTACTTTTGTTCTCCTACGTTGATTTATTCTACGTTTTGTTATTTGGATCGGCCTAAACTATTAACCTAAATTGCACATGTCGTTGCATGTAACGACGTAATTCAAAATTAAGAACAAGTACAAAGAGTGAGCCCATGAGGTAGAGGCTGCCTTGCGTGAACTGTGTGGTGCTGGCCAGGTGTTTGCAAAGGAATCGCGTTGGTTGCTACTGGCTACCTTCTTCCGTATGTCTTCTCTATATATGCACTCTCGGGTCGTTATCATTGCGAAATCTGGACAGTTTATAGGGTTTGTGAAGAGCTAGTCGCGGCCATGAACTTCTCAACAGATGCAATATGCATGAAGTCCACATGCCAATGTTCGGTCGGCTTTCGCCTATTGGTGAAAATTCCCACACATAGAAAGATAATTGGGAGGCAGAAACCAAGTATTATGAACATCATCTTGGTATAGTCAATTCGGGAAGGCTCCCAGGTTCAATACTTTAGTTAGAGCCCAGACCCTGCCTCGTATGAACCTGAGTTCAATATGGACTCCGTCACTGCTTGGGAGTGGAATCCCACTTCTGTCTTTGTGAAGCTGATGTTCCACTTTGTCGTTTGTAAGCTGAAGTCAGTTTCGTCTAGTCCAAGACAGGTTTGGGTTCGGTTTTGCTCGTGTCCAATAATTTTGGAAATTCGTTTGCACTCTGGTTTAGTCAAAACTAGTCAAATAGTGAATCGTTTGTTATTTGAAAAGATCTTTAAATATGAAGTAATAATATGTCAAAAGTATAAACATATCACATAAAATAGTAGCAGCATATCACATAAAACACTAGTAGCACAAATATTCGATATTAATGATATATAATTTTTATAAGTAATTATCATTATCTAAATTTCACTAGTGAAGTTGAATATCAAAAAGGTTCTGATTACGGTCTAAGCAGGATTGGTCCTGTTTTGAAGGTTTTCCTTGAAGCCTTTATTTTTTTATATAAATATTATCTTTAGTCCGATCCAGTTTCTGATGCTCACCCTTGATTATATATACGTATGGAGAAAAAAGAGTGACACTTCTATAAATGAAAAGATCCACTGTTGTCACTCTAGATCCTCAGCGTGAGATGGGATAGTGAGTGGTTTTTTTTATTTGTGGAGGCAAGTTGTGTTATAGACGACGATTTCTGCTTTAGTAGTTAATATTTTACTAGATCTGCTATTTATTACCTTTCCAATTTAGGCAGTATATATGGTTCTATCTTTCTCTCTGTAACACACTTTTATGGTTTTCATGTGTTTATATATATTGTTTTCTTCATCATAATATGGTGTGAGAAAACTTCCCCCACAGATAGGAGAGCACTGAAACGGATGAGAGATCCACCACCACATTACAGTAAGGAGAACTTGTTTGATTTTCAAACTTGCACATTGGGTACGTCAATCCCCTACACATTGTATACACACATATAAAATATACCAATACTACAACTACAGAGGAATAATTTATGTAGGCTTAGATTATTAATATCCATTGTAATCAGAATACACAAGGTATAGGTATGGGTTACTTTGTATTTAAAAAATATACTCATATACGAATGATAGTAGGATTTAAACCCTAAAGTTCTCTAATTAGAGTATGTTGTTTAATAGTAACTCATGTAACACATATCCTTGATCCTAGTTTAGCAAAATTGAGCTAATGATTTATAGAGAGAAAATGATATGATCTGGCCTAATTTGGAAGAACAAATTACCCACACATACATGTTACCTAGACATCCTGGACTTATGTATCTAAACATGGATATTATAACTATAACATGTAAGTAATTATTCATATGTCCAATTAATAAGATTAAAAACCCTAATCTATAATTAGGTGATCAAGACCATGATAAGACCAATATTTTTTTTTGAAAATAACTCAATATCATTAAAAATAGGCCATACGACATCTACAAGATAGAGATCTCTCATCAACTAACCAAGCAGCAACTCCTTTTGCAGAAAGACATAGCACAAGACTCAGATTGGGATGTGATAGGTAAATTTATGTACCGTCCAAGACCAATATGAAAATATGTAATACGAATGTATTCAAAAGTTTACTTTAGTTTTCCTAACATACATATGTGTTCCTGGGACGAGAACTTAACTTTGTGGACCAAGTATATCAGTTGGGTTAATCATTAGCTATGATGATAAGGTATGTACATCTTGTATTTTATTTTGGACATTATTTGACTGAAATATATATTCATTTAATGGGGCATCTTTTGAACTGTTAATTATAATCAAACTCCAATTGTTTGGACATTTATATCTTTCCTGCTCTTAATTCAATATATTCATTTGTTTGTTGAAACACTTTGTTTGTGATGGGTTCTTGGACCCCTCCTTCTATGATTGTCACTTATGTGAAATTGACTAAAATGCTAGTCTTGCTTCTCTATTTATGCATGCTACATATTTGACTAGAATATCTAGAATAGTGGTACTTATGTACAACCATATTTATAGAGGGCATGCTTATTTCGCCCAGGGTGTGTATTTCCACCATTATTTATTTCAGGTCATGTCTCATGGTGTTATGTTTTAGGTATATTTAGTGTACATTGTCATGCATACAAAAGTTATTATTTATATTGAGATTATTGATAACTTTTATGGCAAGGCAGTTTATTCTCCTTCTTGTAATCTAGTTTCTTATATGCCTCATTTCTCTTCTCATAATTCTTCTGATCTTACCTAGTTGAGGATACCCCCATTTGTGGGAACGTCTCTTTTGCTCTTTCAACCCAATATAATGCCCAAAGTGTTATATATATGTATGTACTCATCCTTTGTTGACCTACATGTTTTTGCTTCCTATTTTGTGGGTGATGTTCCCTTCCACTCAGGTGTAGGTACATTAGAAGACAAGGATGCATGAATACCATACAAAGGGTTGAGATATAAGGATAGCTTGGAATGAACGGGTTGTCCTCTACAATGGGTCGTACATGTTATTCGATTTACTAGATGTGTACCTTTTTATTTTTCTATACCATCTTTTTATGGTGAGGAACAATTGTATAATGATACACTTTGTAACTTTAATATAATTTTGTGTTCGATACTTATAAACTTCTTGCTCTGATATATATACCATTTGATAAATGAATGAAATTCCTCCTTTCCTTCTTATTTGGAATTGGATGAACATATTCTTCGATTCATTGAAGAGTAGATCTCCTATCAGGTCCTACTCTTTAAAAAATGGTATCAGATTCTAAGCAGTTGGTAACTTTACTATTTCAAATTATCCTAAGTTGACTCTTAATTATATAGGTGAACCTTAGAGGTTATTAACATACTTATTTCCTAATAGTGAAATGTCAATTAGGCTTTTCAATCCCTGTCTAGATTGGTCACTACTACTCCCAACCCATTGTTGTGGATTAGGCTTCGTTTTTGGGTACCCTAATTACCCCTACCTTCTCCATGGAAGTAGAATTTACCTATGTATAAGTTGGGAGGCTAGTTCAACTACTATGGAGTTAGGTTGACTTAAACACACCTGGCTAGGCTTAATCCTTGCTCCCACCTTAACCCATTCCCTCTATTCTTTTCTGGCATGTCTCGAATATGTACACTTTAGAACAGAGTATGCATCGCTAACAAACATAGACCATGTCCTAAGTTTTATGATATCCCATCAATGCTAAGTGATAATCTAAAATAGATATGTTGTGGCTAGACATGCCTTGGATTTTACATGGAGCATGCCCACATAGCTCTATCCTAATCCTTCTAGATAAGAATTGGATACCACCCTCATTGAGCTCAATATGCCTCACACATGAGTTTTGATTGATGAAAGATATAAGTTTCAATAAGTGTTCACCTATCTCATCTCCAATAGTGTATGTAGTCATATGGGAATTAAAATGAGTGACTACACTATATAGGTTAACTTATCTTGTGAATGCACTATGGTCGTAAACTAGCTATTGATGGGAAAATCCTAAATCTCTTCCTATAATGTTGGATAATATTATGACTCCCTTAGGTTTCAAGATGAGGAAGTGTGACATGGAGAATGGTAGATGTCATGATTTATTAGGGTTTGGTAGAAGTTGACCATGCATAATAAGAAAAATTTTCTCCCTCTTATACTTAGATATTTGAAAGGTATTCATATGTCCTTTAGGTGTTAGAAGAATTACACCCTTCTATAGAACTAAGTGATGTTGGAATAATAGTACTTATATTGTGTTGTCGAATGTGGTTGACTTGGTTCCCAGATCGATTTTGGTGTCAATTTTATATTTTTATTACAAAGATTTTATCACTAAACTTATTTTCATTATTAGCTTATATGTATAACAAGATGAACTTTCTGAACAATGGTTTTTGGAACCAAGTCACCACCACAAGGAAGTCTGTGTGGTAGAGAATACATTCTAGTGATGAAAATCTTGACCGATCAAACATGAGACCCTAGGCCTATTGTGAAGTAGTGAGTACTAAGAATAAATTTTGGATATATAAGACCTAGTAGATCCACCATGTTGCCCTGTAGATAAATTATAGATTAACCCTTTTAAGGGGTGTAGCCTTATATGCCTAGGAGTGTAACTAACTTAAGGAATAATCATAATAAATAGTGGTTGTAATAAGTAATGCATGAGTAATATTATCATATTAAGGTCATAGGCTTGTATCAACAACCTAATCAAGGTAGATGGGTAAGCCATACAAATTTTACTCCATGGAAATTACTTAGTTAAAATAAGTTTTAAATTATCTTTCCTTATCCAAATAGTGAATATAAGTAAGGTAGGCTAAAAAAATCATGACAAGTGGAGAGTGAAATCACATAATGATGAATCAACTCTATTAAGACAACAATAGGTTTTGGGGTAATTTCCCTAGCTTAGCATCTTACATGAGGAGACTAGTGGAAACTTGATGCATGGAGTGGTATAGTTTCATCTTGGGTTTGGACTATAGGTGTGACATGGGGTGATGTATAATAGTCCACTACATTAAGTGTATTTGAAACTTTGGAATGGTTTAGAAGTATGACTCAATACACCAAGTTACTGGTGGATGGACTTTGGGGATGAAATCCTCTTTAAGGGGTGGAGTGTTATAACATACCCAAATCTAGATTACCTAATCCAACCCTCTCATTTTATTATGGGTTTTTTTGTAAAATAAATAATAGTTCCCTTCTAATTCAAGACATACTCGAATGAACTATTGTCAAATAAAAATATGTATAATAAAAAATCCTTTTACATTAAGTTTGAGAATTTACCAACTAATTTATTTTCTTAATATGGTTAACTATATAAATCCACTTATTGACAGTTTTGACCTTGAGTTGATATCATAGAACCCATATAAGTTTAGTACATAAAAGAAAATAAAAATAATATTTTATAACAAATTGAGTTAAAAATGATAATAAATATGCTAAATGCACAATTATCACCCCATAGAGAAATAAAATACCAACATTTTCAAAATTAAATTCTAACTTTAAAATTGGATTCCTCACATCCTAATTAGTCTTTTTGGACAATTTCAAGTTGTTTGGGTGTTGTGTTGTCTCTCAATTTGATCTAGGAAAGAAATGAACAAAATCACTTAAGTTTGTAATCAAATATGATAATTACATTCATTTTCCATCAACTTATCTCTCCCCCAGGTTACGTGGTTGATGCCCTCCAACATCATCCCCTTATACAACAACGGTGCACTCTGTGATCATTCTTCTTTTTCCCCTTGACATGTTCAACACACCTCCCGCTTCTCCTCCTCTTCTGATCCTCCCCCTCTTCCTTATTTTTTCCTCATCTAGCTTCTCCTCTCCAAGCTCTAGATTTCCCTAGACACCCCCTCCCTTCCTTCTTATTTTTCTCTCTGACATTCCCTCATTGTTTTGAGCTCTACAGACCTTCCTCTTCCTTCCTTGCTTTCTCCCTCTCTTTCTCTTCCCAACTGAACCCAAGACTCTATCCATGTATTCTAACTCCTCTCCCTACACCTAGAAGCGGCAGCAGCAGGAAGACGACACTACATTAGTGGCTACGGAGGACCTTATGATGCCCATAGGCGACGATCTCAGCTCTGCAAATCAAGGTCTCGTCGATGTCCTCTCTAGTGTGCCACCACCTTCCTCTTCCTAATTGTGTCCGACCATCAGGGCAGGCACACTTGTCATCATCCTTTCCCTCTACCACAGGATTCATCTACTTGTAGGTCAAATAGTCGCACATGTGGTCTACAACCCTGCAAGAGACCTCAGTGTTTCTTCTCTAATGCTTCTCTCACCCTTACACCTTAGACACCCTAGCTATCCTTGCTTTCTCTTATCTAAAACTAACTATCGTCAGTGTGAGCAGACCACTTGCTATTTCAGTGGCCACCACTAGCTCAAGCTACCACCTCTCCAATAGGGTTGTCGACCTCAAGACCAAATCTAGCCACTATCCTATTCTCTCCCTCCCTTCGTTGGAATGCCATTGACCTATATTATGGTGCAGGTGTCGCAGACACCAGAGTGGATGATACCTCCTTCCACATTCCCACATCCATGCATCTCCTCTCCTTGCCCAATCGTAGATAGTTGTCTTCACTTCTTTTTTACATGCTCTGACAAACATTTGTGGCTACTAGGTGTTGAGGCTGGCGGCTTGACCCAACCCAACCATTATCGATCATTAACAAAAACACTATGATCCCATCTCTTACCTGAATCATCTCATTCCTTGATTAAGACACCAATATCAAGGTTGTGATCATCAGATACAAATGCTCACGGGATACATATCATGTACCAGTGAAGCACTACCTGAAATACTCCAATCTCAGACCATCAGTGGGGACTATAAGTCGGTATACTACACCCACATTTAAACCTCCTTGTGACCATATTCCTTCACAATAAAAGTGAACCTTGAGGAGGGAAGAAACATCCTAAGATTTGAAGAGAACCAATGCAACCTGAGTGTAAACCTGAAGCCAGTCCCAAAACAATCAAACCATATCAGTCATCATCAACCCACTGTCGCTGACTCAGAGTAATAGATGAAGAATTTTAGCCACTACTAGCCACCCTTCTCAACAATCTGGAATATATCCATCATCCCACAGGTTAGTATTCTTTTCATTCCTACATTTTAATTATTAATAAACCAATTAATAAGATAATGATATGTAGATATTATATTGTGAAGATAATCGGAATATTCATATATACTGACACATTGGATAAATCAATCCTCTATACATTATTGTATCACTTTGGTATACACACATATAAAATATACCAATACTACAACTAAATAGGAGTAATTTATCTAGACTTATATTATTAATATCCATTGTAATCAGAATACACAAGGTATAGGTATGGGTTACTTTGTATTTTCAAAAATATACTCATATATGAATGCTAGTAGGATTTAAACCCTAAAGATCTCTAATTAGAGTATGTTTTTTAATAGTAACTGACATAACACATATCTTTGATCCTAGTTAAGCCAAATTGAGCGAATGATCTATAGATAGAAAATGATATTGCATAGCCTAATTTGGAGGAATAAATTACCCACAGATACATGTGCATATGCATCTTGGACCTATGTATCTAAACATGGATATTAGAACTAAAAATTAAAAGTAATTATTCATTTGTCCACTTATTAAGATTAAAAACCCTAATCTATCATTAGGTGATTGGGACCATGATAAGACCAATATGAAAATATGTAATAGGAATGCATAAAAAGGTTTACTTTGGTTTGACTAACATACATATGTGTTCCTAGGAGGAGAATTTGACTTCGTGGACCAAGTATATCAATTAGGTTATCTATTATCTATGATGATAACGTATGTACATATTTTAATTCATTTTGGGCATTATTTGACTAAAACCTATATTCATTTAATGAGGCAACTCTTGAACTATTAATTCTATTCAAACTTCAATTGTTTGGACATTTATTTTCCTGCTCTTAATTCAATATATTCATTTGTTTGTTGAGACACTTTGTTTATGATGGGTTCTTGTACCAATCCTACTACAATTGTCACCTATGTGAAATTGACTAAAATGCTAGTCTTGCTTCTTTGTTTATGTATGCTACATGTTTGACTAGAATATCTAGAATAGTGGTACTTATGTACACCAATATTTACAAAGGTCATGCGTATTCCGTTCGGGGTGTGCGTATCCACCCTTATTTCTCTTAGGCCATGATCCTATGGTGTTATGGCCCTATTTTAGGTATACTTAGTCTACATTGTTATGCATGTAAAAGTTATTGTTTATATTGAGATTGTTGATAAATGTTATGGAAAGGCAGTTTTATTCTCCTTTTTGTAATCTAGTTTTTCATATGCCTCATTTCTCTTGTTTTAATTCTTGTGAACGTACCTGGTTGAGGATGCCTCTTTTTTGTGGGAACATCTCTTTTTCACTTTCAACCCAATATAATGCCCAAAGTGTTTTATATATGTACATACTCAACCTTTGCTGACCTACATGCCTTTGCTTCCTATTTCTTGGGAAATGTTCCCTTCCACCCAGGTGTAGGTACATTAGAAGACAAGGATGCATGAAGATCATACATAGGTTTTTGGACTTAAGGATAACTTGGAATGGTCGGGTTTTCCACTGCAATTGGTTGTACATGTTATTAGGTTTACTAGATGTGTACCTTTTTACTTTTCTATACCACCTTTTTATGGTGAGGAACAATTGTGTAATGATACACCTTGTAATTTGAATATAGTTTTCTTTCCACTGCTTATGAACTTCATGCTCTGATATGTATACCATTTGAGAAGTGAAGGAAATTCCTCATTTCCTTCTTATTTGGAATTGGATGGACATATTATTCAATTCATTACAGAGGGGATCCCCTATCGGGTCCCACTTTTTACATTAACAACTTATTAGAATGAGGAACATCACCCTTGTGGATCTCTAGAAGTAGAACTAGCTCCTCAGATAGGGGATTATCTAATTTAGGGTGCAACCCTACTTTGGTCTTGTTATAGGTGGATCCCTACCTCTAAAATAGAAATGAGGGTCTTTTAAATACCTCTATACAGTTCAAGTAGGACATGCGTACCTAAAAGTCCCAAGTTGGGCCCCCTCATAGACCTAGGTCTAGACTCGAGATAGAAGGGATGCTCTCCACTCTGATTCCTTTCTTGTTTGGGCCAACCCGATTGACACTTCATTTTCAAGTGATACTACATTTCCATCTTCTTTGATATAGAATAAGAAGATAGAAACTTCTTTTTGTTACTTCTATCTACATACTTGGAATTTTCACACCCACCCGATCTAGATCATGTTTAAAGAGCAAGCACTCCAACCCAACTCCTTAGTTTTTGACCAGTTGAGAGTTTCTAGCTCTTGCGGTAACTATTAGATTCTCTCTAGGTCATGATCTTCCTTGAGATGATTGTATTGAGTCCCCCTAGCGATAGGAAATATTCTTCTATGACCTCATCAATGTCTAACTCGTTGTGTCACCTTTGGAAAGTAGGGAGTTTGACAATGTACATGCTTCCATAGACTTTATCATCAATTATAGGGATTGGTTTCCCAAAATTGAGTTGGATTTATCACATGGCCTCATATCAAAAATAGTAGCTCGTGAGGTCTCTCTCTCATAGTAGGGAATCTCCCCTGTGGCAACCTATCACGCTAAGCAAGATTACTTAAAATCGGAACGCCGATCAAACACTAATCAATCATATCACCATAAATGTAGAGAATTAAAATTGAAATAACTTTTTGATTATGCTAGAGAACATTTACAAAGAGGTCCATTATCTTGCACATATATACAACCATACCATGTATCTTCACATATGTTTTGTGGTCTCATCCACAACATGCATACAAAAGATAGTGTCCAAATATTTACATGTGTACAAAGCATCAATACACTACCAAAATCTTGAGTCATTGTACATCATCTAGAAAACTTTCCTACCCAAACCTGAGAGTATAGGGATGACTCTAGGACACACTAAAAAACCCGCCAACTTTATTTCTCTATAGATCTCCAAACTTCTCATCCTCGCTACCACGGGTCTTATGGCATTGTTGACAATCACCTAAAAAGATGTGGTGACCCACAAGGTGAGACTCATGTCCCTGTGAGAGATATAACTTCTAAAAAACATATGTTGCTTATGGAAAGATTATGTACTCTAAACAATTAAAGCATAAAATATTACAAAGTTGAAAAACTACATCTTTCATAAATATTAGGTATATATAGAGTCACAAGTACAATAGATTTCTCTTACCGCATTATAAATCAACTACCAACTAAAAGAAATAGAGCAAGGATCAACATCCAATGTGAAATCGCCAAGTAACCCTAACAAATATGCTACATGACTGAATTACATATTTTATTAATCCCTATGTAGTTTGAGGTTACCATTCAAACTACTAGTTGACCACTGTGAAGTCACAATAAGCCCCCTATGGGATGTCTAGATCCTAAGATCACTTCCCCCTGGCTAGTATGAGTAACAACCATTGTGGTACATTGGCTTACTAAAATAGCCTAGTTCATCCTGAGTACACAGGCCATGACACTAGAAACTAGGGTATAAACCCTCAAATCTAAGTAACGACCGTAGTCACTCTCAACACATATCAACTTCGATACACGGCCTCGACCACTCTCTAAAATCTTGAGATCTGGATGACAGAGATAAACCCTCCCTACACCCGCTTATACTCCACATCATACAATTATGAGCTCCTCCTGGGTTTACTCATTTCACTATCTAGCAATTTCTGACATTGATATAGTTCTACAGTCACAGGATACTACATGATTAGGGTTACACTTAAATAATAATGTTGTTTATGTATTTTATTTTCATCACTTAAGTTCCATATAAAGATCTATAGTATGCAAAAAAAATTGTAGAATACAACTTCATAAAATATAAAACATATGAAATACATTCCATGTCATTTCATCATAGTATATTCCATCACTCTTGGCACTGTAGAGGCCTAAGCATCTAACTATGGCACATAAAATCCCATAATGTCATTTAGGAAAAATGGTGATAACATCTTGTAGGAACATCATTATCATCCTAAATTTTTGAGAGAGTTTATCAAGTCAAGAACTAGATATCACCCCAAATTTTAGCATAAAAGTCCATCGAATGTAAGAGGGATGGCCTTTCAAAAAATTGGGCATTTATGTGACCAAAACCTAACACGAATGAGATACTTTCAGCATTATGATTTTTCCCAACTATCATTTTGGCACCAAAATAGTAAATAAAATCATTAGAACCACTATCAGTTAACTAATATATATTAAAGTTTAAAGTTTGAGTCGGACATTTGTATATTGGGTACCAAAACAACATCTATGTGAGATTTTTAGAAGTCATAACACTAACATTTCCAATTTTAGACCATGCATGTTCAAGGGACGCTCATTTATAGAAGAATAAATGTTCATAGGGACTAAGGAAAGCTTAAAAACTTGTATGATCATTATTCTCATCTCAATAGTGCACAAAAAGTCTATCTTTCCTCTCATTACGAGTTTTCTAAAATAAGATTTACATAAAATGGGTTATGTGTATGCAAGAAAAGTATTAGACATTGTATCACTTACCTCAAAGTGAAGAAGAACGTCCAAACATCAACACAACTCAAAGAAAGGAAGGAAAGACCCAAGCTTTGCACTCCAAAAGCTCCAATATAGATCCTATCTTCAAGAATGGGTAGATCTAGGGCAAAAGAAAGAAGAAAGACGGTTCTTCATCCATGTGTACAAGTTTCCAGCTAGGAACACCATGGATTTTGGCCATGGTGAATGGAAGAAGAAGGAGAACAATAAGAAAACAAGGTCAAGAGGGAAGATCTTACATGTAAGAAGCAAGAAAATAGGAAAGAATTCTTCAATCCATCCTAGAAGAGCTAGATCCAAATCCTACATCAAAATGCAACCACAATCTAGCAAGGCTTCATCCTCAAGAAGCTCTGCCTTCGTCAACCAATGGTTTTGGATGAGCTCCAGTAGCAAGAACATGTTTGGAGTAGAAATGTCCTTTATGGAAAGAGGGGAGGGATATATATATCTAGGATGAGAGATAAATGATGTCAAAGGTTGAAAGTTGCTTTACCATCAATCAAAGGTTGAGTTTTCCATCTACTTGTACAACCAAAACAACCCTCAGTTTGCATCTCCCAAGGAAAACCATCTAGTGTAGAGAGTGCAGAACAACCATGTAGTGTTAAGTGTTGAAAAACCATCAAGTGTTGCATCCCCTAAGGAAAACGATTGATTTTCAACCCAGTACAACCATCGAGTTTCATATCTCAAGCAAAATCATCAGTTTTTAGCCCTCAAGGAAAATTGTATGTTTGTAGTTCCTAAAGGAAAAAATATTTGTTTGTAGTTCCTCAAGGAAAAACCATTGGTTGTTGAAACCAAACAAGCATCGGAAGGTGCAACTACCTTCACTTTATCAAATTATGAAGAATTGTCATGACACAAAATATACACGTGTTAAAATTGTAGTTAGATCCCTAGAAGAGGGAAAATTGCATATAGGTCCACATAAGTATATAAATTTGAAAAAATTAAGCAAACAAAGTCAGATTTGGACCAAATTTGAAATGTAGCTATGTCAAATGATATCAAAACATAAATTAATGTTTAATTAAGAAAATAAGAACCTAATTAAATAAAACAAGCATGTTTAAGCATAAAACCAGGTCAGGGGTCTTACGACCATAAACCCCTAATAGGGATTTCACCCCTAAAATCCTATGCAAACAAGGATGGGTACTTCCTATGCATCTCAACCTATAACTTGCATGTGGCTTCCTCCACGCCATAGTGATGCCACAAACACCTTCACTAGGGCTATGTCCTTCTTCCTAAGCTTTTGCACATGCCTATCTAGAATCAACATAGGACCCTCAACATAAGAAATGTCCTCATCCAACTCCACTTCTACTGGTTGTATCATCTATTGTATACTAGGGTGACACTTCCTTGACATTGAAACATGGAAGAAGTTGTGCAGCCTATGCATCTATGGTGGTAACTCCATCTTGTACGCCACTTTTCCAACTCGTGCCATGATAGGGTAAGGTCCCATAAACCTAGGATCCAACTTACCCTTCTTATTAAACCTCATCACACCCTTCTAAGGGGATACCTTGAGATACACATGGTCTCCAACTTGGTATTCTAACATCTATGGTGGTTATTAGCATATGACTTCTTACTATCTTGAGCTACCTTTAACTGTTGTTGGATCACCATGATGTTTTTTGTAGTCTGTTAAACTAACTCAGGACCCAACAGTTGATACTCACCTATCTCCTACCAACAAAGAGGTGACTGGAAATGCCTCCTGTCCAAAATCTCATATGGTGTCATATCTATGATTCTCTTGTAGTTGTTGTTGTTACAGGAAAACTCAATCAGACTTAGGTGAATATCCCAACTCCCAATAAATTGAAGAACACATACTCTCAAAAGATCCTCTAACATTTGAATGGTCCTTTCTGACTGGTCATCTCTCTATGGCTAAAGAGTTGTATTGAACCTCAGCTATGTCCCCAACTCTATATGCAGATGTTCCCAAAACCTACTTGTAAACAAAGGACCTCTATATGATACTATCGTAGCTGCTATGCCATGCAAACGAACTATCTCATCAATGTATACCTATGCCAACTTCTTGTTTGTATAGGTTGTCCCGACTGGGAGAAAGTGAGATGACTTTGTCAACCTATCAACAATCACCCAAATGGAATCATTACCTTTGCCTATCCTTGGAAGGTGATGAGTATATTTATACCCATATTTGCATATAGTTTTATTCATTTTTAGGGGTTGTTGAATTCCTATTTCTTATTTTTGGCTTTAGATTTACTTAAATGCAAATATCTTCCCTTTTTTGGAATTTAATGCAATTCACATACTTTTCAAGAAGAACCAGCCAAAAATATGCTTCATTGCCTAGAAGTACGATCAGGACCTCATGTTGCCACACCTCAAGGGAAGGAAAGCACCAAATGTTATCCATTGTCTACTTTCCAACCATCAAGTCAAGGATCAACACCATCAGTCTCCTGACTTAAGCGACTCTCTACCTAGAGTCTTCCAAATTCTTTAGTTCTAACATGTGCTCTTTGCATCCAGCCTACCCCAGTTCAAGTCATGTTGGTTTTTTAGAGAACCGGATACAAGGTCCAAATTGATAAACCCACACAAGTTGCCTGTTGGACTGAGTATGGGCCATGTAATTAGCTACCTTTGACCACAAGTATTCAGCATTAGGGTTTCGGCAATGAGGAATGCATCTATAAAAGGGAACCCTCATCGTCCATTCTAGGGGTCTTTGATTGGTGATTAGAAGGCATATATGTGTTACGCAAACCCTAGTGAGGAGCAAGGAGGTGGCAGCTATAGTTGAGAGATTGGTCTTCCTACACTAGGCATCATGGCCCCTTTCATTATTCTACCTACCTTTCTGTTGTTGTCTCTCACCATGAGTGAGTAGGTATTTCTACTGGGGCATAGTGACTAGCCCCAACAACCCATATTTTATTCTAGCCTATATACAAACTCAACATGAGTGTTGCTAAATAAATAACATTTTGCTTATTTCCTTGCCTTACAAATTGACGACTTGCTTCCCATGTATGTTCTAATTGTGGATGTGTAGGTTGTTGTAATCGTGATTAAAACTTCAGAACAATCTTATTATCCCCCTGAGGTGTTGGCAAGGGATAGTGGGGTGATTGGGTTACAATCTGCTAATGTGTTGAGAATGGTCGGTCGAGTTAGGGAGTCCAGTCAAAATAAACTAGGAACTTGGGTGCCAAGTTTGGTCAGTTCTAAGGGATTTTGATCCATGCAATGATATGTATCTCGTGTGGGTACAGTAGCTAAGCCTCTATTTAATAAATTATTATTTAGGAGTTAAAATCTTGCTAGAATAATTACACAGGCTTTGGAAAGCGAAGCCCCATGCCCTTGTCCTATTTATTATAATTTTTTTACTTCTTTAATCATTGTTGCTACTCACAGAAATTTAGTTTAATTAATCAATCAACTTTCTCAGTGATAAATATTACCCTTAATACTAATGAATATATATAATTGCTTAAAAAGGTTTTCTTTTGGGTTTGATCCTTATGTATACTCAGTAAGGCTTCCTTTTATGTGGAGTGGGAAATTAGTGACCAGCCTAAATCACGCATCCAAAAAGGATCAGCTCTAGAGTAGTTAGACTTTTAAATTTATAACCTGACACTCCGGCCCCCGCAATTATTATACATGGTCTGATAGAGTAATCGAGTCAAACCACAGGGACAAGGGCAACGAGTGCTAAGAACATAGAGCCTTATCTCAGTTATACCAACCAAGCAAGTAGGTTAACATGATGTTCATTAAGGAATGATATTACATCAACAAAGCAAAACGAGTAAAAGAAAAGCTAAGGAAGTAAAATAGAAGAACAAAAGCAAACAAACATGATGTAACAACTATGGATGAGAACTTGGATTGGGTTTCACCAATTAAGGTCTCTCACCAACATGCAATACTCACACCTTTTGTATATTCTTTTCAAGATTACAATCAATCATCATGTATGTCTATTCCCTCCTCTCTCAAGCTTAGGATAGATCTAGATTATAAGGTTGTCTCTCTCTCTCTCTCTCTCGAGATGGAAAACAAATAATCAAATATAACTATATGACTATAAGCTTAGGTATTCCAACATTCACATGGATTCATGCAACTCCATAACACTTGTATAGAGTTAGAACTACTATTTTGAGGCACTAACAATCAAACATCACAAGATGGTAGTAAATCATGCAAGTGAAACTTTAAACATAATTGTATGGAGATAACCATTGCTAAGATCATATATACACAAATAGATGTAAGTATATACATATTGGCAGAGCCTTAATGGCTACTCCCAACCCAAGCTATGAGTTTAGCAACACATGTTAGTGAGTGGAATAATGGCTTCACAAGAGAACGGGCACATAAAGCATTGCTAGAGGTAGAAAGGATGAGGAATGGGAGAGGAAGAATAATGGAAGAAGGAGATACACCAACTATGACTGAGCTATGGAGACAACTAATGGTCCAATTTTTCTTCTCTGTAGTTGTTGTGATGGCAGTGAAGACATGTCCTTAGTCCTCCTTTTGTCGACAGAGTGCTTCAGATAGGGAGTGGACAGACGGAGTAGGGTTTGGTGGACTCTCATCCTCCCTTCCGACCAACTGATGATGGAGACCTGTGGTGGTTAGCTTCTTCTCCAGTAGCACTTGGGCATCCTTGGCATTGTGTGACCCTTTGTACATTTCTAGAGATCTTGTATTTATAGATGCTAGGATAGGAGTCCTTTACTTGTGTCCCAAGCATACGAGGTGTCCTCCTTGTACCATGTGTCTGACAGCTTTGAGTGACCGTCCTGTCAGTTTTTCCATCAGTTAGAAGCCTTTGAATGGTTGTTGTCCTTGGCCCTTGGTTGACAAGTCTTGCACGACCACCAAATGATGGTCTATTGGATGGCCATTGGTTTCCAAGGTCTCCACAGCCATCGCCTAATTTTTCAGATGAACCACTGGTTGGAGAGACTTGTGTAACCATCACCTGATGAGACTGCGTATCCACCAATTGTTGGTGCATGAAGGCCATAGTTTGATTGGTTTTCCGTCCACCGATTGGTGATGTGGATGGACCGTCGGTTGACAAACAGTGACAACATCTGATGGAAGTGCAGAACCATCATCGAGTTTCAAGTGATGGGTGTGTAAACTGCCACTGGAGTTAATTGACTATGACTAGATGGTTATGTTGCCAATTGCTACAATGTGATCGTCGATTGTGAATCGATGGTGATCCATTTATATGGCAATAAGTTCTACTCCTTTGGTTACCGACATGAAACATCCTTGTTATTTTCAAGTGGGGGTACAGGGAGTAATTATGTGTAAGCTAAAGGGGAAGAGAATATAAATTTGCATGATGAGAGAGAAATAGAGGTGAAATAAGGCATGTAATATACACAAAATTGGATGTTATAAACTCCCTCAAACTTAGAGTCTAGTTTGTCCTCTGTCTAACAAATAGAATTAAAGCATCAAACAATTTCAGAGGGCTTTATTGAGTTATTTTTTTGTGAGTGTGAAAAATGTGATAATATCAGCCTTAATACAAAACATATGCATCAAGACAAGGGGTTGTAGATCTCAAGACTCTCTTAGGTTGGAGTTGTGGTACTCGTATTTCCTATTATGACTTTCTTCATCAAAAAGATTTCTCCCTCATAATGCATCGATGGTCCTTTTCTAGGCCGTACTTGCCCAAGGTTTTGGCTAAGGTAGATTTCACACCCAACTATTATTTTTTGGATGTCTTAGCTACCATAATTGGGTAGGCTTAGGCTGTAGGGTTTTCCTACCTTTCTCAGGTTCGGTCAACAATGTTGTTGTCATAAAGATAGGGTTTCCTGATTGAGCTATGGTGTAATATCATGTGGTTTTATGAGGTCTCCCTTGAAATGTAGGTGTGTAAAGGTTAGCTTCAAGATGTAGGGAAATATGTCTATATATCATGAATAAAATTTATTATTTATCTACCATATTCCCATAATCAGTACGTCGTGTCAATAATAATAATGTGAGAAGGATGGTTTTGAGGATATACCTAGTCTTGGAGCAAGTCTAGCGACAATCCTTGTCATCATAAATGCACAACTCTGAATCCTGGTTGCACTGGGACTCGTATGAATGCTGCTCCTATTGTTCAATGCCATGGACTGCAACTACGAATGTCATCTTCTTTAGAAGCTCCTCTTGTCACAAACTACTAGTTGACATTGTCCTCCAAGTGGCAAACAATGGCTTCCCGCCTCTATGGTAGTCCACACGGACCTCCTAGAACTCATGTCATCCTTCTAATATGATCAACAAGGAGTTGTCTCTCTCTGTCAGTGTACTAGTCACTGACTTTCTCTCCCACGATAATGATCTCAATTGCTCTTTCCCTTGTTGTTCTGCCCTAGTTAGGTAGAACTTTCTCAGGCACTTGTGGTTACCACAAACAGAGAGGACAACTTTTTGTCAGAGCAACTATTTCTCAATTGTCTGTGTTGTCCTCTAGGAAGCCCCCAGTACCCCTCTATTTATAAACGGGCTTTGGGTCCAGGTTCCTAGTCTATGTGGGAGTGGAAGGGACCCTCAAATTTTCACAACAATTATGGAATTTCACAACATGCAACATCTGAAATGTCCGTTTGGTAAACCGAGATAGTTGTCTTGCAAACGAGACAATCATTTTATAGTTTCCCAATTGTTCACAAATTTGGCAAATCAATTCCCACCAATGTTAGACATTGATTTCCTTGTGCAACAAGTATTGCTCAAGAAAAACAAATAGGAAAACATCTAGAACCTTCCCCGACCGAACTGGACCATCTCATCAATGCAAGACATCTATCTAGGTCACCTAGATGGTGATATGGTAATCCGAGTTGAGCTAGTTTGGTTGGGTCAGTTTGTTCCTTAGCCAAATTCAATAGAAAATAGGCCTGACACCCAGAAGCCTATCTCAACTCTTGAGATGGCCATTTGGCACTTCCATACGGATGTATCAACACTTGAGATGGGTGTTTGGTAGTGTTGTTAGCCTATTTGTTGCATGAATCAAATACCTAAACACTTTAGTACATAATTCAAATGTCATTCAATATCTCCACTCATCTTCTAGGTCAAGACCTATGTGTGTTTGACCCTATAGGTCCCATATTATGTGGCAGTGAATGTCCATAACAACTTATGACATCACAAGAAAACATTGGTGCCTAGTTACATATCATTTCTATACAAGTAAAAGGAAAATTTGGAGAACAACTTCAGCCTACAATTTGTGTTTGGTGTTGTAGTGTTTGTATAGTTCATTTGTCACTGATGTCCAAATTGAACTACAGGCATGGAGTAGTGACCCTCATTATTGTTCAATCTTGTTTCTTGAACCAGAGTAGATTGTCTGATATATATGTAAGCTCAATATCATATATTAACTCATATACGCATGGCCATGCTTTTCTCAGTCTCTCTAATTAAGAGGCCTAGGACACCACACTCCCATAGGAGGGACAAATCCCATTTCTATCACTCACGATCTATACCATGTGTCAAAGCCACCCAATCATCATCGTTATAACAACCCATGTTTTACGACTGCATTTGATGATGTCAAAGTATACCCAACGACATGTGTTGAGTGCAGTGATTTCAGGTCTAAGAACCACAACCACCACCATCACTATGAGAGTTGACTATGACTTCCATGATGATGGCTTCCATGTGTTAGTCGCATAGTGGGTTTCCTGATACACTGTTCTCTAACATGTATCTGTGTGCTTGGTTTGATATAGACATATCATGACTCATGAGATTACATCATCAACCAACCCGCACTCTGATCTTATGTGTTATTGTTGTTTATCAACCTTCCACAATAACATTCGATCAGGGACATAACGAGAATATGTGTACATACTCTTAACATCCGTATGATCTCATTTTGACAAGGATAAAACTAAAGACATACTTCATTGAGTAATGTTATTCTTTAGACATTTATTATGTTACATCATTATCTTATTATTGGATTAAATAGAATAAATTGGAAGCTTGCCTTTATTTATTATTCAATTCAATTATAAGTTATGACATTACAATGACCACATGATTGGCTCTTTGGGCATACATACCAATAGACTCCCACCTGAACTTAGAGCCAATCACCTACAGATTGTATTCCAAGTGATCTTACATGTCCATCATGCTTCTGCTGTGAAAGTGTTTTTATCAAGGGATCAACAATGTTGCTTTTAGATGGTACTTTGTAGATCTTAACATCTCCATGCTGCACATCTATCCTATGCGATGGAACCTTCTTTGTATATGTTTAGAGCGTTGATGTGATCTAGGTTCCTTATCTTGCACAATAGCTCCATTGTTTTCACAATATTGCTCAATTGCCTCGTTGATGCTTGGAACAACCCTAAGTCTTGTGATGAACTTCTTGATCCATATAGCCTCTTTTGTTGCAGTTGGTACAGTAATATATTCGGTCTCTATTATAGAATCGAAAACTATTTCTTGCTTGGAACTCTTCTAGATTACAACTCTTCTATTGAGGCAGAACATGAATCTAGATTGTGATGTGTAATCATCTTGATCAGTCTGAAAGCTTGCATTGGTGTAACCTTTCACCACCAACTCTTCCTCTCTATCGTAGATCAAGAATTGATCCTTAGTCCTTCTCAAGTGAGCATCACCTAGGTATGATTGATATCTGCTCATCATGCTCAAAGAATACAAGACATTTGGATGAGTACATAACATTGCATACATGATTGATCCAATTGCTGAGGCAGAATCTCACTCATGTGTTCCCTTTCTTCACAAGAAGTGAGACATTGAGCTCTAGAGATGGGGACATCATGGTGCACATGTAGGTTTCCTCTCTTTGAGTTCTCTATGTTGAACCACTTCAACACTTTGTCAATGTATGTGCTCTGACTTAGTCCAAGAATCCTTTTGGATCTATCTCTATAGATCATTATCTCCAAGATGTAGGATGTTTCCCCTAAGTCTTTCATAGAGAACATATTTCCAAGAAAGTCTTTACCTTTTGTAAAGTAGGAATGTGTAACATACTGAAATTTGGGACTTAATTAAAATTTTGAACTATGATTTGTAGTCCTTCAAAAAAAAATTAAAATTCCTTTTCCTAAATTGCACTCGCATTTGTCTCCCATTGGAAATATCTTGAAACTCAAGCTCTAGAATACAATTTATCCTCATTTGGCATAGTCATCCCTCTTGGGACCCACAAGTGAATAATTGAATTCCAATATAATTTCTTGGCTTTGGAATCATATAGAATAGTACTAATAATTTTCGTATTTATTTGTAGAGTAAATAATGTCTTTTACTACTTTAGACTAATAAGCTAGAAAAGTAAATACTTTTAGTAATTAGACCAATTACTATTACACCATCATTCAATATTACATTAGAAATGAAGGAATGAATAAGGAGAAATGAATAGTGGTAGTAACACCATTGTATAAGGAAATTTACTAGTGTTTATTTGCAACCTAATTAAGGGACTTGATTGTGGCCCATTTAGAACACGGTCTTCTGCCCTAACCGCACGCCCACACGTAGGGGATGCGGCTGTTACCACTGCAACACGGAACCGGCAGGGAAACGCCCGACATCCTCACCTCTCGCCTCTCCACAACCTCGTTTTCTCTTCCTCTCCCTCGCCGTCTGGCCTTGTGTCATAATTACTGATCAACCGTAGCAAGGCATAGAGACTGTGAATGACGATCAAGAAGAAAACAACCAGCGTTCCATGTGCAGTTCCATCCAACCCCTTCACTGTATTCCCTGGACGCGCACCCTAGGGTTGGCACCTCTATAAAACCTTGCCCATCCACCAACTACATAGCAAACCACATCAGCCGCTAAGCACCACCTCCTCCTTGACTACCTGCAACTCTAGCAACAATATGATCCTTAATCTTCCGCCGAGAATCACAGTCACCCTACAGCCATCGTTGAATCCTTCCTCCCTCTGTGATTCCATGCTCACAGATCTGCATGCCATCAACCTACTCAAGCCTGACCTACAGCAAAAACGGACCTCGACGCCAGCGCCCTGTGTTGGATCTCGCCAGCCTCCACGACACACCTGCGCCGCCACCATCACTCCACGACAACCACCCAAGATCTTCCAGTATCTAACCTATACTCCTTCGGCCACCACAACGCCGCACAGAGCTCCTTCAACTTTATCTAATCAACAATACCACCCAGTCGTAGTCATCAATGGTGGTGCCCAGGAGTGTGCAAAAAACACCTCCGACTCCTCCAGGAAAGGCCCTGCCCATCAGCCCTCACTGGAGTCCTCTGCCTCCCCATAATGGTGCCTCCACTGCCTTCCCCCTCACCAAAACCACCTAGTCGTGATATGTCCCAACTAACTCATCAAATTGCAAGGATCCACCGCCATCAGGATCATCACCATCTTGCTTTGGATCTCGCCAACGGCCACGACCACCAGGAAGGCAGATCTGCAAGTGACATAACCACCAGTGGTGGTGGCGCCCATTGATCAAGGTGACTCCATAGAACTACCATCTTAGATGGATGAATCTGCAGATCGTTCTTGAGCCGCCAGTAAGGCACCTACCACTTCCACACATCGATAATCCTACTGCTCCTCGATTCATACAAACCACCACCCTGAATCTAATGCCCATCAAACTCTAATGATCTCACAACTAGTAGATCTAGGTATCCTCTCCTACTTCAACCTCTAATTTATGATTCATCCTCTATACCCAGCTGCCTTTGAGATCACCATCAAGGGCGCCAATCATTCTACAGACATGCCTCATCAGATGCAAATCATGACCAGCTACCCCAACCAACGGAAGCCCAACAAGAACTCTTCCCTCCCCTCTAAGACGACCTACAAATCTAAAACTCGAGGCATAATCCCAATCAAGGATTCAAGGGCAGATCTATCATCTCAAACAACATGCCACTTACACCCTTTCAGACGATCTGGAAGAACATTGAAATAACTCGCAAACCTAGCTTCAGAGATCATCCCCATTGGGGATGCAAGGGAGGCGATCGTAGAACGCCATAAGAAAGTAAGAGACCTGCTGCATACTCCCATGCATAGCTCGAAAGTATCTTTTTCCTCCTTTTATTTGATTTCAGAATACTGAATAAGATAAGGGATATGGGGGGTGAAAAACAACATTGATTATACCTAATCATAGTAACTAGCTAGGACTGGGAATCATCTAAGTCTATATGTGCATACATGCATATATATTGCAGTAGGTTTATGATGTAAATACTATTATATCATTAGTTAAGGCCATCCGGAGTAGACAAGCACGATACCTAATTGTTTTAAAACTACTATATGTATGTATACATGTGTCGATAAATTTGTATTTGGGAGATAGCTGTCTGTTCCAGTCCGTCTACAATATTAATAGTAATTGATTAGAAGATGACACATCAGATGATAAAATATGATCATACTGATATACTTTATTATAAGATCCATTACAAATAGGCATATCATGTTAATGTATATGTATGTAACCTAGAATTTCAGTAATCAGTAATGTTTTAGAATTTGAAAACTAAAGAATGATAATGAACCGAGGATAAGAGAAAGAGAGGTCAGATTATGATATCGGAACTCACAAGTCAATAATAAAATATCTAGAAACCACGTTTAGTAAAGTCATATATAGGTACCCCACGTTGCATGTGTATTAGGAATTAGAGAATACACATTCAATAAGTATGCCTCATGTATACCTAGTATACTAGTTAATAGTAATAGTTAGATAGATGCAATTTCTATAATAATGATATCAAGTCTAAATTGTCATATTCTTTGTTGGAATCATAAACCCTAGAAGTGGATAGCAAGTTTTATTTGAACGATCTATGATCCACTTATATTCCACTTGGCATGATCTTATCTAGAAAGGAAATCTTAATTAGGAAAATAGTAATATTTACATATAAGTTAGACCTCATTGGGACCACATATGGTGAACTCATAATAATGAATACTCCATAAGGACTAGGGATGAACGAATAACCATGATGGAACTTACTTGAAGAAGTGTAATAGAAAGAGAATGTGGAAAATGATATCAAAGTCAAAAACATGAATTTTGATAATTAAATATGTAATTTTGAGTGTTACCTACACACCTAATCTTATAGTCTCTAACTAAATATTGATATCCATATATGAACATGGTCCTACCTTAAAAATGACATTAAGGGGAAAATATGTCATAGAAACCTAGAAGGAAAAATCTAATCATAAATAAGACAAATTGAGCAACATTGATTGTAATTCAATGGTGACAAGATTATTGTTCTTTGTAGACACCTCTTCATAAATTCTTGGAGCCACATTTTGATTATGCAATTCTTGGAGCCCTAAATAATTGAGGTACTAAATCTTGTATTTTATTATTGAACTATTTTCCCTCTTGTTGGACACACATATATCTTGATTCTTGGTGAATTCCATATAATTTTGAAGCCTTTATTTATTCTTGAAAGTTCACCACTCTCATTTTGCAATTGATGAAATCTTGTTGATAATAATTTTGGCACTAGACTTGATCTATTGGAGTTTTGACTCCTTGTGGACTTTGGTCCCTTGGGCTTTGGCCCTATAGAGCTTTGGCTCACTTGAGTGGGCCAAGTACCCCACAACCCTACGCAGAGGATAGGGATTAGTTGTCCCCCAGTTAACTGGAATAGCTAATAAGGCACTAGTGTCATTCTCTCCTAGAGTGTGAGAACACAAGGCACTTAGCCCTAGAAAAGATATGATAGGAAGGTGCCAAAACTTGCCAAATAGAATATCTTGAAATTGATATACCTCGTGAATAGCTTGGATAAATTTTCGATACTTGAATTATTGAATCTTGCTTAATGATATTCTTGTGAAAGATTTGCTATCTTGAAGTTGATATTGAAATTTCTTTAAGTCCACCAAATAGTCCTTTCCTAACTTTTATTGTACATCTAAACCTATTTCATACATAGTTCAATGATTGGATTCAGTACCAGCTTTGCTGACCCTTTATTCCCTTCAATGGGTTCCATGTGTGGTTTCATTCCCTCTGGGAACTCATGGGCAGGTAATAGATGGAAGAGCTTGAAGAGACATGCACTGGGTAGTCCTCCGTTGAAGACTAGATAGAATGAATTTTATTTCTTAAACTTGTAATCATATTTGTAAGCTTCCATGACTTTGATGTACAAGCATGACTGTAACAAAGATTGTTTATGATTGTGATATTATTTTGTAAATATTTGATCATAAAGATCGGGTCTTTACAACATGGTATCAGAGCCATAAACGGTCGGCACTCATGCATGTCTCGGATAAATTAGGGTTAAGTAGGAACACCAATGGAGTAGTTAGAGCTTAGAAAAATAGTTGACAAGAAATACTAGTATAACTGAGCTAATTACAAGGAAATACTTAGAATATGAGTAGGTAATATTAAGAACCTATGCTGTGATGTAGATCACACTAGAAATTCATCTTGCTCATCTGACTTTTAGACTTCCCTAGGGATCGATTTACTTGAAGCTATTATTGAGGAAGAAGTGTTGATGAACCCCTTAGAACATTAAAGTCACCAACCTAGGTATACAAATGGGTAGAGTATCCTGATTTTGTCATTAGGATTCGATGTACATTAATAATTTCATATATTAATATAGAATAAATTATTATCCTAGACCCTAAAATGGGAATTTTCACAATCACATTCTTTAATTTCCAATTTAAAAATATAAAAGCATGTCACATAAATAATTATTCAATTTTTTTTGGGTATATGTGTGTACTTGTGCAATGAGATCTAGTAGGACATCACTTTGACCCCTAGGTATGTGTAGAGTGCCCTAGATTATCTTCTTAGTTGGGACACTCATAAACAAATATAAATATGGAAAGTAGAATTAATAAATACCACAATTCCTAACAATGTTTGAATTTATGTCAATATGACAAACTTCCATTTTGAATATTGATGAAAAAGATATTGACAATATGAAGAAAAAAAGTGATTAGTATATTCCCTTTATAATTGTGTAGCTACACCTTTGAGAAAATGAAAAATATTTAAAGAAGCTTTGACACTTGAAATAAATTCAATACTAGATTCACATGAGTAGAAAAATTGGGGAAAGAAAAAAAAATTACAATAGGATGAGACATAGTTAATATTATGTTGAATTAGGATAAAAATGATGAACTCAATATTTTGTGAACTTGTAATATCCATGTACACATAAATATATAACTAGTACAACATAGATATCATAGAGAGATTAAATCCTATCTTAGTTGAAATTGAAAATTAAGTATATAGGAACTTCTTGATCTAATAAATCATTGCACAAATATATGTGGAAAAAAAATTGATCAAATATAATATATAGTTAAGACCTAAAAAAAAAATTAGAGACAAAAGGTGTTTATAACGCAATATTAGATAAATACAAATAGGAAAAAGAGGAAAAAAAGGGGGAGTCAAAATTTGAATCCATTTGGGGGTTAATTTGGTAACTATAATGATTGTTGAGAAAAAAAAATTGAACATATATTTTATTAGACCCTCAACTATATATAT
Source organism: Alisma plantago-aquatica (assembly GCA_963693085.1). Taxonomy (NCBI): domain Eukaryota; kingdom Viridiplantae; phylum Streptophyta; class Magnoliopsida; order Alismatales; family Alismataceae; genus Alisma; species Alisma plantago-aquatica. Next base: position 1,903,237,669 of record OY856409.1, on the reverse strand, counting down.
AATTTTTGGAATAATATAGTAAAGAGACCCTACAAAAAAAAGATATAAATTATGACACAAAATAAACATCACTCAAACATTAATGATAAGTATATTGGATTAATGTTGATGAAGTACTAATAACTATGGATTGACCAATAAGCTTGTGGTGTAATTCAAACTTTTGATAATGGTTGTAAAGAATCACAAATTGAACATGTAATCTCTCATATTAGGATATGATATTAGAAGTCTCATGGACTAGTAATCATTAAAAACCAACTCCAATAATTGATATACTTTTGCAATTAGCGTTTGCACCTAAATTAGTTTAGATTTTTGAAGATAGAATAATAATTGATCTGGTTGGTCACCCTGGCTAAGGCATAGGCCAGTCAAAGGAAGATTAGAGTTGTGTGCATTAGCAAGGTTGACATTTTTGCAAATAAGAGTGGTATACTAGGAAATTTGGAATTAGAAGGAATTAGTTGTCAAGAAAGATAAGATTTCGGGGACGAAATCCCTTTGAAGGGTGGTAGAGTTGTAACATACTGAAATTTGGGACTAAATTAAAATTTTGAACTATGATTTGTAGTCCTTCAAAAAAAATTGAATTTCCTTTTCCTAAATTGCACTCACATTTGCCTCCCATTGGAAATATCTTGAAACTCAAGCTCTAGAATACAATTTATCCTCATTTGGCATAGTCATCCCTCTTGGGACCCACAAGTGAATAATTGAATTCCAATATAATTTCTTGGCTTTGGAATCATATAGAATAGTACTAATAATTTTAGTATTTATTTGTAGAGTAAATAATTCCTTTTACTACTTTAGACTAATAAGCTAGAAAAGTAAATACTTTTAGTAATTAGACCAATTACTATTAAACCATCATTCAATATTACATTAGAAATGGAGGAATGAATTAGGAGAAATGAATAGTGGTAGTAACACCATTGCATAAGGAAATTTACTAGTATTTATTTGCAACCTAATTAAGGGACTTGATTGTGGCCCATTTAGAACATGGCTTCTGCCCTAACCGCACGCCCACGCGTCGGGGATGCGACTGCTACCGTTGCAACACAAAACTGGTAGGGAAATGCCCGACATGCACACCTCTCGCCTCTCCATGACTTTGTTTTCTCTCCCTCTCCCTCACCGTCTGGCCTTGTGCCATAATTATTGATCAACTGTTGCAAGGCATAGAGATTGTGAATGATGATCAAGAAGAAAACAACCAGTGTTCCATGTGCAGCGCCATCCAACCCCTTCGCCGTCTTCCCTGGACGTGCACCCTAGGGTCGGCGCCTCTATAAAACCTTGCCCATACGCCAACTACACAGCAAACCACATCAGCCTCTAAGCACCATCTCCTCCCCGACTACATGTAACTCTAGCAACAATCTGGTCCTTAATCTACCGCCGAGAATCCCAGTCGCCCTGCAGCCATCGCCGAATCCTTCCTCCCTCCGTGATTCCATGCTCACAGATCTACAGGCCATCAACCTACTCAAGCCCAACCTACAGCACAAACAGACCTCGACGCCAGAGCCCTGTGTTAGATCTCGCCAGCCACCACGATAAACATGCGCTGCCACCATCACTCCACGACATCCGCCCAAGATCTTCCAGTATCTACCCTATACTCCTTCAGCCACCACGACGCCGCACAGAGCTCCTTCAACTTTATCTAATCAACAATACCACCCAGCCGCAGTCATCAATGGCAGCACCCAGGAGTGTGCAAAAAACACCTCTGACTCCTCCAGGCAAGGCCCTGCCCATCTGCCCTCACTGGAGTCCTCCGCCTCCCCATGATGGTGTTGTTAATATTGGTTATTGTCGTTCATGCAACAACGACAGGTGCAAAATAATTAACAGTGTAGGCAGATCCAAGATAAGAATTGAAGAACAAACGAAGCAGGAGAATAGAAAACAGAAGTTAGATTCGCAAACCAGATCGTTCGTTGAGAAACGAACGTGTTACTTAAAGAAATCAGTGCCCGACTATCCTCGGGGAAAGGCACCGTTCTCTCAGTCACGATCCGACACGAACCTGGAAATTGCACGTCTTGATCGCGCACGTCGCACTGCTACCAGTGCAGCACAGCCACCGCAGGTACCACTGCCTGACAGTTGCATCTGAAGGGAAGGATGAGTCTCGCTTCGCACAGGAGGACAACTCCACAAAGAAACTCCGGGGACGACGACTCTCGCACTCGGGATTAGGGCTCACAAAACACACGGCGGCAGAAAACAGTTTTCGGTGCGTTTAACCCTAATGAATGGAGTCATATAAATAGTCATGTGCGTCCCTAATCCTATTCCCAGTTAGACGCAACACTCGGTTGCTCTCGTACACAATACGGAATAATCCGTAAAAGAGAAACACTTTCTAATTAGGATTTAAGAAATCTGAATAAGAAAGCAACAATTAATTACACGAGTAATTAATTACTTAGTTGTATTCTAGTGCAAAAAGAAGACAGAGGACGGAAGACATTCTCCACAATCCACAATCCACAAGCCCAAGCCCGAGCCCGAGCCCGAGCCCGAGCCCGGCCAGGCAAGATGAGGCGTGGCGTGGCGCGCGCGCGCGCGTGCGTGCGTTGTGATGTGGCAATCCCACCCACCAAGGAGGTGAGCATACCTCCTTCCTAGGACTCCTTTGGACACTAGTGCCCCATGTGATCCTACATATGAGGACCACAAAAGTTCTAGGTGTGAGCAATATGGGATAAAACTTCTTTGCCATTTGCACTAGAAACAACACTACATTCTCACATGTACTTGCTGCACTACATTGGGCTTAACCCATGCTAAATAAGTGTTTACCACAATAGCCTAGCTATAGTAATGAGCTGCTACAGTAACTAACTAATAGCTACAACAACTACAGTAACTAACAACTACCGTAATCAGTTATCTAACAATCCCCCACAAAGTCCAATGTGTAGTGTGCTCTACCATTCAGTCCTCCATACTGTGCTTTCAGTAGATACCTTTCGGTTTGAATCTACCTGAGTTATCCAACTGTGACCCTTGCAGGAACTAGGTGAACAAAAGTCTTGAACCTAAACCTTGGGTACAAGAGTATAGGTTGGTAACAACACAATAAAGACATGGTAGAAAAGAAAACAATGCATTAAGGCCATGCATACAAAATATAAATCATGATTGATAACAGAAAACAACCCAATTCTCCTGTTGCGGCCTACACAAAATAAATCACTTAGTTGGAATCTCCAAGGATGTACTGCTAACATCCTGTCCTAAGACTTGACACCATTAAGAGACTACTCTCTTACTAACTTGCAGTCATGACACTAACAGGTTTCCAGGAGATAGACACACAGATGCTAGAAGCATCAAACAAGAATACATAGTGTCATCTGATTTACCCGACGGCTTGTTATTACCACATTGAACCCAATTTGTGGGATCTCCACTCTTTTGGGTTGGGTTGCTACTGCCTGCAAATCTATAGGGGTTTCAGTCCCATCCCCAACCTGGATTTTTCCACTAAAGCCAAGATAAGACCTTTAGTGAAAGGATCAGATGTATTATCTTTGGTACCGACGTAGTCCACAGCCACGACCCCATTAGACACTAACTCCCTTACAGATTTCAATATGACTTGGATGTGTCTACGCTGTTTTTGATTGTACTTGGAACTCTTTATCTTAGCAATAGTTGTAGTGTTGTCACAGTGAACTGAAATTGCAGGAAGCGGCTTCATTACCATAGGTAAACTAGACATAAGTCCATGTAGCCATTCAACTTCCAATCCAGTTTCATCTAAAGCACACAACTCTGCTTCAAAAGTGGACCGAGACAATATGGTCTGTTTCTTAGACCTCCAGGAAACAGCTCCTCCTCCCAACAGGAATACATATCCTGAGACACCATTACTCCCAGAATTCACGGCAATCCAGCTTGCATCACTATATCCTTCGACTACGGAAGAATGTTTACCATAATGCAGCCCAAGGGAACGTGTTCCCATGATATACCTCAGAACTCTGTCAAGAGCTTCCCAATGGGTCTTGTCGGGACAACTTGTGTATCTACTTAACTTGTTCACGGCAAACGCAATGTCTGGACGTGTACAGTTCATAAGATACATCAAACGTCCGATAATCTGAGAGTATCGTAATTGAGACACTGGAACTCCAGTCTCATTCTTGAACAAAGGCTTGGATGAATCATATGGAGTCTTAACAGGTTTACGTGATGTGTACTCAAACCTCTCCAGTATCTTCTCAACATAGTGAGACTGAGAGAGAGTTATACCATCAGTAGACCTTATGATTTTAAGCCTTAAAATCACATCAGCGACACCCATATCCTTCATCTCAAACTTACTACACAAGAATGATTTTGTCTCTTTTACTACTTTCATATCGGAACCAAAAAGCAGAATATCATCGACGTATAAGCATAACAAAATGAATCCATTATCAACAATCTTGCAGTGGAGACACTTATCAAATTCATTAGAAATAAAGCCAAACGATGATATCACAGAATCAAACTTCTCATGCCATTGCTTAGGGGCTTGTTTCAATCCATATAATGATTTAACAAGTTTACACACTTTGGACTCATTCCCACGACCCACAAATCCCTCAGGTTGTTCCATATATATCTCTTCTTGAAGATCACCGTGTAAGAACGCGATCTTCACATCCATCTGATGGATATAGAGATTATAAATGGAAGCCAATGCTAGTAGCACTCGGATTGTGGTCATGCGGGAAACAGGTGAATAGGTATCAAAATAGTCTATTCCTTCCCTTTGTGTGTAACCCTTAGCAACTAACCTAGCCTTATACTTATTGATTGTCCCGTCTGCATTAAGTTTCTTCTTAAAAATCCATTTACAACCAACTGCAGAACAACTAGGAGGCAAATCCACCAATTCCCAAGTTCCATTCGAGAGAATTGATTGGATTTCATCATTAACGGCTTCTTTCCAAAACTTAGCTTCTGGAGATTCCATAGCTTGTTTGAAAGTAACAGGATCATCCTCAACATTGTAAGTGAGAAACTCACTTCCAAAGTCCTTTGATGTCCTAGTCCGTTTACTTCTCCTTGGTTCAACTATTTCTTCAGAATCATCAGATTCAGAAATAGCTTGTTCTGAGTCGCCCCCCACATTTGTCATCCTTTCCACGTGCTCGAGAATGGAACCTGTGGTAAATGAATCTTCTTGAGAAACTTCATTGGGCACACCAGTTTTCATAGGAAACACATCCTCAAAGAATGTTGCATCACGTAATTCCACAATTGTATTGACCTCAATGCCAGAGATATCTAATTTTACAATCAAGAATCTAAAAGCATAGCTTGTCTCTACATAACCTAAGAATATGGCATCAACCGTTTTCGGTCCTAATTTCTTCCTTTTGTGTTCAGGGACAAGTACCTTAGCAAGGCACCCCCACACTCAAAGATATTTAAGACTCGGTTTCCTTCCTCTCCATAACTCAAACGGACTACTTTCTGAATGTTTATGGGGAACTCTATTCAGAATATGGCAAGCCGTATTCAAAGCTTCCCCCCACATAAAGTTGGGTAATCCAGATGTTTGGAGTAAGATATTTACCATATCTATTAAGGTTCGGTTTTTATGTTCAGCTATCCCATTTGATTGTGGTGAATAAGGAGCAGTTACCTCATGAACTATACCATGTAATTGGCAAAATTCCAAAAACAAATTCGAGGTATAATCTCCTCCCCTATCAGACCTTAATCGCTTAAGTACTTTACCGGTTTGAGTTTCAGCTTCTTTCTTATAAATTTGAAATTTATCCAATGCCTCATCTTTACTTCTAAGTAAAAAGACATAATAGTATCTACTCGCATCGTCAATAAAAGTTATAAAATAACGCTTTTGATCCCTCGTAGCAACACCATTAAATTCACATATATCTGTATGAACTAAATCCAAAATTTCCGAATTCCTATTCACAGAATGAAAAGGCTTCCTAGGCAATTTAGCTTGTACACAGATTTCACATTTATTGTTGCTAATTTCAGATTTAGGGATCAAATCTAGATTCATCATACGCTTCATTGAGGCAACATTAACATGTCCCAAACGTGAATGCCATACATCGAATGAAACAAGATTCATGCAAACAGAACTATAATTATTCAAATTTAAAACGGAATTTGAAACAGGTTCAACATGAATCTTAAACAAGTTCTCCACATCACATAAGTACCCCTTGCCAAAAAACAAAGAATCACGAAGACGTGTAATAATAGCCTTATTACATTTACAGTCTACTCTATAACCTTCTCTAACTAATATGACGCCACTAAGGATATTGCGTCGAATGGTTGGAACATGTCTGACCCTGTTAAGAGTCAAAACCTTCCCCGAAGGGAACTTCAAGTCCACCCGTCCTTCTCCTTTGACTTCTGCAGAGCTGGAATCGCCCAAAGTCACAGACCGACCTCGAGAGGCCTGATAAGACACAAATAGGGATTTATCAGAACACACATGTACATTAGCCCCAGTGTCAATTATCCAATAAAGTGGTTCAAATATAGAAATAATTTCAGGTTTAATAGACACGTACCCATCATTGAGGTTCAAGGATGCAATCATCATATTGACCACAGCCTCCTCAGTTGCAGATGCGGTAGCTTTCTTTGCCTTCTTTGTAGGACAATCCTTGTTCAGTGACCAACCTGACCACAAGTCCAACAAGGTTTGTTCTTCGGTTTCTTTTGGATCTTTGCCTTGGGTTTATGTGCATTCTTAGATTTCTTATCTTTGGTGTTTTTCGTAGAAGTAAGATTAATAGTTGGATTAGCATCAGTAGGCACCTTGACCCCTTTCTCCTTTAAGTGTTCTTCTTGTATATTAATATCCATCATTAATTCATCCATGGTGTGTGTCCCTTTGCGATGCTTCAGAGACATACCAAATGATTCCCAAGACTTAGGGAATTTTTCTATGATAGACATAACAAAAAATTTCTCAGGAAACACCATCTTGGCATCTGAGAGTTCATGAAATAGGAGTTGTAGATCGTGTGTTTGATCAGAAACTGACTTACCCTCAACCATCTGAAACTTAAGAAATTTAGACACACAGTATTTTTCAACACCCTGATTTTCAGTGCTAAAATTCTTAATTAACAATTCCCATAAAACCGTGGACGTAGTGACTGGCGGATTTGAGTAAGAATCATACAATTTGTTATTTAAACCAAACAGAATCAAACCGCGGCACGTTTTATCACCCTTCTTCCAATTAGCAATAATGTTTGCATTATCAGGAATTGTTTCATCAGACACAGGTTCAGTTTCAATTAAATACTGATCATACCCCGCAATATTCAACCAAATTTCCATACGACTCTGCCAACGGGCAAAGTTCATACCAGTAAACTTTTCAGGCATATTGGTTGTATCAATCTTACATCCCGAACCACCCTGACCGGCCATTGTTAATTAACGATAGAAAAGATTGGTTTCTTTAAGACTGTTATTAATATTAGTTATTGTCGTTCATGCAACAGCGACAGGTGCAAAATAATTAATAGTGCAGGCAGATCCAAGATAAGAATTGAAGAACAAACGAACTAGGAGAATAGAAAACAGAAGTTACATTCGCAAACCAGATCATTCGTTGAGAAACGAACGTGTTACTTAAAGAAATCAGTGCCCGGCTATCCTCGCGGAAAGGCACTGTTCTCCCAGTCACGATCCGGCACGAACCTAGAAATTGCACGTCTTGCTCGCGCACGTCGCACTGCTACCAGTGCAGCACAGCCACCGCAGGTACCACCGCCTGACAGCTGTATCTGAAGGGAAGGATGAGTCTCGCTTCGCACAGGAGGACAACTCCGCAAAGCAACTCCGGGGACGACGACTCTCGCACTCGGGATTAGGGCTCACAAAACACACGGTGGCAGAAAACTATTTTCGGTGTGTTTAACCCTAATGACCGGAGTCATATAAATAGTCATGCGCGTCCCTAATCCTATTCCCAGTTAGACGCAACACTCGGTTGCTCTCGTACACAATACGGAATAATCCGGAAAAGAGAAACACTTTCTAATTAGGATTTAAGAAATCCGAATAAGAAAGCAACAATTAATTACACGAGTAATTAATTACTTAGTCGTATTCTAGTGAAAAAAGAAGACGGAAGATGGAAGACATTATCCACAAGCCACAAGACCAAGCCCGAGCCCGAGCCCGAGCCCGGACCGGCCCGGCCAGGCGAGGCGAGGCGAGGCATGGCGTGGCGTGGCGCGCGCGCACGCGCGTGCGTGCGTGCGTTGTGATGTGGCAATCCCACCCACCAAGGAGGTGAGCATACCTACTTCCTAGGACTCCTTTGGACACTAGTGCCCCATGTGATCCTACATATGAGGACCACAAAAGTTCTAGGTGTGAGCAATATGGGATAAAACTTCTTTGCCATTTACACTAGAAACAACACTACATTCTCACATGTACTTGCTGCACTACATTGGGCTTAACCCATGCTAAATAAGTGATTACCACAATAGCCTAGCTACAATAATGAGCTTCTACAGTAACTAACTAATAGCTACAACAGCTACAGTAACTAACAACTACCGTAATCAGTTATCTAACAGATGGTGCCTCCACTGCCTTCCCCCTCACCAAAACTGCCTAGTCGTGATATGTCCCAACTAACTGATCAAATTGCAAGGATCCACCGCCATCAGGATCATCACCATCTTGCTTTGGATCTCGCCAACGGACACGACAACCAAAAAAGAAGATGTGCAAGTGACAGAACCACCAGTGGCGGTGGCGCCCATTGATCAAGGAGACTCCACAGAACAACCGTCTTAGACGGATGAATCTGTAGATCGTTCTTGAGCAGCAAGTAAGGCACCTACCACTTCCACACATCGATAATCCTACTGCTCTTCGATTCCTCCAAACCACCACCCCGAATCTATCGCCCAGCAAACTCTAACGATCTCACAACTAGTAGATCCAGGTATCCTCTCCTTCTTCAACCTCTAATTGATGATTCATCCGCTATACCCAGCCACCTTTGAGATCACCAGCAAGGGCGCCAATGATTCTACAGACATGCCTCATCAGCTACAAATCATGATCTGCTACCCCAACCAGTAGAAGCCCAACAAGAACTCTTGCCTCCCCTCCATGACGACCTACAAATTTGAAACTCGAGGCACAATCCCAATCAAGGATTCAAGGGCAGATCTATCATCTCAAACAACATGCCACTTACACCCTTTCAGACGATCTGGAAGAACATTGAAATAACTCGCGAACCTAGCTTCATAGATCATCCCCATTGGGGATGCAAGGGAGGAGATCGTAGGACACCACAAGAAAGTAAAAAACCTACTGCATACTCCCATGCATAGCTCATAAGTATCTTCTTCGTCCATTTATTTGATTTCAGAATACTGAATAAGATAAGGGATATGGGGGGTGAAAAACAACTTTGATTATACCTAATCATAGTAACTAGCTAGGATTGGGAATCGTCTAAGTCTATAGGTGCATACATGCATATATATTGCAGTAGGTTTATGATGTAAATACTATTATATCATTAGTTAAGGCCATCCAGAGTATACAAACATGATACCTAATTGTTTTAAAACTACTATATGTATGTATACATGTGTCGATAAATTTGTATTTGTGAGATAGCTGTCAGTTCCAGTCCGTCTACAATATTAATAGTAATTGATTAGAAGACGACACATCAGATGATAAAATATGATCATACAGATATACTTTATTATAAGATCCATTACAAATAGGCATATCATGTTAATGTATATGTATGTAACCTAGAATTTCAATAATCAGTAATGTTTTAGAATTTGAAAACTAAAGAATGATAATGAACTGAGGATAAGAGAGAGAGAGGTCATATTATGATATGGGAACTCACAAGTCAATAATAAAATATATAGTAACCAGGTTTACTAAAGTCATATATAGGTACCCCACGTTGCATGTGTAATAGGAATTTGAGAATACACATTCAGTAAGTATGCCTCATGTATACCTAGTATATTAGTTAATAGTAATAGTTAGATAGATGCAATTTCTATAATAATGATATTAAGTCTAAATTGTCATATTCTTTGTTGGAATCATAAACCCTAGAACTGGATAGCAAGTTTTATTTGAACGATCTATGATCCACTTATATTCCACTTGGCATGATCTTATCTAGAAAGGAAATCTTAATTAGGAAAATAATAATATTTACATATAAGTTAGACCTCATTGGGACCACATATGGTGAACTCATAATAATGAATACTCCATAAGGACTAGGGACGAACGAATAACCATGATGGAACTTACTTGAAGAAGTGTAATAGAAAGAGAATGTGGAACATGGTATCAAAGTCAAAAACATGAATTTTGATAATTAAATATGTAATTTTGAGTGTTACCTACACACCTAATCTTATAGTCTCTAACTAAATATTGATATCCATATATGAACATGGTCCTACCTTAAAAATGACATTGACGTGAAAATATGTCATAGAAACCTAGATGAAAAAATCTAATCATAAATAAGACAAATTGAGCAACATTGATTGTAATTCAATGGTGACAAGATTATTGTTCTTTGTAGACACCTCTTCATAAATTCTTGGAGCCACATTTTGATTATGCAATTCTTGGAGCCCTAAATAATTGAGGTACTAAATCTTCTATTTTATTGTTGAACTATTTTCCCTCTTGATGGACACACATATATCTTGATTCTTGGTGAATTCCATATAATTTTGAAGCCTTTATTTATTCTTGAAAGTTCACCACTCTCATTTTGCAATTGATAAAATCTTGTTGATAATAATTTTGGCACTAGACTTGATCTATTGGAGTTTTGACTCCCTGTGGACTTTGGTCCCTTGGGCTTTGGCCCTATAGAGCTTTGGCTCACTTGAGTGGGCCAAGTACACCACAACCATGTGCAGAGGATAGGGATTAGTTGTCCCCCAGTTAACTGTTATAGCTAATAAGGCACTACTGTCGTTCTCTCCTAGAGTGTGAGAACACAAGGCACTTAGCCCTAGAAAAGATATGATAGGAAGGTGCCAAAACTTGCCAAATAGAATATCTTGAAATTGATATACCTTGTGAATAGCTTGGATAAATATTCGGTACTTGAATTATTGAATCTTGCTTAATGATATTCTTGTGAAAGATTTGCTATCTTGAAGATGATATTGAAATTTCTTTAAGTCCACCAAATAGTCCTTTCCTAACTTTTATTATACATCTAAACCTATTTCATACATAGTTCAATGATTGGATTTAGTACCAGCTTTGCTGACCCTTTATTCCCTTCAATGTGTTCCATGTATGGTTTCATTCCCTCTGGGAACTCATGGGCAGGTAATAGATTGAAGAGATTGAAGAGACATGCACTGGGTAGTCCTCTGTTGAAGACTAGATAGAATGAATTTTATTTCTTAAACTTGTAATCATATTTGTAAGCTTCCGTGACTCTGATGTACAAGCATGTCTGTAACAAAGATTGTTTATGATTGTGATATTATTTTGTAAATATTTGATCATAAAGATCGGGTCTTTACAGAATGTCATTCCCCATCAATAATATTTCATCGACATATAATATGAGGAATGCCATTATGATCCCACTATCCTTCTTGTACACACATGTTTCATCTTCATTTGGAACAAAGCCAAACTCTTTGACTGTCTCATCAAAACAAAGATTGCAACTCTAAGATGCTTGCTTCAATCCATAGATTAACTTTTTTTTTTGGTCGGAAAAAAAATGTGTTACTAGATAACCAAAACTTTGGGTACATATGTGACCCTTGGGGAAAAAAAGATCCTTATTTATCCCCACACAGGGGGACAAAAGGATCAAACCAAAAAATAAAACTCCATACTGGAAGAAAAAAACCAGAAGAAGGGGGATCTAACAAAGAGACAGAATCAGAAGAAGAGAAGAAGGATCACACAGGACCAATAATAACACCCACAAATATGCCTGTGAGGGCCTGCACTCAAATGCCAATCTAAGACACAGAATCATCACCTGATCCTCCTCCAAGCACAAGACCAGCAGGGAAACAACTAGTATAAACCATATGAAGAAGTAAAATCATGCCACTCTTTAGATTCTTGCCAAAGGTCAGAACGTCGGCCATAGGTTCTCTCCTTCATCCATTCAATGATTTCTCCTTGAAGCAGTCAACCATTTGCACCTAGTCCATTGCCTAACCTAAGAATGAAACCAAACAAGCCTGTAGTTCGAGCTCAATAGGGAACACCATCAGTGAACATCCAAAGACTTCTACAACTGCAATCAGGCAAACTTGGAGCCTCTAGCATTCAATTCACCCACAAAGGGAGGACATGATCGACTGAACACATGCATACATCTACAGACCTAGCTTCTGATAGCCACATTGAGCAGCGGAATAACCAGCAAGAGTTTCATGATCATCGGTAGTTGTTGTTTATACAGCAGCAAACCAGCGAACACCATGAAGGCGTTCTTCCACACAGCAACCCGCAAACATCAAGTGGTCAAAGCCAACGTCGGGAAAGACAGAGACTTGCTCACAGATATCAAGATACTGCCAGACTGTCGGACGCAGCCACAAGGTCACCGAGCAACCAGAAGAACCACAAATGACAGCAAGGCTGCTACACAACAGCATAACAGTGAAATCATGAAGGGTTTCCAAACCCACAGTAGTAACACGATCATCAGGTGGCCAAGGCCAAAGCCAGATCATGGATACCGGAGCAGGAGGGACCTGCCGCCCCCCTTGACCCACCCGCGCAGCACTGAGTGGCCATGAGCCATCCGCCGGATCAAAAGAGGAGGAAGGAGATCGAGTTGCCCTAAACCTTGTGGTGGATCTGTCGACGCAGAGCATCCGGTGGGGGAGTAGCATCCGCTCAACAGTCAAGGAAGGCCACCCCACCAAGTGATTGAAGCCTCCCACCACTGAAAGGAGCCATAGCAAGGTCCAGTCAAGGCTAAAGAGGCTTCCTCATCCACTGGATAGTAGGTGCGAGTGAGGAAGGTAGCACGGAGATCCCCTAGCATCACCAGCGGCAGAGCAACAACACAAAGGTCAAGATCTGGACAGGGATTGGTTCCTATCCATCCATCACACTTGAATGGAATGGATTCGGCAAGGCTGATACTCCGATCCACCAGTCTGGGTTGAACCCTACGGTGCATCACATCTACTGTGGCCCAGGGCAGATGAGGAAACCGATTGACTGGGCACTGGCTCCAATAAACCCTCCAGAGAATACGTTGCATACCTCATAACCTAGCCTTCCTCGGTTGGGTCCAGGGGGAGGGAGGCTTCGAGGAGAATGCCCCCTCCCCCCAACGGCGGCCTCCGGGGAGAAACTAGAGAGAGGTCAGAGTGCAATCCCTAGAGAGAGTGTGCAAGCCCTTTGCATTATCTATCCTCCATAGATTAACCTTTGTATCTTACAGACTTTGTTTGCATCCTTTGGATTGATAAAATCCTAAAGCTATGTCATGAACACATCCTCGAGTAAATTCCCATTAAGGAATGTTTTGTTAACATCCATCTGCCAAATTTCATAGTCATGATAAGTTGTAATAGCAAGCATGGTCCTGATGGACTTAACCATGGCCATTGGAGAAAAGGTTTCATCATAGTCAACACCTTGAACTTGTCTGAAACCCTTTACAACCAATCTACCCTTATAGGTTTGAACTTTTCCATCCATGCCGGTCTTCTTCTTGAATACCCACTTGCACCCTATGGGTTTTAACCCTTCAAGTGGATCCCCCAAAGTCCATACTTTGTTGGTGTACATGGATTCCATCTCGGATCTCATGGACTCAAGCCATTTCTCAGTCTATGGTCCCTCAATAGCATCTTTATAGGATATTGGCATCATCTATGGCCAATTCATTACCTTCCCAAGTTATAAGATATCCAAATCTCTTAGTTTTAAGGCATGTCCTATAAGATCTATGAGGATCCTGTGTTACCTGAGGAGTTTGAGATTCCACAACACCTTGTATTCTCTAGGTTCCTATGGTTCATCTATTGGTTCAATGTTCTCTTGTTGGTCTTGAACCTCTTCAAGCTCTACTGTCCTCCCATTGATTCCTTTGGAAATGAAATCCATCTCAAGGAATGTAGCATCTCTAGAAACAAACACTTTGTTGTCAGATTGGGAATATAAGTAATATCCTCTTGTTTCTTTAAGATATGCAACAAAATAACACTTATCACATTTAGGACCAAACTTATTAGAAATCATCCTTTCAACATAAGCTTTCCATCCCCAATTCCTCATAAAAGACATATTGGGACACTTCCAGTTCCATATCTCAAATGGTGTCGTTTGAACTAATTTAAATGGTACTCAGTTAAGTGCATATGGTGCGGTATTTAGAGCATACCCCCAAAAGGTATTCTGAATCTCGGCGAAACTCATCAGTGATCGCACCATATCTAGCAATGTGTGATTCCTTCTTTTTGACACACCATTATGTTGTGGTATTCCAGGTGGAGTCCATTGGGATATGATCCCATGAGATCTAAGAAGGTCCTCAAACTCTTAGTTTAATTAAGTGTTCCCCACCTCGATCAGAATGAAGTGTCTTAATACTTTTACCAAGTTGGTTTTTTACTTCATTCATAAACTCTTTGAACTTTTAAAGAGTTTTTGACTTATGTTTCATTAAATAGACATAGCCATACCTACTAAAGTCATCAGTGAAGGTAATGAAGTACTTGAACACACATCTGGAATCTATTCTAAAAGGCCCACATACATCAGTATGTATGAGTCTTAATAGATCACTAGCCTTCTCATTTTTTTCATTGAAAATGGTTATATCCATCTTGCCCATCAAACTAGATTCTCATGTCTCTATTGATTTAAAATCAAAAGAGTCCAGATAACCATCTTTATGGAGTCTTGATATGTGATTCTCATTAATTCTAAAGGTATGTTTTGTTTGAGTTGTCAAGTTTTAGTATTGTGGTATTAATGTTATATACATTTGTCTTTAGATCTAACAAATAAATACCATAAAACATAGGGGCATTGCCATAAAAGATCCCATCTTTTGACATAGAAAATCAACCACTTTTAATATAGAATTCGAATGCATCCTTTTCCAAACAAGATACAGAAATGATGTTTCTATTTATATTAGGTACGTAATAGCAGTTATTTAACTCTATTACAAGCCACAAGGGCAGAGATATGCAATTAAGGTTTTAGCCTCCATATTTATTACTTCTAATGCTCTTTAGTCCACAAACCCTAATTTCAACATCATAGGCACAATTAAATGTTAAATAATTCTATTATGCCTCTTTTACATTAAAACTACCATTTGTATCCTTTACGATCATTAGGCCAAATTATCATCTTTGGTTCCTTCCAGATTAACAACTCATAGTTCATTATGGTCTAATTCACATTTGAACTCTATTTATTATTAATTCCACCTTTATCCATTAGAAAACCCTAATTACCATATTAAGGGTATTTATCCATAATTAGGAACTTTTATACTCAAAATAGCTTCGAACCATCATATCTCAACTTTATTCACAAATTTGAACAATTAAAGCCATTAAGAGCCATAATTACTAACATTAGGGTTTCAAGGCCCATTAAAGCACATTCATGTACATGGAATTCTAAATTAATCCAATTACGTGTAAAGTTCATCCTTTTAGATCTTGATGTGTCTTTTTATAATAAACAGGTTAATATCAACTTTAATCATCCACACAACCCTTCTCAATACATTAATCATCTCATTAGGGTTCTTAATCATTAATGCATTAAAGTTGGTAACTTCCACTACTCTTAAAATTGCAAGAGGAATTAGCTTCTAAATCTATTTTTAATGGATTCCTCACATTTTTCTGAACAAACAAAACTACTTATTTGTATTTTTTGGCCAAAGGATCTATTTTTAATGATTTATACAAGATTCAACCTTTTTCTAGAATATTGGTAAGAGAGGCGACTAACCTTGCTAAATTTGAAAAAACCAGCGCCGTTGGATCCTCGGTCATCATTGATCGAGCGAGATCGTGTGGCTTGCGATACAAGCACCCATTAACTGATTGTTGAAGTCATGCATAACAGGGCCGTTGATCTCCTTTGTGGCCCTTGGTGAATAAAGATCAGACGGCTACTGGTGCTTGTGCCTACCCAACTCAGTGAACGACTCCCGCGGTGGCGCCAGACCTAGAGCTCACTGGAGCTTCTATATATTGTCGACTCGGGGCACGAGGGGACTAGGGAAGGAGCCAGTCAACCTCATGAGGGTCTGGCCAAGTCGGGGGGTCCTATTTATATAATCTAGGGCTCTTCTAGGGTTTTCCCAATTCACCGCCGCCCTTGCTTTTGGCCAAATTGGGCATTCCTTCTAGAATCCTTTAAACTACCTAAAACCTAGGATAGATTGGCTCAGAATCTTCTCCTCGCACCGCCTATCCCCTTTCCATCCTTTCACATGGTCAGATTTACGAGGAAAAATCAAGGGAAAAGTCCTTCTATTCTCGCAGCACTTTCCTTCTCAGACTCAAGGAAGGAGATGCACAGCTGGTGTCGGATCTTGATCCGATGGCTGGCATCATCCCAAGCTATTTTCTTTTAAATCGATAAATGTGTGACATTTATTATAATCACAACACTTTAGGGGAATTTGTAAAAGCCATAACTCCCAAACTGAGTGTCCAATTAATCTCAAATTTTGAGGGAAACTTAAAATGACTTAATCTACCTCTTTGCAAAATTTGGGCTCATTATATAAAAGAAAATGTGCCTTTTCTTTAGGTGCAAGATATTACTCAATTAGACTTATTTCTCACATCTTTTCTCTTTCTTATTTTCTTATTTCCCATTATTTCTATTCCTTGCAATACAGGAAAGCAAGTGGGGTTCGAAATTTCACCCATTATGGCCAAACCCTCTCTTCTTTCTTTATTTCTTGCATTATCTCCTTTATTTCAAATATTCTTGGTTAATTGTTTATTTCTTGTTTTTCTTTTGATTTATCTCTCTCTTTTGAAATCTTGGACCCAAAAGAAATCCTAAGATTTCGAAATCCATTTTGAAGGATTCTTATTATCCTTCTAGATGCATCCACATTCTTCATTTTTCATTATCTTACTTATTTCTTTATAAAGATATTTCTTTTCAAGGATTTCTCTTTATCTTTCATTTCCTTTTTCATCTTTTCATAGTTCTTTTATTAGAAATCACATAGAAATGAAATTTATTTAATTGTAGCCATTAACTCCAATTTCTAGAGTTTTCTATGTATTTCTCATAATTACTTTTCTTAATATCCATTATCTTGTATCTTTTCATTTTATTTGGACTTTTCTTCTTTTCTTCTCTTTTACATCTATTAAGGGATTAATCTAATAATAGGAATCACGAATTTCCTATCCAAAGGGATATTTGCAAAGAAATCCATCTTTTGAAGCAATGCATACAACCTTTTCAATTAAGTCCATATTCACAACATCTTTATAATTCAATTATGAAAACATATTCAAAATTGAGGTTGTAACAAGGTTCATCTTCATTTTGATTAAAGCCAAACTTTTTTACAACTTTGTCAAAATGTAGATTCCAGCTTTGAGATGCTTGCTTCAATCCATAGATTGACCTTTGTAGTTTACAAACTTTATTGGATTCCTTCATATCTATAAAACCCTCAGGTTGTGTCATGTACACATCCTCGATTAAATTCCCATTAAGGAATGTTGTTTTAACATCCATCTGCCAAATCTCATAGTCATGATAAGCTGCAATGGCAAGCATGATCCTGATAGATTTAATCATGGCAACTGGTGGGAAGGTCTCATCATAATCAACATCTTGAATTTGATGGAATCCTTTCGCAACCAATCTACCTTTATAGGTCTGAACATTTCCATCTATGTCAGTCTTCTTCTTGAAGACCCACTTGCACCCTATGGGTTTTACCCCTTTGGGTGGATCCACCAATGTCCATACCATGTTGGTGTACATGGATTCCATCTCTGATCTCATGGCTTCAAGCCATTTCTCAGATTTTGGTCCCTTAGTAGCTTCTAGATAGGAAGTTGTATCACCTTCTATGCCCAATTCGTCACTATCTTGAGTCATGAAAAATCCAAATCTCTCAGGATCAAGTTGTGTCCGAGTAGGCCTATGAGGTTCCTGTGTCACATTTAGAACTTGAAATTCCACAACAGTTTGTGACTCTTCATGTGCCTTATGTACCTCCTCAAGTTCTCTGCTTTCTTGTTGGTCTCAAACTTCTTCGATCTCTACATTCCTCCCATTGATTCCTTTGCAAATAAATTCCTTTTCAAGAAATACAACAGTCCTAGCAACAAACACTTTGTTTTCAGTCAGTGTGTAGAAGTAGTATCCCCTAGTTTCCTTGGGGTATCCAACAAAATAGCATTTTTTAGATTTGGGTCCAAGCTTTTTAGGAAATTGTCTCCTAACATAAGATTCACATCCCCAAATATTTAACATAGATAAATTGGGATGATTGCCATTCCATATCTCATATGGTGTCTTTTGAACCGATTTGGAAGGTACACGGTTAAGTGTAAACACTGTAGTTTCAAGAGCATATCCCCAGAATGATATTGGAAGTTTAGCTGAACTCATCATTGATCGTACCATGTCTAATAATGTAAATTCCTTCTTTCTGACACACCATTATGATGTGGTGTAGCAGGTGGAGTCCATTATGATACAATACCACGGTCTCTCAGAAGGTCCTCAAACTCTTGGCTTAAGTATTCACCACCTCGATCTGAACATAGTGCTTTAATACTCTTACCAAGTTGCTTCTCTACTTCATTCATGAAATTCGTGAAAATTTCAAGAGTTTTTGACTTGTGTTTCGTAAGATATACATAGCCATACCTACTGAGGTCATCAGTGCAGGTAATGAAGTATTGATAGCCTCCTCTAGCATTTAATCTTTAAGGTCCACATACATCAGTATGTATGAGTCCTAGAAGATCACTGGCTCTCTCACTGTGTCCAGTGAAAGGAGTTTTGGTCATCTTCCCTAATAAACATGCCTCACATGTCTCTAATGATTCCAAATCAAAAGAGTCTAGATAACCATCCTTATGGAGTCTAGATATGTGCTTCTCATTTATGTGCACTAGAAGATAATGCCATAAGTGAGTTTTGTTTGAGTTGTCAAGTTTTAGCCTTTTAGTATTTACGTTGTATATGCTAGTCTCAAGTTCTAACAAGTAGATACCATATGACATAGGGGAATTTCCATAAAAGATCTCATCTTTAGAAATAGAAATCATTCCATTCTTAATGTGAAATTCAAATCCACTCTTGTTCATACAAGATACATAAATAATATTTCTATTAATGGCATGTACATAATAGCAATTCTCTAATTCTATTACAAGGCCCATAAGAAAAGATAAACTAATAACTCCAATTGTGGTGGAAGCAACTCTTGTTCCATTAGTGACCCACAACTCGACTTGACCCTTTTGTAAAGGCTTACTTCTTATCAGATCCTGCATATTTGAACATATGTGAGATCCACATCCGGTATCTAGTACCCATGATGAAGAAGTATTTAAGTTTATCTCAATAATGTATATACCTAAAGTGGATATCACTATACCCTACTTCTTCTTCCTCAGTTCCTCTAGGTAGAGAGGACAATTTCTTTTCCAATGTCCAGCCTGGTGACAATGGTGACAACTACCTTCTTTGGAGATCCCACCTTTAGCTTTGAGCGTGGATGACTTTGGCTTCTGCCTAGCTTTAGAACCTTTCTTAGCCTTGCCTTTTCCTTTTGACTTTCCCTTTGTCTTGCTGATCATCATCACAAACTTGGGCTTGTCTTTCTTCATTTGTGCTTCAACTGTCCTCAACATGCCCAACAATTCTGACAACAACTTGTCAAGATTGTTCATGTTGTAGTTCATGACAAAATGACTATATGATTCAGGCAATGATTGCAGAATCACATCAGTGGCCAACTCTTGGCGTAGGGGAAATCCCAGCTTGGATAGGCTTTCCACGTACCCAATCACATTGAGTATATGGGTGCGAACTGAGTCTCCCTCTTTCATCTTTCTTTTGAACAAAGCCTTAGAGACATCATATCTCTCTTGTCTTGCTTGATGCTGGTACATGTTCTTGAGATGTGTTACCATCTCCATGACATTCATGTTCTCATGCTACTCTTGCAACTCATAGTTCATTAAGCACAACATCAGACACTTGAAATCCACGACATCATCAAGGTGCTTCTTCTAAGCATCCTTTTCAACCTTGGCCACATTTCAATGCCCAGCCAACGTCGGCATCAAAGACCAAATACTAAGGTAGGCAACTTTTGCCAATTGCATCATATGCAACTCTTGGATAGATAATCATGCACAACTCCTTGCCATGATGCATCTGTTTGCCTCTAGGTACTTGATCCTATCAAGGTTCCCTAGTTAAGTCCAACCCATAAGCCAACACGATGAGTGTGCACCCTACGGAGGAAGACCCACACACCCACCATCACACTTCCATGAGATAGACAATGTACCACGCGGAGGCATGCCCACACTTAGTCAATCAAGCTTTTCATGTGTGTTGCTTTATGGAAGGCAACTAAAACTTAATATTATTAATTGAGGGGTTTTATTAATACATATACATATCCAAACACCACATTCTTATAATACATATCATATTATACTATATCCACAATCACAAACGATAGACATGCAATCACAAAAACAAATACATTAGTTATGGCCATACTATTGTAATCCTTTGGAGCAAAAAAAGGATTATGGTCCACCTATGGTCTTATAAATCTCATGCAACAAAACATGTGAATCAACCTGTAAGGATCATTATTACAACAAACAACTTCATGGATGCTCCGTGAGGTTGGAACTTCAAGTTTCTTATTGGAATTGGATCTTCCTATTGCTTCTCCATTGACGCTCCTTGGAGTTGGATCTTTAGGTTTCTTCTTGGAATTAGATCTTCATGGTGCTTGTCCATGGATGCTCCTTGGAGTTGGATCTTCAAGTGGCCTCCTTACATCAAGTTTACAAAGACTAAAACTAATCTTATCTCTATTATAGCATATGAGTACAAATATAAAGGGAAAGAATTAATTATACTTTGAAATAAGAGATGAGGCTCGACATGCAAGTCGAATACTTTATACAAAGGATCCACGTACAACCATTATACATCCATAGCATTCATAAACAAACATATCCACAAGATTGACATCCACATTTATTCACAACATTCACAAATGGGGACTAGGCCATAAATGTGCATGCATTCACGACATAAAACATAATGTTAATGGCAATGTGTATGATATCATAGGTATATCTACATATACGTATATACATATTAAAATTGCAGTAATTTTAATATTTGTGACTACCATGCAAACTATGTGGGGTATACAGGGGCAACGTCCCTGTGTGCAGATCGAGGGGAGGCTGCCCCTCGTAGGGTCTCAGGGGAAGAGCCCCTGAAAGGTCTATGGAATTTTACTTCTGTGCACGTAGGAAAATCAATATTTTTCATAGCCGACCCCATCCGAAACGTCAAAAATAGAAGCCTGCAACATATGTGGAATTAGGTTTAGATTTGCACATTAGCCATTTTAATTCGCATCATATACAACATAAAAAACAATATACAGTGATTCGATCATATAAAAAGGAATCCAAATACACCGTAGATCGATGCTACTCTGATACCACTGTTGGGTTTTGTGGAGAAAACATTTGTGGAGGAAGCAAAATTTTTTTTTTCCACACAACCCGAAATAGGATCTCATCGACAACAACATATTCAGAAAGAGTGTTTGTAGGATATACCTTATCACAGAGCAAGTCCGGCGATATCCCACTGCACAATGGTGTGCAACGTTGCTGCCCTACGAGAACATAACTTCTCTCCCATTCACTGAGTGTGTTGTAGGAAGATCCAGCGGCGCTCCTTTCGTGCGGTGATATACACTGGTCGTAGAATGTATGGATAGTCATTGACATCCTCCAAATGCAAGTGTCTCAATGTCTGCATCTCTACTTCATCCACGCGGATGGACTGGAACTCCACGTCGTGCTTCCTAAGCCAGCGGGAAGGAGTCATCTCTATGCGGTGACGTGCTCGCATCCCAGTGCTCTCCTTTCTCTCCTGAGGACCGTGACGGCTTGGATTTACATATGTGAGAGTAAACTGAAAAGACTCTCTCTATATCTTGTAAAGATATCGACTGTCAAGCCCCTTTAAATAGGAGATGAATGGAATCATGGTTTCTTAAACCCATCAGTAAACAGAAAGACTGTGTGAATTAAAATGCTTGTGGATTAATTAGAATATTCTAGAATTAATTAATTAACCAAATAATCATATTAATTGATTAATTAATATCTGACTCCATGAAATCGCTCAGGATGGCTCTATGGGCATATATACCAACAAATACTCCATACTTAACCAATATAGAATTTTCTATGTATAGATAATAAGAATGTGGAACCTGAATTCAAATAAATTCATATTACTCATTATCAAGAAAATCTACCATCCACTTGATTCATTTGCAACTATCCATACAAGAATCATATCTAAGGTCATATAAGCAAAATAGTCCTATGCTTTGTTAGAGTTTTCAATTTCCACCAAGTGTAGTTTAATGAGTAGATTTAGGGTTATAGTTCAATAATAATTTCCAAACAAACCTAAAAAAATCACCTCATGTGTGAAGCACCTAAAATTTGTAGCCCATATACTACTAATTCTTAAATCAAGTTCTTGATTCAAGAAATCAAAATTTTCCTGCACCTATTTACTCAAGAACTTAGAAGAAGAAGAAATGAAGAAAAAGATTCAAAGAAGAGGTTGATATTGTATCTTTTGATCCAAATCAGTGGAGTGACCAGTTCTGTACACATTAGAGAATAAAAGCAAATAAACCTAGCATAGTTTGATGATCTATATATAATTTACCAACCTTGGAAAGATAAAAACCAGAAATCTAAAATTTCAACTTCAGATTCTCCAAAACCTAGAATGCCCTCATCTCTCAAGAATCCTAAAGCTATAGAGTGTAGGAAAGAAATGAGAGGTGCTTGGCTCATAATAGTTTCCTATATTCTCATTAAGGTGCTTGGAATAAATAATTATAAATATTTTTTAGCCTTTTTTTAAAATCTGGTCGACCGACTTGTACCTGATAGAAACTCAATCAACACAAGGTTCTGTTGTGACAAACAAATGCTCCATAAATTCTAATAATTTAGTATGGTATTAGAAATGAAGGATCCAACTAGAAATTAAATCTTTAGCTTAATTGGCAATAAATTATTAAAATTCAAATACTACACTAATATACTTCAACATTTATTGCATGATTGGATGAGTTTGTCCTAGAGAAACCTGACCTACTAATAGGTAAAAACAAACAAAAAATTTTACAATTTTCCACTAACACTCCTATTTGATTTGTACAATAAATATCCAAAAATTCATGGTAATATGAGTTACAAAATAATATTTTTTTTTACTATATTGTTATGCTTAACACTAAATTCATCATCACATTTTCCAATGATGATTTCGTGCAACTAGGATTTTCAATTTATAACCCTACAAACCTAGTCATTCACAACATTAATCTAACAAACAAGGTTTAAGATTTCAATTAATATTCAATCTAGTTAGGAGAAAATAAGTAAATAACTATTGATGCTTAGGAAGATTGAACTAGGATTTTATGTAATTTATGAATGGGTCCGTACAAACCTCCCCTCCTTTTAGAGTTTCATCTCGAAACTCTAGAAAAGGATAGGATGGCATAATCTCATCTCGTCTTCAAGTTCCCATGTTGCTTCTTCCACTCCATCATGTCTCCATAAGACCTTCACCATAGTTATCTCACATCTATGCAGCCATTTGATCTTCCTATCGATGAAATGAACTGGGCCTTCCTCATAGGTCAAGTTATCCACTAACTATATATCAAATGGGAAGAAGATCTTATCAGTATCAGGATGACACTTTCTTAGCATAGATACATGGAATAAATCATGTAGCTTTTCTAACTCAAGTGGTAACTCAAGTCAATTAGCTACTTTTCCAACCTGTTGTACAATACAATATGGTCCCATATATCTAAGAGTTCACTTCCCTGCTTCCTGAATCTGAGAGAACCTTTCCAAGTAGAAACATTTAAATATACTAGATCCTCATACTACGTGTCTTTTATATACCTCTCATCATATCTTGGCAATAAGATAAAACTAATATACTTGGCAGTAATAGAAGAATATGAGAAAAGCATATACTTGCACAAAGATATTCATTAGCAAAAGAGAACAGATATTTTAAGCACATTTTCCATTATATATCCATGCATTTGCCATCTAAGGGAATAATGCACCATCTCTTCTACCAAAGAGAATGAGATGTAAGGCCTTATGATCTACTACCAAAGAGTTAGATCATTATACAATGTGATCTGCTACCAAAGAGAATGATCACTTTCCAACACTATGCTACCAAAGAGAATTAATGCTTTCATATAATGGAACAAATATATTATGTTTGATGTGTTCATAGCAATAAGTATGGAGAATCATGCAACATATCATACAAGAACAATCATTTCATCCAATATCATATGCCAAGTATTTTACTACACATATAACACAAGCACATTGTATAATAAGCCAAGTAAGAGGTAATGGATTACCTTCCAAAGAGATATTCCTAATCATCACATATACTCCTGATGTCAACTATATCCTTGGTCAAACCCTAATCAAGACAAGATCATATACTATCATCAGGTTCTCATCATCTTACATCTCGTCTTAACCCTAATTGTGTTCATTAGGGCTTCACTTTATCTCATTAGGATATTCCCATCATTTTTACTTGTATTCTAGTCTCTGAATTATCTTACTGATGTCATATTCCATATTATAGTTCACCAACTGGATATACTCATGTGTCACATTATTATGTGAACGTATTTAACATTATGTCACTTTCATTAACCATATCAGGGTTACATCACATGTATTAAGGATTCTCTTCATATAACATGAATTCTATGCATATAACTGATCTCATATTTATATATTATATTCCAGTTACAGATATGAGGGTTTTCTATAAATCTCATCATTTATTGAGCATGCATGTATTAATTGCATCATCTTTAGTGTTATTAGCCCTAATTAGCCATATTAATCAAATTATATGCTTTCGTGCATTAACATGACCATAACTGACATCATATGCATTATAAACATGATTATAGACTTACTGACATTTTTCCATAATTTTATATCATCATATGATATTTATTACTCAAGAACTATGCATTAAACATCATACATGATATCACTACGATTAACACACCAAAAGCCTGATATTATCATTCTACTGTGTTCTATGCATTTTTCTAAACGTTTTGATACCTTGTTTGTATTTTTCAGATAAACGAGGTAATTTCTATGATTTATATACAAACTGAGTGTTTTTCGGATTTTCTGAGATAATTACCTTATACGGCCAATCGGAAGGTGACACGTGGTTCTGTCTGGGCGTAGCTCCTTGGCTCCTAGCCGTACTAAGCCGGCATGCTTGTTTCTGGGCCACCTGGGATCTGGCCGGTTTGGGTTGGTTCTCTTGATTTGGACGGACCACCCACTACCCACTTTTCTTTCTCTCACATTCTCCATTCCGGGCTCCTGCGCGAGGACTGGGTTCTCCCCCAGACGCAGCGCCGTCTCCTCTTGAAGCTCAACGGTGCCATTCGTCATCTCCCCGAACCATGCCACCATCGTGGATGGGACTCTGGTGTGAGGACATCCACCAGCACTTCCTCCTTGTGCTCTCGTGCTGGGCGTCGCAGTACCACGGTGGACTGCAGTAGATCTGCCGTCGTAGCCAAGGGCTCTAGGGTAACATGGATCTCCTTGTCCCGATCGCTCAGACATTGTGGTCTCTACTCAAGGCTTCCTTCTGACCGGGATGGTAAACACCCTTCACACAACCAACTTCATCTCCCTAACTCCTCTATTCTCCAGCCGTAGACCTTCTTCTCCGTGAGGTTACAGACTCACCAGAACCTGCGATGCTCCTAGATGTTCAGGTTGATGAGGCTCCTAGGCAGCCACCAGCGATGATCCTTGATCTCTGCCTGACGCTGCATGAGCACCGCTGTGGGCTGTTCTTGGCATGTATAGGCGCCGCCGCCTAGGTGAAGATCTTCAGCAACGGTCGGCCGCCTAAGCTCCACCCTCGTCTCTCTACTGTACTCCAACTCTCTTCTTTTTCTGTCCCCTACCTTGCACTCACACCACCTGAAACCCAGCAAAAAGGGGCAAGCAGAGATGGGGGGGATCTCAGTCTCCCTTCAGTCACACGACCAAAATAACGAGTCATACAGAAGCCATGATGTGGCGAGGATCAACAACGGTTGCTGATCACTTCTTAGCCCACGTTCAGTGACATGGGGTACTTCATTAAGGATTTGAGAATGGCGAGTCTACTACCATGTTCTCCGCCTGCTATTTATCATAACTGTTGAGTGAATGATATAGTCAGTTGTCTGATTACATCTAAGGGTCATGATGAGCTCTCGTGAAGGTGGATCTGTGGCTTACTCATGCCATAGCCACAACCTCTTAACCAAATTATGTGTATTACAACTTATGGATGAAAGATAATAGACCTTGATGTACATCAAAAGCACATTATCACTATAATCATACTTACATAACTCCATTTAGGAATTAACATCAAAAGTAATGGAACTTTAAACATAGCTTTTTATCACCCTTGCTACATCTCACCCAATCTTGGTCCCAAGACTCATTTATTTGACCATTCAATTAAACACTTCAAAAGTCATATACTTAGGGATCTTAATCATGATGTCAACATCCATCACCTTCCAAACTTTACCGAAGCATTTGTATCTCTCAAAAGTTCACTCCATCACATCCTACACACCATAAGATAAATTTCTTCCTCGAAATTAAGCCAAAAAAACCACTTTATGACACATTGATTCATTTGAATTTATGTGATGGAAATTGATATATAGGGTATATGTAATAGATCAAATGCAAAATGTATTTCTAAAACCCTAATCCTCATATTCTAGGGTTAGAATGCAAAATCACATATTTGTCATATAATTGTTTCATAATTTACTTAATTAAACGCATTTAATGTCCATTATAACCTAACAAGGATAGATATGAGCCCTAAAAAATATGATTTACCCCTGAGGTTAGTAATGGGGAAGTGAAACAAAATTCCATCTAATAGCCCTTGGATTATGAAAAGGAATGCTAGAGTGTGATTCTAGATCTTGAAGGCTAGATCACTATAATTTAGGAAGATTTCAATCTGAGATGCTAACCTAAATTCTTTGTTGTTAAGTAAATGAAATGGATTGTATTTGAAACATTCTCATGGAAATTGTGATTTTGATGTAAAAGGGATCAGTAGGGATAGCTTTTCTTAGTTTCTCATACATGATGGCCTATATTTGACATTTTTGTCGTTAAACATGTATCTTGTACCTAAGATGAGGTCTATAAGGTAGAGAGGCTTTTTTCTCCTACCTAGCTAGTGTTTGGAAACCTTGAGGTAGACCAGAGTTTGTAACTTATCTTAGGGTTTTTGGTTAACCCTAAGATGTGAGTAGTGAGTCTTTGACACAAGAACTGGGCTTGGCGACTTTTACTTGATCAGGTACAAATCATGTAATTTCAAGGAAAACTTAATAATGAATCTTGACAAGTCGAGAATAAGATTTGATTATCCATCTTCAGTTACATGTTAGTTTATTTGTTATTTCACTTTCCCATTCTCAAGAATAGTTAGGACTAGCGTAGATGTCAATAACTTCTTCAATTGTTGAATGTTATGCTTATACTAATTTGTCCATATGAACTAGACTTCAGTAACAACCTCGCTTCCCGGTAACCCCCAATTACGGAAGACCAAGAAGTCAGAGGTCTTATCCCAAAAATAGGATCAATGGTTTTGCAAATAATAAAAAATAATTAATAAATCCTACGAATGACAAAGCTTAAAACTGGTATAAAAATTACTTTTCACTTACCTTTCAAAAGTAGGAAACTAAACTTCTACCCTCAGTAGAATTCTATCTATCTAGATCCTCCTTAACAAATTAATTTTAGTCTTCACAAGTTCCAGTTTAGCATTTGTCAATTTTAGATATTCCTAAAACACCGACAAACAAAACATCGATCAGTATAAATGAATATACTGGTATGTGGGGACAAACAAAACATTGCACATATTTTCAATCTACATAATCACAACAAATAGTTATTAACATTGCAAGATTATGTTTTCAGTATGACTCCTCAACTACTTTTACCACCTCTGGGATACCCTCTCTAGGGTTAAGTCCTTGCAAGTGACTTTAAGGCTACCTTCTCCATCCTGAGCTTGGTACCTGAGGTCACCTCTCGGGGTGCCCTATGGTCTTCCCTCTGGGGCTTGACCACCTTGACCTTCCCTCCAGGGCTTGGTCTCTTATCTTACATCCATAGGGGTATGTAGGTTCAAGCGAGTCACACACATATATAAATTGTGATAATCTTATTCACTTTAAAGAATGCAGAAATAAAATCATCCAAGCAGTTTATTTCCATTGCAATCGATAAAACATTAGGAAAGTACTGAGAAACTACAACGTGTACTCATAAATAACCACATACCTATTTAGTAGATTTTAGAATCCAATAGTAATTACAACCAAGAAAGCAATCCAAGCAAGTAGTTCAACCACACAATCAAGAATCCTGAAAATCACATGTATTCTATTTACTACATACTTATAAAGAATGTACTTTATCAACTTGGATTCACTTTCTAGGGTTTCTAATCTGAATTAGGGTTCTTTTAGATCTATTTACAAGTTTCCTCTTTTATATCCACAAAACCCTAAAACAACAGCTCTAGGTGCAAAACCCTATTTATTCAACTTAATCATATTAAGGCCTTGTTATCATCTACTAGGCTTGGGATCATCCTAGTATCACTTTTATACAAAGTAACTCAAATTATTTTGCATTAGAAACCATTAACACCTATATTAGGGTTTTTGTAATGACCCCGCCTCCTGGTAACCCCTAATCAATGGAGACCAAAAGGTCAGAGACAATATCTGAATATTTTAGGATCCATGGTTCGACATTTAATCAATCATAATTATCAAATTCTACTATTACTTAACTAAAAATCTAGAATAAAACAAATCTTTTGCATACCTTGTAAAATTTGGATCTAGACTTCTATCCACAATAAAAGTCTAAGCTAACTAATCCTCCTTGCACATGTTATTCATATCTTCACAATTTCAATTTACTAGTTTTCCATTTTTAGAATTGTACCTAAAATGCTGACAAACAAAACGCCGTTCAGTATATCTCTATACTGGTATGTGGGGGACAATCAAAATTTTCACAATTAGTTTCTAACAACCTAATTATCACAAATAAGTTATTAGCAATTCAAATTACGTTTTCAATGTGACATTCTCAACTGCATTTTCCCTAACCCTAGATTACCCTCTCTAGGGTTTTGTCCTTGCAAGGGGCATAAGGCCACCTTCTCCATCCTGAGCATGGTGCCTGGGGTCACCTCTCATGATGCCCAATGGTCTTCCCTCTAGGGCTTGATTGATTAGACCTTCCTTCCAGGGCTTGGTCATGCAATGTACATCAGGGTGGCATGTAGGTTCAAGAATACACATATATACTTAATTGTGATAATCATAGGGACTTTATAGGATTTCATAATTAAACATCCAATAGTTTAGGTTGCATCCAATCGTTAAAACGTTTGAGAAATGCTATGAAACTACACCGATTATTCTTAAATAACCACATACCTATTCAGTCGATTCAACAAGCTAACAATAATCCAAGTAAAGAAATATCCAGGAAAGTAGGCAGTTCACACAAGCAATGATTCTGAAATAATCATATAATTTAATTACTATTCACTTCCTCAGATTACACTAATATGAATTCGCTACCTAGGGTTTCCTATTTCCTTTTAGGGTTTCATTAGGGTTCATCCTCATTATTGATACTATAAACCCTAATTCAGCAAATCTAAGTATAAACTCTTAATTAGCTTGTCATATTCCTTCTAATAGGCTTAGTATCAATAAATAACAACATTTTCCCTATTAATTCAGTTTATTCAGGTTAAATTCCTTCTTTACTCTAGATTAGGGTTTAAGCATGTATTATCATAGATTCATGGATTAAAACCCTAAAACAAGACAATTATTTTCTAATATCAGATCTAAATCTCACTTTATCTCAGAACATATTATTAATACTTGAATTAACCCATTAAGCATCTTAGATTTGATCTCTAATCATCATTAGGGTTTTTAACCTAAATTTAATGCACTTCATGATCAACTCAAGGTACTTTTTCAATTAGAAATGAAATCGGATGCTAAAACTATTTTTATCATATTACTCATATTTTTCTGATCATTTTTCATATATAAAGTTTCTTCATCTGACCTTCCTATCAATTTCTATGATTTTTTGCAAAGAAAAGCATTTTCTGGATTTTCTAGCAGAGAGGAACAATTTTTTGAAAATCGTCAGCCGTTCGATTAGTGGTCTGCTGGACCACGCGGGATCCAACGATCCTCGGTCGCACGCCTTACTCATGATCAAAAGAAGGAAAAGGACATGTATGCCCTTACCTGGACTGAAGATGGGGGAGGGTATATTTGTAATTTTCCTAGATGTCATCTTCAACCTTGTGCGAGTTGCCTGTCGTGAGCCAAGGTCAACTCTGATGTTGACTTCAAGCTACCGTCCACCTACGATCAAACTAACCTAACCGAGAGCTCTGCCTGGATTTCACGAACTCAAGGGTGCCCTTAATTGTCTTCTTGCACTGCTCCTTCACCACCAGCTAACCTCAGCTCCTCCGGCGATAGCTGCTACTAGACGAGGGCAAAGATCAAGGGCAACAACCAAATTGAGAGAACGGAAACGATCGCAGTAGAGTTCCGGTCTCGAGGGTATGGTTTTTAGGGTTGATTGTGATGCCCATACCCCTCCCTATATATAGGGTCTCATATAGGTATCTGAGAAATTGGGGACTTCTCCAATTTTCCATGAAACTACCCACAAGTTTGGTTAGTCATCCTCGGAACAGACTCCCGAAGATGATGGACTTGTCCACATCTCTTCTTATTACCTTTATCGCAAGCAAATGCTGATTTTCCCCCTCTCCCTTTCCTTCTGTGACTCAGGGTAGATGATTCACATCCACCGTTAGATCTCCTCTGGACCATGCATGGATCCAATGGTTGTCATCGCTCCCTCTATATCCTTTTTCCTTTAACACGAGAAAAACATGTAATATTTAATTCAATGCATTGAAAACTTGTGAAATCCATAACTCTCTCCACGTTTATCCCTTTTCATTCAAATTTTAAACGAAACTTTGGATTGGTATTATCTACTCGTATATCAAATGGGAGACTTAAATTCCAAAGGAAAAGGGTATTTCCTTCATAAGTAAGTTATCTTTCAATAAAACCAATTTAATAGGTATTTTCTCTTTCCTTTCTTATTATCTTGACAACTTGGGCTCCTTGGGACCCAAGAAATCCCAAAGACACAAAATATACCTTTGGAGGCTACCTCCTAGCCTTCTAGAAGCTTCTACCTATTTCTTTTCTCCTTTTCTTAATTATCTTTTTATTAACTGGATTTCTTTTTCCTTTTATTTTCTTTTTCTTATTATTGGGCCCAATCGTCAATAAAGCCCACGAAATCAAATAGTAAGGCTATTAGCAAGGAAATCCACTCATTTAAATAAAATCATACAATTATTTGTTCATATATCCTTAAAAGGAGAAATTACATTTCAATTTTGCATTAGGAAAATTGAGGTTATTACAGTTTCTAAGCCCATTAATGCACATTAACATATCAAAACCCTAAATTAAGCTATTTAGCCAATGGATTATCTACTTAGATTTTCAAAACATCTTTCTATTAACAACAGGTTAATAAGCTCATAGATTATCCATATTAATCATCTCAATTTCATAGAATCATCAAATTAGGGCTTCTTACTCATGAAAGCATTAAAGATGGTAACTTTTAGATACTTTTCGATCTACGATCACATTCAGGCCCTAAATCTATTTGTATTGAATTTCTTACATTTTTGATCAATTTTCATATACAACTTGTTTTCATCCGAGCTACGAATAATTAGTTATGAGTTTTGTAAGATAAATATAAATCAGCCAACAGGGGAGCACCAAGTCAGTGTTAAATTTCATTACCTCCTTATCCACACAGTCATTGCTGGATCAATAGAAAGCCGCCAGTTCGACTCCCATCTTCCATGTGGGAAACACTTATTATAAGAGCGGGAATGACTCATTTGCCCTTCTATCCTAGGCACGCAGGAGGGGAAAAGAGGTCCAAACCTCACGAGTTACCCTCAACCTCCCGACATCGCTCTGTGGATTGCATAGTGCCTGTGCCAACACCGATGTTTGACACCCTTCTCTTTGATGGTTGCATCTGTCGGCTATGAACAATCCTTCTACTCTGCTGTTGGGTCTCGATCTCACCTGCAACTCCTCCCTCCAGCAACTCACAGTTGTGACTCCCTCCATGCAATCAA
This sequence comes from Alisma plantago-aquatica, assembly GCA_963693085.1. Classification (NCBI taxonomy): domain Eukaryota; kingdom Viridiplantae; phylum Streptophyta; class Magnoliopsida; order Alismatales; family Alismataceae; genus Alisma; species Alisma plantago-aquatica. Next base: position 1,903,204,894 of record OY856409.1, on the reverse strand, counting down.
CACCGCCAGCAACACCTCTTCGTTGGGCTTTGGTTGGCCCTATGTAAGAGTTCCCCCACACGCGACACAACTCAAACAGCCTATACTGAAGGCCCTCTGATGCTTCCGTTAAACAACAACCTGGGAAAAGAGGGCTCTGTAGTCCTTTCTTCCTTCTGGAAAAGTTGACGTCGACTTCAAAGAACTATCTAGATAGGCCAATTCGGCATGTTGCGTTGGCTCCAATGACCTCCCTCACACCCCAACTAGCTATCCTTCATACCACCCTTAGTGCATGGGTAGTCATGGGACCTTGTTACCCGATGCATCCTTGGCACCGTCGTGTAATGTATCCAGGGTTGGCAAGATTATAAGGACCATGGACAAGGATTGGATTTCTACATACAACCATGGTTGGGTATCATGTCTCTCGATAGAGAAGGATCCTTGGGGCCCTTTTATATCCATAAACTATGTAGAACCCTAATGGTTAATATGAGATAGAGAAAGTGTGGACATTGTTAACCACCGATATTGTAACATCCCTGACCTGGGTTATACTCTAACCCTAGGTGTTTTGATTAAGAAAGATGATTATATGCTTAATCTTATCTTGTGAAAAGTAATTAGGCCTGAAGAGGAACTTATGTTGCAATTCTAGTCCTTTTTGAACTTTTGTTTTTTGGAAAATTGGGTAAGTATATTCCAAAAACCCCCTAAAAGGGGACAAAGTTACAAGCCACACCCATACATGTGACTACACACATCTAGGAATTGGTTACAGCAGATCCCAATTCCTAGCTATAACAGGAGGAAAATCAAGACACGATTTAAAAGTAAAGTACATTCTCTTGATTTCAAGTGCAAGACGGCTGAAGATGGTAACAAAGTCAGAAGCGCCACCATTACGTAGCCTTTTATTACGCTCCTCCCAAATGAAGTGAACAACACCAGTGATGGCCCAAAGTTCAATGATTCTGGATTGCTTTGACCTTTTACCAAGATCCATGAGGCTTTCATATAGAGAATATGAGGCTCTGATGTTGAGTTTAAGTTGAGCACGTCCCCAAATATATTTCCAGTATTTGCAGCCCCCAAAAAGATGAGTGATGGAGTCATTGTGTTGGCCACATAGTAAGGATGCAGGAACAGGAGCCCCCGACCAGGAACTAATCTTTTCCATAGTAGGTAGTACATTAATGAGTGCTCTAAAGGTAGTAAGACTCCATATAGGATAGTGCTTAGAGAGCCAAAGATTTCCATAAGCCTTATTAGATGGATGCTTTTGTCTTGCGTTCTCCCAAAGACCCTTGCCTTCCCAAGCTGAGAAGGAAGGCCATAGAGCTACCATACGTCTGTGACAAGTAGAGACATTCCTGGAAGCAATAGACAAGGTATCACCATACCTACAAGAAAGCCATGAGCTCCATAAACATTGAGCTTGGTTGAAATTCTTGATGTGACGTAATGAATGGTAATCCACAAGTTCATCAAGTCTCTTAAGCCCCAAGCCACCTTTGTCAAGCGGGTAAGCTAAACATGACCAACTAGAGGGATGCACCGAGCTACCCCAAAGGAAGTCAAAAAGTAATAGCTCCATTCTTCGTAAGATAGCAGGAGGGATGTCACCCATATGCATCCAATAGCTCTTTGTAATCCTTTTTGAACATTGTTGAAATCAATGTTTTGCTTGTTTTGGACTAAAGTGCAAATTACCCAAGTTGAGGGGTTTAAGTGCAAATTTTGCATGTAATATGTTCCTCATGTTTTGAAGCATCATGAGAGTGAAAATGATGCTGAGGTATGGGTTATGGAAGCCTGAATACCAAGAAAGAGATGATAAAGCAATGTATGCGCATGAAAACCTAGTTTTGGTGTAATGTGCAATTTACCCAAAACACAGGGTGCAATATGTAAATTACCACTTCAATAAGGTCCCTAATGTTTCTTGGCACCATGTAGAGCAAAGAAAATGAGAGGGGCGCCTCATTTGAATTAAGTTCGAGGAGAGAGAATCTTGATATTAAAATAATCAAGATTTAATCCTAATTGAATCCCAAATTCGATTTAGGGCAAAAATAAATGTATTAATTAAAAGGCCTTCAACAAAAATTAAAATGGTTGGATTCTGATGTGTGTGGACATCCTTGAGCCTTGCAAGGACCACGAAAATATCCAAGGGAGTGGATAACTCACACACAATTTTATAAGAAAAAGAAATATCCACTCACATATGGATATTAATATAATATGATTTGAGGTGCTTGATTTGCTTTTCTTTAAATCATGGATAATTGAGAGGAATAAGAGGCAAAAAAGATAGCCTCGTCCCTAAGGAAGTTGAGGGGGGAGAGGCGGCCAAATTTTTGGGATTAAATGGATTTTTTACAAAGCATATTCTCTCTCATTGATTTGTTTTATAAAAAGACCTTTTACAAGCAAAATGAAAGGCTTTTTCGACCCCACTTCTTCTCCTTGCTTGGGAAACAACCAAGGGAGCTTGGGAGGATCAGGAGGATGACTCCCAACCTGTTGGTAAGGTTCTTGACCCTTTTCACCTTGATTCCATGGTGGAAATCGAAAATAAATTATGGATTTCTTCCTATTTCGATCTCCTCTTCAATTCTAACCATTCCTTTTCTCTCAAACCTTAAGGATGAGCCTAGGAATGGTGAAAGAAGTTGCATCCACCATTGTTGACGTGATCTTGGAGCTTTGGAGCTGAATTGGATGCGGGTTTTATAACTTGAACCCTTGATTTTGTTATTGCATTCAATTCCTTATCAAATAATTATCATTTCTACATTTACAATAATTGATTTGGTTGATGGATGCAATCACCATGGAAACCACAGTAGGTTTCGTGAGTTTAGAGGTTGAAGATTATAAGCACACACCTCTCCAAATATCCAAGGCAAATGGTCTTGATTGGGTTGCTCAAACGGTTTCCCAAACCGTTTGGGAGCAAACGGTTTCAAACCGTTTTGAAGCAAACGGTTTCACCAAACCGCATGAGCCCAAACGGTTTCAGACCGTTTGGTGGTGTTAACCAGGGTTGACCATTTGGAGATCTGTTGAAAATGATCTATGTTAATGACCCATCAATTATGATTGGTTAGTTCCAATTGGTTCATGAGTTGAATGCCAATCAATCACCAAAACCCTAATCGGGTTAAGTGTTGATTTCCAAGTTGATTGAGTTTGCAACTTGGGTTGATTGACCCAAATGGTTTCACGACCGTTTGGGAATCACCTAAACAGTCTCAAGACCATTTGGAGGTCACCCAAGACTATTTGGAGGTCTAGGGTTGAGTATGGTTAAGCAATTTATGATCCGTAGATACTAAGTTGAAGTGTAATCAATTGATGATTTGGTGATCAATCCAATGATCCAAACCCTAATTGGTTGACTTGGATTTTGATGATGTTATGGGAAAACAATATCAAGACTGTTTGGTGGTCATCCAAACGACCTCAAGACTGTTTGGGGTCAGGTCATGTTCAATTTGGATGATGGTTCAATGGTTTCAAAGTAACTAATCTTACATTGATTAGTGTTGAAGAATCATCGATTCCAAACCCTAATCCAATTGATTCAAACCCTAATTGATGACTAATTGAGGGTCAATTGAGGGTCAAATCATTTGAAGGTTGACCTATTTAACTCAATTGAAGTATAGGTCCAATTGATGATTGGTTCCATGAATTCAATGATTGAAGGAATCAACATTGGAAACCCTAATTCAATTTGATTGGTTGAGACCATATTTGGTCCAAGCGGTTTTGAGGAGGTTTGGACGAAATAGTCTCAAGACTGTTTGAGTCCAAACGGTCTCAAGACTGTTTGGGACCAAACGATCCCAAACCAGTTGAGCCCATGAGGTTTCAAAAAGTTGCTTTAGAAAACGGTTTCAAGTACTTGCTTTAGCAAACGGTCTCAAGCAGCACCTCTACCAAACGGTTTCAAACCATTTGAACTTTGAAAGACCAAGACCGTTTGGGGCTCCAGTAGTCAAAGTTGATTGAGGATTCAATTGGTTAATCCACTTGGACATCTATTGTAATTGAAGATTCAATTGGTCAATTCAATTGGATACCTTATGTAATGGAGGTCCAATGTGATTGAGTCTCTTGAGAATTAAGATGATGAATGATCCATTGATCCAATGATGATTAGTAATGTGATGCGATGATTTTAAGTCGCATTTATAGACTTGTTTGATATGTGTTTTATGCATTTATTAGTCATTTTCATTGTTAATGTTGCATAATTCATTCATTTTGGTCTATGCTACTTCTTTATGTCAAATTCTCTTTATTTAAGCATTTTGAGTATTAATTATCAAAAGAATACATTTTGTGTGAACTTATGTGGTTTCGTGTGTTAATTTCAGGAAAAACAAGTATATGCTGCCGTCGATACCATCGACGGTGGTCGATACCATCGACCAGGCCACAGGTTGCTAGCCGCAAGGAGCATCACAGAGTCGATACTATCGACAGGAGAGTCGATGGTATCGATATACCTTCAGGTTGCTGGCGAGAAGACAATCGATACTATCGACGAATGTCGATACCATCGACAAGTGGAGCTACAGCGACGGTAAAAGGACAAAAGCGACGCCTAAAGAGTCGATACCATCGACCTGCGTCGATGGTATCGAGCTAGCATCAGTTGCGATAAAGAAAAGAAATGAAGACCAGCCGATACAGTGCAGTGTCGATACTATTGACTCGCGTCGATGGTATCGACGCCGTTAGATATGAGTTTGTTTCATATTGATCTTAATCGGACGGCTGTGATTAATTGATGACCTAATTCGGGAAATATACCGAATGATGGCGCCCCAGAGAGGAGGAGGACGTCATCAGCCGCTGCACACATCCCGGAGAGCAAGGAGAGAAGAACGGAGCATGAGAGCACGCCCCAGCCGATCCAGACGCTGAAGAAGACGAATTCCATCACCGAAAGGCGGGAGAACGCATATTCCACGCCAAGGATCGATTGGATCTTCTCCGTTCAGGGGTTTTACCACTCAATCACATTTTTCTCCATGTTGCCCTTTTCTTCTCCACGTTGTATTCTGAGATGAACATGTGGGGCTGATCCCCTTTGTCTTTAGGACCAGGAGTAGCCCAAGAATTCATTGTATGATGATTTTATCATAGTAATTCATATTTTATCTCTTAAATCCGTGGTATAATTTCGTTTTCTCAATATATTGTTATGCTTGATCACCATAATAATAATCTAATGCCCTTAATTACTTTGAAAGAAGAATTAATGGTTGAAAAGAGACAGAATTTACATTAATTGACAAATCCCTTGAACAAGGTGGTGTAAGATTAATGGTAGATACCGAGATGTCATTTTTAATGCACCTAGTTTAGGGTATAGGTTACTACGACGGTGGAACCGACCTAGAAATAGGTAGTGAATTGTACCACGACAGTGGGCAACTATGATTTCAGGCTACTACCCAGATAGAGAAATAAAATTGAGTAACTATATAAAATTTAATACAATGAAAACCCGCGGTGAAACCACAATCCTAAAGATCTTCTTTTGAATTGATTAAACCAACATTTAATCGATTGCTTGCTTTGCTTTATTTTTATTTTTCTTTTAATTTTAACAACAACTCTCAACTTTTTAATCGGATTAGCTGATCGCAAGTAGTTAGTAAGAGTCTCCGACAATTTCACGTATCCCTGAGTTCGACTTGAGCCTCACAAAGGCCTATATTACTTCGACTCGTTCACTTGCGTTTCTGCGCACGGAAAAATTGTGCCAAGTTTTTGGCGCCGTTGCCGGGGATACGGCGAATTGTCGGAACTATGAGTTCTACAAGCGGCCACTCTAGGCCACATTTTTTTTAATTTCAAAAATCTATAATCTATCTTCTAAATATTTGCAATCGTCAAGCACCATACTAAATTTAATTTTTCTATTTGCAGGTACTGTGCATGGTGCAGACGCGTAGTACAAACTATACGAGGCAAGCACCAGAGGTTCTGCTACAGGGATCGGAAGACGAGGATGAGCATAATCAAGATCAGCTGGAAGATATAGCTTCTGAACCTGAACAAGAAGAGATGGACGAGCCACAAACAATATGGGAGAAGATCAAGGCTTCTTCCTCATCTGCTTCCAAAGGGTCGATCAAGAAGCAAGCGGTGAATATTCCGACATACAAGATTGATCCGACTTTAATAAACTTGGTGAAGTTGAATGCTTTCCATGGGCTCAAATATGAAGACCCCGTCGTGCACATAAGTCAATTTGTGGAGAATTGTGATATGATAAAAATCAATAGATTTCCACAAGATGTGCTCTACTTGAAGCTTTTCCCGAGTTCTCTAGCGGGAAATGCGCGCGAATGGCTACACAACTTGGACGATGAATACGTGGAGTCTTGGGACCACATGGTGGAGGTTTTCTTAGAGAGGTTCTTTCTGCCCGAGAAGACAAATGACATGATAAGAAAGATCCATAACTTCACCCAACAAGCAGGAGAGACTTATTCTGAGACCTGGGAAAGGTTTCAGATCATGCTCAGGCGATGCCCGCATCACGTGCTTGATAAGGAGACACAGGTCAAGATCTTCTATTTTTCTCTCTCTGAGCATGATAGAAGAAACCTTGATTCAGCCGGTTCTGGATTCTTCTTGAATAACACAGACACTAGATGTTGGGAAATCTTAAAGAACATGGCTAAGAAACAATCGTGGGGCGAAAGAGGCGCCGTGGAACAGGTTCGAGTGGCAGGTGAATCTAAAGCAATAAAGGAGCTGAATGAGAAGATGGATCTTCTCACAAAGAAACTACTCACAAAGGAGGATACTGAGTCCGAGGAGGAGGCTCAAGTTAAATTCATGAGGCAGCAGCAAGGCTACAGGAATAATGACTATTCATGGAGGAAAGACAAGAAGTTCTCCTGGAAGGATCTAAATAACTTCTTACAAGATCTGGATGCTAAACCCCAGCCAGTAGCGGAGGATAAGAGCACAGAGCTGCTCAATCAAGTGATAAAGCAAAATCAAGAACTCATGACTACTTTCAGCCAGCAAATAAAGCAACAAGGGGAGTTTATGAACCAATTTGGGCAGACACTGCAGAGCGATGGGGCTTAAATGAAAACAAAAGAGACATCCATGGCACAAATGGCAGCAGAAATAGCCAATTTGAAGAAGCCGACGCATCCAGGTTTTCCGGGGAATACTAATGTTCCAGGAGGAAACCAGCAGGCAAAGGCCATCTTGCTAAGAAGTGGCAAGAAATTGTTAAATCCTAGGGCTGTTGAAGCAAGTAAACCCCAAGCGGAAAATGAAGGTGAGGTAAATGAGGAGCTGTCCGTACCGGTCACTGAACCAGTTGATGACACAACAGTGGGTGCTACTGAAGATCCTATTACAGAGGAGGAGGAGCCTCAGAAAAGGACACCCTATGTGCCACCGCATCAAAGGGCACAGGTTGTCCCGGTCCCTTATCCGAACAGCGCTAAGGCAAGGAAGGTAGATGCCCAATTCAAAAAGTTTTTAGATAGTTTCAGAAAGCTTTCAGTCAATATCCCTCTATTGGAAGCTATTGAGCAAATCCCTTCTTACGGGAAATTTATGAAAGACATCATCACCAAGAAGAGAAAAATTCTGGATACAGAGGTTGTTGTTTTTAAGGAGCAGGTGAGTGCCTTCATCATGGGCACATTGCCACCAAAGAGGCAAGATCCAGGCTGTTTTAACATCTCTTGTTACATCGGGAAAGTCAAATTTGGTGAAGCACTATGTGACTCGGGGGAGAGCATTAATTTGATGCCCCTTTCTACATTCAAAAAGCTGGGATTAAAAGAGTCACGACCAAGCAACATGACTATCGCATTGGCGGTCAATTCAGTGGTAAAGCCATATGGGATTTGTGAAGACGTCCTAGTGAAAGTGGATCGATTTGTATTTCCAGTAGATTTTGTCGTCATGGAAATGCAAGATGAACAAGGCAATGAGCTACTACTCGGACGACCATTACAAGCTACAACCGACATGATACTTGAGATGGGGAGAGGTCATTTGACCTTAGGTATAGCCGATGACCGATTTGAGATGGTCATGCCTTCCAGCGTCACTTCACCTAAATCCAAGGAGCAATGCCACATGGTAAAACATTTTGATAACAATATCTCACTTTATCTAGGGAAGCCATTTCTAGATATGGCCCATGTAATGACTAAGGTGGACAAAGGGACTTTGGTTGTAGACATCATGGAGCAGACCAAAGTGGTATCCCTTTGTAAGGCTGTGGGATTCCCAATTGATGAGGATGAGGACATTCCTCCCTCTACGGAAGATGATGCTATAGCGAATTCAGTTTTTGATGCATATCCGGAACTACCACTTGAGGCTTGTTTAGTCAATATCACTCATGATTGGATGAGAAGCAAATCACTCAATGAGTGCGCCAAGATGCTTCAGATTTTGCCATGCTTCTATGCGAGGTATTATGAAGATTTAGGTGAACTTACCCCACCGCTTCAATCATCCTTAATCAGCCCGCCGGATTTGGAGTTAAAGACACTACCACCACACCTCAAGTACGCCTTTCTAGCTGAGGAAGACAAGTTACCTGTCATCATTTCTGCATATCTGAGTGCGGAAGAGGAGGACCAGTTGTTGATAGTGCTGAAGAACCACCGGGGAGCATTTGGTTGGTCTGTTGCAGATATCAAGGGGATTTCCCCTACCTTGTGTCAGCATAAGATTCGGCTCGAGGAGGGAGCCAAGCCGGTGATTCAACCGCAACGTCGACTGAATTCGACCATGATGGAGGTTGTGAAGAAAGAGGTGGTCAAGCTTCTCTCCGCAGGTATCATCTATACAATTTCAGACTCAACATGGGTGAGTCCCACGCAGGTAGTCCCTAAAAAGGGGGGAATAACTGTCACTCAAAATATTTTAAATGAACCTGTCACCACCCGCTTGGTAACCGGGTGGCGAGTTTGTATAGATTACCGACGTCTGAATGTCGCTACGCTAAAGGATCATTTTCCTCTTCCGTTTATTGATCAAATTTTAGAGCGCTTAGCCAGACGATCACATTTCTATTTTCTGGACAGGTTTCAGGGTACAATTAGATTTCGATTGATCCTAAGGACCAAGAGAAATCTACTTTCACTTGTCCCTATGGAACTTTCGCGTATCTCCGCATGCCCTTTGGATTATGCAATGCACCGACGACCTTTCAGCGTTGTATGCTCGCCATTTTTTCTGATATGGTAGAACACTATCTAGAGGTCTTTATGGATGATTTTTCGGTTTATGGTGTTTCTTTTGATGAATGCCTTTATAATCTGGATAAGGTGTTGCAAAGATGTGGACACACATTTGGTCCTCAACTGGGAGAAATGTCATATTATGGTGAGTGAAGGAATAGTGCTAGGACATAAGGTGTCTAGCAAAGGTTTGGAGGTAGATCCGATAAAAATTGAAGTAATTTCTAAATTACCCCCACCAAATTCGATAAAAGGGGTAAGAAGCTTCTTAGGCCACGCCGGATTTTATCGTCGGTTCATAAAAGATTTTTCAAAAATCGCCAAACCTCTATCCGAGCTTCTAAAAAAGGATGCCGTTTTTTATTTCAATGACAAATGTTTACACGCGTTCAACATGCTGAAGTAGAAATTGATTTCTGCACCGGTTGTTCAAACACCGGATTGGACTAGGCCATTTGAACTCATGTGTGATGCATCTGATTTCATTGTAGGAGCGGTGTTGGGACAGCGGGTGGACAATAAACCCGCTGTGATTTTTTATGCCTCTAAGACTTTGAATGATGCCAAACTAAATTACACGACTACTGAAAAAGAATTGCTTGCTGTTGTTTTCACTTTTGAAAAATTTCGGCAGTATTTAGTTGGATCGAAAGTAGTATTTTGGACTGACCACACCGCTATTAAATATTTGATGGAGAAAAAAGATGCCAAACCTAGATTGATTAGGTGGATCTTGGTCTTACAAGAATTTGATATCGAAATCAAAGACAAGGCAGGGATTGAAAATGTTGTAGTAGATCATTTATCTAGGTTAGAGAGGGTGCATGAAAAAGATTTACACATACCAATAATCAATACATTTCCAGATGAACAACTTTTGAAAGTTAATTCTAAAGATCCGTGGTTTTCATATATCATGAATTATCTTGCTTGCAGGATCATCCCGGATGATTGGACATATCAAGAGAAGAAGAAATTTTTCCATTCTCTACGATATTATTTTTGGGATGACCCCATTCTTTTAAAGCAATGCAGGGATGGTGTCCTACACAGGTGTGTACCTGAGGTGGAATACGAGAGTGTTCTTCGTCATTGCCACACTCTACCTACGGGCGGACACCATGTGAGCTCTCGTACGGCTGCCAAAGTATTGGAAAGTGGCCTATACTGGCCTACCTTGTTCCGAGACGCCTATGAGTTCGTGAGGTAATGTGATTCCTTCCAAATAGCAGGTAACATTTCAAAGAGACAAGAGATGCCCCTAAATGTTTTCTAAGAGGTTGAGGTATTTGACCTATGGGGTATAGATTTCATGGGACCCTTTGTGTCCTCCAATTCAAATTTATATATCCTTTTAGCTGTTGATTTTGTGTTGAAGTGGGTAGAAGAAATACCCACAAGGACTAATGATTCTAATGTAGTGTGCAGGTTCGTTAAGGAAAACATCTTCTGTAGGTTTGGAGTGCCCCTAATGATCATTAGCGATGGGGGTACACACTTTAAGAATCAAAAGTTCTCGGCACTATTGAAGAAATACGGGGTCAAACATAACATAGGTACCCCGTATCACCCGCAAACTCAAGGACAGGTGGAGGTCACCAATCGCAAAATAAAGAAGATATTGGAGCGTACAGTGGCTTCCACGAGGAAGAACTGGAGTGCCTTACTACCAGATGCATTGTGGGCATACAGGACGGAATACAAGACACCTATAGGCACCATGCCTTTTAGGTTGGCGTACGGCTAGGCTTGTCACTTACCGGTGGAGTTAGAGCACAAAGCACACTGGGCGTTTTGAAATCTCAACTTGAGTTATGATGAAGGGGGGAAGAAGAGATTACTTGAATTAAATTAATTGGATGAGTTACGGATGACTGCATATGAGAACTCTCGGATATACAAGGAGCGCACTAAGTTGATCCACGATCGCCACATTCAGATGTGCACCTTCAAGAAGGGAGATCGTGTGCTTTTGTTCAATTCAAGGTAGAAGTTGCATCCCGGGAAGATAAAATCCCGGTGGAGTGGACCATTCACGGTGGAAGAGGTCAAACCGCATGGCGCAATCATGGTGCGTGATGGCGAGACTACATTTTTGGTGAACGGGCAGAGGTTGAAGTTATATTTTGGTGAATATTACACGAGGAAGGTGAATGAGGTCAAACTCATTTCACTTTCAGATGCATGAAGTGCTTCAAGTCGTCTAGCCTAAGACGTTAAATAAGGGCACTTGTTGGGAGGCAACCCAACCATTGGTACTTTAGTTTCGTTCCTTTACATTCTTAGTTTGATTTGTTTTAACTTAGTGTTTAGAGTAAAAAAGATACCGTGATCGTTTGCTACATGTGCAGGGCTGAGGCAGGGTCGATACCATCGACCCTTGAGTCGATGGTATCGACCGGGGTACAGGTTGGCGACTACAAGAATCGCACGATGTCGATACTATCGACGGCCTCGTCGATAGTATTGACACACCAACAGGTTGATCGCCAAGTCAAGGTCGATAGTATCGACATGCCAGTTGATACCATTGAGATCTCTGGAGATTTTCAGAAGAAATCATCTCAGTGATGTCGATACCATCATCGGGCCTGTCGATGGTATCAATTTATTCACACACAGAAGGCAGCGGCCGGCCTCACGAGGAGTTGCCCTAATAAGAGAGTCGATACTATCGACTTGCGTTGATAGTATCAACGCGCTACGTCAACGATCCGTGAGAGGAGATCAACGGCGATCGCTGCAACTAGAGATTCGATCCGTGGGACGGGTCCATACCATAGACATCTGTCGATAGTATCGACACGTCAGAGATCCGGGCCCCGCAGATCCAACCATTGACGACCGTCGATACTAGAGAAAATGTAGATTGTTCTATGCGCGTGGATACCATCGACCCACGTCGATGGTATCGACGGGAACACAGCAGCGCTAGCTTCAGTTATATAAGGAGAGGTCATTCGTCATATGACGTCACACCTTCAACGAGTTCTTCCTCCACTTGCGCCGAGCGTCCTCCAGAGCAACCAGAGCCCAGTTATGAGCACGACGGAGCACAAGTCTTTACTGAGCCTTCATCAAGCGAAGATTATCTTCTCCGACCTTCTACACTCTGCACTGAGCTCCTTCTTCTACTTCTCTTTCTTCCGTAATCATGGTGCATGGTGTTGGTGCATCGTCTTCACACGCGAACCCGATGGACATCCCAGAGTTCATGCCACCTCTGACCGCATCAATCTCATGCCCGCGGCTGATCCATCCATCCACGGAGGTCAAGAAGATCTATGAGGAGATTCTGAAGAGGAAAATCGAGCCGACCCGTTATGTTGAACGGGAAACGATCCGCAACTTGGGGTTCGAGGCAAATCTCGCCTATGTCTTGAAAGGGAAGGCGAGGCACACAAGCAGGAGGCTAGATGAGATGGAGTTTCATGCTGACGGCCAACCGTTCTTCAATGAATGGCCTACTTACAAGGAGCTGGTGGCGGAATTCATGGCTTCGTTGGACGTCTGTGTCGTGCCAAATGACATCGTAGCCACAGACTGCGAGTGGATCAAGGGCCGGGTGTCTTTCCAGCTATACAACAATGACTACCATCTTACACTTTGTCAGTTCAATAAGATTTACAACTGGCATCATTCGCCAAATGACTACCGGCGGCTGGACAACCGTACCGACTACGACGCGATCTTCGTCGAGCTTGTGACGGTGCCGCCGGGCAAAGCTGTGAGCTACCACAATGCGGCGGTCACGGATTTCGAGCATCCATTCGTGCAGGTTCTTCACCGCATGATCTGCACCACATTATTCGGTCGTGGTGATCTAGCTCTCAGCAAGTTCCAGGAGACGGACTTGTTCTTCTTGAACAAGCTTTTGAAGCGCCAAGAATGCAACTGGGGCGCGTTCTTTTTAATGCATGTTTTAGCGGTGAAGAGGAGTACACGGAAAGCTCCAATTCATTTTGGCGGGCTTATCACCAAGCTGGCCTCTTATCTTGGGCTGAACTTCTCATCCTTGACTCCTCTCTCCAGCCGAAGCAAGGTTAACCTCCAACATCTGCACCGATCGAACCTTATCTTGCTTCGAGATGGTTTGGCATACGCACATTTGCAAGTAAACCAAGCATACAATGAATGCTCACTTCCTGATCCGGTCTTCAACATCGAAGGGGCGCAACACTTCCGATGGCCTATCATAGCCATCGCTGACTCCGACGAAGACGGCGTCAACGATGATGATGACAACAATGTTGATGAGGCTGACGAGGAAGAGGAGGCCTACACCTCTCTTCGGGCTCGAGTGGCACCACGGAAGCGTCCTCGGATGCATCCAGGTGCATCTTCATCATCACAGCCTCCGCCACCACCACTGCCCTCGCAGCCAAGTGAGGATGTCTACTCGATGCAGGGCATGTATGCTATGATGCAAGACATACAATAGACGCAGCAACATCACATGGCGATGTACACCGGTATTCAAGACACTACAAACCAGTTACTGGACAATCAAAGGGCAATGTTTGAGAATGAGCATCTTCTCCTCGACAACCAACAACAAATTCATGATCGGTTGCAACGGATGGAGATGCAACAGGAGCCCTTTTACGACCACTATTGGAGCCAAAATTACTTTGGAGGCTATCCACAGCCTCCACCTAGGGCCCAGTTTGATCCGAGCTTCCAGGGGGAGTATCCGTCTTGGGACCCTACGGCTTCGCAGTACCCGCCTCCACCTAAAGAGTAAAAGCGGTATCTCTATTCCAACCTTTAAGATTTTTTTGACTATGAGTCCATAGTCGAATTCAAGCTTAGGGGAGGGTGTTGGAACATCTCTATCTTTTATTTTCTCTGTTTTTAGTTTTCTTTCTTTTGTTTCTTGTCATTTGTTTCCTGCAATTTTAGTTTTTCTGTAGGATCCACATTCTATCTAGTGTAATCGTGGATGTCGTTAATCTTGAGTCATCTCAGTTGCATGTGCATGGGAATTAAGGAAAACTAAAATTTTTTGAGCATTCGCAAGCTTGAGTGTTGTTTAACCCTGATCACCTGACTTAGAAAATGATTGGTTTTGTCAACTTTAAAACAGAAAATCACAACTGTACATTCCTAATGATTCATGAAAGTGGACGGAATTGGTTGTTTGAGCCTAAACTGACCAAATGATAATGAGACTCTAATTTTAAGTAAGAGAGAAAAACTTCTTAACTACTACACAGGTCAGTAAGGAGGGTCACATAATATTTTTCAAAGGTTCAGTCAATTAGTCTTGTGATCTGTCCACCTCATTGCCTTTCACAATCCACCAAGACTTGGAAGTGAAGTATGGTTTTGACCTTTTTGATTGCATGGCATGTAGATAGGACTTGCATTGCAACCACCTTCATATGTTTTGCATGAAAAAAAATGAAAATAAAAATTATAGAATAGGTGTACATGCACATTACCCTTAGGTGCATGTCGTTTAGTTGCATTCATAACTTTTATGCATAAAGTATATCATGTACCTCATTTATTATTTAATGGTGAATTAAATTGTTCCATACCTTCCAAATAGTGTAATTATTCGAGTCATGAAGAAAAAAAAATAAGCCCAATAAGTATTCATTGACAATTATGAATATAAGGGTTTGAAAAAAAAGAAGAAAAATCTGAAAAAAAAATCTGAAATTGAAAAAAGGAGAGAAAAGTTATTTAGAAGCAACTAGAATAAGGAGGAGAAAGGAACTTAATTTCACCTGCATTTCAAGACGAGTGAGTACATGATGTAGCTTAATTAGACATCCATCTCATTTTGAGATGGATTGTTAGTGCATGCATTATTCCACCTGATCTTAGGCATTAGAGCATTTTTTCATGTGCATTTTCATCATTTAGGACATTTTTGTTTTATGCATGTTGAAATCATATAATACTTCCACTTCTTCCTTGAGCCACCCATTTCATCCACCCGTTGCTCGAATTGGTAGGCCACCGTGAATTTCTCCTCACTAATGAATATCAGGAGAACTGCTTCCATGTAGATGGTAGTTAGGGCGAGCAACGTACTATAGGAGATCACAAGATGCACTAATTCTGGACCGGAGAATTTTATTATGTTAACTGCCTTATGTGATAGTGTTCATCAGTTTTGAGGGCAATATCTTTTATGGATGATTACTGTCGCCTTTAGGGTAATTATCATTCTGTTGTTAGTGAGGGCTGGTATGTGAATCTCCAGTGGGAGTCATATGGGATGTTTGTTGTGATGCTTTGTTCTTTAGTTGACTCTGGCAATTTTATTCTAAGGTTTAGTTGCTCGAGGGCGAGCAATGTTCAAGCTTAGGGGAGTTTGATGCGATGATTTTGAGTCGCATTTATAGACTTGTTTGATATGTGTTTTATGCATTTATTAGTCATTTTCATGGTTAATGTTGCATAATTCATTCATTTTGGTCTATGCTACTTCTTTATGTCAAATTCCCTTTATTTAACCATTTTGAGTATTAATTATCAAAAGAATATATTTTGTGTGAACTTATGTGGTTTAGTGTGTTAATTTCAGGAAAAACGAGTATCTGCTGCCGTCGATACCATCGACGGTGGTCGATACCATCGACCAGGCCACAGGTTGCTAGCCGCAAGGAGCTTCACAGAGTCGATACTATCGACAGGATAGTCGATGGTATCGAGATACCTTCAGGTTGCTGGCGAGAAGACAGTCGATATTATCGACGAATATCGATACCATCGACAAGTGGAGCTACAGTGACGGTAAAAGGACAAAAACGACGCCTAAAGAGTCGATACCATCGACCTGTGTCGATGGTATCGAGCTAGCATCAGTCGCGATAAAGAAAAGAAAAGAAGACCAGCCGATATAGTGCAGCGTCGATACTATCGACTCGCGTCGATGGTATCGACGCCGTCAGATATGAGTTTGTTTCAAATTGATCTTAATCAGACGGTTGTGATTAATTGATGACCTAATCCGGGAAATATACCGAATGACGGCGCCCCAGAGAGGAGGAGGACGTCATCAGCCGCTGCACACATCCCGAAGAGCAAGGAGAGAAGAATGGAGCACGACAGCACGCCCCAGCCGATCCGGACGCTCAAGAAGACGAATTCCACCACTGAAAGGCGGGAGAACGTGTATTCCACGCCAAGGATCGATTGGATCTTCTCCGTTCAGGGGTTTTACCACTCAATCATGTTTTTCTCCATGTTGCCCTTTTTCTTCTCCACGTTGTATTCTGAGATGAACATGTGGGGCTAATCCCCTTTGTCTTTAGGACCGGGAGTAGCCCGGGAATTCATTGTATGACGATTTTATCATAGTAATTCATATTTTATCTCTTAAATCCGTGGTATAATTTCGTTTTCTCAATATATTGTTATGCTTGATCACCATAATAATAATCTAATGCCCTTAATTACTTTGAAAGAATAATTAATTGTTGAAAAGAGACGAAATTTACATTAATTGACAAATCCCTTAAATAAGGTGGTGTAAGATTAATGGTGGATACTGAGAGGTCATTTTTAATGCACCTAGTTTAGGGTATAGGTTACTACGACGGTGGAACCGACCTAGACATAGGTAGTGAATTTTACCATGACAGTGGGAAACTCTAATTTTTGGCCACTACCCGGATAGAGAGATAAAATTGAGTAACTATATAAAATTTAATACAATGAAAACCCGTATTGAAACTGCAATCCTAAAGATCTTCTTTTGAATTGATTAAACCAACATTTAATCATTTGCTTGCTTTGCTTTATTTTTATTTTTCTTTTAATTTTAACAACAACTCTCAACTTTTTAATCGGCTTAGCTGATCGCAAGTAGTTAGTAAGAGTCTCCGACAATTTCACGTATCCCTGAGTTCGACTCGAGCCTCACAAAGGCCTGTAGTACTTCGACACGTTCACTTGCATTTCTGCGCATGGAAAAATTGCGTCATAATGATAATCAATGAAGGTACAAAGGTTGAAACCCTAATAGTACCTAAGTGATTAGTGCCAATTAAGGGATGAACCCTAATTTCTTATAGAATCAATGACTTGGTACACTATGTTAATCGTAGTTGTATGTACTTGATTGAAGGGTTGATATGACCTAATCAAGTTGAGAGGATGATATCATGAAATTCATACATGAGTATGATTCATGTGGTGATTAAGGGTATGATCCTTAAGAAAAGAGATCATGAAACCCTAATCATGAACATAAACCCTAATCGAAAGGGTTATTGAATTCTAACCCTAATTGAGTACAATTCTAAATAAAACCCTAATCCAGGGTGAGGATGTAGCCCTAATCTAGGGTAATGATATGTGAAACTCTAATTTAGGGAAATGAGATGTAAAACCCTAATTAGGATGAATAGTGAATCTCTAATTATGGATAATTTAATGAAATCATAATGGAGATGAATAGTAGACCCAAATTGTGGGTGACTATGGTGGAAATCCTAATTAAGGATGACTCCATGTGAAATCCTAATCCAGGGTTATGTCATGAGAAACCTTAAGTTAGAATGATGTATATGGAACATTGATGTGGTGATGTGATGTGAGAATCAAACTTAGGGTGATGTCATGTAATGACATGAGAAACCCTAGTTGAGGGTGATTCCATGTGAAACCCTAGTTGAGGGTGATTTCATGAGAAACCCTAGTTGAGGGTGATTCCATGAGAAACCCTGATTAAGAACTAACACCAAATGATGTTCTAATGCTTTGTTGTGATGAGAGGCCCCAAGTAGGGTGAAGGTATATGAGACTCTAATGTGAAGTCATAATGCATAAAGCCCTAATCCTGGGCAATATGACAATGAATCATAATCCTAATTTGAAGTAAGGGTATAAGGAAACCCTAATGATGCAATAGAAGGAATGACCTTATAAAGGTGAAACATTTCAAGTGGTTGGTTATAAGCAACCTTATTGTAAGCAATGTCTTTAGCATTAGACAAGTCCATATCATTAAAGGTAGTTGGACAATTCTAATGTGTGGCCTATGCATTAGATGCTAAAGGTGAGAGTTTAGTGATGGAATGTATTAAGATGGAAAATACCTTAATACAAGATAAGTTGGTTAACTCAAGAGGGTCTAAAATGATGAGAAAGTGATACATCAAGATATGATATTTATCACATTCAACACTTCAGGGTTTATATACCTTGATACACTTCAAATCCAATATAATTGGGTAAGAAACATATGAAGTGTGTTATGCAACTATTACAATGTTATGTAATCAGTTGTTGCACTTTGATGAGTGTTAATTAATGTACCTTGAGAATGGGGTTAAGCCAATTGATGAGTATATTGTAGTCATACCATGCTGAGGATGAGAAATGAACTCATACCTTGAATTGATGATCATTGATGCTATATGATGAGAGTAATGATCTTGAATAAATCATTTATGATATCTTTGAATGCCACAGAAGTATGGAAAAATGAATTGAGGGTTGGACAGATAATATAATCATGAAACCCTAATTAATAAGAAATGGGGAACCCTAACCCTAATTTGGGTAAAGGGAATGAAAAGACCTATTTGATAGTAAACCCTAATTCCTGGGAAAGGAATAATGGTGTTACTATTGTGTCACATGATGTGATGAATGACTTGTATAACTGTTATCATGTCTAATAACCATGCAGGTATAATGAGATGATGAATATAGCCAGGTTTGAGCTGTGACATTTATATAATAAATGTTGATTGGCCTTATTTGCCCTAATGTTGTTATTGCTTAGTAAAAATAGCAATGTGCATGGATTCTATGAGTCATATGAGTAACTTGTTGCCTAGAAAGAGGTGACAAGTTATTTTGTGGCCTTGAGAGCCATGTGTGATGCTTGTGTAACAAGTATCATGAATGCCTTGGTCAGATGACCTGAAGGTGATAGTTACCTAATAGATGGTAATGATGCTTAATGATGAGTTAAGGGTTTGAATACCTAGAACCATATGATCATGGTGATGTGATTGCAATGGAATGATAATTCCCAGTATTGAAATGTGGGACTATGTTCCAAAGATATTTAAAAAAAGACTATAGATCCATCAGCATCAGAATTAGCTGAATGGTGAAATAGGTGCTCCACGGCAAAACCCGAAACACATATTTTGAATATGTGGGGGTAATTGGGAAAAACATATCCTTACGTCTGGTGAAGAGATTGAGGGAAGGTAAACATAAAACCTCTCAATCCTTCATGTGTCGGGATGAATGTATTACTAATCTCCCGATGATTGGGATAGATGTCGTACACATCTCCCCATAATACTTATGTTAGGTCGATGAAGATAAACAACAAATCTCTCGATGGCCGATGAGAGTGCAGTTGACGCTGTAACTCTATAGTGAAGTTCCAGTATACCCTGGAAAGCTATTTTGAGCAGTTAACACAGTCCTGCTTGTTGTCCCGCACTGACCGGGATGGGAGAGGTCATGGGAATCCGGCTCTTCCATTGACCTATGTATGGTACCGATTTCGACTTCACAGTGGTCGGTTGGAGTATGAGTGGTATACCTCATCTCCTCAGGGCATAAGTGTGTTTGTAAAATGAAATCAGTCATATAGCATGTTTGCTTAAGGATTGAATACAAAAATTCATTGGATGATGTTACATTTCTGTTATATATTTGTAGTTCATTGATGTTATTCATATCCATTTGTATTCATTACAAGTAGTTAGATGAACTATGATTCTACCATGTGTAGATGCAATGTTCTCCTTGGAAAAGGAAATTACTTCACTCTGTTCATATAGTGAATTACCTGTTGTTGATTATATATATAAATCCTTCTGCTCAGTTTATTTTAATAAACTTCTATAACAATGTTTTGGCGGAGAGTTATATCTCCCGCTGGGGCAATTTACAATTGTCTCACCCCCGTGGGATCCAACTTTTTAGGTGAATGCGGACAGAGGAGCAGAAATCCTAATACAGGGAAAGGACAACAACAATATCATTAGAGATAGCAGTGAGATCTTAGGTGGAGATACTGCATGTCAAGTTATGTAATTAGAAAGTCCTATGTGTCGTCTCTGTACTCTCAGGTCCTGAGAGTTTTTAGCCAGTGTTTTTGATAAATCGATCTGAGGTTTTGGCTTAATGCCTCGAGATTCGTATGCTGTCTGTATATAATGTTTATAAGGAAACTGATGATGTAGTCTCTGAAAAGAGATGGTACATGTTATGTACATTGAACCAGAATGTGAATGTTATGCAATTGTTCTTGATGTAAAAGATTTCCTATGTGTGGATCTCTTTGCAAAAAGTTTTAATTTTTAGTGATTTTCAATAATCCACTGTAAATAATTTGCTTCTGCTTAAGTTAATCTTGTTTTTGTGAGTTGGATGCCACAAATTAGTGGTATCAGAGCTCTTGGTTCGTTGAGTCTACAGAGACATTGGACTAAGGTAGTAGAGTCTGTCCTGGTGTCATCCAGTGTATCTGATAGTGTCTTCTGCTCGTATAAGAGAAGAAGAACTTAAAGATGATTGGGTTACATGAGGAGGTTGTTGCTGAAAGCAGTAATGTTGCACCAAGAAGGGGTGCATGGGAACAAGCAAGAGAGAGACAATTTCCTGAGATTCCCTAGCTGATCCAACTATAATAAGAAAATCCTTCTTTAAGTATTAATTTTTTAGAATTTAGGGAAACAGTAATGTATATAGTGGATCAAGCATTGGCAGTGTAACCTAGATTACCAGTCCCAATGATAATGTTTCAGGTATCAACAGGATTATTAATCAACATTTGTAGGTTGAAGCAAAAAGGAAATGATAAATTGCTGGACTTAAGGTGAGTCTGTGCTCAACCTTAGCCTGTTGAATCAATCTTTGAGGTAGAGTTAGCCTACGACAGTGAATAATCCATGAATTATGACAAGTTAGACAAGATAATGTCATTCAAATAGGTCATCTTATGAATTCATGGATTAACTAAGAAAGGAATTGATTGAACTTTCCTTAATTAGTCATGTGAGGACTTATGTTTTGCATAGTAAAACATTACAAATGTTTTATGTTGTTCTTACCTCTGTGAGAAAAGATGAGGTATATAAGAGATGCCTGGATAAAATTCAGGGATGTTAAACCTTATGCTTGTGATAATATGAAAAGAAGGAGTATGATAGCATACAAAGTGCATACTACTTAATCTCAGTATTTATATACCCTGGCCATGTATACAACTATTGATGATAAAGTGAGTATGAAAACTATTAGATTGTTGTCTTTTTGATTGCTCTGATCAAGCAGTCATTCTGAGACAATCTAATGAGTATCATGAATCATGAATATGGAATGAATAAATTTGTCATATCCTAAGCATAAGAAAGAGAAGTCTGAGATAATCTCAGATGAGCATGTTGTATGAGGAACTAAAAGTATACTCCTCATAAGATAAGAATAAGAATAAGGGAGATGAACCCTGTTCAATAATGTTGCAAGCATAATAAAGATCTTCCCATAATGAAGAAATGGGAAAATGTGATGAGATCATGAGATGATCATAAACATGCTGAATAATAATTATGTTATCTAATCATCCTTATAAATTCCTATGTTTAAGTCAAGGAACCTAGGATGAGACAAAGAGTAAATGGTTCATAAATAGTTGAAAATACATGAATTAATAAGAGGAATATGAATCATTGTTTTCTTTCCTTTCAGAGACAAGGCAATCAAGTGGGTCTTAGGACACTTGATGTGCATAAGATAAATATGTTCATGTGATGGATACTTAGAAAAGTATCATTTATCTTAGACTTTGGTCCTAAGATGAGGACATATGAAACAATTAATGTTCCAAGATGAAAGGAAGAGAAAAATGTGATGTGTTCTCAACACATGTGATAGATACCAAGGTGAAAGATTCTGGTATCTGAGAAATATCAGATGGTTTAGGTTGGCTACCTAGAGTGGTCAACTGTGAAATTAGTCTGATTATATAAAACAATATGAAAATCATATGTTAGGGATGTATGATCTACATAAACATGATACCAATAAAGAATGTATGATGTTTCTCTGAACAAGAAAAGTGTTTCTTGACACAAAAATTGACTCCACAGTTAATGATAAGGAACAGTGGAGCATGTTCTTTATGTGTTGATCCTATGGGAATCTTATATGGAAACACTTTGTGCTGATCAAAGTTTTATGGTGTCTCCATAATAAGGAGATGTTAAGTGAAAACTAGATAGTATGATGAATAAAATACATCTGTCTTCCTTTACCTGGATTTTGGGGACGAAATCCTTGTCAGGGGTTTATAATTTGTAACATCCCTGACGTGGGTTATACTCTAACCCTATGGGTTTTGATTAAGAAAGATGATTATATGCTTAATCTTATCTTGTGAAAAGTAATTAGGCCTAAAGAGGAACTTATGTTGCAATTCTAGTCCTTTTTGAACATTGTTGAAATCAATGTTTTGCTTGTTTTGGATTAAAGTGCAAATTACCCAAGTTGAGGGGTTTAAGTGCAAATTGGGCATGAAAATATGTTCCGCATGTGTTGAAGCATCATGAGAGTGAAAATGATTCTGAGGTATGGCTTATGGAAGCCTGAATACCAATAAAGAGATGATAAAGCAATGTATGTGCATGAAAACCTAGTTTTGGTGTAATGTGCAATTTACCCAAAACCCAGGGTGCAATATGTAAATTACCACTTCAATAAGGTCCCTAATGTTTCTTGGCACCATGTAGAGCAAATAAAATGAGAGGGGAGCCTCATTTGAATTAAGTTGGAGGAGAGAGAATCTTGATATTAAAATAATCAAGATTTAATCCTAATTGAAACCCTAATTCGATTTAGGGCAAAAATAAATGTATTAATTAAAGGGCCTTCCACCAAAATTAAAATGGTTGGATTTTTATGTGTGTGCACATCCTTGACCATTGCAACGACCACGAAAATATCAAAGGGAGTGGATAACTCACACACAATTTTATAAGAAAAAGAAATATCCACTCACATATGGATATTAATATAATATGATTTGAGGTGCTTGATTTTCTTTTCTTTAAATCATGGATAATTGAGAGGAATAAGAGGAAAACAAGATATACTAGTCCCTAAGGAAGTTGAGGGGGGAGAGGTAGCCATATTTTTGGGATTAAATGGATTTTTTACAAAGCATATTCTCTCTCATTGATTTTTTTTATAAAAAGACCTTTTACAAGCCAAATGAAAGGCTTTTTCCACCCCACTTCTTCTCCTTGCTTGGGAAATGACCAAGGGATCTTGCGAGGATCAGGAGGACAACTCCCAACCTGTTGGTAAGGTTCTTGACCCTTTTCACCTTGATTCCATGGTGGAAATCGAAAATAAATTATGGATTTCTTCCTATTTCGATCTCCTCTTCAATTCTAACCATTCCTTTTCACTCAAACATTGAGGACGAGCCTAGGAATGGTGAAAGGAGTTGCATACACCATTGTTTATGTGAGCTTGGAGCTTTGGGGCTCAATTGGAGGTGGTTTTTATAACATGAACCCTTGATTTTGTTATTGCATTCAATTCCTTATCAAATAATGATCATTTCTACATTTACAATAATTGATTTGGTTGATGGATGAAATCACCATGGAAAACAAAGCAGGTTTCGTGAGTTTAGAGGTTGAATATGATAAGCACACACCTCTCCAAATATTCAAGGAAAACAGTCTTGATTGGGTTGCTTAAACGGTTTCCCAAACCGTTTGGCAGCAAACAGTTTCAAACCATTTGGGAGCAAACGGTTTCAAACCATTTTGAAGCAAACGATTTCACCAAACCGCATGAGACCAAACAGTTTCAGACCGTTTGGTGGTTTTGACCAGGTTTGACCATTTGGAGATCTGTTGAAAATAATCTAGGTTAATGACCCATCAATTATGATTGGTTAGTTCCAATTGGTTCATGAGTTGAAGGTCTAATCGGGTTAAGTGATGATTTCCAAGTTGATTGAGTTTGAAACTTGGGTTAATTGATCCAAATGGTTTCAAGACCTTTTGGGAATCACCCAACTGTTTGGAGGTCACCCAAGACCGTTTGGAGGTCTTGGGTTGAGTATGGTTAAGTAATTGATGATCCATAGATACTAAGTTGAAGTGTAATCAATTGCTGATTTGGTGATCAATCCAATGATCCAAACCCTAATTGGTTGACTTGGATTTTGATGATGTGATGGGAAAATGGTCTCACGACTGCTTGGTGGTCATCCAAATGACCTCAAGACCGTTTGGGGTCAGGTCATGTTCAATTTGGATGATGGTTCAATGGTTTGAAAGTAACTAATCTTACATTGATTAGTGTTGAAGGATCATCGATTCCAAATCCTAATACAATTGATTCAAACCCTAATTGATGACTAATTGAGGGTCAATTGAGGGTCAAATCAGTTGAAGGTTTACATATTTAACTCAATTGAAGTATAGGACCAATTGATGATTGGTTCCATGAATTCAATGATTGAAGGAATCAACATTGGAAACCCTAATTCAATTTGATTGGTTGAGACCATATTTGGTCCTTGCGGGTTTGAGGAGGTTTGGACCAAATGGTCTCAAGACCGTTTGGGACCAAACGATCCCAAACCCGTTGAGCCCATGCGGTTTCAAAAAGTTGCTTTAGCAAATGGTTTCAAGTACTTGCTTTAGCAAACGGTCTCAAGCACCACATTTACCAAACAGTTTCAAACCGTTTGAACTTTGAAAGACCAAGACCGTTTGGGGCTCAAGTAGTCAAAGTTGATTGAGGATTCAATTGGTTAATCCACTTGGACACCTATTGTAATTGAAGATTCAATTGGTCAATTCAATTGGATACCTTATGTAATGAAGGTCCAATGTGATTGAATCTCTTGAGAATTAAGATGATGAATGATCCATTGATCCAATGATGATTAGTAATGATAATCAATGAAGGTACAAAGGTTGAAACCCTAATAGTACCTAAGTGATTAGTGCCAATTAAGGGATGAACCCTAATTGCTTATAGGATCAATGACTTGGTACACTATGTTAATCGTAGTTGTATGTACTTGATTGAAGGGTTGATATGACCTAATCAAGTTGAGAGGATGATAGCATGAAATTCATACATGAGTATGATTCATGTGGTGATTAAGGGTATTATCCTTAAGCAAAGAGATCATGAAACCCTAATCATGAACATAAACCCTAATCGAAAGGGTTATTGAATTCTAACCCTAATTGAGTACAATTCTAAATAAAGCCCTAATCCAGGGTGAGGATGTAGCCCTAATCTAGGGTAATGATATGTGAAACTCTAATTTAGGGAAATGAGATGTAAAACCCTAATTAGGATGAATAGTGAATCTCTAATTATGGATAATTGAATGAAATCCTAATGGAGATGAATAGTAGACCCAAATTGTGGGTGACTATGGTGGAAATCCTAATTAAGGATGACTCCATGTGAAATCCTAATCCAGGGTTATGTCATGAGAAACCCTAAGTTAGAATGATGTATATGGAACATTGATGTGGTGATGTGATGTAAGAATCAAACTTTGGGTGATGTCATGTAATGACATGAGAAACCCTAGTTGTGGGTGATTCCATGTGAAACCCTGGTTGAGGGTGATTCCATGAGAATCCCTAGTTGATGGTGATTCCATGAGAAACCCTGATTAAGAACTAACACCACATGATGTTCTAATGCTATGTTGTGATGAGAGGCCCCAAGTAGGGCGAAGGTATATGAGACTCTAATTTGAAGTCATAATGCACAAAACCCTAATCCTGGGCAATATGATAATGAATCATAATCCTAATTTAAGTAAGGGTATAAGGAAACCCTATTGATGAGATAGAAGGAATGACCTTATAAAGGTGAAACATTTCAAGTGGTTGGTTATAAGAAACCTTATTGTAAGAAATGTCTTTAGCATTAGACAAGTCCATATCATTAAAGATAGTTGGACAATTCTAATGTGTGGCCTATGCATTAGATGTTAAAGCTGAGAGTTTAGTGATGGAATGTATTAAGAGGGAAAATACCTTAATACAAGATAAGTCGGTTAACTTAAGAGGGTCTAAAATGATGAGAAAGTGATACATCAAGATATGATAGTTATCACATTCAGCACTTCAGGGTTTATATACCTTGATACACTTCAAATCCAATATAATTGGGTAAGAAACATATGAAGTGTGTTATGCAACTATTACAATGTTATGTAATGAGTTGTTTCACTTTGATGAGTGTTAATTAATGTACCTTGAGAATGGGGTTAAGCCAATTGATGAGTATAATGTAGTCATACCATGATGAGGATGAGAAATGAACTCATACCTTGAATTGATGATCATTAATGCTATATGATGTGAGTAATGATCTTGAATAAATCATTTATGATATCTTTGAATGCCCCAGAATTATGGAACAATGTATTGAGGGTTGGACATATAATATAATCATGAAACCCTAATTAATGAGAAATGGGGAACCCTAACCCTAATTTGGGTAAAGGGAATGAAAAGCCCTATTTGATAGTAAACCCTAATTCCTGGGAAAGGAATAATGGTGTTACTATTGTGTCACATGATGTGATGAATGACTTGTATAACTATTATCATGTCTAATAACCATACAAGTATTATGAGATGACGAATATAGCCAGGTTTGAGCTGTGACATTTATATAATAAATGTTGATTGGCCTTATGTGCCCTAATGTTGTTATTTCTTAGTAAAAATAGCAATGTGCATGGATTCTATGAGTCATATGAGTAAGTTGTTGCCTAGAAAGAGGTGACAAGTTATTTTGTGGCCTTGAGAGCCATATGTTATGCTTGTGTAACAAGTATCATGAATGCCTTGGTCAGATGACCTGAAGGTGATAGTTACATAATAGATGGTAATGATGCTTAATGATGACTTAAGGGTTTGAATACCCAGAACCATATGATTATGGTGATGAGATTATAATGGAATGATAATTCCCAGTATTGAAATGAGGGACTGTGTTCCCAAGTTCTTTAAAAAAAGACTGATAAGTATTTGATGAAAATAGTACATGTCTCTTTATAGCATTGTTGTAATAAGTCATGCTTGAGAACTTGGTTGATTCTAAAAGAATGTGAAAATGTACTTAATTAATCAAGTGAAATCATATCATGTAGAGCCCTGACCATAGATCCATCAGCGTCACAACTAGCTGAATGGTGAAACGGGTGCTCCGCGGCAAAACCCGAAACACATATTTTGAATATGTGGGGGTAAATGGGAAAAAAATATCGTTACGTCTGGTGAAGAGATTGAGGGAAGGTAAACAACAAACCGCTCAATCCTTCATGTGTCGGGATGAATGTATCACTAATCTCCTGATGATTAGGATAGATGTCGTACACATCTCCCCATAATACTTATGTCGGGTCGATGAAGATAAACAAAAATTCTCTCGATGGCCGATGAGAGTGCAGTTGATGTTGTAACTCTATAGTGAAGTTCCAGTATACCTTGGAAAGCTATTTTGAGCAGTTAACACAGTCCTGCTTGTTGTCATGCACTGACTGGGATGTGAGAGGTAAAGGGAATCTAGCTCTTCAATTGACCTATGTATGGTACCGATTTCGAATTCATAGTGGTCGGTTGGAGTATGAGAAGTATACCTCATCTCCTCAGGGCATAAGTGTGTTTGTAAAATGAAATAAACCGTATATCATGTTTGCTTAAGGATTGAATATGGAAATTCATTGGCTGATGTTACATTTCTGTTATATATCTGTAGTTCATTGATGTTATTCATATCTGTTTGTATTCATTACAAGTAGATAGATGAACTATGATTCTACCATGTGTAGATGCAATGTTCTCCTTGGAAAAGGAGATTACTTCACTCTGTTCATACATTGAATTACCTGCTATTGATTATATATATAAATCCTTCTGATCAGTTTATTTTAATAAACTGCTATAACAATGTTTAGGCGGAGAGTTATATCTCCCGCTGGGGCAATTTCCAATTGTCTCATCCCCGTGGGATCCAACATTTTAGGTGAACGCGGACAGAGGAGCAGAAATCCTAATACAAGGAAAGGACAACAGCAATATCATCAGAGATAGCAGTGAGATCTCAGGTGGAGATACTTCCTGTCAAGTTATGTAATTAAAAATTCCTATGTGTCGTCTCTGTACTCTCAGGTCCTCGGAGTTTTTAGCCAGTGTTTTTGATAAATTGATCTGAGGTTTAGGCTTAATGCCTCAAGATTCGTATGATGTCTGTATATAATGTTTATAAGGCAGCTGATGATGTAGTCTCTAAAAAGAGATGGTACAGGTTATGTACATTGAACTAGAATGTGAATGTTATACAATTGTTCTTGATGGAAAATATTTCCTATGTGTGGATCTCTTTGCAAAAAGTTTTAATTTTTAGTGATTTTCAATAATCCACTGCAAATAATTCGATTCCGCTTAAGTAAATCTTGTTTTTGTGAGTTGGATGCCACATATATCCCTTGTTACTCAAAACACAACGTGTACCCTTCCTTCCCTATATAGAACTCTTTAAGTGTTATCCTATTGATTTGACGATCACCACAAGAAGTTACTATTCTCCTAATTAGATTTGGCAACTAAAAGCCATTAAGGGAAGTCTTGTATTTTTGGATTCCTTATTATATAATGAAATCTAGATTATTCCCTAATTTCTTAGGATGTTCTCTCTCTCTCTCTCTTTCTTTGTTTGTTTCTATTTTCATTATTTTGATTTACTCTCTTCATAGAAACCATGTCGAATCGAAAATCATTTCATAGTGTTCACCCATGCCACTTTTACAAACTTCTACACAGTTCTCATATATGCACATAATTATCTTTAATTTCCTTTTTCTTATCTTATTTAGGGGTTTCTTTTCTTTTAATATATTGGACTTACTACCTCAGTAGGGTCCACAAAACTATATGTACAATAGAAATAATGGAAAGGAATTTCATTCAATACATATAATTCATACAATTCCCATAATCATATATTTATTGGGGAAATTGCATTTCACATCATATGAACCCAAAAATTGGGGTTGTAACACCCTTCCTCTCTTATAGGAATTTTTCCCTCGAAATTCCACCAAACATACAAACAAGCAGGATAAGACATTCCCATGTCCATCGTGACTCCCATGTGGCTTCATCATTTCCATGGTGCTTCCAAAGAACCTTTATCATATTATATTCTTACATATGAGTTCTCTTTCACCTTGGTATCATGTACCCTCATATGTTAAACAGGATATTTTAGCCTCCCGATAAGCTCAATAGGTTCATGGCTCAGTACATGGTTCAGGTACATCACATAGTGCTCTAGATCGGACTCATGGAACACATCATACATCATGTCATCCTGAGGGGTAAGGCTAAACATCTCCACCAATCCATCTCAAATGGACCCATGTATCGGGGACTCACCTTTCTCAACTATAGCTCAGAGGGGTCGGGTTTTCATAGCACATGTTCTCCCACAGTGAATTCCATATCAGTCTGCTTTATATCAACTCATGAGTCCTGTCGCCCCTGGGCTTTCTCAGCCATCGTTCGATCAAAGCGACTTCATCTGCACACACTGTGGTCTCTCTAACCTTCACAAGGCCCTCTCACCATCATCATCCTAATGAAGCGGTGATCGACACAACCTCCCTTACAGAGCTTCTTACATTCTGATACTGGCTACGGTGGCTATCATCACAAGTTCACTCTTCTAGAGGAAGCAACTGCTCCCATGTGTCACCATGAATGAGCACACATGCTCTCATCAGACCCTCTAAAGTCTGGATCATACTCTCTTGACTATCTAATAGTCAAGGGTGATAAGTTGTACTAAACTTCAATCTAGCATCGAGTTATTCATGTACCTACTTCCACCACATGGAAGTGAACTTAAGATCATACTCAATAACCTTTGAACTTGGATCACAGTGTAGTTGAACTATCTCTCTCATACATATTGTTCAACTAGATTTGTCACACTAACAATGCTCTCTCCTAGGCAAGAGATTACATCAACTTGGTAAGGCGATCTACCATAACCCATAGTGTATCATGACATCTCTCGATCCAGGGAATACCCACCACAACATCTATAGTGATATAATCACATTCCCTCGTGGGGACTCTTCATTATTTGTAGCAACTCTATGGGTTACTGGTGTTCGACCCTTCATCTCATGGCATGCATGGAGATAAGCTGCATGCAACTCTATATACTTCTTCATCTCAGGTATTTAAAGTGCTACTGCAAACTTTTACTATCTTAGCAGTACCATGATGTATGGCAAACTTAAAATCATGATCTCCTGCATGTCATGATTCCTCAAGGTTGACTCCTCAGAAATCCTAAAACACTCTAGTTGTGGGTTCCATCACCTTCCTTTCCTGAGACGTGTATCTGAGGTTCTTACAACCATCCTTCTATCCCATCCAACTCTGGGCTAATCAATTGAGTATCCACCAACTTGACCAATGGGTATGGTTGTATCTGGGTGTTATCCATACAAGTCTCATCTTCGAACAAACTTAGGGTTCACCTAGAAACCTCTTCCATCCTCTCTACTGGCTAAAAAAGAAAGTTGTACACCTGAGCAGTATTCAGCTGAGCACATCTTGTTACTTCATAAACTTCCTTATGTGCTAGGTGATGGCAAAGACATAAACCCTCGTATACTCCACTCGTCATCCTCATCTTGGGTTTAGGTCCAACCGAGTCAAGAAAACTTCAAGATCATCATCTTAGTTATCAAACTCAAACTTATAACCCATAAAGTCCATATTTCTCTTGATAAGAACGTCCACATGAGGGCTACCTTAGTTCTCTTCGTGTTTGTAAACCATCCATTCAACGTACTCTCCAAAAAGGTATGATACTTTCTCTATCGTCAAACATCATAGCCATGTTTCAACTCACATCATCTTTACCCTTAGTGTATGGCATGCAGTCTGCCCTATCTCTCACACCTATAAC
Organism: Alisma plantago-aquatica; assembly: GCA_963693085.1. Taxonomy (NCBI): domain Eukaryota; kingdom Viridiplantae; phylum Streptophyta; class Magnoliopsida; order Alismatales; family Alismataceae; genus Alisma; species Alisma plantago-aquatica. The sequence goes on along the minus strand of OY856409.1, from coordinate 1,903,173,668 downwards.
CGAGAGGAAATAAGCATTTGGTTGCAGTCCAAATACATAGTTCATCCCATTCTAAGAGTAGAGATGGTACATCACACATTTCCAGTAAACTTTCCAATCTAAGTTGAAACGTGCATCACATGTCTCCACATCATTAACATCTCAATTTCAGGCTTACATCCATGGAAATTGTTCCCCAAACACTCTTGGGTCAACATACTACTCATATACACATAATCCTTAGTCCTTCCCTCAAGGTCTCTAGGGTACCAGTACTTTTTGGGGTCATCCCTATTCCCTTATGCACCCAGGGAGTGCCCACCTCATTTGCACTTTGGGTCCCATGAACTCATAAAGGTGATCAATCCACTAACCCATGGTCCTCAAACAAATATAGTTGTTACCTCCTGACCCTATGGTCTTATGCATCTAGGAAACAAACAACTCCTACTCCCATCAGTCTTATCCCTACCTGACCTTACTATGGACTTAGGATTCTGACATGGTATATCTCAAACTTTAATCCTTACCCAAAACTCCATCATATCTCTGGGCATACATGGTCAAACTTACATCCTTTCATAGGGATCATGGCGACCTACCTACCTCATTCTAGCCCCATACATGTTCCCACCATGGCAACCTATCCTCATACCCTTTAGAGATAGTCACCTATGGGTCTATAGATTCGTGATAACCCCATGTGCTCTCCACTTAGCTCATCAAGCTCCTATGAGACCTCTTTAGGTTATCTCAAACCTAAACAAAAGTTGATACTCACCCTACAGAAGGGTCCCTCCCCAGGATGGGAGAAAACTATCTCTTGATAACAACAAGGTCATAAACATCCTTACGTCTAGGGTTTACACCATCTTGTACATGCTTAGCCCTATTAAGCTACTTAAGCATGTGTCTAGTTAGAAGACAACCCACTAAGCCACTCTGGGTTCCTTGGTATATCATACTAGTTCCTTACTCCTCCACATTGGACCAATCTCATACATAAGTAACCAACACGAGTGAGGGGTTCAACAAACATATGCCTTAGTCCAAGGAGTTTCCTTTTCCTCTAACCATGAGGGGTGCCATGATCAAATCCATAGGAACTCAAACATCTTCGTGATCATCATGTGCACCAGGTACTACTACTTCCCCTCTTAGGTCTAGGAACCCTAGGTTAACTTCTAATGCATCAACTGTCCACCCCCAAACCAAACATGCACAAGGTAGGGCATACACTTCCCACCATTCTTCCACATAAACAACACCTTAGAGTCCTACATAAGGACAACCAACTCAGTGTGAGACCTCATAACTTGTTACTGTACCTCCCCAGGGCCTAAGGAACTATCCTTTCTATACTTATAAGGTAAGGTAGGCACCTATAACTTATGTACAATGGTTCAAGAAGCCTCTTTCTATTTCTAGGATTTGGTTCCTCTAAAGGCATCCAAGGTACAAAAAGCCTCCAAGGATCATGCATGAGGCAACCAAAACTATATACTCAGGGTCGTCTAATACATGTCATAACATACCCAACTTCTCATGGTCCCTAATGTCTCAGAGTCAAAGTCTCTAACCTTCTTCATCGGGTCTTGCCCTCTCTCTCTAGAGAAAACCTTACAACTGGTCCTACAACATGTAGTGATCTCATAGAAGATTACTCAAGCCCTTAAGGATACATATCTACACCTATCAGGGTGAAACATACTATCAAGACCTATATTTGGCACAGATCATCCCAGGCTCGACATGCTCCTCTCATGAACATCAGGCATAACCCTACATGTCTAGGTCTAAAGCCTACGGTCAGCCTACTACTGTCCACCTTTATGTAGGTGCATGCCTCTTCTCTGCTCCTATATGCCCATAAGGGTTTCTATATGGTCACCACTATCCTCCATGAGAGGGAGCTATTCCTCACCCTCGACAGGCACGACCACCCAAGGTCGGGTTACCAAAAGCACTAGGTCAAACCTAGCTCATGCTTCTCATGGGTACACAAAGTCAACCCACATACATACCTACATGGTCAACCATGATGTCCAACTCATCATGGAATCTCTCTCCCTAACTACCACTTATGGTTAGGGTTAAGCATCATCCTCAGAGGATGCATTAGGTCTCTATCCCTTCCTGGAGACCTCTGCCTCCAAGGCTAACTCTCTCCTCATCCTCCTACAAGAAGGTCTATCCTTAGATCTCTCCTGAGGGCACAACAACACACGCCATTCAACCTTAAGCATGTAACTAATATCTAGTTTACTCTAAAACTATTAAACTTATATCCATGTCATCTTGTTTACATGATTTTCATTATTTGATGGAGGATACCTTAATCCTTGTTACTCTTATCCTAAACACAAGAGGGGTGTGGAGAGAGAGAAACCTGAAGCACTTAGAATCCTATATGAATTAGGGTTGAGAAGGGAAGAAGACAGATGAGAAAGTCCTAGAGGTATCTTACTTTGAGTCAAAACCTCCGATTTCGGCTAGGAAGTCACACAGAATCTGGCAATCCTCGTAGATCGACTAGCGGGTCATAGGAAAATATTGCCAACCCCCAGATTGTGATCCTTTTCTAGAGACCTCCATCATTGAAAAATCCTCTAATAAATCCCTTGGGTTCTAAAGAGTTTGTAAAATTTAATAATAATTAGAGATTAAATGGAAAACCATCACTCTGATACCAATTGTAACAACCCCACTTCCCGGTAACCCCCAATTAAGGAAGACCAAGAAGCATGAGGTGTTATCCCAAAAATAGGATCAATGGTTTTGCAAATAATAAAAAATAATTAATAAATCCTACGAAAGACTAAGCTTAAAATTGGAATAAAAATTATTTTTAACATACCTTTCAAAAGTAGGAAACTAAACTTCTACCCTACGTAGAATTCTATATATCTAGATCCTCCTTTACAAATTAACTTTAGTCTTCACAAGTTCTAGGATACTATTTGTCAATTTCAAATATTCCTAAAATTCTGACAAACAAAACGTCAGTCAGTATAAACGAATACATTGGTATGTGGGGACAAACAAAATATTGTACATATTTTCTAACAACATAATCACAACAAATAGTTGTTAACAATGCAAGATTACATTTTCAGTATGACTCCTCAACCACTTTTACCACCTCTGGGATACCCTCTCTAGGGTTAAGTCCTTGAAAGTGACTTTAAGGCTGCCTTCTCCATCCTGAGCTTGGTACCTGAGGTCACCTCTCTGGGTGCCCTATGGTCTTCCCTCTTGGGCTTGACCACCTTGACCTTCCCTCTAGGGCTTGGTCTCTTATCTTACATCGAGAGGGGTATGTAGGTTTGAGCGAGTCACACACATATATAAATTGTGATAATCTTATTCACTTTAAAGATTACAGAAATAAAATCATCCAAGCAGTTTATTTCCATTGTAATTAATAAAACATCGGGAAAGCGTCGAGGAACTAAAGTGTGTACTCATCAATAACCACATACCTATTTAGTAGATTTCACAAGCCAATAGTAATTCCTACCAAGATAGCAATCTAAGCAAGTAGTGCAACCACACAATCAAGAATCCTGAAAAGCACATGTACTCTATTTACTAAATACTTATCAAGAATCTACTTTATTGACTTGGATTCACTTTCTAGGGTTTCTAATCTGAATTAGGGTTTCATTAGGGTTCTTTTTGATCTATTTAAAAATTTCCTCTTTTATATCTACAAAACCATAAAATAGCAGTTCTTGGTGTAAAACCCTAATTATTCAACTTAACCATATTAAAGCATTATTATCATCTACCAGGCTTGGGATCATCCTAGTATCACTTTTATACAAAGGATCTCGAATTATTTTACATTAGAAACCATTAACTCCTATACTAGGGTTTCTAAGCCCATTAATGCATATGAACATATCAAATCCCTAAATTAAGCTATTTAGCACATGGATTATCAACTTATATATTCGAAAAATCTTTTTATTAATAACAGGTTAATAGTCTCATAGATTATCCATATTAATCATCTCAATTTCATAGAATCATGAAATTAGGGTTTCTTACTCATGAAAGCATTAAAGATGGTAACTTTTAGATACTTTTGGATCTATGATCACATTCATGCCCTAAATCTATTTTTATTGAATTCCTTACATTTTTTGATCAATTTTCATATAAAACTTGTTTTCATCTGAGCTATGAATAATTAGTTATGAATTTCACAAGATAAATAAAAAATTAGCGAATAGGGGAGCGCCAAGTCAGCGTTTAATTTCATTACCTCCTTATCCACGCGGTCATTCCTGGACCAATAGAAAACTATCAATTCAGCCCCCATCTTCCATGCGGGCAATGCTTATTATAAGAGAGGTAATGACTCATTTGCCCTTGTGTCTTGGGCACACAGGAGGGGCAAAGAGGCTCAAACCTCACGGGTTACTCTCAACCTCCCGATGTCGCTCTGTGGGCCACACAGCGCCTATGCCAAAACTGATGTCTGGTGCCCTTCTCTCTGATAGTTGCATCTACCAGGTACAAACAATCCTCCTACTCTACTGTTGGGTCTTGGTCTCCCCTACAACTCCTTCCTCCAACAACTCGCTACTGTGGCTCCCTCCTCGCAATCAACACTGCCAGCAGCGCCTCTTCGTCGGGCTTCAGTTGGCCCTATGACAGAGCACCCCAACATGCGGCACAACTGCGGAAGCTCATACTGAAGGCCCTCTGATGCTTCTGTTGAACAACAGTCTGGGAAAAGGGGGCTCTGCAGTCCTTTATTCCTTATGAAAAAGTTGACATCGACAACATAGAACTATATGGACAGGCGAATTCTACATGCTACATTGGATCTGACGTCCTCCCTCACACCCCAACTAGCAGTCCCTCATACCACCCTTAGTGCATGGGTAGTCGTGGGACCTTGCTACCTGATGCATCCTTGGCACCGTCGTGTAATGTATCCAGGGTTGGCAAGGTTACGAGGACCATGGCCAGGGATTGGCTTTCTACATACAACCATGGTTTGCTCTCATGTCTCATGATAGAGGATGATTCGTGGGGTCCTTTTATATCCATAAACTATGTGGAACCCTAATGGTTAATACAATATAGAGAAAATGTGGACATTGTTAACCACCAATATCCCTTGTTACTCAAAAGGGAATGTGTACCCTTCCATCCCAATAGAGAACTCTTTAAGAGTTATCCTCTTGATTTGATGGTCACCACAAGAAGTTACTATTTTCCTAATCAAAGTTGGCAACTAAAAGCCGTTAAGGGAAGTCTTATATTTGTGGATTCCCTATTGTATAATGAAATCTAGATTATTCCCTAATTTAATAGGATGTTCTCTCTCTCTTTCTTTTTTTGTTTCTATTTTCATTATTTTGATAGTAACCATGTGGAACCGAAAATCATTTCATAGTGGTCACCCATGCCACTTTTAGAAACTTCTACACAGTTCTTATATATGCACATAATTATCTTTAATTTCCTTTTTCTTATCTTATTTAGGGATTTCTTTTCTTTTAATATATTGGACTTACTACCTCAGTACGGTCCACGAAATCACATGTACAAAGGAAATAATGCAAAGGAATTTCATTCAATACATATAATTCATACAATTCCCATAATCATATATTTATTGGGGAAATTGCATTTCCCACCATATGAACATGAAAATTGGGGTTGTAACAACTTCTTTCCTCGTCAAATGAGTTAAAGGCATGGCAATAATGTTGAAGTCCTATATAAACCTTTGATATAATCCTGCAAACATAAGAAAACTTCTCACTTCAGTGGGTGTCTTGGGCTGCTCCCACTAGAGTACAGATTCCACCTTCTAGGGATCCACACAAATCCTTTTAGAGGAAATCACGTGTCCTAGAAATTCTACCTAAAATAACCAAAACTTGCATTTACGAAACTTGACATATAGCTTATTTTGTCTTAGTAAGTGTAAATCTAATCATAAATGCTCTTCATCTTGCTCCCTATTCATATAATATGTCAAGATATCATCAATGAAAACAATAATGAACTGATCAATGTACTAATGAAATACTCTATTCATCATGTCCTTGAAAGCTATTGTTCCATTGGTTAGTCCATTAATATAACCAAAAAATCATAGTGGCCATATTCGGTCCTAGAAGTTGTCTTAGGGACATCTTCAACGATGACCCTGAGTTGATGATAAGATGATAAAAAATCAATCTTAGAAAACATTGTTGATGCTCTCAGTTCATTAAAAATATCATTGATCCTAGGCACATGATATTTATTCTTGACAGTAATTTTTTTTTATTTGTGTATAATCGGTACACAAACACATCATTGCATCCTTCTTCTTCACAAATAGCACCGATGCTCCCCATATTGATGTGCTACGTTGAATAAAACCTATATAGGAATTCTGACTTAACGACATAAATGTCAAATATAGGGCATCATGTATGAGATGCTAATCAAATCTATCCCTACTGATCCCTTTCACATCAAGATCACAATTTCCATGATAGTGTTTCAAATACAATCAATTCCATTTACTTAATTATAGAGAATTTAGGTTTGCATCTCATCTTGAAATGTTCCCTAAATTCTAGTGATCTAGCCTACAATGTCTAGAATCACACTCTGACATTCATTTTCATAATCCAATGCCTATTAGAAGGAATCCAATTTTATTTCCCCATTGTATAACTCAGACGAAAATCACAGTGTTCAGGGCCCCTTTCTAGATGACTTGAGTTATAAATGATATCAAGTGCATTTTTTCACTTTAAGTAAATATGAGTCAATTATACGACATATACATGATTTTGCATTCTAAACCTAGAATATGTGGATTAGGGTTACAACGACATATTATGTTTCAATTCATATTATAGATACTCTATAAATATTTCCATCACATAAATTCTGATTTGGTACTGTGATACCCCAATTTGTGGACCTCTATCTTGATTTGGTAATATGATACCACAATTTATGGGACCCCACCTCTGAGACCCCAATTTGTTATCCAAACTACACATACAAATCCTCTTGATTTGGTACTCTGATACCACAATTTGTGGGACCCCACCTTTGAGACCCCACTGTGTTATCCAAACTACCCATATAAATCTTCAAATTAGCACTTAAATCCTAGAATCAAACATTCGATTATATTAAAAACACAAATAACTTTTTCCATTTAATTCCAGATCTAGAACAAGTAATTGAAGTAGTATTTTTTTTCATTAGGTCATATATAAGACAACCCTATATGTCATCATTGTTCAAGATAAAACTCTAATGCAACATGAAGTAGAAATTTATATGATTACATTCACATAAGTGACCTAGATCAAGGTGAAGTACATCACTAGAAGTACACACGCCCTCCTAGAACTCCCTAGTACAAGGACAACCTATACATATAACCTACAACAAGAAGATAATTCTCCACCTCAGATGGTGAAAAAAAGATCACTGCGGATGAGAAGTTCCTAGGTGAACTAAAGTTGAATCAGTACCTATAAAATTTTGAACCACCACTTATCATCACACTGAGTGAGTGGAATAGGTTCAAGACAAAACTAGCATTGAACAATAGTCCTTTTTAAACTGATCAGATTTAAGTGAATTTTAGATTAAATCAAACAAGTACAAATATATTGCAGGTAATGACAGATATAAGCTACATAGAATGAATATGAAATAACAAACAAAACTAACTTGTAATTGGAGATAGATAATCAAATCTTAATCTCGACATGTCAGGATTCAATGTTAAGCTTGCTTGAAATTACTTGATCTGTACAAGATCAAGTAAAATTTTCCATGCCATGTTCTCATTTTAACGATTCATTGTCCATGTCTTTTAACCAGAAACCTTAAGATAAGAAACAAACTCTGGTATGCCTCAGAGTTGCCAAACACTGGCTAGGTAAGAGCATAAAGCCTCTCTACCTTACAAACCTCATTTGAGGTACATGAGACATGTTTAACAACATAAATGTCAAATATAGGGCATCATGTATGATATGGTAATCAAATCTATCCCTTTTGTTCCCTTTCATATCAATATCATAATTTCCATGATAGTATATCAAATACAATCGAATTCATTTACTTTACAACAATGAACTTAGGTTAGCATCTTATATTGAAATATTTCCTAAATTATGGTGATCTATCCTTCAAGGTTTAGAATCACACTCCAAAATTCCTTTTCATAATCCAAGGAATATTCGAAGAAATACCATTTCATTTTCCCAGTGCAGACCTTGCGGGAAAATCACAGTGTTCAAGGCTCTTATCTAGATGAGTTAGGTTATAATGGATATTAAGTACATTGATTCACATTAAGAAAAATATGGGTCAATTACATGACATATATGTTATTTCACTTCCTAACCCAAGAATATGTGGATTAGGGTTTCAGTAATACATTTTGTTTCATTTTAGATTACATATATTCAATAGAATCAATCATAACTCAAGGATTCACATATTATGCATAATACTCCATATTTAACCAATACATAATTTACAATGTATAGATATTCTGAAAGTGCAACCTTAATTCAAATAAATTCATATTACTCATGATGAAGAAAATCTAACATCCACTTGACTCATGTGCAAGGATCAATACAAGAATCATATCCAAGGTCAAATAATCAAATCAATCCAATGCATTATTGGAGTTCCCGATTTCCACCAATTTTAGTTTGATAAGTAGATTTAGGGTTATAGTTCAAAAATAGTTTTTAAATGAACCTACACCACTCACTCATGTCTGAAACACATAAAATTTGTATTCCATCCACTACTAATTCTTGAATCAAGTTCTCACTTCAAGAAATCAAAATTTTCCTACTCCTAATTTGCCCAAGAGCCTAGAAAAAGAAGAAGTGAAGAAAAAGAATCAAAAGAAGAGGTTGATTTGGTATCTTTTAATACAAATTAGTGGAGTGATGAGTCTATACATAGGAGAGAATAATAGCAAATAAACCTAGAAAAGATTGATGATCTATATAGAATTCACCAACCTTGGAAAGAGAAAACCCTAAAAATATGAAATTTCAACTTCAGATTCTCTAAACCCTAGAATCCCTTCCTCTCTCAAGAATTACAAAGATCTGAAGTGTAGGAAGGAAATGAGAGGTTCTTGAGTCATAATAGTGTCCTATATACTCATTAAGGTGCTTGGATTAATAAATTGTCAACATTTTTCAATCTTTCTTATTTTTTCCAAAAAATCTTGAAAATCAACCGACACAAGGTTCTAATGTGACACAAAAATCCTCCAAAAATTCTGAAAATGGAGTATCCAGCATAAATTAAAATTTAAGCTTAATTGGGTATGCCAATAAATTATCAAAAATAAAATACAACACTGCTATACTTGAGCCTATACAACATGGTTGGCTGAGTTTGTCCTAGGGAAACTCGACTGAACAATAGGTCATAGAAACTCTAAAAATTCTAAAACATTTAACTAACACTCCAACTTGAGTTCTCCAATACATATCCAAATTCATGGTAATAAGAGTTACATACAAAATAATTATAATGAAGAGAAATCTCGGTACATTCTTAATCTAGCCCTTTTCTTAAAATTTTCTAACATTTCTATCCTTTTTGTCCTTAATGTTGAATTTGTGAAATTATTAGTTGTTTGGAGTGTATTTAATCACTATTCATGCCAATATATTGGTTTATGCAAAAATACCTCATTTAATGTTTCAATCAGGGTCTAAGATGCAAAATTGTCACTTAAGTGATATATTGTTAAAATAATTTCATTATAGAACTTCCTTTAGTCTTATGGAGAAAGGAAGAGAGAAAGGAATAAATAATAAATCTTAAACATGTTAATATGGCATTAAATCATTTTTGACAAATAGTGAAAATAATGTGTAAGGGAGATAAAACTCATGAAAGAAAGACTCAAAGGATAAATCTAACTTTAGGTTTGAGTTCCTTGGGTCCCAATTGCCTTAGGTGCCAAGTTTCACATTATTTGTATAATAATTACAATTTTGATTCTAATTGGGAAAGAAAATAAGAATAAGAGTCAAATATATTAAATAAATTATGAAATTAGTTTAAAATTAGAAACAACTCTCAAATTCCTAATTTACATGCCAAAATTAGCCTATGTTTGAATTTTCATCTAATTTGGACAATCTTAAATATTTTAGTTAATTTAGGAGAGAGAATATAATTTAAATAACAAAAACAATAAATAATATGTTGAAAAATAATTAATGGAAAATTTTTGTTCCACGAGTTTAGTCTTTCTTATAGGTCAAGTTTCATATTTTTAGAGAGTTTCTAGATGCATCTAATTCATTAAAGGAATAAAATATGTAATAATATTTAAAAACATTTAATAAAATACTAAAAGTCCTCCAAAAAAAATTGATACTAAAATCTGATTCCTCACCTTAAAATTAGTGGACATACCAAATTTTGTCTTATTTGGACTTCGTTTGTACCCTCAAATAATTTAAAAAATGTGGATGTCTAATACATCAAAAGAACAAAGTTGGAAGGTTGTATTAAATGACTTTCATTACAGATTCATCGCGTGAACAATAACTGTGGACCAATGGGGTCTGGTATTTTAGACATAATTCCCTCATTTCTTAATGAAATTTCACAAAACAAGTTGTATCATATTTCAAAATGAATTCTACATCCATCCATAACTTATTCAAAGTCTTAAATTGAGTATTCGAGAAACACCCAAACTTATTCTCCAAGGATCTAGAAGTTTCTACCTCCTGAAGCACCAAAACCAAACCCATCTATATATACTTATACCCAGACCTCCGCTATCCCTTCTGCACTCTTTATCTGGTACCAATTGAACCCAAGCCATCATAATATATCCCCTCCAAGTTGATTTTCTCTCCGTCATAAACTCTCTTGTTGATAGCAGTTCTCTCCACAACAATTCAAAAGATCTTTGGGTAAGGTTATCTATACCCTCTTCTTTATTTCTAAGTTATTGATGCCACTTGATTTCATCCAAATAATTTTTCTTAATTTTTTATCTGCCCATACATTCTCTACATCGTCTGTCATGGCATGGATAGAGCTGGCAGAAGGATCTAATGCATGTTCCCCGATTTGCCCATCATGACCTTATTTCTGGTGTTATTACCTCATGATATTTCCATCTTCTTGCATTCTTCATCATTTTTTATCATCTAAATGATGGTATGGTAATATCATGAAATATCCTATCATGCTATATAGTTCAAAATGATAATATGAGACCACAATGTTCTTTGGAACATCATTTACATACGAAAATTAGTAAAAGTATATAGAACTGCAAAATCCATGACTTTTTTGCTAGAAGCTCCAAAAATTATAATAAAATATGTTCTAGAATTATGAGATTTTTCTCTATCTTTTCAGATTTATTTTGTTTCCTTATTTCCAAGTTATAAAGTCTGGATTTTTAGTCTTTTGATTTCACTTACGATCTTAATAATAATTATAGGAAACATAATAAATTATAAAGTTGGGATTTTGAGTCAGGATATTACTAAGTAATCCTGAACCTGAAATCAAGTTAATATTAAGAGTCAGTTTAGAGTTTTGCTTAAGGTTTTAATTTCTAGGATTTTTTCACCTATATAGCATACATTGAACCTTAACTAATGAACAAAACATTAAATGTAGGTTTGAGGTGACTTTAGGCTTGGAAGGGTAGAACTTGATCTCTGATTGGTATAAACAATTCAAGGTATGTGCATCTTATCCATTAAGTTGGGCATATTTTGATATCCAAACTATAATTTCCCAATGAGGCATAGACTAAAACCTTAATTCGTATTATTGCTCTTTGTGGTGCAATTATTTCATTATTTTCTTGGGTTTTGAACTGCAGGCCATAACTCTACTATCTAATGTTAAAAATCTTGCCTTTCCATATTATTGCATTTATAATGATGATTTGGTTGACTTGTTAGCTAATGTAGTGTACATGTGTACAACAACCCATAGTTTGGGCATGTGTTATTTTTCTCAGGGGAATGTGTTTATTCTCCCCACTTTTATATATAATTTGTAGGTGATTGGGAATGTGTTTATTCTCCCCTCACCTACTGGTTGAGGTTTGGTAGGTGCCTCATCCCTACTTAGTTAATGTAGTCATACTATTAATCATACATGTTTCTTTATTATTAGTTTTATGGCAAGATTCCTATTTGATATTTGCCTCATACTTTTGACCCTCCATAGTCTTGGTTAATCTTTACCCTTTATTTTCCTTGTTATACTTTTCTTTGTTCGTGTTCCTTATATGACACATACCTTATTTTTTGCTCTTGTTGGGTGATCCCAACCACCTAGAACTAGGAAAAGGAGTGGAACAAGACCAAGGAGAACCTGCCCAAGAGTAGATTCAAGGTGACTTTGCTGAGATTTCTAGGTTACTACTGCTAGATCATGTAGTTTTCTTTTCTACTTCTTCTCATGAACTCAAGTATTAAAACCATTTAATATCTTAGTCTTTTATTTGCGCTCCTACTATTTGTATTATTGTATCTGGATCATGCTTATTTAAATGGAGTTATTATGCATGCATCCTTTAAAATCTAAATTTCTCATAAGAGATGGATGTTGTGTATTTTCCATTAACTTTTAGTATGGGGTGATATCTCCTCTTTACAACATGGTATAAGATCCTAATAAGTAGATATTAGGGCATAAGTTGAAAGCATGGGTGTCTAGAAATGATCAGAGTTTGGGGATTGGCAAGATTTTCCTATGCACAACTAGCTTGGTTTACGAGGACTCCCAGATCTGTATGATGCCTGCCTGGCCTGAGCTGATACAAACTGTCTAAAATAGCATACCTATAGGCTATAGTAACCTTAGACATCTATGTTGGATACTTTGAGAACCTAATGTGGTTAGTTGGTGATTTGTTTGAAGATGGATATCCAATGCAATTCCCTTAAGTTCTATAGGACAACATGTTTAGGGTAGTCTATCTCTAGAACCTACACTTTGAGCTTTGGTAATATTAATCAAGTATCAAATCCTATACATGGTTTAGTTAGACTCACCCTTTTACCTCTAGTTTAGTTTGAATTGGTAGGTCAAACCTTTATAAGGGATGGAGGGGTGGTAGATATTATACCTTGATAGATCATGGATATGTTGATTTCGAGGATGAAATCATTTTTAAGGGATGGAGTCCTTATCATACTAAAATGTAGCTACTCTGACTTTACAAACTAGACTCCTTGATTAGGAGGTTAGTGTGCTTGGATCTTTAGAATTGACCAAACAAGTTATAGTTATAAACTGACATGCTTTTTAATATACTAAAGTTCAAATAATGGGCATATCATGAATAGTTCACATGTTTGAATCCTAATGAATATTTAATGTACATAATATGAGTAACTCATAGATTAATCCTAATTGTGGATAAGAAAGTTGTTAACCATGTCTTGGACCAGTAAACCCTAATGTTATGATGAGTGAGATAAATGAAACCTAACTTTGGACTTATAAGAAGGTATAAGTGAAGTATAATGATCATGTTGACCTAAATTCCAAATTGTAATCATCTAACATTGAAATATACATCCTTAATGACATTCATGATATATTAGTGACATTAGATATCATAATTAAATAAGATATATCGATACACAAAAAACCATATAAATTAATTCATTAGTATGTAATATGCTTCATCTTGTACTCTAATATCCACCTAATGACTCAAATCTAGTTAATGAGTAACTTGATTCATATAAACATGCATGAATGCCTAATGTGGTGTTAAATGTGCATCATAGATAATAGGAAGTGAGTAAATATGAGTAAATGATTTATGAGAACATTAATATGAGTAAGAAAGATAATGTGACAATGTATAGATGTTTAATGTAGGTGGAAGTAATTAATGTGACATTGTTTGGATTAATTGTAAACTTAATAACAAATTGGATAAAATTGCCTAATTTGTAAAATTAATCTGACATAATTCAATATGGTGATATATGAGGATAATGGAGTCTAAATCAAAATTACTAAGGATAATAATCTAGAATATTAATGGAGATTGAGATAATTGAGTAAACTCTAATTGTGCTAAAACTCTTAATGAGATAAGTAAGAAATATATAGGATTTTGTGTATAATAATGAAATAGTACTCTTTTGCAACAATGTGAATATAATTGGACACAATTAAAAGAATAATAATGATAGTGTGATATCCTAATAAATATGATACTTTCCATACATAGATTAAATGATAGGATTGTCTAGAGTTTGCAACATAAAATAAAGCTAATTAACTCAATCCTCCAGATTTACATTAATTTCTTTTCTTTTGGTGCCTTCTTTCTGGATGTCCACTTTCCTTCAGATTTGCAAAAATGATGGCATATTATCCTAAAACATCAAGAGTCAAAACATGCATTCAGTATAACAAGTTATACTGGTATGTGGGGGAAACAAAACAACCTCATCTATCGTTAAAAACATAATCCATCAAATTATTGTTTAAAAAATCAGATTTAACATTTTGATCATGATGACTCGATCCAGATCCATCTAACCTCCAGATGCTTGTCCCTGTAGTGGACATTGGCCACTCTTACCCCCAATGCTTTGGTGCCAAACCTTTGCCCCCAGGGCTTTGGTGCCAGATCTTTTCGCCCAAGTCTTAATGATCCTCTTGATAATCTTTGCCCCCAAGGCTTAATGATCTTACATCAAAGGTGGCTCAAGATGCAATCTAATTAGGTCCATATTATGTGATATACGTAGAAACTTTATAGTTTTTTTAGAATTAAATAAACAAGCACCCATTTATTTTCAATACATGTGGAAAACCCAAGAAATCCATGTGAAACTAAATTGGTTATTCTTAGGCGTAGGCACATATATTTTCAGAGTAACTTGTAGATATCCAAGCAAAGAGAACAAGAGCAATCAAATAAGAAACTACACTAAAATTAAAGAATAATGGCTAGGTGGTATTATTTTATCCAAAACCTACCATTAAAGAATAACTTGGTTCCAAGTAAGGGTTTTGGGTCAACTTAGTGTTTCATTAGGATTTTGGCTTTCTAAACCCTAATTATCACTTTTCATGTTCCTTTAGGTTACAAACCCTAACCATAACACTAATTGTAGTTCTAACCTCAAGGAAGCCCTAATTCATCATTTAATGAGTTATTAACCTCAAATTTGACCCAAGTTATCGTTTTTATCTATAAGGGTCAAACTTTGATTATTAGGAACAATTCAATGCATTAAAATCATCAAAACCTAAATATTAGGGTTTCTATTCATTTAACACATTAAAGGTAGAAACTTTAAACATTTTTTCCAATTAGAAGTAGAAATAAGTCATGATTTTATTTTTATTTGATAGCTCATATTTTTTTGATCATAATCCATATATTACATGCTACTTTCGGACAATCCTATGATTTACTATGATTTTATCAAAATTAAGACCTATGGGCCAATAACAGACTGCCGACTAGCCAATTAATCTATTTTTTGGCGGTGCCAACGGGGCTAGGCCTAGCCAACAGGCTCATGCCATGGTGGTGCTCGCTCCCGCGTGGTAGGGTCCACTAATCTGAGTGAAACGAGGGTGAAAGGGACAAAAGGTCTAACTTGTGAAGAGAGAAGTTGGGGGAAAGATGGTCCTTCCGCATGTGATCGTCTTCTACCTCAGCATGCTCCTTCCTCGTAGAGAGGATTGGTCAATAAAGATTTTGACTCTATGAGTTAGCACCTTGAAGTAAGGAGAAACAATGCCAATACATCCAGTGGTCCTCGACAAACTCACTGAGGGTTTCAATTCCCTCAGGGCCAGTTGGAGTTTCCAGAATGGAGAGGAGGAATGGGATGGAGGTGAGATATTAGAGTGATGGATAGGGTTCTAAGGGAAATTGAGAGTGGAGGACGAAATGTGAGATCATGCACATTTTCAGGAACAATTTGGTGTTCTTGCAAAGGGTTTGTAGCCCACTTTATATAGTCCTCCATGATAGCAGGATCGTCTGCTGGATCAAAATTGGGTAAAACTTCAATTTCCTTCCATAGTGATTAAAACCTTGGATTTTTAGGTATGGTTTCTTGGTATGAATCTATTGGGGAATTTTATAGACTTGCTCATCAATTGTGTAGAGAGAAATCTAGATTGGAAGGGGTCAATAATCTATTCTTGGTTTCCTCTTCCTATTCAAGGTAGGTAGTAACACAGGGGTTTCAGATCCAATGGCTGTCATTTCACATGCTAAAATAAAAAGGCTGAAATAAGATTATCTAATTTGGAAATTTTGTGACATTTAATGTGAATCCTTGTAATATAGGGATTCTAGAAAATTCCATATATCCTAATATTTTAATCCTTTTGGTCAAAAATTTTAAAGGAAAGATCATAAAGACATTATCTAACCGTGGATACAGTTTGAGACCAAAACTCAAAAAGAAAAGGGGTTTTCATTCACATGCAAATCTCCCTCTTATTTCATGCATTTAAGGCATCACAACCAATCTTTTTCTCTTTCTTTCTTTTCTATTTTTTTTATTTTGATTACTCTTTTTAAAAGAAACCATGTAAAACTAAAATTCAATTAGTAGTGGACAATTTCTAGAGAATTCTACATCCTTCTCATAATGGTCTCACTTAAATGCTAATATTCTTTTACCTTTTCCTCATTATTGGATTTTCTTTTATTTTGTTTCCCATATTTTATTATTGGATTATGAAAATAGTAAAATCCACGAATTTCATCATAAAGGATAATTTGCAAAAGAAAGCCACACTTATAAAGCAAAGCATAACATATTACTGATATGTCCTTTTATTCAAATAATTGCATACAAATACATAGGAAAAATAGGTTATAACATCCTTCCCCTAGTCCAATAATTTTATCCTCAAAATTCATCTAATCATACAAACATTCGGAGTGAGAGTTTTCCATGTCCGTCTCCAATTCCCATGTGGCTTCATCCTCTCCATGGTGCTTTCAAAGAACCTTTACCATATCAATCTTTTTATTCATGAGTTCCTTTACCTTATTATTCAGTACCCTCACATGTCACTCAGGGTATGTCGGCCTCCCGTGGAATTCAATAGGTTCAATTCTTAGCACATTTCTCAGATGCTTCACATAGAACTTTAGATTGGACACATGCAACACATCATGCATCATATTATATTGTGGGGGTAGGACTAGATGATAAGTGAATTTAGCAATTCTCTCTAGGATCTCAAAGACACATATTGGGGACTCAACTTTCCTCTATTATTAGCTATAGCTCGGAGGGGTTGGATTTTGAGAAACACATAATCACCTACAACAAAGTGCAAATTTGTCTGCTTTGCATCAAAATACAACTTCTATCAAACTTGGGCTCTCCTCAGCATCTACTTGATAAAAGCAACCTTATCAGCATATAGTTGTAGTTCCTCTGACGTCAGCAAGGTCCTTTCACCAAAATCATCCTAGTCAGTGACCGACATAGCCTCCCATTAGGAGCTTCATACAGAGGCATCCAGATATTGGCTTGGTAAGTGTTATTATAACCAAACTCAGCCAAGGGAAAGTACTACTCCCATGACCCACCCCAATCGAGCACACATGCTCTCAATAGGTCTTCTAATGTCTGAATCGTCCTTCTAATTGTCCATCAATCTGAGCGTGGTAGGATGTACTAAATTTTAATTTGGTACTAAGTTCTTCATGTACTTGTTTCCAAAACTTAGAGGTGAACTTAGGATCACGATCTAAGATAATTGAACTCGAGACACCATGCAAGCAAACTATTTCTCTAACATACAATTCAGATAAATCTAAAACCTTGGAAATGATCTTTAGGGAAAGGAAGTGTGCTTACTTGGTTATGTGGTCCACCACAACCCATATTGCATCATTACCTTTCTTGGCCTTAATGAGACCCACCAAAAAGTCCATATTGATCTGGTCCCATTTCCACTCAGGAATCTCAATTGGCTGTAGTAAACCATCCGGTCATTGGTGTTCAGCCTTTACCATTTGGCACATGAGACAACTGGCCACATATGTCTATATGTCTCTCTTCATTCCAGGATACCAAAATATCATTGTAAGTCTTTAAACATCTTGGTGGTTCCATGTGTACGGTGTACTTAGAACCATGAGCTTCTTGTAAAATATGGATTTTCAATGGTAAATTTTTGAGAACCCAAATGCAAATCTTGTAGTGGATTCCACCATCTACCACCCACAGAAAGGTGCATTTGTGGTTTCTCCAGTAAACCCTTCATCCTATCAAACTCTGGGTTGGCTAACTGGGTAGCTACTAACATGGTCAACAAATAGGATTTTATTTGAATGTTAGCCAAACTGATTCAATCCTCTAGTGGTTGTGGATTCCACCTAGAAAATTTCTACAGTTCTCTCCACTGAGTAGATAAGATAGATGCACACCTGAGATGTTTCTGACTAAGAGCATCTACCACTACATTAGCTTGTCCTTGGTGATAGGTGATGGTAAAATCATAGTCCTTCATATACTTTATCCATTATCTTAGTCTTAAATTCAGGTCCTTATGAGTCATGAGGTACTTCAAGCTTTTGTGGCTAGTCAATATTTCAAGATAGTGTCACCAGATCTTCAGGGCATGAATAATCATCACTGATTTGAGATCATGTTTTGGATAGTTTACTTCTTTCGGCTTGAGTTCTCTAGAGGCATAAGAAACAACATATATATTTTTCTCTAGCACACATCACAAACCCATCTTTGATGTGTCGATGAAGATTATTAAACCTTCATTGACAGATGGTAGAGTCAATACGGGTGTTGTGGTTAGCTTTTCCTTCAATTCTTGGAATCGATCTTCACACGAGTTGTACCACACATACTTCTCATCCTTTTAGGTGAGCTTAATGAGGGGCAAATCAATCTAATAGAAATCCTTGATGAATCATTGGTAATATCCAACAAATCCCAAGAAGCTATGAATCTCAGAAGGGTTCTTTGGTGATAGCCAATCACATATCGCCAACACTTTGGTAGGATCCATAGAGATAGTCCCTCTGGAGATGATGTATTCAAGGAACATGGCATGGTCTATCCAAAATTTGCATTTTGAGAACTTCCCATAAAACTTCTACTTTCTGAGGATATCAAGGACTCTATCTAGGTGGACACAATGTTGTTCTAAGTCATCAGAGTAAACCAAGATGTCATCTATGAACACTATGGAAATGAAGTTGAGGAAAGGTTGGAACACATTGTTCATGAGGTTCATAAACACACTCGGGGCATTGGAAAATCCAAAAGGCATGACCACAAACTTGTAATGGCCATAGCGGGTTCAAAAATTATTCTTTCAGATGTCCTCACTCCAAACCCACAATTGATGATAACCGGATCTTAAGTCAATCTTTAAAAAGACTAGGACAGGCTTGGGCTGGTCAAATAAGTCTTCTATACAGGGTAATGGGTACTTGTTCTTAATGGTAGCCCGGTTTATCATCCTACAGTCTATACACATACAGAGTGATCAATCCTTTTTCTTGACAAAGAGGATTGGTGCTCCCCATGGAGAAGTGCTAGGTTGGATGAAACCTTTATCCATCAATTCTTGCAGTTGCTTTTTCACCTCAAGTAAGTTGGTGGGGCCATCTGATAAGGCACCCTAGAAATAGGATTCGTCCCGGGAGCTAACTCTATGGAGAAGTCAACCTCTCTCTCTCTGGAGGTATACCAGGCAAACCATTTGGGAACACATATGCATACCCGCTGACCACTTATATTTCCTCTAAAGGTTTCACCTTAGGCTCTGGATCGGTGACAACTGCTAGGAATTCCTGACAACCCTTAGCTATCATATGCTCTTCCTTCAAGAATGATACATGTAGACTAGTTGTAGCATTGATAAGTATAAAGCCAATCCATACTAATGATCACATCAAAGTCATTCATGTCGAGGAGGATAAAGTCCATAGGGACTTCATAATTCAATATTTAACAGATATAACATGCGTGTTCAAGAGATACATAAAGATTCAACCACTCAGGGTAACAACCTCCAAAGCATAGCCAAAATCATGATATTCAAACAAAGCATAGTTGCAAGATTTCTCAAAATAAACACATTGGTAGAACCAGAGTCAAAAAGAGTTAATACATTCTGTCCCATAATCTCAAGCATGCCTACATTGTTTTTGTAGTAGTCAAACAACTAAAGTCTTTGCATATTTAAATATGGGAAATAGAACTCTAAGGGTAGTTACCCTCTATCAAACAATAGTATTAGCTTATGCCTCTTCATTGTCAATGGTGAAAACTCGAGCCTGTTGACGTTCACCTGTAGGTGGGGCTGCAACTCCTGGCTATGTTGTTGCCACTGACTGGGCCACCACTGGGGCTCATCGTGGTGGAGGGGGAAGTGATAGTTTTCTATAAAATGCCCCTCTTGTTGGCAGCAATATCACACTTTCTTCTCGAAACGAAACTTTCATGGATGAGTCCTTCCATAGTTATTACATTTTAAAGAAGCTCCATTCTGAAGATTCTCGTGGCAGAGTTTTCCCTTCCCTCATTTTCTTCCTTTGCCATTGTGATGACCTTGGGATTTCCTATTCTCATTCTTAGGGCCAAATCTCCCTTTAGTGAAGCCAAGGTACCCTTTAGGTTGGTTCTATGGTGGCATCATTATCCTCTCCATGTCCACAGTGAAGTTTTAGGCTTCAGTGAAGTATTTAGGTTTGTTTTACATCACATGGGGCCTAATCTGTTGATGTAGGTGCTCCCCAAAGTGTTCCACACGATACTCTTCTGTTAGCATGTTGCCAAAACGCTCCAACAGGAAGAACTTTCAGGCATAGTCAGAAACTATCAAATTCCCTCGATCAATGAGCGTGAACTGCTTCTCCTTCTCTTTGATTGCAGCTCAAGGAATGAACTGTGAGGTGAAGGTGGTGTGGAAGTCCTCCCAGGCCAGGGGTTCTGTAATCAAATCTCAATCGATAATGTTGTGTTCCCACCAAATCCTTGTGATTCCTTTGAGGAGGTGGGTGGCAAACAAAACCTTCTTGTCAGTTTGCACTTCCAGAGTGCGGAAGTAATTTTCCACTGCTAAGGTCCAAGCATCAACTTTATCAACCAACTCGGTCTAGTCCTCACCCCATAAATTTTATATGTTAACATTGAGGAAGTCAATAATGATCACACCTAAGTGAGGGAAGAGGACCATATGTTAACCATTCTCGTTCTGAGCAACTTCTCTAAGGGCCAGAGCACTAATGGCCTCCGTTAGTTTCTTCTATTTCTCCATCAACATTTCAGCTACGGTGTGGATCACCAGGTTCCCTACTGGTATGGAATCAGTTGCACCCTTGGGCTCATCTTCTATCTTAGTATCATCTTCAGGGTTTGGACCATCTTTAGGGCTAGCTATGTCAAAGCAGATGTCCTCAGGACTAGGGGTTTTCTCTATAGAGGCTTCTTCCTCCCTCTTCCTCTTTTTCTCTGAGGAGAGTCTCTTCTTGTAGGAGGTTCTTGGTCCGGTGTGCTCACAACGGACCATTTTATGTCACATAAACTATCTTCAGTTTTTCTTATCATTACAATATTAAATCATATAAAATAATTATGTCCATGACATCTTATTTACAAGTATTTTAATATTTGGTGAAGGATGCCTTAATCCCTAATAAGCATAACCCTAATACTCAGAAAGGGATTAAGATATTAGTTGCAGGTACCTAGGGTTTTGTGAATGAGAGGGATAGAGAAGTGATGAAAATAGATGATAAAGGATCCTAGAGATATTTTATTTTGAGGGAAATTCTCAAACTTTATCTAGGTTGGAATCACAAGTCTGGGAGTCCATGTAAGATGACTAGTAGTATAGAGAAAAATATTTCTAGTACCTGGATCGTGGTCCTTTCTAGACACCATCATCTTTGGACAACACTTTAATAATTCCCTTTGGGATCCACATAATTTTAAAAATTTAATAATTACTAGAGGTTAAATGGTAAACCCACTCTAATAAAAAATGTAACCACCCCCTCCCCCTGCTATCCCCTATTCAGGAAAACCAAGAGGGCAAGGGCCATTAACATTAATTCAAGATTGAAGTTTATCAAATAACCAGAAAAAATTAATAAATTATCACTAGTTTGAAAAGTGGATGTACATGATAAACTGTCCATACATGGATTAGATGATATGACTGTCTAGAGTTTGTAACATAAAATAAAGCTAACTAACTAAATCCTCCAAATTTACATTAATTTATTTTCTTTCAGTGCCTTCAATTTGGATGTCCACTTTCCTTCATAATTGTAGAAATGATAGTAGATTATCCTAAAACACCAAGAATAAAAACATGTGTTCAGTATAACAAGTTATATTGGAATGTGGGGGAAACAAAATAACCACATCTACTTGTAACAACATAATCCATGAAATTTGCTTAAAAATTAGATGTAACATTTTGATCGTGATTATTTGAACTTGATCCCTCCAACCTCCAGAATCTTGTTCCTGCAGTGAACATAGGCCACTCTTGCCCCTAGGGCTTTGGTGCCAAACCTTTACCCTAGTGCTTTAGTTCCAGATCTTTGCCCCAAGGTTTAATGATCCTCTTGATGATTCCTTTCCCTTAGGGCTTAATGATCTTACATCAGAGGTGGCTCAGGATGTGAGCTAGTTCAGTCCATATTATGTAATATCCCTAGTGACCTTATAGTTTGCAAGAAGTGAATAAACAAGCAAGTATTTATTTTCAATACATGTAGAAAACTCAAGAAAGCCACATGAAACTAAATTGATTATTTTTAGGCGTAGCCAGATACCTATTTCAGAGTAACTTGTAGATATCCAATAAAAGAGAACAAGAGCAACAAAACAAGAAAATAACCTTAAATTAAAGCACAATGCCCAAGTGTTATTATTTTATCCAAAACCTACCATTAAAGAATAACTTGGGTTTCAAGTAAGGGGTTTGGGTCAACTTAGAGTTTTGTTAGGATTTTGGCTTTCTAAACCCAAATTATCACTTTTCATGTTCCTTTAGGTTACAAACCCTAATCTTAACATTAATTGCAGATTTAACCTTGAGGAAACCCTAATTCATCATTTAATGAGTTATTAACCTCGAATTCAACCCAAGTTATCCTTTTTATGTATATGGGTCAAAATTTGATCAGTAAGAACAATTGAATGCATTAAAATCACCAAAGCCTAAATATTAATGTTTCTATTCATTCAACACATTAAAGGTAGTAGCTTTAAACATTTTTTGAATTAGAAGCAAAAATACGTTTAGATTTTATTTTTATTTAATATCTTGCATTTTTCTAATTAGAATCCATATATTACATGCTGCTTTTAGGCAATCCTACAATTTACTACGATTTTATCAAAATTAAGACCTATGGGCCAATAACAGGATGCCAACTAGGCAATTAATCTATTTTTCGATGGTGCCAGTACGACCAGGCCCAGCCAATGGGCTCATGCCAAGGAGGTGATTTCTACCACGTGGTAGGGTCTACTCATTAGGGTGAAAAGAGGGTGAAAAGGACATAAAAGTCCTAACTTGTAAAGAGAGGAGTCAGGAGTAAGACGGTCCTTTCACGTGTGATCATCTTCGACCTCATCTTGGTCCTTCCTCATGAAGCAACTTATTCAATGGAGATGTTGACTTTCTGAGTTAGACCCTTGAAGCAACTAGCAACAACACCAATACCTTTGTCGGTCCGCGATGAACTCACCGAGTGTTTCCATTCCCGCGGGGCAGGTTGGAGATCTTGGAACAAAGAGGAGGATCTCTGGCAGGATGGCAGTGAGATATCAGGGTGAAGGATAGGGTTTCGAGGGAAATTGAGAGTGAAGGATGAACCGCGAGCTCACACAGAGTTTCAAGAAAGATTTGGTGTTCTCACAGAGGGTTTGTAGGCCCCTTTATATAGTCCTCCATGACAATAGGTTCGTCTGTTGGATTGGAATTGGGAAAAACTTCAATTTCCGTCAACAACGGTTAATACCTAGGATGTTTAGGTATGGTTTCTTGTTATAAATCTATTGGGAAATCTTCTAGACTTGCTTGTCAATTGTTTAGAGAGAAATCTGGATTGGAAGGTGTTAGTGTTCTATTCTTGGTTTCCTAATCCTATTCAAGGTAGTTGGTGAAACAACCACCATTCGATCTCAGATCCAAAGGTTGTCATTTCACATGCTAAAATAAAAAGGATGAAATAAGATTATCTCACTTGGAATAATTGTGGCATTTAATGGGAATCCTTCCACTATAGGGATTCTAGAAAATCCAGATCTCCTAATGCTTTAGTCCTTTTGCTCCCAAATTTTAAAGGACACATCATAAAGACATTATCTAACTGTGGATACAATTTGAGACTAAAATTCGAAAATAAAAGGGGTTTTTCTTCACATGCAAGTTTCCCTCCTATTTCATGCATTGAAGACATCAAAATCTATCCTTTTCTCGTTCTTTCTTTTCCATTTTTCTTTATTTTGATTACTTTTTTTAATAGAAACCATGTGAAACCAAAATTCAATTAGTAGTGGCCACTTTCTAGAGAAGTATACATCCTTCTCATAAAGATCTCATTTTAATTGCTAATATTTGTTTACCTTTTCCTCATTATTGGATTTTCTTCTATCTTTTCCCATATTTTATTATTGGATTATCAAAACAGTAATAGCCACAAATTTCACCTCAAAGGAGAATTTTCAAAAGAAAGCTACACTTATAAAGTAGAGCATAACATATCATAGATATGTCCTTTTGTTTAAATAATTTCATACAAATACATAGGAAAAACCAGGTTATAACATCCTTCCTCTCTTATAAGTTGAAAGCAAGGGTGTCTAGAAGGATTAGGGTTTGGGGGATGGCAAGTTTTTCCTCCTCACCACTAGCTTGGTTTATGAGGACTCTCAGATCTGTATGATGCTTGCCTGGCCTATGCTGATGTTGAATGTCTAAAATAACATACATATAGGCAATAGTAGCCTTAGACATTTATGTTGGATACTTTGAGAACCTAATGTAGTGAACTAGTGACTTGTTTGAAGATGGATAACCAATATAATTCATGTATGTCTCTATATCTAGATCCTAGACTTTGAGGTTTATTTAGACTCACCCTTTTATCTCTAGTTTAGTTTGACTTGGTAGGTCAAACCTTTTTAAGAGGTGGAGGGTTAGTAGATATAGTACCTTGATAGATCAAGGATATGCTGATTTCAAGGACGAAATATTTTTTAAGGGATGAAGTCCTTATCATACCGAAATCTAGCTACTATGCCTTTAGAAACCTAACTCCATGATTAGGTGGCTACTGTGCTTGATCCTTAGAATTGACCAAACAAGTTATAGTTATAACCTGACATGCATGTTTATATACTAAAGAACATATAATGGGCACATCATGAATAGTTCAAGTGTTTAAATCCTAATGAGTATTTAATGTACATTATATGTGTAACTCACATATTAATTCTAATTTTGGATAAGCAAGATGCTAATCATGTCTTGGACCAGTTAATCCTAATGTGATGATGAGTGAGATAAATGCAACCTAACCCTTAATAAGAAGGTATAAGTGAAGTATAATGATCATGTTGACTGAAACTCTAAGTTGTAATCATCTAACACTGATATATGCATCCTTAATGACATTCTTGATATATTAGTAACATTAGTTATCATAATCAAATAAGATGTATACATGCACATAAAATCACATAATCTTGAATTAATATTTATAAATCAATTCACTAATATGTAATATGCTTCACCTTGTACACTAATATCCACCAAATACTAAAATATGGTTAATGAGTAACTTGATTCAGACAAACATGCATGAATGCCTAATGTGGTGTTAAATGTGCATAACTGATAATAGGAAGTGAGTAAATATGAGTAAATGATTTATGAAGACATTAATGTGAGTAAGAAAGGTAATGTGACAATGCATAGATGTTTAATGTAGGTGGAAGTAATTAATGTGACATTATTTGGAGTAATTGTAGACATAATAAGAAATTTGATCAAATTTCCTAGTTCGTACAAATAATTTTATATAATTCAAAATGGTGATAATATGAGGGTAATGGAGTCTAAATCCAAATTACTAAGGATACTAATCTAGAATATTAATGGACATTGAGACAACTAACTAAACTCTAATTGTGCTAAAACTCTTGATGTGATAAATAAGAAATATATAGGATTTCATGCATCATAATGAAATATAACTCTTTTGGCAGAAAAGTGAACATAATTGGACACAATTAAAAGAATAATAATGAGAATGTCGTATCCTTATAAATATAATGCTAATCATTAAAATTTTAATTGTGTTATATCAAATAAAATGAAAATCTCAAAAGTAAAACCCTTGGTGATCCATGAGAACCTGACTTGTGAGGAGTTTCCTGTGAAGATCCTTGACTTCTGAGTTGAGCTAGTGAAAGTCTTGTGTAAGTACCATGGTTTGGAAGAAACAACTTGGGAGCTTAGAGATGAGATGTTACACACTCACCCTTCCCTCTTTACTTGATATTTTAGTGACGAAATCTTTTTTAAGGGGTGGAGTGTTGTAACAAAGTGAAATCTAAGAACATTCTTAATCTAGGCCTTTCCCTAAGTTTTCCTATCCTCTTTGTCCTTGATGTTGAATTTGTGGAATTATTAGTGGTTTGGAGTATATTTGATCACTATTCATGCCAATATATGGGTTTATGCACAAATACCTCAACTAATGTTTCAATCAAGCCCTAAGATGAAAAATTTCCACTTAAATGATGTATTATTAAAATAATTTCTTTCTAGAACTTCCTTTAGCCTTGTGGATCAAGGAAGAGAAAAAGGAATAAATAATAAAGTTTGAAACATGTTAATATGACATTAAATAATTTATTCTAGAAAATAGTGAAAATACTATGTAAGGGAAATAAAACTGATAAAATAAAGAGTCAAAGGATAAATCTAACATTCGATTGAGTTCCTTGGGTCCCAATTACCTTGGGTGCCAAGTTTCACATTATTTACATAATAATAACTATTTTTATTCTAATTTGGAAAGAAAACAAGAATAAGAGTCAGATATATTAAATAAATTATTAAATGACTTTAAAATTAGAAACAAATCTTACACTCAAAATCCACAAGTCAAAATTAGCATACGTGTGAATTTTCATCTAATTTGGACAATCGTAAATATTTTAGTTAATTTAGGAGAGAGAATATAATTTAAAGAAAAAAATATTAAATAATATGTAAAAAAATAATTAATGGAAAAATTTTGTTCTAGACATTTATTATTGATTATAGGCCAAGTTTTATTTTTAGAGAGTTTCTAGATGCCTTTAATTCATTGAAGGAATAAAATAAGTGATAAGAGTTAAAACAATTTAATAAAAAACTAAAAGTCATCAAAAGTAAAAATTAATGTTAGAATTGGATTCTTCACCCAAAAATTAGCTAACCTACCAAATTTGGGTTTATTTGGACTTTGTTTGCACCCTCAAATAACTATAGAAAGTTTTGTACATTTAATGCATCAAAAGAACAAAGTTGGATCTCAACAAAATTTAGGGAAACAAGTTGCTTTAGATTGCAAATTTGAATTTTACATCCATCCATGCATCATGTATTTGAGAAACACCCAAACTTGTTTTCCAAGGCTCTATAAGTTGTACCTCCCGAAGCACCAAAAGCAAACCCCATTTATGTATACCTATATCCTGACCTCCACTAATTCTTGTGCACTCTTCCTCTTGTGCCAATTGAACCCAAGCCATCATAATATGCCACCGCCATGTTGATTTTCTCTTCATTGTAAAGTCTCTCACTGATGGTAGTTCTCTCCACGATGGTTCAATAGATCTTTGTATAAGGTTCTCTATGCCCTCTTCTTTGTTTCTAAGTTGTTGGTGCTGCTTGATTCACCCAAACAATTTTTCTCCAATTTTTCATCTGTCCAGACCTGCTCAACGTCATCTATCATGGCATGGATAGAGCTGGCATAAGGCTCCTAAGAATGTTCTCTTATTTTCCCCTCATGACCTTATTTTTGGTGGTTCATTGAACCTTAACTAATAAATAAAACATTATATGTAGGTTTGAGGTGACTTTTTACTTGGAAGGGTAAAATTTGATCTCGAATTTGTATACTGAAGTCAAGGTATGTACATCTTATCCCTTAAGTTGGGCATATTTTGATATCCAAACCCTAATTTCCAAATGAGTCATGGACTAAAACCTTGATTCCTATTATTTCTCTTTTTGGTGCAATTATTTCATTATTTGCTTGAATTTTAACCCGCAATCCATATCTCTATTATTTGATGTTGAATATTGCCTTGCCATATTATTTCTTTTAGCTTGAGATCTGGTTGACTTGTAAACTAATGTAGTGTACTTCTGTATAACCACCCATAGTTTAGGCATGTGTTATTTTACCCAGGGGAATGTGCTTATGCTCCCCACTTTTATATATATTTTGTAGGTGATTGGGAATGTGTTTATTCTCTCCTCACCTATAGGTTAAGGTTTAGTAGGTGCTTTATCACTTCTTAGTTAATTTAGTCACACTATTAATCATGCATGCTACTTTATTATTATGTTTTATGGAAAGATTCCTGCTTGATATGTTCCTCATACTTCTGACCCTCCATAGTCTTGGTTAATCTTTACCCTTTACTTTCCTTGTTATACTTTTGTTTGTTCTTGTTCCTTAGTTGACACATACCTTGTTTCTCCTCTTGTTGGGTGATCCCAACCACCCAGGCCTAGGAAAAGAAGTGGAACAACACTAAGGAGAACCTACCCAGGGGTAGATTCAAGGAGACTTTGTTGACATGTCTAGGTTGCTACTGCTAGATCTTGTAGTTTTCTTTTCTAGTTCTTTTTATGAACTCATGTATCAAAGCCATGTAATAGCTTAGTTTTTTCTTTCCTCTACTACTATCAACATTATTGTATCTGGATCAAGCTTATTTAAATGGAATTATTATGCATGGATCCTCTATAATCTAAATTTCTCATAAGAAATAGATTTTGTGTATTTTCCATTAAATTTTAGTAAGGGGGTGATTTCGCCTCTTTATAGCATGGTATCAGAGCATGATAGGTAGCTATTAGGGCATAAGTTGAAAGTAAGGGTGTATAGAAAGGATCAGGGTTTGGAGGATGACAAGAATTTCCTCTACTCCACTAGCTTGGTTTATGAGGACTCCTTGATCCATATGATGCCTCCCTATCCTAAGCTGATACTGAGTGTCCAAAATTGCATACCTATAGGCAATAGTAGCCTTAGACAATGAAGAACAAGTACATGTCTTTGAGGATAGATGATTTGTTTGATCAGTTGAGAGGTGCTATAGAGTTTTCCAAGATACACCTGAGGTTGGGAAATTACCAGTTGAGGATCAAGGAAGATGACATACCTAAGACTGCTTTTAGTACTAGGTATGGTCATTGTGAGTTTGTGGTTATACCATTTGGACTAACCAATGTGCCTACAATGTTTATAGACGTGATGAACAGAGTGTTCAGACCGCATCTTGAACATTTTGTGGTGGTGTCCATATATGAAATCTTGATATACTCTAGGGATAGTCAAAAGCTTGAACAACATCTTAATAAAGCTTTGGAGTTGTTGATACATCATAGGTTGTATTCTAAGTTCAGCAAGTGTGAGTTTTGGTTTTGCTAGGTGTTTTTCCTTGGTCATGTCATTTATGTAAAAAGTGTTTAAGTGGATCCTAAGAAGGTGGAGTCAATTTTGGAGTGGGAACAACACAAGACATCAACAAAGTTATGAAGCTTCCTAAATTTAGTCGTTTGCTACATGAGGTTTACAAAGAACTTCAATACATTAGCTCTACCTCTAACCAAGATAATTAGGAAAGGTTTTTCTTTTGTTTGGGATAACAAATGTCAATATTCTTTTCAATCATTGAAAAAGAAGTTGATGAGTGCTCCAATGTCGGTATTGCTACATCCTGGGAAAGGAAACATTGTTTTCTCTTATGCCTCGAAGAATGGGTTGGGATGGGTGTTGATGCAGGACACCATCATGATTTCTTTTGTTTTTGAATTGCTTTAGAAACACAAGGAGAACTAACCAACTCATGACCTAGAGTTAGCAATTGTGGTTCCTGCCTTGAAGATTTGGAGACACTATCTGCATGGGGAGAAGTGCCAAATCTTCACTAGTCATAAAAATATTTAGTACATCATTTCAATGTAGGAATTGAGCATGACATAGGGGAGCTGGATGGAGGTACATACAATGATGGGGACACAGTTGAGGTTCAGTACGACCTTTCACCCATAGACTATGTCTAGTAAGTGAGGACTATTTAGACCTTTGTAGATCTATTGGGAGCTTGTGTGCTTCAATTTTTGGGGAGCTGGGAAATTCACCTAAGCTTGATTGAGTTTGTCTACAATAATAGTTATGAAGGAGCATATGCATGGCATTGTACAAGCCTTTGTATGGTAGGCGATGTAGGTCACCTCTTTGTTGGTATGAAGCAAGTGTGTATAAGATCATACATTAGTTCATCTAACTACAAAGAATATCAAGGTGATGTAGCAACAATTAAAGGTAATCAATGATAGGTAGAAGTTGTATCTTGACAACTATCATAGACATTTGGAGTTCCAAGTAGGAGATTGTGCGTATCTTAAGGCTTCTTCTTGGAAGGGTGTGTTGAGGTTTTGAAAGAAGGATTAGTTGGCTGCTAGATTTATGGGATGATACCCTGTCATAGCACATGTTGTGAAGGTGGCATACATGTTGGAGTTGCCACCATATCGTCTTAGATAGCATGACGTTTCCCATATTTCTATGTTGAGGAAGTGTCAACCAGATTCTAAGCAGACTACACAACTAGTGGAACTAGAGTTGGATGATGATGATTCATATGTTGAGGGTCTTGTGTTGGTCTTAGATAGTCATGTGCAAAATCTTAGGAAAAATGATATATATTTAGTGAAGGTGTTGTGGTAACATCGTGGGGTAGAAGAAGCCATGTGGGAGTTAGAGGATGATATGTGTAGGAAGTATCCATCCTTTTTTCTTAGGATTTTGAGGCCAAAATCCTTGTTAGGGGTTATGGTTGTAAGGCCCCTAATCCTGCTTAATGTATAAATATAGCTTGTTTGGCCTAACCAGCATAATTAAATGCTTAATCTTGCATGTTAACTCTAAATTGTGATGTCACTCTGGGCGATGAAACTATGACTGAAATTTTAATCAAAATAGACCTTGTTTACTCAAAGATATATAAATTCATAAAATTTGTAGACCTTTATGTAAATAACCCCTATCTATTAATATGAACATAGTAACGACATTTCTTGAGTTGCTTCATGATGAATATAAACATTATATAATTTGGATTCTCTTTTGGGTTTCTTTTGAACCTTGCATTGATGGTGTTACATAAGCTTGGCGAGATGATAGTGATGTGTTCCCATTAGTTGATGGTTCTTCACATGCCATTTTCTTTTGGTAACCACTTAGTTCTTGTTCATCTCTATTTTCTTAGCTCCTGATGGTTTTTTGATGCCTGATGGATTTTTGCTAACTAACACAGGAGTTCATCAGTCGATGAAGCTTTAGTCGTCGACGATTTTTTCATCCATCGATGAGATTTTGGTGTCTGACAAAGTTTTTGAGCCGTCAGGGCCTTTATGTATTGATCGATGGATTCCTTTGACCGACGTAAGTGATGAGTGTGTGTGGGTGGAGGATCATTAACAGATTATTTGTGGTCAATGGTTTTTCTGACTCTCGAAGTCTCAATGTTTGATGAGACCTAGGTCGACAGACGTTCTGTCCAATAAGTTTTTTGAGCTATAGACCTATAAATACACCCTCTCTCCCTCTCCTTTCATTTTTTTGTGGAGTTTAAGTAGGCCAGAGCTGACTGACAATTTTTTCAGGAGACCTGAGGTAGAAAAAATTCCATCGAGCTCATCGATCACAAGCTTTTCATGGATGCATGTGCTAGAATTGAAGTCCTTGGACTAATCTAAGGTTGTGGATCATTTTCTCTGATTTCTTCATGTAAGATTATTGCTCTACTCATTTTATTTCTATTGTTCACCCTCCTTCTCCATATGGCTAAGTTCCATGGGTTTTCTTGCTAGAACCCTACGCATATGGGTTGAGCACTCTCTATTTTCTTTTATGCTCTAGTTACACCCTATTCGCAGTGATTGGAGTAGTTTTGGGAGTTTTAGTGGGATGAGCTTGGCAGCTTGCTGCTGATTTTGTGAGTTTCCTCCTTGGGTTTGGTTTCTCTTCCCTTTACCAAGAGACTTATATAGTCCCAAATGATTTCTTTCCTTCTATCTACATGCATGTCATTAATTTTCTCTAGAAATTTGTATTATGATAAAAAATGACCTTTATAATTTTTTTTTGGAATAACAAATTGATGATTCAAGCTTTTCGGTTATAGTTTAGACTTTATGAACATTATTTGCTTAATAACAAGTTGTTTCTTTTAAGTACGAAAGGCCTAAAATTTGTAATTTAGGTGCAATGACTCTTTAAAATATCACATGTGTTGTTTTGGTACCCACACTAAACCTTATTGTAAAGTGGTTAATCTACGGTGGTTATATTTCTTTTACCTACTGTTATGGTGGTGTAACAATGGTTGGACGAAACCCTAATACAAAGGGTAACTTCTTTGTTACAAATATTAAATGTTCATGAAACTATTGTATGAATTTAATGATGTCATGATCATAGTGATGCTTATGGCTCAATGCATAATGGTCATTCTTTTGATGAACAAGGATGATTACATTCTCTGTGAAGGAGTGTTTATGAAACTGTTTAAATACATTTTATATCTTCTTTGTTTTGAAGCCCAATGACTTTTGTAAGAATCTTTTAGATGTTTATGTGTAAATTTATTCATGTAGTCAAAGTGTAATTAACTAACTTAAGTAACCAGGTGCAACCTTAAACAAGTAGTTCCCTAAAACCATAGGGATATTGCAGTGCTAGTGTGATACAATGGTTTTTCTATATTCCTTTATATCCGTTCTTTTATAAGATATTAACCCTAAACTCCAGTTTCAAAGAAGGATAACTTGATCAATAATTAATTTAAATCTTGAGCTCAAACTTTACCAACACCTAGGGTTTTCCAAGATGAAACTATGGTTCAATTTTTGTCCAATACTCCTAGCTCTCTCAACAATTTTTCAAAGTTTAATTCAAGGTTTTCCTCTTTGATTAGATGTATTTGATGTATCTCCATAGTTCCGATCTGTCGCTGGGTCATTTAACCCTGTCACGAGGGGGTCTAACTCACACATTTGCAGGTCACCCTCAGGGAACCATCACAACCACTCATGTGCACTCCCATAGATCCACGGAGGATCAGATGGTTGAGAAGTCATCCCCAACCTCCGATCGATCCGTGAGAATGTGGCTATAGTCATGAGTTTGAACGCTGACCACTTTCTTCCTCTCTACCCTCTTTCATGAGAAACCACCCAAGGCACTACCTCCACCTCATCTCCATGAACCCGTCAACCCCTCACATGACCCTCTTTGACAACCAGAACCATTCCCACGATCATCTCTGGCAACCACCCTATCCAGCGCGCCCAACTTCAATTTGGGCTTCTCACACTCAACTCCCCTTCCATCTATTTAAACCCCTCCTCACCTTCACCTAGACATATTTAGTCTGTCTAACCTCCCAATTTTCTTATTTCTTGTCCCATCAGTTCCACCCTCAAATCCATCAACTCTGGTCAGATCAGCCTCAAGCAAACTCTGCGGCATCTCAGGAGACCCCAACATCGCCTGCAACTTGCTCACCTCACCTTCTTCACCGCGAGTGGTGACCTACCCAGATCTCCTCCACGATCCCTCACACCAGAGGGAGCCAACAAGCAAGACCTTTCCTCCCTGACCGAGGAGAGCCCCACAAAGGTGAATGTGATCTCAAATCTACACGAGAAGCACCTTGCTTCCTTCCCAAGCTCGTCGGAGTTGGGAGCAAGGCTATTCAACCTCGCACAGAGCAAAGGAGTGTGGGGCCAACCTTGCTGACTGTCAGTAAGGTATTTCCAAATCAGTTTGCTAATATCTGACTATGTAAATCGCACGATTGTTGGATCTGAGCATCCACGGTCCACATAAATCCCTTTTCCATTTATTTATATTCTAAATTGAGTAATTGCTAGAAAATACCCTGATCTTAGGAAAATCATAATAAATCATATGCACATCGGAAAAATACAAATAAATACTAATTTTTTATCAAAAAATATGGGGAACACAAATATAACATTAGTTAACCCTAAATATAACTTGTATTGATGCTTATACTCAAATATGATCCTACCTTATTTAATTTTTTAGAAAATACTCGAGCCTGATTAAATCACCAAATTCATATAATTGTCTACTTTTTGTTCCTAGATAATTATGGGACATTCAATTCCATTTTATGTTACTCAAATATTAGCAAAGAATAATTATTACTCTTTTTCCTATTTGACTTACAAAAAATTGTTATAGTTATCCATCATGAACTAAAGACCACCAAATTGATCTCAAAGTTCTACTCTGACATGAAACTATCATTTATGGACTGAAATCCATACTCCATGAATTATACTCTACACTTATGACTCTAACTAAGAAAAGGGCATTTTATACTCTTTTAGAACTAAATGGTGATTTTTCCATTATATCTAATTAGTACCAAATCTCTTATAATTTCAGGAATACAAAGGTACATGTGATGAGTATCTCTGGACTTCCCACTTTTGAGTAGAAGGTATGCCATTACCTCCCACTTGGACCATTATACTTTATACCTGTAATATATGTGTGGTAAATTACTTGGCATGTAATAATGGATGGATTGGCTGTTCTTGAATAATATGTTGCTTGATTTTCCATACTTATGTCTATGAACACCTGAAACATAATATATCTATTCCATTATATCTAAGCACTTCAACTCTTTGGTAGTCAAGTGCTGGAAAATAAAGTACTTCAACTCTTTGGTAGTCAAGTACTTGAAAGTGATCCAACTGTATGGTAGTCTGATCACATTATGAAATGATCCAAATCTTTGGTAGTCGATCGTGAGGCATTAAATGCATCCAACCTTCGGCAGTCAATGCATGGATGTTGTAATGGAAAATGTGCCTATAATGTGTTTTATCTTTTGTAAATAAACATCCTTGTTCAAGTATATGAATTTTGTAATATTGTTACCTTTGCCAAGTTCTAGTTTTATTCATTTTCCAAGTTTGATAATGAGGGGTATAATTAAAGACATGTAGGCGTACTCAGTACAATATATTATTAAATTGTGTTGATGTGTACCAATTTCAAATGCTTTGTAGGTACCTTTTGTTTATGATGATGATGATGCAACTCAATATGATAGCTGAACAAAATCATATCTTTCATGGGGTTGCTAAAGTTAAATGGGACTCCTAGTTTAAGTTCTTTTTCTTCTGCAAGTAGTTCTCTCATGTATTAAAATTTTCTTCTCTAGTACTCCTATGCCTTCGGACCGCTATGTAATTAACACTTGTTTTATTTAAGGAAGCTTGCTATTTGGAGAATGTATATACTTCTGTGTTTGATCCACTCAGGAACGGGCAACTTTATCCCTTTTATACACCATTCCCTTTTAGGTCTAAGGTGTTGATTGGGGTTAGGTTGTTAACCCAAGACAGATGGTATCAAAGTGGGCTGATAGGTCAATGTATGTGCATTAAATACATAGTGACCTTATTTAGACCTGATGTAACCCATATTTTAACATGCTGTTGCCGAGGTGTATAGAAGGATACTTACAGAAGGTTCTGGCATAAAATCCTCAATCCATTTTCACAGTGGTTAGGGTTACCCGTTGCAAGTAATTTTCCTGGTAAACACAACTATTATTAAATTGGGAACTCATTACCTTAAAGAAATCCATCTTCTCATCTTTTCTCAATTAAGGACTCCCCCAGCCACCTATTAGTGAATGATACATACTAGGCTTCTCATCTACATTCTCTCTCTTTGTTGACCATGATCAATGAAGTACTCTCTCTATTATGTGGGTAGATTAGGAGAAATGGGAACAACTAAAAGACATGAAGAATTGAAAAACATATCTATATGATTGATAAAACTTTGTTTCTTGCATTATGATCTACCTCAAATACTCAAATAAATCATCTCTTGATTTATAAACTTGCAGATGCCTCTAAAAACTAGATCCAAGAGAAAGAGAACTAATGATGACTCTAGTGATGAATCTAACTCAAACCCTAACAAAACCATGGATATAGGTGAATGGGAGGAGCAAAAGAAGGTGATGTTGGAATGCATGTATGCCCTAGCCCTAATGGAAACAAATAATATCACTTCTTCATCTAGGACCAACCCTAAAACTACCATTAGTGATTTCCTCAAACTCAAACCCGAAGCCTTTCATTTAGAAGATTTAGGTGAAGTCCTATATAAAGTTGATGCATGGATCCTATCTGTTGACAATACCTTTAGATCCCTTGAATGTGCTGAGGAAGATAAAGTCACTTTTGCAACCTACCAACTTAAGGGTCCGCAAAGTTGTAGTGGGAAAATTATTACCATACACGAGAACTTCTAGATGCCCCTATTAGTTGGGAGGAGTTTAAGATGATTTTTACTACTCAGTTCATCCCCATACCTACTAGAAAGGAGAAGAAGAAGAAATTCAATAACCTCACCCAAGGAACCTTATTCGTTGCTGATTGTGTTAGGGACTTCAGACTCCTAGAGCGTCATGATCATCACCTTGATGAAGATGAAAAGATTGAACATTTCATTTATGGCCTTAACCATGAACTGAAAGTTGACCTATCCACATCCAGCCACACTACCTTTGAAGCCGCTATCAATAGTGCCCTTACCCAAGAAAGAGCCTTAGAGAAGAATAAGGAACCAGGTTTGGGATACTTAGTCTTGACTGATGCATTCATCACCAAGGGCAAGGAGAAGGTGAAATATAGGAAGAAGCCTCATAGCCATGGCATGGGAAGTGGAGGAGTAAATCACTATAGAGGTCAATCTTACTAAGGAGGACAAAATAGGGGAGGTTGATTTCGAGGTGGGCCACACTAAGGACCAATAGAATAAATGGACAAATGTAAGTTCTGTGGAGGTTTCCATTGGGGAAAATGCAAGTTTGAGAGGCCAAACTATTTCTATTGCAAGCAGGAGGGGCATATGAAGTTCAATTTCCCAAGTCTAGTTCAAGGGGCACCTCAAAACTATCTTGCCCCATTATCTCATCCTGGAGCTCCACCTATTCAACCATCTGCTCGTATGGCTCAGGCTCAACCAGAACATCATCAGGGCTAAGTTTTTGCAATTGATTCATAGGAAGCTAAGGCTAGTGACAACCACCTGATTGAAGGTAATAATGTTAAATTAATTTCTTTATATGAACCCATTTAAACCATTATCTCATATGAAAATCCTAATGTAGGTATGATATGTCTCCAAGATCATCCTATTGTGGCCCTATTTGATTCAGGATCAACACAAACCTTCATTTCCAGAAATATTGCTTCCAAAGACTGTGAAAATTTCTATTGACCCTGTTAAAGTCTTTGTTGTCCTTGATTGGAAATCTCCTACCAATGCCTATGAAATTCGTAGCCTCCTTGTTCTAGCAGGTTATTACAATCATTTCATCCTTAATTTCAACAAAATAGCCCTACCCATGACCAAACTTACAAGAAAGGATGCCAAATTCATTTAGACTTCTGAATGTCAATCTAGATTCCAAGAATTGAAATCCCGTTTGACATCCACTAATAACGACCTTATCTTTAGGTAATGAGGGGTTTGTAATTTTTTTCTAATGCTTCCAAAATGGGTTTTGGTTGTGTCCTAATGCAAGACTTTAAATTTTTTGCCTATGCTTCTAGAAAATTGAAACCTAATGAGGTCAATTATCCAACTCACGATTTGGAATTAGTTGCTATTGTCTATGCTCTCAAAATCTGGAGACATTATCTGTATGGTTCTACTTTTGATAAATATACATATCAAAAAAGTATAAAATATCTCTTGACTCAGAAAGATCTCAATCTAAGACAAAAAAGATGGTTGGAATATCTTATAGAGTATGATTTCACTATTTCTTATCATCTAGGAAAGGCCAATGTTGTAGTTGATGCTCTTAGTCATAAGATATTAATATGTGCATCTATGTTTACTTATGAACTAATGAGTCTGGAACCTTCTACTTCTGGGTCACCTCAAGCAGAAGATGGCACTATCATTTTGGCAAACATCAATATTATTCTTGGTATTCTATCTGAACTTCTGATGTCCCAAAAGAATATCCCTAGTTTGGAGGAGATGACAACTCTATCATCTAAGCCCCAAATACATCTATCAGTTGGCATGTATGGTAGACTAAGGTACAAGCATCGGATGTGGGTACGTGAGGAGTCAGAGATTAAGAAGCATATTCTGCAAGAGGCACATGGGTGTAAGTATTCTATATATCCTTGATCCACAAAGATGTTTAAGGATATACAGAGACCCTTTTCATGGAGAGGTATGAAGAATGATATAGCAGAGTTTGTCTCTAAGTGCCTCACCTATCAACAGATTAAGGTCGATCATCAACGACCAGGAAGTTTATTGCAACCTTTACCAATTCGTAAATGGAAATGGGAAAACATCACCATGTATTTTGTCATGGGATTACCCAGGACCAGGAGGGTACATGATGAGGTATGGGTCATAGTAGATCGTTTGACCAAGTCTGCACATTTCTTACCTATGAGGACTATGGCCAAGGTTCCTGAGCTTGCTGAGTTGTATATGAGGGAGATCATATGGTTGCATGGAGTGCCAGTATCTATTGTCTCATATCGTGATCCAAAGTTCACATCCCACCTATGGAAGCAGGTATAGAATGAGTTGGGTACACATTTGAATTTTAGCATAGTATATCATGCCCAAACTGATGGTCTGTCAGAGTGTACTATTTAAATCCTGGAAGATCTTTTTAGACCATGTGTTCTAGATTGGGGAGGATCTTGAAATTACTACCTTCCATTAGCAGAGTTCACATACAATAATAGTTATCAATCAAGTATTGATATGCCACCCTATGAAGCGCTCTACGGTAGGCCATGTAGATCCCCTCTCCATTTGGATGAAGTTAGAGAAAGGAGAATGCAAAAGTCTGAGGATCTACAAATCTATGTTGATATGGTGTGTTTGATCAAGCAAAGGTTGAAACAGGACCAGGATTGTCAAAAATCATACGTAGATGCACACAATATGCAGTTCAAGGATGGTGATTATACTTTCTTGAAGATCAGACCCATCCGTGATACATCCAAGAACAAATGGAAACTTAATCCTATATATAGGGGTCCCTTTGAGGTTTTGGAGTGCATTTGTGTATGTGCTTATTGGCTTGCTCTCCCTCCACAATATAGCATGATGCACAAAGTTTTTCATGTATCCAATCTGAAGCATTATGTGAAGGATGATAGTTACGTGTTGAATCATGAGCCCCTTGAGTTGCGGGAGAATCTCTCTTATCCAGAATAGCCTACAAAGATTCTTAATTGCAAAGTTAAAGAGCTTAGGAACAAGAAGAATCAGATGGTGAAGGTACAATGGAACCATCATGGTGCAAAAGATGCAACTTTGGAACTACATGTGGATATGGAGAAACATTTTCCTCACAACTTTCATCCAATTTAATTTTGAGGACAAATTTTTTTTCCAGATGAGTAGGATGTGATAAAGTAGTTTTTCTATATTCCTTTATGTTTGTTCTTTAATAAAATCTGAACCCTACCCTAGTTTCAAAGAAGGATAACTTGATCAATCAAAAATGTGAATCTCAAGATCAAACTTTACCAACACATAGGGTTTGCCATGATGAAACTATGTTTCAATTTTTGTGTCAATCCAATACTCCTAGCTCTCTCTATGAATTTTCAAAGTTTAATTCAATGTTTTCCTCTTTGATTAAATGCATTCGATGTATCTCTATAGTTCTAATCAATTGTTGGATCATTTGACCCTCTCATGTGGGGTTCTAACTCACCCATCCGTTGGTCGCCCTCATGGAACCATCACAGACCTAGCTCTGTGGTTCCTCAAGCAAACTACATGGCACCTCAGGAGACCCCGACATCACCTGCAACTTGCTCGCCTCAACTTCCTCACCACGAGCAGTGAAGTACTCAGATCTCCTCCACTATCCCTTTCCCTAGAGGGAGCCAGCAAGAAAGGCCTTGCCTCCCTGATCGAGGAGAGCCCCACAAAGGTGAAGTCGATCTCAGATCTACACGAGAAGCACCTTGCTTCCTTCCCTAGCTTGCTGGAGTCGGGAGCAAAGCTATTCAACCTCATAGAAAGTAGTGTGGGCCCCACCTCACTGACTCTTGATCGGTAAGGTATTTCCAAATCAGCTCACTAATATTTGACTGTGTAAACTGCATGATCGTTGGATCTGAGCATCCACGGTCAACATAAATCCCTTTTCCTTTTATTTATATTCTAAATCGATTAATTGCTAGAAAATAGCCTGATCTTAGGAAATCATAATAAATAATAGAAACATCAGAAAAATTCAAATAAATACTCCTCTTTTATCAACAAAATATGAGGAACACAAATCCTCCATCAGTTAACCCTAAATCTGACTTGTATTGATTCTTATACTCAAATATGATCCTAACTTGTTTAATTATTCAGAAAATACTAGAGCCTGATTAAATCACCAAATTCATGCGATTGTCTCCTTTTTGTGCCTAGATAATTATGAGACATTTAATTCCATTTATTTGACTCAAATATCAGCAAAGATGAATTATTACTCTTTTTCCCTATTTGGCTTACCAAAAATTGTTATAATTATCCATCATGATCTAAAGACCACCAAATTATCTAGAAGTCCTACCCTAACATGATACTATCAATTATGGACTCAAATCCATACTCCATGACTCATATTCTACACCCATGACTCTAACTAAGAAAAGGACCTTTTATACTCTTTTAGAACTAAATGGTGATTTTGACAATATACCTAATTAGTACCAAATCTCTTATAATTTCAGGAATAAAAATGTACCAGTGAGGAGCATATTTGGACTCCCCACTTCTATGTAGAAGGTATGCCATTACCTCCTACTTGGCCCATTATACTTTATGCTTGTAATATATGTGTAGTAAAATACTTGGCATGTAATAATGGATGGATTGTTTGTTCTTGAATAATATGTTGCTTGATTTTCCATACTTTGGTCTATGAACACTTGAAACATAATATATCTATTCCATTATATCTAAGCACTTCAACTCTTTGGTAGTAAAGTGCTAGAAAATAAAGTACTTCAACTCTTTGGTAGTCAAGTACTTGAAAGTGATCCAACTCTATGGTAGTCTGATCACATTATTAAATGATCCAACTCTTAGGTAGTAGATCATGAGGACTTAAATGCCTTCAACCTTTGGTGGTCAATGCATGGATGATAAAATGGAAAGTGTGCCTAAAATGTTCTTTCTCTTTTGTAAATAAACATCCTTGTTCAAGTATATGAATCTTGTTATATTGTTACCTTTGCCAAGTTCTAGTTTTATTCTTTTGCAAAGTTTTATAATGAGAGGTATAATTAAAGACGCATAGGCACACTCAGTAAAATTTATTACTATATTGTGCTTACGTGTACTAATTTGAAATGCTTTTTTTAGATACCTTTTACTTATGATGATAATGATGCAACTCAATGTGATGGCTCAACAAAATCAAATCTTTCATGGGGTTGCTAAAGTTAAATGGGACTCCTCGTTTAAGTTCTTTTTCTTCTACAAGTAGTTCTCTCATCTATTAAGTTTTTCTTCTATAGTACTCCTATGCCTTCGGTCCCCAATGAAATTAACACTTGGTTTCTTTAAGGAAGCTTGTTATTTGGTGCATGTATATACTTGTGTGTTTGATCCACTCAGGAACGAGCAACATTAACCCTTTTGTATAACATTCCCTTTTGGGTCTAAGGTGTAGATTGGGGTTAGGTTGTTAACCAGTGATAGTCAGAGCTTGATGGATAGTGAAAAAGGTAATCTGGATGGGGCTTGGAGTCATATACTGTTGAATATATGTAGATGCGGGGAGGGTATATCCCTATCATTTTGATCCCAAGGTTTTGGAGAGTGGCCCAGGTCGTGTCTTAGATATGGATGTATTTGAGATAGGTTGTAACTCAGTTTTGAGAGTTTATATCCCAGTTTCTAGTTCTGTGGCATGTGTAGCTAGGATCGCCTAGGATGTTTTAATGGTTGGTCTAATGTGCCACTATGGTTATTACTCATTTTGACTCAGTGGAAAAGATATTAGGATTCTAGTCATCCTAGATCTTACATGGGGCAGATTTCAAGTTCATAGTGGTTAGCTAGTAGTTTGAGTGGTACGCCTCAAACAACCTAGGGATTAATAAAATGTGTAACCCAGTAATGTAGCAAAATTGTTATGGTTACCTAGAAATTCACATTGGATGATGATCATTGATTTGTTTCTTTTAATTTGTATACGTATGTAGTTAGAGATATTAGTTGTACCTATGAATCTAGATATGCCAAATATTTATGTAAGTTATATTATCTTTCAACTCTATAAATTTTTTTTCTTTAACTGGTTAAATAAATAACCATGGTAGGATATAGATGCATTTGGAGTTATATCTGTTGTTGGGACACAGGTCTCACCCTATGGGTCACCACATCTTTTTAGATGACTAACAATGTCATCAGGCGTAGTGTGACGAGGAGGTGTGGTTTGAAGATTTATAGAGGTAGTAGGTCAGTTGTTAGTATCGAGTCCTTGAGTCATCACTATACTCTTAGGTTTGGTCATATAGTTTTATATATCAAGTATATTGATACGTGATTTTTCTTGTATGCCATGAGCAATGTAATTAAGTGGACAACATCTTTTGTAAATAGATTATGGTCGAGGCGGCCATAGAACTTATGCAAGGGTACCTGATATATATGCATGCATACATGCATACATATACATATATTTATATATATGAAGTAGGACCTATGTGAAAATACCTCCTTTAACATGTTTGGAATTTCACTTCTGTTTTATTTCTACACCTTTTTGGTAATGTGATTAATTAGTGTTTTGATAGGCATTTTGGTTTTGAGTAATCTCATTTAGAGTGGCCACACATTGACACACACACTCACGCTCACACTCTCTCTCTCTCACACACACACATATAGACAAACACACACACATACAGATATATATGTATATATATAAACTAGAAAAGAACTAAGAAAAAGAGATATAAGAATACTAATTCACCGACTAAACAATTTATTAGGCGATAATGATCATAAAAATATGCAATGAACACAAGAGGAAACATGATAATATTAGAAAGAGGTTGTAGGAAACCAAATTGTGGTACTATTATCATTTCACTAAGAGGGAAATAGAAGGCATAATGACATTGTGTTCCAAATATATATAAGTTAGTATGGTTGATAGAGAATGAAATAATGTATCTAGATTAAACAAAAGTTGGTATGTTGTTCTTCTTATGGTGATTCCTTTTTACTCGCTACTAGAATCCTCCAACTTGTTAGTGATTCATAATTGAGTCATCATCACACTGGTAGATTCCATTTTTCTCCATATTTATATCCTGCTTATTCCTAACACCAATACATAGGTGGTACATGACTTCGTAAAGCAAGCCTTACTTTCAAAACATGTTATTATTTTGTATAATGCTATTATACTAACATTTACTGAATAAATATTACACATTCACCCTTCTTAACATAATGAAATTTCATATTTTTAATAATATGTGTATTGTATTATTGTACTTCCTCTAAAATCATGAATATAAGAGGGATCTCATTCTAGCCATATTATCACATCCAACTTTATATTTCAGTCCTTCTTTTATCACTTATCCTTATTTGGAATCTCATTAAATTTCTTATCTAGAGTTTTCTCCTTCTTACACAAATCAAACTCAGCTCCATTCCTCATTATTGTTCATGATCGACGTTATATTCCCTTAAAATATTGAAATTTCCATATTGTTTCCTTCTAATAATTACTCAACTAAGATCCCTAAAAATGTTATCCTCATAATTTTCATCATCATCCATTCATGTGTAATAATTTTCTAACTTAACTTCTTTGGCCTCCTCAAATTTCCAATTTTGAATATGTATACTTCAGTCGTCTTCATCTTCTTGTGGACTCAACTCTTCTTTTCCATGTCTACTTGTATATATCATAGTTATTTCCATTACTTCTATGAAAAATGTATATTGGTCTAAGACAATCTCATATTTCCACACTTATCACACACCATTTTACAACTCATCCTTACTGCACAATTTTTTCTCTCTTTGTAGGACACATACTTAATTCTTAATAAATTTTATTCTACGTAAATTATTCTACATAAAATTACCCATCCAAGTTATATCATTTCTAAGACTCACCTTAGGTTTCTACTTATTATTTCTCATAATTAGTTGTTT
This sequence comes from Alisma plantago-aquatica, assembly GCA_963693085.1. Lineage (NCBI taxonomy): Eukaryota > Viridiplantae > Streptophyta > Magnoliopsida > Alismatales > Alismataceae > Alisma > Alisma plantago-aquatica. The sequence continues at coordinate 1,903,129,060 of OY856409.1, read as the reverse complement.
ATGTGATGAATCAGTTCTCCTTAATGTCATTTTTCTTTGAATTTTAACTTTAGATATTGGATCAATAACCATTCAAAGCAACTTGTAAATATTTACGAACTTCTTTTTATATCAACTACTACATGCATTTTTTTATTTTCAGAGGAAACCCACTCCCCCAGGCGAGCACCCAGATGGCAAGGATGGTAAACCTAGGGAACCCTTTTTCCAACACATCGGGATCTCAAACAAGTCACATCAGAGACCGACTGAGGAGGTGGGAAATTCATTCCCGAGTAGAGCTTCTGGGGAGAATCAAACCTGGAATCCTTTTTGAGGGACACCTGTGTTGTGACCACCCGATCTATCGCTCATCGGCCACTATTGCACGCAATTAAGTATCATTTATTATTATATTTTCCTTAATCATCCTATTTTTAAGTATTGATGAGTTTGAAAATTTATAATTCTTCTTTATAGGTAGTAAATATTTAATTCCATACTCATTTCATCAGTTTATTTATTAATTGAGTTCAACATTTTTCCCCGACATAAGTTATATTATACATCTGTCATCATCATTTATGCCATTCTTGTCCATAAAATATTGTATCTAATTTGTGCTCTTAGGATGTTTCAACTAAAATTTTGGTCAGGGAAACCAATAATTAGAACTGGAAAGTCCATACTAACTCTCCCTCATTGCTTGGATACCTGAACTAGGCATCCAATATGAGGTTCAAGTAGTATGCAACATGCTCATGTCTCATCCATCACTTGAATTATCATTTAATCCTAGATTGTCCATTTCAACACATATAAACTAATTTATGCACCACACTATGAGGACTATTATTTTGATCTAAACTATAAAACAACCATTCAGATAATTCCTCAGTCAAAACTCTACATAATATATACATGAAATCTCATATATCTATCAATTTTGTAAGAACACATCCCGTTGATCAAGCCCTAAATGATCATTAGGAAAATACTTTGATAAAAAGCCAACTAAACTAACAATCATATAAAATTGAGTTGAAAATTTCCAAAATAACATAATCCACATAGAAATCTGATTTTGACAAGAAGTCACAAAAACCTTGCAAATGATATACAGAACTGTACAATTGTAGATCTAAAATATTCCATAGGAGGGCATAACAGAGAATCAAGTAGAACCTCTCCTTATTTATTTCACCAAAGAGATTACAATATTGTTTGTGATTATGAAACAAAATTAATACAATATAGTCAGCTCATTTACAACTCCTGATCATACAAGAACACTAAGAGAAACAAATTAACATATATGCAGCAACTACCAACCCAACTTAGGAAAGTGAGAGTATAGGGATGCTCTAGACTCACTTTTCTATATTATTCATTCTAAGACGTGATAAACACATCCTTTCCACAAATCTATGTACCTAAAATATGTGGATAACCACAAAGGTGACACCCCAAGTCCCAACAATATTGATATAGAAAATAAATAACATACGTTTTGCTTACAGAAATGGAATTATAAGATTATTAAGAGGTAGGTTAATCAACAAGTAAATGTCTCTACACATTATATAAGCACCAAGTATGTATTCTCTTCATATGGATGTATACTTAACAAGTCAAAAATGGATTAAAATCATAGCCATACATTATCCATATGCTTACATGTACAAAGTAGGGAACATATAAAATACTTACAATATGTAAATGAATACAATCGTGCATCCATGTGATTCGTCATTTAAACCTAAATGAATGTACTACACATCTGAGTTACACAATTTATTAAGCATTGTGTAGTTTGATTCATACCACTCAAACTACTTGTTGACCACTGTGAAGTCGCAATCATCACCATAAAAGATTTAGGATGAACGTAATTCTAAGATCTCTTTCGCTCAGTTAGTATAAGTGACAAACTATAGTGGAATGATGTCTTAACGACTAGTGGGTAACAACATCCATCCCATTAAAATCATGGTCCATCTTAGGTACACACGCCAGATGCCAAAGAAATAGGGTATACAACCCTCAAATCTGGTTATGATTACAGACACTATCAGTCACGTATAAATTGAGACACAATCATAGATGTTCTCAAATACTTTGAATTTAAGATGATGAAGAAAAACCCTCCTCATATCCACATACACTCAATAGTATACCACTGCATGGTCCTTTTGGATTACTTGTTTTACTAACCAGTAAGTTATGACTCTGAGATAGTTCTACAGAAAAAGGATTATTACTTGATTAGGGCTACATTTGATTGATTAAGAAATTACTCAAATTTAGTTTTATCAGAAACTTATAAAGAAATAAAATTATGTATGCTAGCCATATTATTCAAGATGAATAATTTCACATGAAGCAAAAAGTATTCAGAAATAATGGATCAAGGTACAAGTAACCTTCTTTTGCAACAAAACCCTACATGTCAAACTCAACCACAACAAGGTCCATTATATCATTCTTGGCAATAATAAGTCCCAACATATCATTCTTGTCCATGACCAGTGACAAAATCCAATTTTCTAGATTTAAATGCCTATTTAATCTTCACACTACTGACTTTACAATGTTTTATTCCTATAAATCTTCCTTGTTTTGGCATTTCTAGAATACCTAGCCTATTACCTCTTTCTATTCTTTTTATATGGAAAATCACCAAGGATGCATCCTGACAAGACTGACACCAACAACATTCCATTTTCTAGCACCCGAAGGGAATCCATTCCCTAGCGCCTGAAGGGAATCCATTCCCAATGACCGACAAGAATCCCATTTCTGTCGACTGATATATTCTTCTTCCAAGGAGTCTTAGTGAACGACAGATCTTCATTTCTATTGACCAATAGAATCCTCATTCCCATCGACTGATAGAACTTCATCTCCAGCGATTGACAAACTCTCATTTCCATTGACTGACGAACTCACAACCAATGAATATGTTGCCCCACAATATACACCAATAAATAGTTGACCACCTCAGTCATTGAGGGGGTCAAATCATCTACATCGACAGGATGCTACTCTGTGTCTAATCCTAATTTCCATTGAATAAGCATCTCACAACCTTCCATGTGGTGCGGTTGTGATGCCAACACTCAGCCACTCCATATCCACCAATATCACCTTGGCCCATCTACCACAAGCCTCGTCTTCATGAACAAAGCCAAGTTCAGAAGAGAAGAGGAAGCAGTGAAGATGGAGACACCCAAATCCATGCCAGGTATTCCCTTCATTCCTTCTCCAATCCTACATCATCATCAAGTAGAAGACTATCAACCCATTGAGCTTCAGTTTTCTTCCTCAAGATGAACATGTCTAAATCTTCCTCCTCTTTTATTCTTGTTTCTTCTATGAAGAGTGAGTAGTACATATCATTGGGGTGCAGGGAATGGTCCCACTACCCATGTTTATATGTCCATATATCAACAATCTATGGCATGTTTAAATTTTCATTTCAATATCAATCATTTAAAGCATGTTTGTGGCTTGATCTCCTGCATTGCATGATCTATTATATTTCTTTATTGTGAGAACTTCTATACTTGGTATTTGAATATCAATTAACTTGGCTGATGCATGGACAAGAACTTCCAAGGGGATATCTCCAAAGTAGTAAGTACATGATCTGGGAGTAACAAGACATCAAGCTCATGAAGATACTAACATGACTTCTAGTGTCTAACAAATGGTATTTTCCTTTACTACTTTTGGATGGATGTATCTTTCTTAGATATGTTATGCATATGTTTGCATGGGTAGAACTAGTGAAAAACCAATTTCACCCCAATGACCTTCATCATTAATATTGTTCTTTTACTTTCCTTGTAAAATATTTAACAAGACCCAAATCAAATCTTAGTTCTAAATATTAGTCCTAACCCACTAGATATGACTAGAAAGGTTCTTTAATTTTTTTTCCCTTGGGACTCAATCCTTAACTATATTGTAATAAGATTTGTTTGCTTGCAAGTGGTACTATTCCACATGGTTTTAGTAAAAACTTAGGGATTTCAACCAAAGGTGAAATAGTTAACGTAGTAAAAAACACGTCAAATTCTAGTGTTGTTTCTAGGGACAACGGAATCATCTAGTTAATTATAGTTCTTTTAAGACTAATTTAGGATTTATCTTTACTATTTACACTACTACTTATACACTTGAATTCAGTTCTACTCCATTCTACTACGTGTGAATGATTTTTCCATCTTTGGTACTTCAAAACTAGTGTATGTGATGATCCAACAACATATGCCTTGTGTCTAGCGTCAACCCTGAGATAGAGCAAAGCTAGAATAGTTGAGGAAAAACTTAACCAAAGGTTAAATAAGGTCATTATAGTGTAAAGAGATAGGCTTATGCGAGAAGCATGGGTGCAATTCAGGATGAGATTTGAGCAGCCCATGCAACTGCATAAGAAGTTGAATTGTAGAAGGAGCTGAGAGAATTTTCAATCCCTCAGGCCATTGATGTTCAAAACCCAATGCAACCCCCTTTCATCATCATGCCCAACATTGACATCAAGGTGCATTGGATTACACTACTTCAAAACACCTCTTTCTCTTTTAAGAAAGGAGATGACTGTCAACAGCATATCCTGAGGTTTATGGACTTATGTTCTATGTCAAAGAAGAATGGAGTTTTATATGATGCCATTTAGACTCTGACTTTTCAAATATTCTCTTATAGACAAGACCATTAGCTTGTATAACTCCTTGAAATGTGACCCCATCACCACTTGGTAACAACTAAAAATGTCTTTTTGGAAACATTCAATCCTTCTTTTGTGACATACATCATCAGAGGTCAGATAACACAATTTACATAGATCCCTGGTGAATCTCTAGTAGAATAATGGGAAAGATACAATGAGTTACTACACAAGTGTCCACTCCATGGTTCTCTAAAAATCAGCTCATAGAAATCTTTTATAGGGGTTTGGATGATGATATCAAAAAGTTTTTTGACTTGCCATCTAAAGGAAACTTCATGCATAAAAGTTATGATAGAGCATGGAAGGTTTTCACCCTCAAACATAAAAATCAAGCCAACTAGGATACATCCATAGGTAAGGGAGTGCTAAATGTAATTATGCAAGAAGGTAATTCTAAGTTCAAGTCTATCGCTGCATCCCTAAAGTACTAGCCACCAAGAAAGATGCCACAGAACTGTTTGTTATCTGAATTCCACACTCCTAATGGCTACATAGACAAAGGTGAGTGCATAAGAGCATCCATCCCTAGAATGGATCTCATAAAATATTTCACATGGAAGTATACATGTACCAGCAGTAACAACAAGACAACAAGATATTAAAGGAGATAGATAAACATGTACCCATATCTAGATTTAAGTATACACATCAGTGTTTCACTTGCGTCCAAAGTGCAATGGATCTTTGGCAACTACAAAATCAATAAACAAAACATATTAATGCTAGAGCATTAAGTACGCTATGATAGGCATGTAAACAATTTAAGAGTCCTATAAAACTTGCTTGGTTAGAAACATCATATAAAAAAGAAGTAGAAACAAGATGTGAACATTTAACAACAATCATATATACAAAGCATGTTTAAGTGAATTTTCCATTATACTCAACAACATATCATGGACATTGACCGACTTCCCATTGGAAGGGTCTGTAAGGGTGCTCAAGATTAGGCAACCCTTTTTAATGACATGATCCACCTTATCTTGATATATCAAGTAAGGCACCCAACCTTGTGCCCTTACCCTGAGAATACAGGCAGGTACACGAGGTTTGTATAATGGACAAGTTCAATTATGTTCGAGGTTTGTTCAACACATTTCAAGAAAAATGGACATACTAATCATAGGGAACAAGTAACTCAAACAAGTAACTAACTAGCCAAGCATTCATATGAGTATACATACAAAGAAGCCAATATCATAGTAGAGTCAAGAGAGTAAGCCTACCTTTTGAGTAGAGTACAAGATCAAGAATTCATGAGTAGGATACCTAGACATTACCCAAACCAAGGGAACCTTGCAAAGAAAGATAAAGAAAGGTGTCTTAGATCACTGAGGTTGATAATCTAATCATTATATGATTCATGTGGATGTTCCACTAGTATTAGGTTCCAATTAGATCAAACATCAATCCAAAGTTCCCAACATGCATGTATCGATTCAACATAGCATAGGTATGAAATTTAGGGTCTAAGTCTAGGCTAAACATCCACATTGTAAATAATACAAGATAGAGTTAAAGTCTAATTTGGAGTTAGGGAAACATGAGATTTTGATTGTCATCATAGATTAATCATATACGATCACATCTAGTCATGTTAGAACAATTGCATGCAACTAGGTCATAAGTCCAAGTCATAGAAGCACTAAGTAGAGAAAATTAGGATGTAGATCTAAAGCATGATGAATCTACTAATTTAGGAGTTTACATGATCAATTTAGACATAAAATACCCACATGTGAGTTATGTTTGAGATTCAAAATCAACGTATCCATGTTAAGCATGCCTCAAGGTTAAAGGTACATCATCAAGTCAAATTAGGATGATAGCATGGGCAAATTCAAAACTTAGTTAAACGTGCTTCAAAATTTACTGATGTAGGTCAAGTATGAGGATTAGAAACACATTCAATTAGGTTAATCATTAAAGGAATAACCTTTATCATAAATGCCCATTCTAGGTCATTCAAGTAACACTTGACCACTTAAGGGTGCAAATATAGTTAACTTCAAATATTTATGCATATAGATGTTCAAGGTACTGAAATCAGGCTATCAACACATTTTGGTACATAACATATGAAGATCATGCATGCAAATAGGATAACCATCATAGAAAGACTTCAAAACTATGTTTTAGGGGTAATAGTACACAAGAAAGATGATTTGGGTTCTAGAAGTATTTTTAATGAAAAAATCACATTTTTTCAATCAAAAATCGTATATAATATATCAAGAAAGGACCGAGGAGTTGAGAGATATGAATTTTGGAAGTTTTACCATTATGAGGTCGATCTAGACCCTTGGATCAAGATCCAAGGGTCAACAGTGTGCGTGGGTAGCTCTTCTCGCTCTAGGCCTCCGACTGCTCGAGATGGGCCTAACTAGCCATACTCTGAGGCACCCCCAACCCATTCACTTGTCTTGGTAGGGCACAATGGTTGACCACCACCACCGCTTGCCCTTGGGTGTCTGACTGGGATCCCTGGGCATTGCTGACTACACCAGACCACTATCTCATGGTGCACAATCGCCCACACAAGGGCTACCCATCAAGACAACCCTAGAGAGGGTGGCGACCACTGGGTCCTCGGTAGCTAGACTGTTGGATACCGATCGGGTGGTCATCATTCATGCCCAAGGTCTCGAGTAGCTAAGCCAGCCTACTTAGTCAAAATCAACGTATCCATGTTAAGCATGCCTCAAGGTTCAAGGTACATCATCAAGTCAAATTAGGATGATAGCATGGGAAAATTCGAAACATAGTTAAACGTGCTTCAAAATTTACTGATGTAGGTCAAGTATGAGGATTAGAAACACATTCAATTAGGTTAATAATTAAAGGAATAACCTTTATCATAAATGCCCATTCTAGGTCATTCAAGTAACACTTGACCACTTAAGGGTGCAAAGATAGTTAACTTCAAATATTTATGCATATAGATGGTCAAGGTACTGAAATCAGGTTATCAACACATTTTGGTACATAACATATGAAGATCATGCATGAAAATAGGATAACCATCATAGAAAGACTTCAAAACTATGTTTTAGGGGTAATAGTACACAAGAAAGATGATTTGGGTTCTAGAAGTATTTTTAATGAAAAAATCACATTTTTTCAATCAAAAATTGTATATTATATATCAAGAAAGGACCGAGGAGTTGAGAGATATGAATTCTGGAAGTTTTACCATTATGAGGTTGATCTAGACCCTTGGATCAAGATCCAAGGGTCAACAGTGTGTGTGGGTAGCTCTCCTCGCTTTAGGCCTCCGGCTGCTAGAGTTGGGCCTAACTAGCCATACTCTGAGGCACCCCCGACCCATTCACTTGTCTTGGTAGGGAACAATGGTTGACCACCACCACCGCTTGCCCTTGGGCGTCTGACTGGGATCCCTGGGCGTTGCCGACTACACCAGAAAACTATCTCATGGTGCACAATCACCCACACAAAGGCCACCCATCAAGCCAACCCTAGAGAGGGTGGCGACCACTGGGTCCTCGGTATCTAGACTATTGGATGCCGATCAGGTGGTCATCATTCATGCCCAAGGTCTCGAGTAGCTAAGCCAGCCTAATAGCTCATGTGTGGTGGTGCCCATGGTGCTGCTCATCGGAGTCACCTTCTCGTGTGAGGCACGGGCATGGGAGACCAAGGTAGAGTAGTTGTTTGGCCACGTCATGATGTTGTAGGTGTGTTGGCGGGTTGAAGGAGGTATGAAGGTCGTTGAGGCGGTGATGCCTCTTTGGGCTGCAGCGATAGCGCCACCTGCTGCAAGGGCAAGAAGAAGGAGAAGAGGAGGGGTGATGGAGCGCATGGAGTCACTAATAAAGAGGGGGACAAAAGAGGGGATCAAAATGAAGAAAGGGGGATTATAAACTCAGCAAAAAGAATCAAAATAGAAGGTGATTGGAGGTGGTAAAGTGGAGTAGGTGGGCTGTGGAGCAAAGGGCACTGGTGGGTGTATGGAGGAGGGAGATGAATTTTGTCCATCTGATTAAAGGTTGAATCCATGATAGCAGGATCCAACAACCGCCATCTGTGATCCAACACACAAAGACACATAATTGGTTCAAAGCTTAGGACCCAGATTGCTAAAGTCAAGTGAAAGGAAAAGTGGGTCGTGCCCAACTATGGGCCCAAAAAGGCTCAGAAAACATTAAATCAACTATTTCAAGTATATTTTGACCAGATTTTGAAAGACCATAACTTCCTGATACGAAGTCCAATTTTGATAAAACAACATGCATTGGAAGATAATTGGATTCTCCGCATCATAATATATATGATAGAAAAAAGACTCTATGGAATGGGTTCAAGTTTTTTATCACAACTTGATGATACAAAACAAGCATGCTACTTAGTTCAAACTCAAATTAGGATCATATGTGAATTGAAAGTGATGTTTCATCACAATTGATCCATAAATTGAGCATAAAGTGACTTGAGGTCATCAAGGTGATGGTGAGGGAGGTTTTTGAGTATAATGGAGTATCAATAGAGTCAAGATGTGCATAAATTGATTAAGATAAAATATAGGTTATCACATCCTCCCCTCCATAAAAGAAATTTTGTCCCCAAAATTAAATCAAGTCATCAATCAAGATTGATTTATCCTATTCAACATCAAGATCATCATAGTATTCTCAATGGTGTCCTTACCACTTACAAAGTTAATCTCATTCCAAAATTGAGAAATCGAGCATCATAGTCAACACATAGTCATATGGATCATCAAATTGGGAAAGACCATTACATGAGTCACATATTGGGAAAGATTGTCATATAGATCACAAATTTGTAGAGATCACATTTTAGGTTGATCCAATAGGGTTTTAGAGTGAGGCATGACTTTCATTACCAACATTTAGCATTCTACCTTCTACATTGGTCTAGGTGGGGTTATATATCCATGATTGAGATTTTATTTTTTAACGATTCGAGACAAACTTCATATTTCAACATCATGATTTCATGCTCAAAATTGATGGAAAGGCCCAACCTAGTCCACATGGAGCTTAACCCTCAGTCATAAATCGAGCGAAACAACATAGTCTTAATTTCAAATTTTATGTATGGAAACATGAAAGTCATTAGTCATATATTGAGGGTGATCTCAAGATCCAAATAGGGTGATCATAGTAGTCAAGTCAACACCAAGACCAATAATCATGAGTTGAGATTTCATTAACCAAAATCGAGAGTCAATTTTGGACATCAAAATCATATGTCCAAACATTTCCAAGCTAGGGTTTAGATTCCTATTTATTCCTTAGGGGTGATCATTCAATTATATATATTAATCGAGAAACATTTGCGCAACATTTCAAGCATTATTCAACATTTCCTAACATCAATATCGGTTTCATTTTCATAGAATTTATGGTTGATGAATGATCTAGGTCCAAGTCTTTATAAGAACCTAACCATTAACTATAGTCAAGTATATCATATTTCAATATCATCATTAATTTAAGATTCAAGATCGAGTGCCAAAATCACCATGTATTTGACCTATATGGGACTTAGGTCAAGAAATCATAATCAAGTAGAAGGGGTTACCTTCTTGAACTCTAAATGATCAAACAAGATGATGATTTAGAGGTAGTCAAAATAGGGATGTGGCCTAGATTAGGAATTCATGTCAACTACCACCTTAATCTAGCACAGTAGTCCATAATGATCATGAGTCATCAAGCATATCTGAACATGGTGAGTATCAACTACCAAATCGTATTTCACAAGATCACGAGTCAAATTTCAAGATCATAATAGGGAAACCATATCTTAGAATTTTGCAAGTTTAAGGTCAAAATAGAATTCCCTTCCTTTTAGGATCAAGGTAAGGGTAGAGTTTGGAAATTGAGAAGTCAAATTGAGAACTTCAGGGTTCGAGCATACTAGGGCTAGAGTAATATCTATGTCCAAAAGAGGCATACAAGTCAATATGGAATTACCTCTTGTTTTCAAGTTATCACATCATGATCTGGGGTCCAAAGCCATGGTGATACCAGAGTATGTGGCATGATCCATATCAATTGGGTGAGTTTTACTTATCTATGTTTGAGGTTTGATCAAAATAGGGACAAAATAGGTATATTCAATAGGGACCTCATCAAACATGAGGTATAAAACATGAGTTCCGCCTTATTTCACCATATATAGAATTTACCTCTAACGTGGAAAGCACTTATGTCCAAATTGGTAACATTGAGTTTTCATAAAATTTGCACATCAACACAACACTTTTGAGAGTATTTTCTTACATCAAATAGGGTTTCCAATTTAAAGTCATATCATGGCATTAACATCTTAATCAACTTTCAAGATTTCAAGTGAATTTTACTTTTCCCATGCATAAGCTACCCAAAATCGTGATTTCATGTGATTAATAGTGCTGAGACAAGAATCACATGAGGAGGTGAGGAACTACCTAATCACTATCTACTTGGGTGGCTTAGGTGGTCCTTAAAGAAAAGATGAGATGCTAGAAGACTCACTAAACTTGGGGAAAGGATTTTAGTCCTTTCTGGGTTTTCAAGATGTGCTATGCCTTAAACATATATATAGGCCTATGTGTTTCGCTCTGATACCATTTGTCACAAAACTATTTGTTACCCTAAGTCCACTCTCTTAATGTCTACAAAGACAAAGGTGAGTGGACTAGAGCATCCATCCCTAGAATGGATCTCATAAAATATTTCACACATGAAGTAACAACAAGACAATAAGATATTAAAAGAGATAGATAAACATGTACCCATATCTAGATTTAAGTATACCCATCAGTGTTTCATTTGCATCTAAAGTGCAGCGGATCTTTGGCAACAAAAAAATTGATAAACAAAACATATGAATACTAGAGCATTAAGTACGCTATGAAAGGCATGCAAACAGTTTATACAAGATGTGAACATTTAACAATGATCTTTTATACAAAGCATGTTTTAAGTGTATTTTCCTTTATACTCAACAACATATCATGGCCATTGACCAGCTTCCCATTGGAAGGGTCTATAAGGGTGTTCAAGAGTAGCCAACCCTTTTTATCGACATGTTCCACCTTATCTTGACATCTCAAGTAAGGAACCCAACCTTGTGCATTTACTCTGAGAATATAGGTATGTACATGAGGCTTGTATAATGGATAAGTTCAATTATGTTCGAGGTTTGTTCAACATATTTCAAGAAAAATGCATGTACTAATCATAGGGAACAAGTAGCCCAAACAAGTAACTAACTAGCCAAGCATTCATACGAGCATACATACAAACAAGCCAATACCATAGTAGAGTCAAGAGAGTAAGTGTAGCTTTTGAGTAGAGTACAAGATTAACCATTCTTGAGCAGGATACCTAGACATGACCCAAAACAAGGGAACCTTGCAAAGAAAGATACATAATGGTGTCTTAGATCACTAGGGTTGATAATCTAATAATTATATGATTCATGTGGATGTTCCCCTAATCTTCAAAAAAATGTGGATGTTCCCCTAGTACTTGGTTTCAATTAGATTAAACATCAATCCAAAGTTCCCAACATGCATGTATGGATTCAACATAGCATAGGTATGAACATTAGGGTTTAGGTCTAGGCCAAACATCCACATTATAAATAATACAAGATAGAGTTAAAGTCAGATTTGGAGTTAGGGAAATAAGAGATTTTGATTCTCATCATAGATTAATCATATCAGATCACATCTAGTCATGTTAGAACAATTGCATGCAACTAGGTCATAAGTCTGAGTCATAGAAGCACTAAGTACAGAAAATTAGGATGCAAATCTAAAACATGATGAATCTACTGATGTAGGAGTTTACATCATCAATTTATACATTAAAGACCCACATGTGAGTTTGGTTTGAAATTCAAAATCAAGGTATCCATGTTAAGCATGCCTCAAGGTTCAATGTACACCACCAATTCATTAGGATGATAGCATGGGAAAGTTCAAAACTTTGTTAAACATGCATCAAAATTATTGATGTAGGTCAAGTTTGAGGATTAGAAACACATTCAATTAGGTTTAATCATTAAAGGAGTAACCTTTGTCATAAATTCCCATTCTAGGTCATTCAAGTTACACTTGACCATTTAAGGGTGAAAAGATGGTTAACTTCAAATATTTATGCATATAGATGCTCAAGGTACTGAAAGAAGGCTATCAACACATTTTGGTACATAAGAGATTAAGATCATGCATGCAAATAGGATAACCATCATAGAAATACTTCAAAACTATGCTTTTAGAAGTAATAGTAGACAAGAAAGATGATTTAGGTTTTAGAAGTATTTTTAATGAAAAAATCATGTTTCTCTTATCAAAAACCATATATTTTATGTCAAGAAAGGACCAAGGAGTTGTAAGATATGAATTTTGGAAGTTTTACCTTTATGAGGTCGATCGGGGCCCTTGGATCAAGATCCAATAGTCAACGGGGTGTGTGGGTGGCTCTCGTCACTCTGGGCCTTTGACTGCTCGAGTTAGGCCTCAATGTCCTTGCTCTCAGGTGCCCCCAGCCCATTTGCTAGTCTTAGCAGGGCACCACGATTGACCAACGCCACCTGTCGCCAATGGGAATCTGACTGAGATCCCTGGGCACTGCTGACCGTAGTAGATCGCTATCCCATAGTGCACAAATGCCCGTGCAAGGGCCACCTATCAAGCCAACCCTAGAGAGGGTGGCGGCCAATGGGTCATCAATAGTTAGACCGTTGGATGTCAATTGGGTGGTCATTGTGCCTGCCCAAGGTCTCGAGCAGATAAGCCAACCCAATTGCTCATGTACGGCGGCGCACGCGATGCTGCTCACCGGAGTCGCCTGCTGGTGCGAGGCACAAGCACATGGGACCAAGGTAGAGTAGCCACCCAGCCATGTCGTGATGTTGCAAGTGTGTTGGTAGGTCAAAGGAGGTGTGATGGTCATTGAGGCGGCGACACCCCTTTGGGCTGTAGCAGTGGCACTGCCTATTGCAAGGGCAAGAAGAAGGAGATGAGGAGGGGTGATGGAGCGCATGGAGTCACTAATAAATAGAGGGGACAAAAGAGGGGATCAAAATGAAGTAAGGGGGCTTATAAACTAGGTGAAAAGAATCAAAACAGAAGATGATTGGAGATGGCAGTGTGGAGTAGGTGGTTTGTGGCGCAAAGGGCACAAGCAAGTGTATGGAGGAGGGAGATGACTTCTTGGACATTGAATTAAAGGTTGAATCCATGGTAGCAGGATCCAATGACTGCCATTCGTGATCCAACACATGAAAATGCACAGTTGGTTCAAAGATTAGGAACCGGATTGCTAAAGTCAAGTGAAGGGAAATGTGTGACGTGCCCAACTTTGGGCCCAAAAAGGCTAAAAAAACATTAAATCAACTATTTCAAGTGTATTTTCAATAAATTTTGAAAGATCATAACTTCCTCATACGAAGTCCAATTTCAATGAAACAAAATGCATTAGAAAGATAATTGGATTCTCCGCATTGTAATATGTATATATATGATATAAAAAAGACTCTATGGAATGGGTTCAATTTTTTTATTACAAGTTGATGATACATAATAAGCATGCTACTTAGTTCAAAACTCAAATTAGGATCATATGTGGATTCAAAGTGATATTTCTTCAAAATTGATTCATCAATTGAACATAAAGTGACTTGAGGTCATCAAGGTGATGGTGAGGGAGGTTTTTTATTATAACGAAGTGTCAATAGAGTCAATATGTGCATAAATTGATCAAGAGAAAATCTAGGTTATCACACATGACAACCTCGAATCATATTTCAACACTTACGAAAGAAGACACTCTCCCCCAAGACAACATGATCAAGTTAAGGAAGAACCTCTATTTTGTGAAGCATGTAAAGGCACCGATCACTATATGCTATCATGTAATATTCTCTATGACATCATTTTGGGTAATGTTAACACCCAAGGAGGTAATGATTAGATGAAAGATATGAATGTCATCCACATTATTCCTGGTTAGGGGTACTATAATCCTAATCAAAAAAAGAAATCATCCTAGTTTTCAGTATGGTAATCCTTCAGGAGAAGAGAACTAATGTCAATTCTTTCAAGATAGGAATCAACAACCAACCCCCCCGGATTCCAGAATAATATTGTAACAAAATTTTAGAAGCCAAGGGAACTTTAGAGGTAACTATCATGTTAGAAATTATAATCAGTATTAGAATGGCTCTCAGTACCAGAATCCCGACCAAGTCTCTCATCATCAACAACAACAACAGGGGCAACAATCTAATGCCCCTCACTTTTATGATAAGCTATCAGCCATTGAGAAAATCTTATAGTCATGATATACGTTGATAGAAAATCACCAAGCTCATCAGAACTCTATTCAATCTCAATTATTTCAACTTTTGGCTAGCCTTAAACCACCAATAGGAGCTTTTGTGGGCCAACCCGAAAACAATCCTAAACAGTATGAGAAATTGAAAGTTGTATCAACTCGATCAAGAAAAGACTATTCTGATACTCATGTTAAGATACATATGGTAGTTGCAGACGAAGATGATTTTGTAATTGTCTAAGACGCGAAAGCACCTGACCCTTCCTTGAAAGGACCATTGACCATTGACAAGGCAAACAAAATGAGTTCTAAAAAGCCTATTATAGTAGAGAAGGAAGACCCACCTAGTTGCGCATATAGGTGTACAAGCCTCTCCCTCCTTTCCAAGCTCATCTAAAGAAGACAAGGCTTGACATTTGGTTCATGAAGTTCAACGAAGTGATGAAAAAACTTCATGTAGATATACCTTTTTTGGATTCTCTATCTGAGATACCAACATGGACAAATTACTTGAAAATTCTCCTCACAGGAAAATACATAATTGACAAATATGAGATGGTCAAGTGGAGATAGAGAAGTCTCTGATATCATCCAGAGCAAAATGCCAATGAAATAGAAGGACCTAGGTTCTTTTGGGATCTCATGCAACGTTGGTGATTCTACATGCAAGAAGGGATTCGTCAACCTTGGAGCTAGCATCTCAATCATATCATTTAGACTATGCAAGAGGTTGGGATTCGCAAAACATCTTCTATTGATATGACCATACATCTTGTCGACTCTTCAATGAAGCTACCAATGGGAATTATTGAAGATGCCCAAATCAAGGTAGGAAAAGACTCATATGTTCCATGTGACTTTGTTGTCATGGACATAAACAAAGATCTCAGATACCCTCTTATATTTGGATGACCTTTCCTTGCCAAGAAAAGAGCACTGATTAATGTCGAGGTAGGAACCTTACTTCAAAGGTTAGGTAAAGAAAATTTCAATGTTCAGAGTTTTTGATAGTGTGCCGAGACCGAGCATGCAAAAGTAAGTCTGCTTAATAGATTGCATGGAACATATGTCAGTCCTCACACAGGAAAACCCCAAATATGATGATCCCCTAGAAATAGATCTTATTAATCCAAACACTATTGATTCTATTGATGAGCAAGTAAAGAAATGTGTGCTTCACCTCAATTCTGCAGAAAAAGACCATGAGGTAAAATTCAAGGAACTCAAAGTGATTAACCTCACAAAACAACCAAACAAGACATGAAAGGCCCTTAAAATGAAGCCTCTAACTAAAGGTTTGAAATATGTGTTTCTGGATTGTCTCAAGGTCTACCCAATGATCATAAATTATGACCTAACGTCTAATTAGGAAGACAAACTTCTTATAGAATGGATAGAAAGAAGAAAAGTTATTGGTTATATAATGAGTGATCTCACTAGGGTCAGTCAAGCAATTTCCATGCATAAGATCCCCATGTGGGAAGGTCACAATTCATATATCAATCATCAACACAAACTAACTTGAATATGAAAGAAGTGTTTTGACTAGAAGTTGTAAAGATTTTAACCTCTAACATTATCTATTCTATTTTAGATTCACCATGAGTGATCCATGTACAAGTTATCCCAAAAAAGGAGGGACTAGTGTGGTACATAAACAACAAACTTATCCACACTCCCACTATCATAAGCTAGAGGATGTTCATCGATTATAGGAATTTGAATAAAGATACATTCAAAGATCATTGTTCTTTACACTTCCTAGACAATGTCCTGGAATGTTTGGCCCATGAAACATACTTTTTCTATCTCGATGGGTACTCTGGATTTTACCAAATCCCATCCATCATGATGACCTATAGAAAATAATGTTCACCTACTCTTTTGAAACGTATGCTTTCAAAAGAATGGCCTTTGGGTTCTATAATGCTCCAACCACTTTTCGTCGTTGCTTGGCGACCATATTTTCTAGGGTTAGTGAAACTGCCATGGAAGTTTACATGGATGATCTCTGTATCTATGGAAATTCATTTGATTCATGCCTAAAACACCTCTCCCTAGTTCTTAGATGTTGTGAAGAAGCATATCTGGTGCTCAACTGGGGGAAATGCCATTTCATGGTTAAGGAAGGTATTGTGCTAGCCACAAATTCAGCAATTGAGGAGTTGAAATGGATAAGGAAAAAATCGAAGTGATTGCTAAGTTGGGTCCTCCAGCCAATGTGAAAGAAGTCTGAGCCTTCCTGGATCATGCAGGTTTCTGTAGAAGATTTATCAAGGATTTTCTAAGATGGCCAAACTCATGACAATTCTACTACTCAATGACGTTGACTTCCACTTCGATAAAGAGTGCATGAAGAATTTCAATAAGATAAAAAAAGCCCTTATCTTGAACCCTATCATCCGAGATCCCAATTGGTCACACCCTTTTGAAATCATGTGTGATGCCAACGATTATGTCATAGGTGATTTGAAAGCATGTGTGATGCCAAGGATTATGTATTAGGTGTTGTCTTAGATCAATGTATAGACAAAAAGAATAATGGCATCTATTGTGCATCCAAGTCTCTCAATGAATCCAAAAGAAATTATGAAATCACAGAGAAAGAGCTATTAATAGTTGTGTGTGCCTTTGAAAAATTCATGTCATACTTTGCAGGTTCAAAAGGCATAGCCTATATGGATCATTCTACAATCTATTACCTGTTAGCCAAGAAGGATGCTAAACCCAGGCTAATCAGATGGATCCTCCTTCTATAAGAATTTGACTTAGAGATAAGAGACAAAAAAGGTACAAAAAAGGTGATTGTAGATCATATTAGCATCATCTTTGCTCTTGACACAAATGCAATCCCAATCAATGACTCCCTACCTGATGACCAGATTATGAAGGTTTTGGAGGTCATTCCCTGGTATGCAAATTTTATAATATACCTTGTCGTAGGTGTTATCTATCTCGAATGCAACAAAATTACACTAAAAAAAGTTCATGCATGATGTTAGGCAAGATCACTATGATGAATTGTACCTCTTTAAACTCTATGTTGACGGTCTCTATAGATATTGTATCCCAAAGGAAGAAGCTCATCTAGTATTGGAACAATGTCACTCAGGCCCAGCTAGTGGCCACATGGGTTCTAAGAAAATCTTTCTAAAAGTCCTACAATGTGGATTCTTCTGGACAACTATATCCAAGGATGCATACAAATTTGTTCTTTCATGTGAAAAATGTCAAAGAGATGGAAACATCACGAAAAGGGATGAAATGCCCCTAAATCTTTGGCAAGAACTTGAAATCTTTTATGTATGAGGGGTGGATAACATGGGTCCATTCCCATCCTTCCATGGTTTTTGTTACATCTTAGTTTTATTGGATTATGTCACCAAGTGGGTAGAAGACATACCCACTATTACAAGAAATTCAAAATCGGTTATCAAATTGTTAAAAGATATCATTTTTCCTCTTTTTTAGTTCCACAAAATATAGTTTCTGATAGAGTTCCCACCTTTTGGAACAAAGTTTCAAAGAATTTTTGAGGAAATATGGTGTGTACCAAAAAGTATCCTCCACCCTACCACCTAAAAACAAGAAGGTAGATGGAAGTGTCAAGCCCTCAACTCAAGGCTATCTTGGAAAAGACTGACAGTCACAACCTGAAAGATCAGTCAAGAAAAATCAACGATGTTATGTGGGGCTACATGACTGCTTTCAAGACCCCTTTAGGGACCTCACCTTTTAGGTTGATCTATAAAAAATCATTTCACCTACCCATCAAGCTAGAACATAAATTTTGGTGGGAAATCAAACAACATAATTTTGACATGAGAAACTGATTCGAACAAATTATTGCAACTCCTAGAAATGGAGGAACTCAAGATGACTATGTATAAAAATGTACATATTTACGAGGAATGAACAAAATTATTACATGACGGACATCTAAAGGGAAACGACATATAGATTTGGGACCAAGTTTTATTCTTCAACTCAAGATTGAGATTATTTCCAAGAAAACTCTACTGTCATTGGTCGGGACCGTACATTGTCAAACACATCTACCCACATGGTGCTTTCATCTTATGGAGCGAGAAAGCTAGAGAAATTGTGGAAAATGGCCAATGATTGAAAAGTTGATTCACCATAGATGATACAAGTATCAAAGAACCTCTCAATTTTTCCAACCCAAGATCACCAACTAAATATTGAAAGTTGAACGTCTGGTCAATGACATAAAACGTAGGTGCTTTTTGGGAGGCAATACGACCTTTCATTTCCTTTATTTTTTTTATTCTTATATTTATTTTATCCATATTTGCATTTTCCTATTTCTTAAATACCTCATTAACAACTATAGGAGAACGCACTAGAGATGCAAAACCCAAAATTTGAAAAAAAAATAGAGATTTCAAGAGAAAATGATGTTAAAAAGAATTCATCGACCGCCTGGATCACTAAAAATCCCATCGATCGATGAGTTAGGAAACATCGTCGACCATTGACATAAATTATCCTCCACTGAAGCACTTGTTTAATGTTTTCTAGGGACGAGCTAATCTTTTAAAGTCAAGGGAGGAAGGTGGTTGTACATAATGGGTGCAAGTTTGATTTTTTTTCAAAACACACATATGCCTCATCATAATTTTTTTTTGAAAATATTTAATTTTGAAATGTTTTGGTAGAATTACATGGAGCTTATTTGTATAGAAATTGATACCTTTTTGATACCATCTTTTATACATCTATACATTTTTGAAAAGAAACCTCCGCATTGATAAAGTTCTAGGATATTCACTTAGGTGATTTTGTCAACCGCTGGGTTTTAAAAAATCCAACGATTAATGAACTTCCTTGTTAGTTAGGGCACAGGGTATTCAAACCCCACTCCTCAGTTGCTCAATGGACTTTCTTTCTAATTCATTTTTTTGCAAAAACCCTAACAATACCTCAATGCTCCTGCTCCATGATGGAAAAGAATCTCCACCAACGCTGATGTACTCTGCCACCGTAAGCCCATTGCACTCATTCCACCATCACCGCTAGTTCATAACTATAAAAACACCAACCATCACTGACTCCATCACCAAAGTCAATGTGTCAAAGAGATCGAGCTATTTCAACCACCTTGCCAAAGCAGACAGATGCGTGTAAAAGATAGGGTTGCACACTTCTTCAATGTCAGGAAGACTCACCTCAAGGATGGTATCTCCAACCCCTTTTTCCCATCACCCTTATTTCTCTACCAAATTCCTTCATTGTTGAGGATTAGGGTTCCCTAACCTCATTTTATTCCCTCTCTATTTCTATATCAAACATTAAGTTTCTTTAACTCTTGACTCTTTGCTGCTAGAACTGAAGCGACATTTCATCTCACATAGTTCTCGATTTTCATCGATTGTTGAAGTTTTTGTTTTCTATTGACCATTTGTCTTTTGGCGATTGATGAATTTTCCACTCATTAAGCATTTGTATTGTCTGCCAAGTTTGGCAACTTACTTGATTTCCCATTCACTGCAAAAGAGTGTTACTTCTATCGACCTATGAAGAACCCATTTCCCTCTACCTCGAAAAAAAAATATCATCGATCACTCCTACCCAACCCCATCCTGTTCAATACTGATTAGTGAATTCTTCCAAGCCTCCATTCTTACCGACTGAGTGCAAGAGATCTCCCACTACTAATAAATACATCTTTTATTAGTCAACATGATGTCATCTACCACTTTCCCTGAACATGAAAAGCCTCATCTCTAGAAGGGATTGAAGAGGCAATTGAGGAATTTGTTTACACATACCCAGTCGTGCCCCATGCCAAATATTTGAAACTATAATTGAAAAGGGAAAAGTATGTAACTTGTTGTGGCATGAATCCACCAAGTCTAAGGAGGAAGAGTAGAATTCTACCAAAAATACTTCAGAATACCTACCTTCTGAGGAGGAAGAAAAGAAAAAGGGGAAAGAAAAGCAACAAGTACAACCCTTGAAAGCCTAGTGCACAAGAGGATAAGGGAAGTAAAGAAGGCTAAGTCAGAAAAAGAAACTGGGGGACCCACATCATCAACCATGCGACAAAGACGCGACAACCAAAACTACAACTAGTAGAAAAAGTGTCACTAGAAGATGATGAAAGAACTGAGCAACCAGAAAATGGTTTATAGCCCAGAGATGAGAAGCATCAAGACAAGTACGCACTTTTTCTAAAACACAAAACTTGTAAAGAGACATGGTATGCATATGGGGATAATTTACCCAAGCTGAAGATTGACCAATGAGTCAAAGAATTCCTAAAGGGAGCCAACCTTCTTACCCCCTACACATTCACTCAACACTCCTACACCAACCTATTCGTCAAGTTAATGTTGTCTTTGAACAATGTTCCATATGAAGACACAGAAAAAGAGATTATTGGGGGAAAATTCAAGCTACGTGTCCAAATGTTTAAGAAATATTTCTTTCTGGAGGAGTGGACGTTAAATGGCATATTTTGTGAAATATAAGAATTGGCCTTAGCTACTATGTCAGCATAATACGACAGATACGTCATTGGATTTAACAACAATATGACTTGAGAAAGCTAACAAGGGAGTCAAACCATAAGCTTGACTCCTCAAAGGTAGCCCAAGTGCCTTCTAGTTTTATCAGAGTGATTTTGTATATCACTTTCAATGCCATTTTTGTAAGATCTAACATTGGAAACATGAACAGAGGAGATCTCTTCCTCATCTGATGCATGATAGAAAAAAGGTTGGTGACCATTGCATGACTGTTGATCAAAAAAATTTCCACTACTACCAGTTATGAGGGTCCCAAGAATTTCTGCATGGGTGGACCTGATCACACTGATTGGATTCTACTATCGCTACCCCTTCGTATTAACAAAATTTAAAGAAAGAAATATATTTTTTGACACCAAATACCTCGTCACGATGAAAGTAATCACACAAAAGTGAAAAAAATATTTCTATAGGCTAGCAGAGACAAACAACCTACTCCCTCTCCCAGAAATGAGTCATTATGATGCTAACACAATTATTGCCTTCATAGATGATGTATGACATGGGGATGTACATGAAAACCTTGCAAAGCAACCAACTCATGAGCCAGAAAAGGTTGCAGAACCAGCATCAAGAAAGAAAATGGCAATCAAGGTTCGTAAGGGAATCTCAAAGAAGCCACACTCAGCTATGGACTTGATCCATTCACAAGTAGAGTCTGAGATAACTAAGCAGCCAGAATAAGAAGAATAGCTACCCAATACGTCATGCAGAACGTCAAAGAGGATGGGGCCTTCACTATCGAGCCTTCCACAGATGAAGTTTGTCCAGAAGCACATGTTGATGAGTCAAGGGAGGAGATACCAAGGAACAAACCGGTGGATGCACCCACAGCTCCAAATGTTGTAGATGTGGCCAAACTAATAGAGTTTGAGCACCCTACATTGTCACCACCCTGAATGGAGAAAGAAACATCACCACAAATAATAAACAACACCTACAACCACACAATCACATTAACGGTGGCATCCGCCAAGCCTTGGGGAGGAACTAGAATGTCAATTCGATGGCATGTGTTAGAAAATTCAACATTCATCTTCCAATTCATTAAGTATAACATATTTCCTATAAGCACCAACAATGTAGGTATAAAAAATAGATGAAAGAAAAGTGCATCTTCCATAGTTCATGAAAGACATCATCACTAGCCAACAAACAATGATGCAACAATGTTTGTAATGCTAGCAAAAATGGTGCAGCTCAGATCAAAAGGGGATGAAATGTGCCAAGAACACACAAAGATGTGCAATGAATGTGATGACTTCCTAGAAGTATTGGATAAAGAACGTGAAGATATGTGTAAGGCATGTGATGACTTCCTACGAGCAATGGATGAAGAACAATGACATGGAGAGGAAAGGTGCACAAGGAAAAGATCAAAATGCATCATCAGCTCTTCACCCTCAGTTGCCTCCTTGAGTCCATCGAACCCAACTTCTCACAAAGAAGCAGAGAAAGTTCCCTCAGAACAAGATGGGACAAACCACCCTGAAGGCCGCCAAGGAAATGTAGAAGAGTTGTCAATCAACCCCAAAATTTCAGTCTCAAACTTTAACTTCAATTCTTCACCAACCTACAATGACCCTCCTCAAGAAGTTCAATCTGAATAGGGGAACTTTTCCTGACATGGGGAGAAGAGTCACCCCAATTCTTGGACATTGTAGATGCTGCAACTGCCTCATGATACCTTGATAAGATGGGCATAAGAAGGATATCTGCAATATATACTTACAGTTCAATGAGCAGAATGAAGAATCTTTGATAAACAATGTAACATACAATGGGGCAATAGCTGACAAGGTGGTTGAACTAGGAGCCTCCATATTAGAACCAACACATCTAATGTTCCTACAGTTGGTATTCCAAAACCTACACTAGCAACCAAAGAAATTGTAGGAGGAGAAGGACCTTCAGATCAATATGAAATCAGTCTCACTTCTATCTTCTTGGATGCACCAGTCAAGGAACCCCTACCTGCAGTTTAGGATGAGACATCACAAGACCCAATGCATCCACCCTTCCCTTGCAAATTTTTAGGGATGGATATGACATACGTGCCTTGAATCTTATGCAGGGATTCACATCCTTATGGACATCCTAGACGATATTCTACCCAAAATATATATCATATATAACAATTGAGGGAGGAATCTAATGAGAGAACACTATCAGGGAATTTTAAAGAAGAAATCCAATCCACAAATGCTTATTCACAATTCTATGTGAAAACACGTTGGAGGAATTCTTCCATATTGACAAAGTCCATCTAGTTTTTAATGGGGCATCTATTCTAGCAAAATGGGTATCTGAAGACAAACTTTACTCAGCTCTTGTCGAAGAACTTCAAGTCATAGTGACCAGATGAGAGACAAGATTTTTCACCTTGCCCATCTGAACAACCAAACATTGGGCATTGATGGTAGTCGATCTATATAAATGGTACATGACTATTTTAATTTGTTGTAGTGTGGAAGTACCATGCACCTTTCCACTCTTCCAAAACAAAGAAGCATGTGACATTCAGAATGTCCTTATCAAACTCCAGCATGCTATCCAGAAAGTAGGCAACTGCCACATCAGCCACTGGAAGAATTTCATAATAAACACAAAAGTTCCCAAAGAAGAACCACGATCTAGGAACTATGCATTTATTTTATTACAACTGGTGGAAGTAGTGAACAAGGGTATCCCTCTGGAGGACCTCTTCCTCGAATACCTACACAGGTTGTTGGGTGTCAACGCCATGGAAGTTATCTATGATCATTGTTTCTTCAATGATCTACAAATGTCTTTAGATGC
Organism: Alisma plantago-aquatica; assembly: GCA_963693085.1. Classification (NCBI taxonomy): domain Eukaryota; kingdom Viridiplantae; phylum Streptophyta; class Magnoliopsida; order Alismatales; family Alismataceae; genus Alisma; species Alisma plantago-aquatica. Next base: position 1,903,104,680 of record OY856409.1, on the reverse strand, counting down.
AGTCCCACACAGGCTCCATACGGGAGTACCGCTTCCTCCAAAACTACCATGGCAAGATTAGTGAAAGCCTTTATGGTTATATTCATCAGAACCTGAGTGGGCATCAACATGCAAAAAGGGATGGTCATCCATAGAATAGCATGATAACCAGAACCAATCCCTAGAAGAGACAACAATCGAGCAACATGCACCTCACCCTAAGGTGGACCAAGCGGTAGAACCCACTCCAATGAGTGGAACCAAATCCCCGATGGTTGCAGAAGTCCAACTGACAACAACAAATCTATGAGAGGAGGGGGAAATAGAAGAAGAAACCCACCCAACTCAAGTAGAAGAAGCAAGGCCCTAAGGGCCAACTGGGACAGTCGAGGATAACTTCCCAAATTTCAAAAACATTCATGTGAAGATCTCACCTTATATTCCTTACACATGATCATGGATAGGTTGAAAGAAGATGATAAAATTGGGGAAGTAGTCTTGGAGAGGGATGGTATATGTGTCCTGAAGGACAACCTCTGGATACTCTCAGTATAGATGGTTACATGTCTATGAGTGTGATGTCATCTTACCAATACCAACTCTTGGATTGTATGCCCAACACACACATGGAATACTCTCTACTTCAGGAGGTTATCATCAATCAGAAGAATTCAGGAGAAAAATAGAGACGAATAAAATGTCTACAAAGCTCTCTCCTAGATTTCATGTTCTTACCGATCCTACATGATAACCACTGGACACTCTTGGAGATCAAAATCAAAGAAAAAACTACAGTCTTGTATAATTGCTCTAATGCAGCCTTCACGTCAAACAAGTACATAAATATGACAATACTGAAGAGTGTCATAGAAGAAAAAGCAAAGACTTATGTAGAAGAAATCATAAAGATGATATAATGACTTGGAAAGCTATATCAATTATTCCCCAATAAAGGCTTTAAAAGGCCATAGTTCTATCATTGGAGCCATCAACAACTTCAAAAGTCCAACGATTGTGGCTTTCACTACATGTATTGGATGATAGCCTTAGCTCATAGGGAATGTAATGTTGAAAATCTATAGTGTGAATGGTATCATCCTCTCCATGTAATCTATGTTGATACATTGTTGTTCTCTCATTGGGAAAACAAAGGACCAAAAAATAATGATTAAACCCGATCCGTCTATATCCAACCTCTATCTTTGACATTCTGAGAAAGAGTGTATGATAAGTTTAGTGGGGGATGTAAACAGGAGAGTGTGGTACTATTCTCACTCCCTCTACGTACTTCCTTTTTAAATTGTGCTTCACCTTCATGTTGTTCAATCTTCTTACTACCTAAACCCTTGCACATAATCCCAAATTTGGGAAAATTTTCAAAAATTCCAAACAAAAACTAGAACTTTTTTCTCAGTTTAAAATAAATTTTGTAATAGGCAAGTTTTGGATCCAATTTTATTGGATGTTGTTATAACCCTCACCCTTAGACTTCCTTGTCTTCAAGCTAACTCCTACCGTAATTATTTCAAGAATGATAGATTTGGGCTATGTAATTCACCTAAAATATGGGTGTGATAATGCTTTTACACCAGATTTATTCCAAGATACTATAAAATGCAAAAAGATGATTGTTATCTCAAGATGAACTATCAAAATAGGGAGGACCCAATCTGATATGCTCCTGATTGACCACTTTAAGTCTCAACTACAGGTTGAAAAGCACAAACCCCTAGAAAAAGGAAACAACTACCCCTTCTATACTCAAATCCATGCTAAGGATCAAAATAGACATTGGCCCAGACATCCTAAAAATTTGAAAATCCCAAGACTTGAAAGAAAGAATAAAATCCAAGTGTGATTAAAAAATCATGAGAGTTGTGCCCATCAATAAGCTAAAGGGTACAATCTAAGAAGACAAAATATACCCACCTATTCTTCAAAGGCGGCCTCACTTAATCACCTGAATCTACACTAGGACTGACAACTGGGTAATATTTCCAATACAATAGTACCCATGGTTGAGTGACCCTAAGAAGGACGAAATACCATGCATCCTTTGCCTACCTGTTTGCAAGTAGGTATGGCTCCCAAAAGGAAAATAGAGGTTGGTGTGAAAGCTACCTCTAGCCAGAACCTTGCGCAAGTATAGCCTAGAACCGGATATTCAAAATGCATCAAGATAAAGAACCTTCCTCAAAAGAAGGTCATTACAGACAAGAAGAATAATGCAACTCCCGATCTAAGAGAAAGAACATGGGGATTAATAGAAACCCAACAATGATATATCTTGATCTAAAAGTTAACATAAAGGCATACTTCACACCCCAAAATCACTAATTAGTAAAGCTAATTGAAGTCACTCGATGCCTTAATTCTATTTGTTAGCTTGAGGATAAGCTAAAAATGAAGTTGGGGGTGATAGCATATAATTGTGTGGATGTTACGTTTGTGTTTAACCTGCATATTACCAACTTTATAATACTTTATTCCTATAAATTTTCCTTGTTTTGCATTTCCAAAATAGCTACCTTAATTACCTCTTTCTAACCTATTTATACAGAAAATCACCAGGGATGTAGCCTAAAATGCCTAGTGCCTGAGGGGAATCCATTCCCTAGTGACTGCCTGCAATTTGATTTTTGTCGACTGATGAATTCTTATTCCAAGGAGTCTCAGTGATTGACAAACATTCATTTCTATCAATTGACAAACTCATTATTACCTTCAACCAATGGACCTTCATCTTTGGTAACCGATAGACTCTCATTTCCATCGAATGACGGGCTCACAACCAACAAGTTGTTGCCCCACAGTCTATGCCTATATATAGCTGACCACCTCTGTCATTGTGGGGGTTGACTCATCTACAGTGATAGGCTACCGCTCTGCCTCCAGCCTAGATTTCAATTGATTAAGCATCTTTAGTGTTCCCTTATGGTGTGGATGTGATGCCAACACTCATACATTCCACTTCCACAGATATCACCTTCTCCCATCCACCATAAGTTTCTTCTTCATCAAAGAAACCAAGTCTAGAAGAGAATAGGAAGGAATGAAGATGGATAAACCAAAGTTTGCACTAGGTGTTCCCTTCTTTCCTCATCCATTCCAAGATCATCATCAAGTGGAAGAGTGAGTAGTCCGTCTCACTGGGGTGTGAGGAATATCCCTACTATCCATGTTTATATGTTCATATATCAATAACCTATGGCATGTTCATAACTTTGCATTTTAATGTTAATCATTTAAAGAATTTGTGTGGCTTGATCTCCTACATTGAATGATATATTATATTCCTTTTTTTGTGAGAACTTATATACTTAAGATTTGAATATCAATTAACTTGTTTGATTCCTGGACAAGAACTTCTGAGGGGATATATCGGGAGTAGTAAGTACATGATCTGGGAGTAATGAGACATCAGGCTGATGGAGATACTTGTGTGACTTCTAGTACCTAACGTATGGTTTTCTCCTTTATTCCATTTGGATGGTTGTATCTTGACTAGATATGTTATGGATAAGTTTGATTGGAAGAGGTGTTTATACCCTTTTTCACCCCAGTGGCCCTCATCATCAAGAAAACCATTTTTAATATTGTTCTTTTACTTTCCTTGCAAATAGTTTAAGTAAAACCAAATCACATCTTAATTCTTAATATCAATCTTAACCCACTAGATACGACTATCAAGGTTCTTAAAAAATGTGTCCCTTGGGATTCGTACTGGGATAAAATCTATCTACTTGTGTGTGGTACTATTGCACAAAGTTTTGGTAAAAACCACTACTACAAAAATGACTTATAACGTCACTTTTAAAGGTGTCAGTTGTATAAACACACCGACACCTACAACATAAAGTGTTAGTTAAAAAAAACAACATCTATCTATGAAGGGTGACTAGACATGGGTATCGCTTTTATTCAGTGTCGGTTCCTTAATAAGAAACTAATGCCTAAAATTAACCACCAAATCCGAAATTTCTAGTGAAAAAATTACCTCCAAAATTTAACATACAACGTCGTTTGTTAAAAAAGAAACCGACAACTAAAGGTTTTCCGCGAGATTGAAATTTGCCCAATTTTTATCGTCGGTTGTATTATAGTAACCGATGATGTTGTGTTTTCATGCACTTAACCGTTAAAATTTTCACATCCCTTTAGCGTATGTGTTTATACAGAAACCGACGACTATGGTCTTAATTCGAGAATATTTATTTTTGTCAGCATATAAAGATAGACGTCAGTTTTTCTAGTTGGAACCGATGACTATAAGTGAACAATAGTGTCGGTTTTTTTATTTGTAACTGACACCTATAGTTTTTAGGGTCGGTTATTTTTATTACCCGATGCCTATTTTTAACTTAATAGCACCTGCGCGAACCAGACTCTTTCCCCTTTCTCTACTTCATTCGTCTCGCACGATTGAGGGTTTGGTCTGGCAATTTCTCTACTGCCGCTGCTCCTTTGCCTCCGCCTCCGCCGTCATTCACTCTAGTCATCATCTCCCACTCTCTAGCCACCGCCGCCACATGCCGTCGCCCACTCTCTGGCCGTCGCTATCACCCACTCTGCACCGCCGTCTGGTTCTCCGGCCGTCGCCCACTCTCCGGCCGTCGTCGTCGCCCACTCTTTGGCCGCTGCTATCCAAGCCGGATGCGGCTCATCTAGCCCTGCTCTCCAGGTCCGACCACAGCTCCTCTCTAGGTCCGACCACAACTCTGCTCCCTGCTCTCCAGGACGACACCGCTACGTACAAAGGTACCCTGCTCCTGCTCTTCTTCCTCTGCCCTCAAGCAGTACCCTACTCCTACTCCACCACCATTAATGGCTGGTCAGATTCACACATTAATATTACCAATAATATAGGAAATGAATGCTAGCTCCAATTATAGACATATTGTATATGGTTTTGATCAGAAAAAGGCATAGATTGTGAATAAAATATAATTAAAGCTCTATTATTCTTCTTGTTACAAAGGTATAGTTAGTACACGAATATTAGATGATATTCAAGAAAACCCTAGTTTGATGAGCATGTTATTAATAATGTTAATTATGATTCTTTTATATATTCTAATGCCATTATATAATTATGTGATCCCAACATCTTAAATTGAATTAGAATGATTTCAATGAATTATATGGTTTTAAAGTTGATAAACATGTACATGCGGAAATAGGGTTATTAAACCAATGGTTATAACATAGTATGATCTTAATCTGATCTGGATGTTCATAATAACGTAGTATGTTAAATATGATGATTAGGGCTACATATAATGTCTAGTAAAGATTCCTAGCCCTTTTGTTTGAAACTATTGATTTCTTGATTTATTATTTAATAATGCTCTATAGATTAGGATTAACCATGCTTCCTGTAGTTTATAGACATTTATTATATATAAGAATGACAACACATGTATTTGTTGGCCTAGAAACCCATCCAAGATTTACTCATTAGGAGTAAATCTTGGATAGTCCTTGTTTGGGACTGTTCTTAAACACCTAATCTCACTTAGGATGTAAGTGTATAATGTGTATTGGGTTTTCAAGAAAATTTCGGTAGCATTTCCCCGTTTGTTCTCTAAGTACATATGTACTTGGAGAACAGCGAGGAAATGCTGCCAAAATTTTCTTGAAAACCCAATACACATTATACACTTACTAGTGAGATTAGGTGTTCAAGAATGGGATAGGTGGTACACATTTATTATATATAAGAATGACAACACATGTATTTGTTGGCCTAAAGTTTTAACCATGCATACACTCTAACTTGTTAACACTAGACCCTAATCTTGTTGTAATATGTACTTGTTATCTCTTTAATCATAGAATGGATAGATCATGGATGTCCATTCACAATCACTGCACCCCAGAGTTTATTTCTGGTCTTGACCAGTTTATTAGATTTGCCGAGGAACATAGGAAAAAACCTGGAGATAGGTTCTACTGTCCATGCAGGCATTGCGGTAACAACTTGAAAGTCATCACTGGTGACGAAATCAAAAGTCATGTCATGTGCAACACGATTGTACAAGTCTCTACAGAATGGCACTAGCATGGAAAGATTTCAAACCCGAAACCAGTGGATGTCGATAGCAGTGCTTGTGTGGAAGAAGAAATTGCCTCCGATGACGTAGATGTGAATGAACCAATTCCAGTAGACATCGTTGATGTGATGTTGGATAGTTGTGGGGTAGAGCACACCGATCCACCTCCCATGTTTAGAAACATTATGCATGATGCTGAGATACCATTATACACAGGTTGTACTAAGTTTACGAAGCTTAGCGTTGTGTTGAGATTGTATAAGCTGAAAGCTTACAATAAGTGGAGCGACAAAAGCTTCACTTCATTGTTGTCTTTGTTGAAAGAAATGCTTCTTGAAGGAAACGAGCTGCCAATCTCAACATACCAGGTAAAGAAATTGTTGTGCCTAATGGGAATGGAGGCCAAGAAGATACACACATGCCTGAATGATTGTGTATTATTTCAAAAGGACTGTGTGGATTTGAGAGATTGTCCAAAATGTGGTGCGTCATGGTATAAATTGACGACTTCAGGGGAGTCCAAAACTGGCTCTTCTGCCAAGGTGATGTGGTATCTACCTATAATATCATGGTTTCAATGCTTGTTTGCAAATCCGATAGATGCGAAGAATTTGAGGTGGCATGCAGATGTTTTGAAAAATAATGATGGGATCCTATGACATGCGTTTGATTCCCCAAAGTGGAAGAAGATTGATCTATTGTACCCCAAATTTGGTGAAGACATGAATCTAAGACTTGGGCTTTGTACAGATGGGATGAATCCATACGGGACATTGAGCAGCCAACATAGCACTTGGCCAATCATGATTGTTATATACAATCTTCCTACCTGGCTGTGTATGAAAAATAAGTATGTAATGTTGTCGTTGTTGATATCGGGCCCTAAACAACCTGGAAATGATATCGATGTTTATCTTGAACCTCTAATTGATGACTTAAAGAAACTCTGGGGTGAAGGTGTGATGACCTATGATGCTTCACGAAGAGAGACATTTCGTTTGCATGCTATGTTGTTTTGCACTATTAATGACTTTCCAGCATATGGGAATTTGTCTGGATATAGTGTCAAAGGAGCTCAAGTGTGTCCTATATGTGAAGAGAACACTGATTCAACAAGACTATAACATGGCAGTAAGACTGTATATCTCAGTCATCGAAGGTTTCTTATAAAATTTCATCTGTGTGGTAGGAAGCGCAAAGCATTCAATGGATTGAATGAGGAATGGAGTGCACCTAAACCTATACTAGGGAAGGTTGTTTATGAAAGAGTAAAAGACTTTGTCAATGAATTTGGTAAGAGATCACAATGTACTATGGCCACACGGAGTGACAAATCTTTATTCAAGAAGAAGTCAATATTTTGGGATCTTCCTTATTGGAGTCCTTTGACAGTCAGATATTGTATCGATGTCATGCACATTGAGAAAAATGTCTATGATAGTGTCATTGGTACTTTGTTGAATATACCAGGTAGGACTAAAGATGGGATAAAATCCAGACTGAACCTACGTGAAATGGGAATAAGGTCAGAATTAACAAAATACATAAAATGGAAGGATTTATGTGTCAGTTATTATTAATTTGCAATTCTATTTTGTATATTACTAATTTTTTGGATACTAGTTAATAGCAATTCTATTTTGCAGAGTATATTTGAATTGGATGAAAAGTTGCATCGTAAATGCATGATGCAATGATGTGGGAGAGTCCTAAGGAACTGTTGGAAAAATCTCACCCGAGAATACATAAAAGAAGGTGACAAGAGGAAGAAGACAGCCACTGAACAATGGAACTTCCTGGACCAAGAAGAATGGGATGTGTTTGTTGCTTCAAGAAAAACTGATGAATTCAAGGTATTAGGCATCATTCCCAATTTAATTAATATACGTTGTATTCACTTATTCAATATTAACATTTAGTGTTACTAACCAAATCATTAATGCGCATACTAACTAGGCCCTCAGTAAGGCACAAAAAGCAAGGCGTCAATTGAATGTGCATGACCACACAATGGGTCCAAACGGGTATGCAGGCATTCACCAAAGTCTACAGGCTGAGTCTACTACTCAGTCTGCTTCTACTCAGGAGTCCTCTACTATAGGTACCACACCTCTGCCTCACCATGATGTATGGATAGCTGGGAGGCAAAATAAGAAGGGATAAATAAGGAAGCCCGCAACTGCTGAGGCGGCTGTAAAAATGGTAAAATACAACTCTCAGAGCAATTTTTCAAATATTGATTATTTGTGGTGTTTACTTAATTACAAATTTTTTTCTGGCGATTAGCGGGAGCTGCACGAGCTGAGGAAACAAGGCAAGTTCATCCCTGAGGGCACAAGGGATGAAATGACAGTTGCTCTGGGTAACCCAGAGCATCCTTGACGTGTTAGGGCTGCAGGCGCTGGTGTGGGCATCAAAGCATTCTTTGGGCCATCCCAGTGTAAACATGTCCCAAAAGAGGGAATTTCACAAGAAGAGGTAACCTATTCTTTCTTTATAATGTTACTGTAAAAGAGAATTCAATAATCAGAAGCTAATGTTTCTTTTATCCATGTATAGGAAGTTAAGATAGTTGATAGGAGAGTCGATGAAGTAGTTGATAAGAGAATCAAGGAAGAAGTTGATAAAACACTCCATGAAGCAATGAGCAAGTGGCAGGCATCTCTGACTGCCACTCAGTAGACAGTACCTATTGCATCCCACTCTACTCCTACTACAGAGGTTTGGAGTAATCTTGTAGACCCACCACCTAGCACATCCGCTGTAAGTATTTTTATGACATAGTAACTAGTCTTTTCAAGATGATATGTTTTCAAGATGATATGTATATATGTATCTAACATTCTTTATAAAAAATTTTGTAGGGGTTGAAGCCATGTCGTCTAAAAAGTAAAGAATTTGTCATTGCAGAGGCATCAGCTTACATATCCCTACCGGGGGAAATGTTTCATGGGTCTCCATTACCAGCTGGTTGGGTTCGTGTGAGCCCGCTACATATATTCCCCGATTGGATGGATCTTCCATTGCCAAATGCCCACCTATATTGTAAAATGCTTGGAGAGGCAGAAGGCAGAGTGATATTGTGGCCAACAGCGGATGTCCTCCATACTGAAACTGTATGGTAAATTTACATTACATTAAATTGTTAGTGTGTTTATATGATGTAACGACCCCGCCTCCCGGTAACCCCTAATTAAGGGAGGTCGAAAGGTCAGAGTCGTTAACCAATAACCCGGATCAAAGGTTCGACAAATAATCAATAACAATTAATAAATTTTACCAACTAAACTAAAAACTGGTATAAAATAAAACTTTGCATACCTTTTAAAAACTGGAATTTCTAAACTTCTATCCATGAAGATACTAATCTAACTAATCCTCTTGTGCATGTTAATTCTCATTTAATTCCACATATGCCACTTTACTATTTGTTCTTTTCATTTGTACCTAAAATGCTGACAAACAAAACATCAGTCAGCAAGAAGCTGGTATGTGGAGGAAGCAATAATCGTGCAACTATAATAACAATGTAATCAACCAATTCTCATTTAACAACCAAGATTATGTTTTAAACCATACTACTCAATCCTTACCTATCCCCTATCTCTGTGCTATCCCTACAGTGGACTTGTATGCTACCTCTATTTTAGGTAGATTCTTACCCCCATGGTCCTACCTTACAGGTAGCCAATACATAGGGTAATAGATTCGCATGGCACTACCCAAATGTAGTCCAATATCTAACTCAATGTGACTTGATGGACCTAACCCATTGGTAGCCATGTACTAAGTCATCTAATGACCTGATGGACCTACCCCATTGGTAGACATGTACTAGGTCAACTATTAAGACACAGAGGGGACCAAGATCTGAGCTAGTAGGTACATATCTTATGTGATAGTCATATCCACATTATAGTTTGCATGAACTAAATTCATCCAACATTTTATTTCAAGTCATCGATGAAAACTTCAGAAAACCTCAGAAAGCTAACTCGAGATATTCACAAGCGTAACCACATACCTGTCAGGATGATTTTGAGACAGAATAATCCATGCAAGAAAGAAATCCAAGCAAGCAAGCACAGATATCAAGATCCTGAAATAATTATACAATTTCCTTTTATTACTCATGTCATCAAGATCTATTAAATCTAGCTCGCTTCCTAGGGTTTCTAGTCCACTTTCAGGGTTTCCATTGTAATTAGGGTTTTCCTTAATCTTTTACTATTTTAAACCCTAATTTAACGCAATTGATCACAAACCCTAATTATCTCAACATCTAATCCTCAGTTTTGGATTTAAGGCATAATTAACCATTAAATAAGTCCATTAAGCCTCTTTTACATTAAAGCTACAATTTTCATCCTTTTAATATATAATAAGATCATTATGCTCATTTATCATCAATTCATAGTTCATTATGATTGAATTCACATGCGAACTCTATTTGTCATTAATTCCATCTTGATTCATTCAAAACCCTAATTTCTATATTAAGGTTATTTATCCACAATTTAGGAACTTTAATGCTCGAAATAGCCTAGGATCATTATGTCTCATCTTTATTCACCACTTTGAATAATTAAAGCTATTAAGAGTCGAATTTACCAACATTAGGGTTTCAAGGCCCATTAAAGTATTATTCATGCACATTAAATTCAAAATTAAACTAATTACATGAAAAGTTCATCCTTTTTGTTCCTAATGTGCCCTTTCATCATTAACAGGTTAATACCAACTCTAATCATCCATTAAACCCTTATATATATTATTCATCTCAAAATAGGGTTCTTTAAACATTAACACATTAAAGTTAACATCTCCCATTACTTTTCAAACTAGAAGTAAAACTAGTCTCTACTAGTAATTTTATTGAATTCCTTGTTGCATGGATATTTAGGAATTCGAAATTCCTCTCCCTTATCCTCTTTAATTTTGTCTTTTAATTCATTATCCTTGAAATTATATTCTCCTCAAGTAGGAAAATACTCCTTAATAAAACCACATCATTCCATTAATTATGTATTCCCATTATCCTTATTTGGAAATTTTGGTATTTTTTCTTTCTTTCCTCTTCATTGGGACTCCTTGGATCCCAATAAACTCTATTATTTCGAATTCCTTTTTATTGGATACTCATTATCCTTCTAGATGCATCTAAATGCATTACTCTTCATTATCATGTGTATTTCTTATTAAAATATTTATTTTTGAGGATTTCTCTTTATTTCTCTTTTATTTTCCTCATTAGTATTCCTTTTATCATTAGGAATCCTTGGAATATGAAATTCCACTAAGGATAACTCAATTATACCTCTTTTCACTTGTGTTCCACCTTTTACCATTGATTTCAATTTCTTTCTTAATAAACAAATACTTAATTAATCTTTTCTTTTCTTATTGCTTTTCTTTGCAACTTTGGACTCCTTGGAACCCAAGGAACCCATGTGGCACGAAATCCACCTTTGTATTAAGTTCTTTACCTTCTAGAGGTTTCCACATCTTTCTTTTCTCAATTTCTTAATTAATTGAATTTCCTTGTTATTGGGCCCAATAGCCAATAAAGCACACAATACAATCGTCAAGGCTATTGTAAACGAAATTACATCATTATTTGTCCCATATGAGAGTTTACATTTCTCATTAGATGAACCCAAAATTGGGGTTGTAACATCCTTCCCCTCTTATAGGAATTTTGTCCTCAAAATTCCACCAAGCAAACAAACAACTCAGGATAAGCCTTTCATATGTCCATCATTATTTGTCCCATATGAGAGTTTACATTTCTCATTATTTGTCCCATATGAGAGTTTACATTTCTCATTAGATGAACCCAAAATTGGGGTTGTAACATCCTTCCCCTCTTATAGGAATTTTGTCCTCAAAATTCCACCAAGCAAACAAACAACTCAGGATAAGCCTTTCATATGTCCATCATGGATCCCATGTGGTCTTACCCTTTCCATGGTGCTTCCCAAGAACCTTTATCATCTCATATTCTTCCAATTGGGTTCTTTCTTACCTTGGTATATCATACCCTCATAGGTAACTCAGGACATTTCAACCTCTCATAAAGTTGAATAGGTTCAGGGCTCAGCACATGGCTTGGGTACCTCACATAGTGTTCTAGATCAGACTCATGGAACACATTACACATCATGTTATGCCTGAGGGGCAAGGCTAAACACAACCATCTCCACCAATCCATCTCAAATGGACCCATATATTGGGGACTCGGCTTTCTCAGCTGAAGCTTAGAGGAGTCGGATTTTCACATCACATATTTTCCCATAGTGAACTGCATGTCAGTCTGCTTTGCATCAGCTCGTGACTCCTGTCACCACTAGGCTCTCTCTTGGCCATTTCACGATCAAAGTGACTTCATCTACACACACTATGGTTCTTTTCTGACCTTCGTGAGGCCTCCTTCACCAACATCATCTTAATGAAGTGGTGACCGACACAACCTCTCTATAAGACTTCTTGCATCCCGATAAAGGCTATGGTGATTAACATCACATCTTAAGAATTGTCTCTATGTATCACCCTGAATGAGCACGCATGCTCTCATCAGACCCTCTAGTCTGGATCATACTGTCCATTAGTATGGGGTGATAAACTTTACTATCATTGAGTTCTTCATGTATCCACTTCCACCTCATGGAAGTGAACCTTGGTCATACCCAAGAACTTTTGAACTCGCGTCATGGTGCAGTTGAACCATCTTTCTCTCTTAAGTAGTTCAACCAAATCTGTCTTGTGACAGTACTCTTCCTTTCTCATGTCATCTAGGTAAGGCGATCTACCATAACCCATATTGCACCTCGACCCTCCTTAGTCTAGGGGAGACTTACCACAACATCCATAGTGATGAACTCCCATTCTTTCTCGGGGACTCTTTATACTTTATATCCATGCATTGGGTTACTGGTGTTCGTCCTTCACCTCCTGGCTTGCATGGCCACATGCAACATGTATCAGGCATCCAAAGCTCTACCATCACTTACTATCTTCGTAGTTTCATGGTGTATGGTGATCATGATTTCCTATATGTCATGATTCCTGAAGGTCGATTCCTCGGAAGTCGTAAACCACTCTCATCAGGGTTTTATTACCTTCCTATCCAAAGAAGTGTATCCAGAGTCCTACAACCATCCTTCCATTGCATCAAAGACTAGGCTGGCTAACCAATAAACCATTAACTTGATCAAGCGGTATCATTTCATCTCAGGGTTAGGCAAACCTATCTTCTTTCCAAACTTAGGGTTATCCTAACAACCTCAACTTCTTCTAGCTTCCAGCTAAACTAGGCAGCTATATCTCAACCAGAGCATTCATTACCACTTCTTATACTTAGGTGTTAGGTATTGTTGAGGACATACACCTCCATGTATTATACTTATCATCTCATCTCAAACTCTAAGTTTGTCTTCATCAAGAATCTATGAGCTCATCCTCATGGTGATCAAACTCAACCTTGTATAACTTGCAAGTTCCACATAGCTCATGATATAACATCCCCATAATATGACTACACTATTACTCTTAGTATTTGTAAACCATCCATGTATCATTTACTCCACCAAGGTATGTTATCATCAATGTCCTCATACCTCGTAGCAACGTTCCAACTCGCATCATCTTTTATCCTTGGTGTATGGTATGCGTACTGTCCCATCTCTCCCTCTCATAACAAGAGGAAATAAGCATTTGGCAGCCATCCAAACACAAAGTTCTTCATGTTCCAAGAGTAGAGATGATACATCCCACATCGCCAGTACACCTTCAATTCTAATTTGAAACGTGCAACTTATGTCTCTACATCACAAACATCATGATATCAAAGTTACTTCCATGGTAAACTAGTCTCGAACCTACTTGGGTCACCACACAATCCTTGGTCATCTCCTCTAGGTCTATAGGGTGTTGGCACTTTTGGGGTCATCCCTTTTCCCTTATGCATCCAGAGAGTGCCCTACTCATCTGCCCTTTGGGTCCCATGAGTTCATGAAGGTGATCAATCTCCTAACCCATGGCCCTCAGACAATGATAGCTATTACCTCCCAACCCTATGGTCATGTGCAACTAGGGAATTAGGCAACTCCTTCTTCCATTGGTCTTATCCCAACCTGACCCTAGGATAGACTTAGGATTATATTATAGTACATGTCCAAATTAGAACCTTACCCAAGCATTCATCATCTCTCTTCCTGCATTCATGGGTTGACTTTCATCCTTTCATAGGGATAATGGCAACCTGCCTACCTTGGTCAAGCCCCATACCGGTTACCTCCATGGTAACACATCCACATGCACATAGAGATGGTTATCTATGGGTCTATAGGTTCATTCTCATGCCATGTACTCTTCACTTAGCTTCTCAAGATCCTATGAAACCTCCTTAGGTTACCTCAAAACCAACCAAACTGGTAAACTCCCTACCAATGTGTCCCTCTCCCAGGATGGGAGGAAACTACACCTTGATAATAAAGGTCACAAGCATCCTTAGGGTTTACATTCACATGAGCATGCTTAATCCATCAACTACTAAGGCACAAGTGTACCTACTAAACCATGCTAGGTCACACTTGTTCTCATCCTCAACATTAGACCAACTTAGTTGTGAGGGGTTCATCACACATACCTTTAACTTAAGGGGTTTCTTTTTCCTCTACACATGCTCGAAGCTATAGAGACTCAAATCTTATCATGAGCATCGGGGACACTGCTTCCCCTCTTAGGCCTAGAAACCCTAGGTCCACCTTTGGGTGTCCAACTGCATGCTCAACCTCTTAACTACGAATCAAGCATGTCCAAAGTATGTCATCCTTTCATTTGACCACCACCTCAGAGTTGAGTCCTCTTCCAGGAAAACCAACTAGGTACAAGGCTTCACAACTTGCTACTTCATCCTCTTCAAGTTTAAGAAACTCTTCTACCTATCTCAGGAGGAAAACACCTATACCATAGGAACAAAGGTACCAGCAGACTCATGCTCTCTCTAGGGTTTGGTTCCTCTCATGGAAACCAAGACATCATTAGCCTACAAGGGTCAAGCATACAGCAACCACTATCATCCACTTAGGTAACATCATCCTCAACTCCCACTGTTCCTCAAGTTTCGGGGTTTCTGGCTTCCAACCTTTTTTCCTGAGGTCTTCTCTCTCTCTAGATCTAATCTTACAACCAACCTCTCTATAAGAGGTCCTTTCTTCATGAAGGATCAAGCTCATAAGCATATCCCTACATGGTGAAGCCTATGTTCATGCTTATGTTTACTCACGGTTATCCATTATTCCTTATGCTTATCTCATCAGCTATCCAACATGATCCCTTGGCCAGGGTTTCGACCTAGTGCTTGTACTACATGACGTGCTCTGGGTGCATACTATGCCAAGCTCCTGGGGTTTCCATAGGTTCTTCTCTAACCTCATCCATGAAGGAGCTATCCTTCGCTCAAACATGCATGACCCTTCCCAGGGTCGCCAAAGGTGCTAGGTCATCCAACCTCTCATGGATCGTATGGCAATCCAAAGGCATATCTATCCAAGCACCCAGTCAACCATGTCATCGAACTCATCATGTCATCTCTCTCTCTAACCTCCACTTAGGGTTAGGGTTAACATCATCCTTAAAGGATGTGCTAGGTCTCTACATTAATGGAGATCTCTACCTCCAAGACTTACTTTCTCTACTCATCCTCCTGACAAGAAGGTCTAGCCTTAGGTCTCTCCTGAGGGCAAAGACAACTCGTGCCATGCGACCTAAGCATGTATCTATTCTTTTACGCTTACTCTATTAAGCTTATGTCCATGACATCTTATTTACATGCTTTTTATTAATTTGGTGGAGGATTCCTTAATCCTTATCAACCTTACCTATACCTCAAGAGGGTGAGGAAAAGAGAGAAAACCCTAATCCTTAAGGTCCTTAACAGAATTTGAGTTGAGGAGGGATGAACAAGATGAGAGAGTCCTAAAGGTATCTTATTTCGATTCATATCCTAACACTTTGGCAAGGCAGTCACACGGATCCGGGAGTCCGCGTATTCTGACTAGAAGTGCGGAGGAAAATATTGCCAGCCCCCGGTTGTGATCCTTTTCTAGACACTTCTGTCTTTCGGATAATCCTCTAATAACACCCTTGGGTTCTACAGAATTTGTAAAATTTAATAATTATTAAAGATTAAGTGAGGAAACTTCTCTCTGATACTAATTGTAACGACCCCGCCTCCTCGTAACCCCCAATTAAGGGAGACCGAAAGGTCAGAGTCATTAACCAATAACCCAGATCAAAGGTTCGACAAATAATCAATAACAATTAATAAATTTTACCAACTAAACTAAAAACTAGTATAAAATAAAACTTTGCATACCTTTTAAAAACTGGGATTTCTAAACTTCTATCCATGAAGATACTAATCTAACTAAACCTCCTGTGCACATTAATTCTCATTTAATTCCACATATGCCACTTTACTGTTTGTTCTTTTCATTTGTACCTAAAGCACCGACAAAAAAAACGTCGGTCAGCAAGAAGCTGGTATGTGGGGGAAACAATAAGTGTGCAACTACAATAACAATGTAATCAACCAATTATCATTTAACATCCAAGATTACGTTTTAAACCATACTACTCAATCCTTACATATCCCCTATCTCTGTGCTATCCCTACAGTGGACTTGTATGCTACCTCTCTATAAGGTAGATTCTTACCCCCATGGTCCTACCTTACAGGTAGCCAATACATTGGGTAATAGAGTCGCATGACACTACCCGAAGGTAGTCCAATATCTAACTCAATGTGACTTGATGGACCTAACCCATTGGTAGCCATGTACTAAGTCATCTAATGACCTGATGGACCTACCCCATTGGTATCCATGTACTAGGTAAACTATTAAGCCACAGAGGGGACCATGATCTGAGCAAGTAGGCACATATCTTAAGTGATAGTCATATCCACATTATAGTTTGCATGAACTAAATTCATCCAACAGTTTATTTCGAGTCATCGATGAAAACTTCAGAAAACGTTAGAAAGCTAACTCTAGATATTCATAAGCGTAACCACATACCTGTCAGGATGATTTTGAGACAGAATAATCCATGCAAGCATGAAATCCAAGCAAGCAAGCACACATATCAAGATCCTGAAATAATTATACAATTTCCTTTTATTACTCATGTCATCAAGATCTATTAAATCTAGCTCGCTTCCTAGGGTTTCTAGTCCACTTTCACGATTTCCATTGTAATTAGGGTTTTCCTTCATCTTTTACTATTTTAAACCCTAATTTAACGCAATTGATCACAAACCCTAATTATCTCAACATCTAATCCTCAGTTTAGGATTTAAGGCATAATTAACCATTAAATAAGTCCATTAAGCCTCTGTTACATTAAAGCTACAATTTTCATCCTTTTAATATATAACAATATCATTATGCTCATTTATCGTCAATTCATAGTTCATTATGATTGAATTCACATGCGAACTCTATTTGTCATTAATTTCATCTTGATTCATTCAAAAACCCTAATTTCTATATTAAGGTTATTTATACTCAATTTAGGAACTTTAATGCTCGAAATAGCCTAGGATCATTATGTCTCATATTTATTCACCAATTTGAATAATTAAAGCTATTAAGAGTCAAATTTACCAACATTAGGGTTTCAAGGCCCATTAAAGTATTATCCATGCACATTAAACTCGAAATTAAATTAATTACATGCAAAGTTCATACTTTTTGTTCCTAATGTGCCCTTTCATCATTAACAGGTTAATACCAACTCTAATCATCCATTAAAACCTTATAAATATATTATTCATCTCAAAATAGGGTTCTTTAAACTTTAACACATTAAAGTTGACATCTCCAATTACTTTTTGAACTAGAAGTAAAACTAATCTCTACTAGTAATTTTATTGAATTCCTTGTTGCATGGATATTTAGGAATTCGAAATTCCTCTCCCTTATCCTCTTTAATCTTGTCTTTTAATTCATTGGCCTCGAAATTATATTCTCCTGAATTAGGAAAATACTCTTTCTTAATAAAACCACATAATTCCATTAATTATGTATTCCCATTATCCTTATTTTGCAATTTTGGTCTTTTCTCTTTCTTTCCTCTTCATTGGGACTCCTTGGATCCCAAGAAACTCTATTATTTCGAAATCCTTTTTATTGGATACTCATTATCCTTCTAGATGCATCAAAATACATTATTCTTCATTATCATGTGTATTTCTTATTAAAATATTTCTTGTTGAGGATTTCTCTTTATTTCTCCTTTATTTTCCTCATTAGTATTCCTTTTATCATTAGGAATCCGTGGAATACGAAATGCCACTAAGGATAACTCAATTATACCTCTTTTCACTTGTTTTCCACCTTTTACCATTGTTTTCAATTTCTTTCTTAATAAAGAAATACTTAATTAATATTTTCTTTTCTTATTGCTTTTCTTTGCAACTTTGGACTCCTTGGAACCCAAGGAATCCATGTGGCATGAAATCCACCTTTGGATTCACTACTACATAAACCCCATTTGGCGTCGGTCTTTTAACCCCATTTGGCGTCGGTTTCCGACCGACGCCTATGTGGGCGCCGCTAAAGGTCGAACATTTCGGCGTCGGTTTTTTAACCGACGCCTATTTAACCTATAGGCGTCGGTCTTTTAGTAGACAACCGATGCCAAAAGGGTTCGCGCCACAGAAAATGACGTCATCTAGGGCACTTTCTGCGTCGGTGATTTACTAAAAAACCGACGCCTATATTCAATGTAGCGTCGGTCTTTTAGTTGATAACCGACACATAAAGTGTCCTAGATGACGCCGTTTTCTGTGGCGCGAACCCTTTTGGCGTCGGTTATATACCAAACGACCGACGCTTTGTTGTTTAAATAGGCGTCGGTTCGATACGAATATCCGACGCCAATTCCAGGACTGCTTTGGCCACATCAGGCGTCGGTTATAAATAAATAACCGACGCTGTATGTCTTTGCTTACGGTTTTTATTAAATAACTGACGCCTATTTATATTTTTTTTTTCATATCAGTTTGCAGGCCTGCTGTGGCTGGTCAGCAGGATGAGAACCTGCAGTTCAGTTTTCTGAACTGCAGGTTTACGACATCCATTGATATCATCCTACAAACAGGCCGCAAACCTGCAAAAGTCACAAAGAAAATTTCACACAAGTACATATATGTACATACATTCAGACATCAATTCAATTCTCACATTCACACATATAGAAACATTCAATTACATGTATTAACATTCAGAAATATTCATTTACAAAGTATCATTCATTATCGCTATCAACATCCCAATTATATCTTACAGTTGCCACTGCTTGTATGGCTTTTGCCCATTCTTCTCTTACTTCATTTAATGCTTCCATCGAATATGGAGCATGTATATTTTTTAAGCGTTTAGCTGTAGTGTTGTCAGTTTTAAACACATGCAAAGAGAATGATGTATATATATAAGTAATAATATAAAAATAAGATAAGATTGATATATTGCATACTAACTAATGAGACTATATATAATACCTCATGTATGGTATCGATGTCCAATGCGACATATTTGATAATCATCTGCATAAATCGCATCACATAGTATGCGCATGCTCAACCATTGTCTTGTGTAGCACACTATAAATTGAAACATACAAAATAATACAACTAAGCACAATTCACATCAATAATATATATATTCGAGTCGGGAACTTACTTGTACGTTCTGCCAATTTATTGGCTGGTTCTTTTTCCTTGGGACCGTTCCTCCAGCCTTTTTGAATGCATCTAAACCCCTACATGTTAATATAACACAATAAATTGCATAAGTAAATAGTAATGTAATAAAATATGTTAACGGATATAAAAATGAAATATTTCTCACCAGAATAATGGCATTCTCATTACGTGTCCAATTTTAGGGTTCAATGTACTCCCCGCAAGATCTAGATAATAAACAGTGAATGTCCCGGGGACAATAACTAGTAACTCCCAATGTCTACCGCTAGAGGTAAGAAGTTAACAATTGAATGGAGCTATTATTATCGTCTTCTTTTGCTGACCAAAAATTGTAAAAGCATCTATACAGTATTGTTGAACATTATCAGGGTCTTTAGCTACCAAACTAATCAATGATGGAATCAAAAATCCCAAATGATCAAATGCAAATTGTTTGCAATGATCTTCGACTAAGTAGCTGCAAAACATATAGGCGTATGCATTAATATATAAGAAACCAGATCACCGGATCTTACACAAGGTATATGGATGTATAAACAAGATCTCACCTTATCCATGTCTCTATCATTGATGTATTCAGCCAATCATACATAAACAGCTCAATAATATCTTGTATAAATAAAGAGCTATTGTATGATTGACCTGCATAATCTGCATCTAAAGAAATAATTATAGGGCAATGTACATTATGTTCCCGTAGCCAACATGCCATTCCCCTACAAGAAGGACCTAACGGGTATGTTAGGTCAGTTGGAACCTAATCGGGTAATGCGGGAAGTGGAAGTGGAGGCCTAGGTGCTCCTGGTGTCTTCTTTTTAACCTGTACATATAATTTCAGATCAGTTGACATCATATATACACATTAACAGTCTAAATCAATGTAAATTTATCTTACAATTTCAGTCGTGTAGACGACATCTGCTTTGGGCCACAATATCACCCCGCCTTCTGCATCAGCAAGTCTATCAATATCCGGGTGGGGATATGGCAATGTAGCTTCTCTCCAATCAGGTAACACACGTATCGGGCTCACACGAACGTAGCCCTGTGGCAGTGGAGTCCCGTGAAACATTGCCCCAGGAAGGGACGGGTAAGCCTGCGCCTCTGCAACAACGTAGTCTTGCATTCTTAAGCGGCATGGCTTCAATGCCTACAAATTTACGTAAAGAATATTATACATATATACATATCATCTTGAAAACATAACAACTTGAAAAGACTAAGTACAATGTCATAAACAATACTTACAGCAGACGTGCTAGGCGATGGGTCTCCAGGATTACTCGCAGTCTGTGCATCAGGAGAAGAGTGGGTCGCCATAGGCGTATTGGAAGCCGAAGATGCCTCCCACCGCAGTAATTCTTCCTTGACCTTCTCAGCAACTACATCGTTGACCTTCTTAGCAACTAAATCCTCAACTCTCTTATTCTCCTATACATGGATAAAAGAAACATTAGCTTCTTATTAATGAATTTCCTTTTGCAGTAACATTCTAAAAAAAGAATAGGTTACCTCTTCTTGAGAAAGTCCCGCTTTGGGTTTGCGCTGGGATGGCCCAAAGAATGCTTTGATGCCAACACCAGCGTCGGCACCTCTAACACGTCCAGGATGCTCTAGGTTACCCAGAGCAACTGTCAATTCATCCCTTGTGCCCTGAGGGATGAACGTGCCTTGTTTCCTCTGCTCGTGCAGCTCCCGCTAATCACCATAAACAGAAATTGGTAAGTTAACACCACAAATAATCAATATTCAAACGATTTCTCTAAGAGTGTTATTTTACCATTTTTGCAGCCGCCTCAGCAGTTACAGGCTTCTTTATTTCACCCTTCTTGTTTTGCCTGCCAGCTATCCAGATATCATGGCGAGGCATGGGTGTGGCAGACTCCTGAGTAGGAGCAGACTCCTGAGTAGCCGCAGACTCCGCCTGTAGTCTTTGGCGAACGCTTGCATAGCCTTTTGGACCCATAGTGTGGTCATGCACATTCAGTGCACGTCTTGCTTTTTGTGCGTCACTGAGGGCCTAGTTAGTATGCACATTAATGATTTGGTTAGTAGCACTAAATGCTAATCTTGAATAGGTGAATACAATGTATACTAATTAAATTAGGAGTGACACCTAATACCTTGAATTCTTTAGATTTTCTTGAAGCAACAAAATTGTCCCAATCTTCTTTGTCCAAGAAGTTCCATTGTTCAAGGGCTGACTTCTTCTTCTTATCACCCTCTTTTATGTATTCTCTGTTCAGATTTGTCCTATAATTCCTAAGCATCTTTCCAGCGCGTTGCATCACATTTTTACGATGCAACTTCTCATCCAATGCAAACAGATTCTGTAAAATAGAAATGTTATTAACTAGTATCCAAAATAGAATTGCAAATAATAGAATTTGTAATCTACAAAATAGAATTGCAAATAATAATAACTCACGCATAAATCCTTCCATATCAAGTCTTTTTTCCCTTGAGGAACTTTATTCCAATTGTCATACTTAACACCACAATGGCTCCGAGTGGTACACCCAAGATAGTTCACAAAATTATTGCGGTTCACTCCAATTGGATTTCCTCCATTATCAAACTCCACCACCAATTTGGATCCACTACCACTTAGCGCTAATAACTTCTTCAACAAAGTGATGCCCCTTTTCTTGTTAAGTGTTTGGTGTTGCGCATCAAGTTGCTCCATTGCTTCAGTGGGTACAGGTGCATCAACCTAAAATTTGACAAAAATAAAACACACTAAATTAGCCCAATATAGAAATATAGGATATATGACATAACTAGAAGATAATGAATTTTATAGAAATACAGGATATGTTTTTAGAACTTACATTAGTATCCTCGCCATGCTCGTCATGGACAACATGCTCATCATGGACTTCATGCTCATCATGGACATCATGCTCATCATGGTCAGCCATCTGAAAATGTCATTAAAAAGGCAAACATTTAGCATTTCTATTAACTAGAAAAAGGCAAACATTTAGCATTTGTATTAACTAGAAAAAGGAAAACATTTAGCATTTGTATTAACTAGAAAAAGGCAAACATTTAGCATTTGTATAAACATACATGTCTCTAAAATTGTGATCTTTTATCAATTAACAATCCTTCATTGTGATCTCCGCGCACATATAAGTCATCATTAGCTTCAATATTTTGTGGAGTTGGCAACCCAACTGAGAATGGACTGGAGTCATCATACTTATCATAGTACTCTTCTTCATCTATAGGATCTTCAATGAACTGTCTTTTACCATGAAGAACAATCGACCATTTATCATTTGCAGGATCATCGATATTGAATATTTGTTTCGCCTATGATGCCAATATGAATGGTTCACCCTTCTCGCCAATCTTTTCAAAGTTCACCAAAGTGAAACCCAATTCATCCACTATAACTCCTTTGGTGTTATCAACCCAATTACATTTAAAGAGCGGAATTTTGAAATCTATGTAGTCAAACTCCCAAATGTCCTCAATGACACCGTAATATGACATTTTAGCTTCACGTGGACTCTTATCCTTTGCACTTGCAAAGTACATAGTCGACGCTTGAAGAGTGACCCCACTATTTTGGATGACACTCTTATCATCTTGGCGCTTTGTGTAATATGTGAATCCATTAATGTCAAACCCTTCATAAGACATAACATTCGGTTTTGGTTTAAAGGCGAGGCATTTGATAGTTTCTGTAATATCATTTGGTGTTTGAGATAGTTGATGTAAGACTTTATCTTCAAACCACTTAGTAAAAGTCTTATTATGCTCTCTAGCAAGCCACATTGAACTTGCTCGAGGATGTTGTCTCTTTATGAAATTGGTATGTTCCTCGATATAAACACTCACTTCGTCCATATTGTGTAAAATATACAAGTGAGCTTGTTCCAACTGCTCACGGCTGATTACTTTCACCCGTGATCCCAAAATTCCTTTGCCCTCCTCAATATTCTTGTCATTATTAGGAGTGTCATTACCACTGAGAAAGTCATTGCAAAAATCCATAACCTCTCTCGCCACATAACCTTCAATAATACTCCCTTCAGGCCGATAACGGTTTCGAACATCACCTTTAAAAACGCTCATGTATCGTTCAAAGGGATACATGCAATGCAAGAAAACTGGTCCCAACATTTTCACTTCCCTAGTCAATTGGACAACAAGATGTACCATGATATCAAAGAACGAAGGAGGGAAATACATCTCAAGCTGACATAGGGTAACAACCACTTCTCTTTGCAAATTATCGAGAGTATCAGGGTCAATAACTTTGCTGCATAGAGTGTTGAAAAAGAAACAAAGTCTGGTAATTGCAAACCTTACATGCTTCGGCAATATAGATCGAATTGCCACGGACAATATTTGTTGCATTAGAGTGTGACAATCATGAGATTTAAGACCTATCAACTTCAGATCTTTCATTGATACCAATCTACGGATGTTGGATGAGTAACCATGTGGCACCTTAGCATTTACCAAGCATTCACAAAAAGTTTTCTTCTCCTTTCTAGACAACGTGTAACAAGCGGGAGGTAAGTATGTTCTTTTATTACCCATTTCACGTAATTCTGTTAATTCTGACCTTATTCCCATTTCACATAGGTCCAGTCTGGATTTTATCCCATCTTTAGTCTTACCTGGTATATTTAATAGAGTACCAATGATGCTATCACAGACATTTTTCTCAACGTGCATTACATCGATACAATGCCTGACTGTCAAAGAACTCCAATAAGGAAGATCCCAAAATATTGACTTCTTCTTGAATGAAGAATTGTCACTCCGTGTGGCCATACTACATTGTGATTTCTTACCAAATTCATTGACAATGTCTTTTACTCTTTCATAAACAACATCCCCTGGTATAGGTTTAGGTGCACTCCGTTCATCATTCCATCCATTGAATGCTTTGCGCTTCCTACGATACGGATGGAATTTTGAAAGAAACCTTCGATGACCAAGATATACAGTCTTGCCGCCATGTTTTAGTCTTATTGAATCAGTGTTTTCTTCACATATAGGACACGCTTTAGCTCCTTTGACACTATATCCAAACAAATTCCCATATGCTGGAAAGTCATTAATAGTGCAAAACAACATAGCGTGCAAACAAAATGTCTCTCTTGCTGAAGCATCATAGGTCATCACACCTTCAGCCCAAAGTTTATTTAAGTCATCAATCAAAGGTTCAAGATAAACATCGATATCATTTCCGGGTTGTTTAGGGCCCGATATCAACAATGACAACATAACGTACTTATTTTTCATACACATCCAGGGAGGAAGATTGTATATAACAAGCATGACTAGCCAAGTGCTATGTTGGCTGTTCAATGTCCCGTACGGATTCATCCCATCTGTACAAAGCCAAAGTCTTAGATTCCTATCTTCTTCACCAAATTTAGGGTACAATAGATCAATCTTCTTCCACTGTGGGGAATCAGACGCATGTCGTAGGATCCCATCATTATTTTTCTTAACATCTGCATGTCACCTCAAATTCTTCGCATCTTTCGGATTTGCAAACAAGCGTTGAAACCGTGATATTATAGGTAGATACCACAACACCTTGGCAGGAGAACCAGTTTTGGACTCCCCCGAAGTCGTCAATTTATACCGTGACGCACCACATTTTGGACAATCTTTCAAATCTTCAAAGTCCTTTTGAAATAATACACAATCATTCGGGCATGCGTGTATCTTCTTGGCCTCCATTCCCATTGGGCACAACATTTTCTTTACCTGGTATGTTGAGATTGGAAGCTCCTTTCCTTCAGGAAGCATTTCTTTCAACAAAGTCAACAATGAAGTGAAGCTTTTGTCGCTCCATCTATTGTTAGCTTTCAACTTATACAATCTCAACACAGCGCTAAGCTTCGTAAACTTAGCAGAGCCTGTGTATAACGGTATCTCAGCATCATGCACAATGTTTGTAAAGATAGGAGGTGGATCGGTGTGCTCTACCCTACAACTATCCAGCATCGCATCAACGATGTCTGCTGGAACTGGTTCGTTCACATTTACATCATCGGAGGTAATTTCTTCTTCCACCCAAGCACTGCTATCGACATCTACTGGTTTCAAATTTGAAATCTCTCCATGCCAGTGCCGTTCTGTATAGCCTTGTACAATCCCGTTGCACATGACATGACTTTTGATTTCCTCACCAGTGTTGACTTTCAAGTTGTTACCGCAATGCCTACATGGACAGTAGAACCTATCTGTAGGTTTTTTCCTATGTTCCTCGGCAAATCTAATAAACTGATCAAGACCAGATATAAACTCTGGGGTGCAACGATTACGAATGGACATCCATGATCTATCCATTCTATGATCAGAGAAAACAAGTATATATTAGGAAACAAGTATATATTAGGAAAAGATTAGGCAGCATTTCCTCGCTGTTCTCTAAGTACATATGTACTTAGAGAACAAACGGGGAAATGCCAACAAACACATGTGATGTAATTCTTATATATAATAAATGTGTACCACCTATCCCATCCTTGAACACCTAATCTCACTAGTAAGTGTATAATGTGTATTGGGTTTTCAAGAAAATTTCGGCAACATTTCCCCGCTGTTCTCTAAGTACATATGTACTTAGAGAACAAACAGGGAAATGCTACCAAAATTTTCTCGAAAACTCAATACACATTATACACTTACATCCTAAGTGAGATTAGGTGTTCAAGAACAGTCCCAAACCGGGGACTATCCAAGATTTACTCCTAATGAGTAAATCTTGGACGGGTTTCTAGGCCAAGAAACACAATAATAGATATCTACAATGAAGCCGGACTCCATACAAACAGTATATAATTTAGTGATTGTTCATTCTATTTTATATCAATGTACAAGTAATATAAAAAACAATGATTGTTCACATTCTAGGCCAACAAACACATGTGATGTCATTCTTATATATAATAAATGTGTACCACCTATCCCATCCTTGAACACCTAATCTCACTAGTAAGTGTATAATGTGTATTGGGTTTTCAAGAAAATTTCGGCAGCATTTCCCCGCTGTTCTCTAAGTACATATGTACTTAGAGAACAAACGGGGAAATGCTACCAAAATTTTCTCGAAAACTCAATACACATTATACACTTACATCCTAAGTGAGATTAGGTGTTCAAGAACAGTCCCAAACCGGGGACTATCCAAGATTTACTCCTAATGAGTAAATCTTGGACGGGTTTCTAGGCCAACAAATAATGTGTTGTCATTCTTATACCTAAAATCCTAGTTCTTCAAATTAGGGTGATTATTGATGTCTTTAAAAGCATGATTGGCAATTTAGGGAAAAGTTCATCATTTAAATTCCAAGCATTCACATGTGTGCATTACAGTTCATCATTAAGCAAGAAGGGTGATTAGGATTCTCAATATACTCAACAATAAAATAAGTTAAACATGTGTGCATTACAGTTCATCATTTACATTCCAAACATGTCACATGTGTGCATTACAGTTCATCATCAAGATATCTATAACTTACTTAAACATTCAATTATGAAGTAAATATACACTTAATTAAGAATATCATGACACACAAAGTTGCAGTCAACATCATTATGTTTTGTTCTATCATGGACTATCAGATTGGTATATCACATATGTATCAGTACATTATTAAATAAACACAATCAGTAAATAACTTTTAAAAAAAAATCCACTAGACGTGCAACCTAGACGTGCCCTGGCGCCGCCCAAGCATCCGCCCAGAGGCCTATCTAGGCAGGGCACCTGGGCTTGGGACCCTAGGCGTGCCCTGGCACCTACTTAGGCGCTGCCTGGGTGAGTTCTAGGTCGGCGGCGGCAGAGAAAAGCAAGGCAGAGGACAAAAAAGGTGGTGAAGGTTTGTGGGTTACCTTGCACGAGGACAGCACGAGTAAAGCTGCTTCTACCGGCGGGGGCGGAGGTGACGACGACAGCACCGTAGCTACTTCTACTGGCGGCGACGACTAGAGGAGAGCAGGGGCGGTGGGCAACGACCGGCGGCGACGAGCGGACAGCAGCAGCAGCAGGGGCGGCGGAGAAGAAGGGCGCCGGAGAAGAAGGACGCCAGAGATGGGGCGCTAGAGAGAACCGCCGGAGAGCATCAGCAGCAGAGAAGCGCCGGAAAGTCGCCGCAACAGGGAAAATCGCCGCAATAGGGTAGCAATGAAACAGAAGAAAGGGGAAGAGTCAGGCAATCGCGGGGGGTTATAAGTTCCCAAATAGCGTCGGTTGTTTACAACAACCGACGCCTAAACATATTTAGCGTCGGTTGGTTGAAACAACCGACGTCCAATTGGACGATATTTTCATGGAAATTTTTGGCGGGAACCACCTTCAGCGTCGGTTAGACAAGGATAACCGACGCTGAAAGTGACATTGTCCGCGCAAATTTTCATCGCAAATAGGCGTCGGTTTTCTAGGTATATAACCGACGCTGAAAATGACACTATTTTTTTTATCGAAAAATGGATTTCGCGGGCGACTTTAAGCGTCGGTTTTTTATAAACAACCGACGCTTAATACAAAGCGGTACCTGTGTCTGGCTGGTCTTCGAATATAGACGTCGGTTTTATTAAACAACCGACGCCTTATATGTTAGGCGTCGATTTTCCTTAATAACCGACGCCCAGAAAAGCGACACTGAATGCTATTTCTGTAGTTGTGATTAAGTTCTTTAGCTTCTAGAGGTTTCCACATCTTTCTTTTCTCGATTTCTTAATTAATTGAATTTCCTTGTTATTGGGCCGAATAGCCAATAAAGCCCACAATACAATCGTCAAGGCTATTGTAAATGAAATTACATCATTATTTGTCCCGTATGAGAGTTTACATTTCTCATCAGATGAACCCAAAATTGGGGTTGTAACATATGATGTCAATTGATCTGAAATTATATATATATATATATATATATATATATATATATATAGAGGTTAAAAAGAAGACACCCAGAGCATCTAGGCCTCCACCTCCACCTCCTACATTACCAAGTTGGGTTCCACAGGACCTAACTGTCCCGTTAGGTCCTAATTGTAGGGGTATGGCAATATGGTTAGGAGAACATGATATAAATTTCCCTATAACTGTTTCTATAGATACGGATGTTGTAGGTCAATCATACGAAAGCAAACTATTTATACAAGATATTTTGGAGTTGTTTCAATATGATTGGCTGAATACATCTGTGATAGAGCTATGGATAAGGTGATATCTTCTTCATACATCCGTATACCTTGTGTAGGATCTCGTGATCTGGTTTCTTATTTATTAATGCATACGTAATACATGTTTTGCAGCTACTTAGACAAGATATGTGCAGCTTTTTCATTCGAACATGTAGGATTTTTTATTCCATCTTTGATTAGTCTAGTAGCTAAAGACCCTTCGTCAGTTCAACAATACTATTGTGATGCTTTTACAAATTTTGCTCAAAATAAAAGACAGTGATAATATCTCCATTCAATGTGGAGTAAGTTTACTTTGCTTATAATTTGGACTTAAGAAAATTACACTTTTATTATGAATTTTGAGTTATTAATTTTTAACTTTTTTACCTCTAGTGGTATGCATTGGGAGTTACTAGTTATTGTCCCCGGTACGTTCACTATCTATTATCTAGATCCTAAGGGGACTAAATTGAATTCCAAATATGGACACACAATGAAAATGGCATTATTCCGGTGAGAAATATTTCATTTTCATATCTGTTAACATATGTTATTACATTACTATTTAATTATGCAATGTACTGTGTTACATTAACATGTAGGGGTTTAGATGAGTTCAAAAAGGCTGGAGGAAAGGTCCCCAGGAAAAAGAACCAGCCAATAATTTCAAAGAACGTGGAAGTAAGTTCCTGACTTTAATGTATATATTATTTATGTGAACAGTGCTTAATTAGTTGTATTTTGTAATATTTTGTATTTTTCAATTTATAGTGGGATACACAAGACAATGGATGGGCATGTGCATACTATGTGATGTGATTTATGCACATGATTATCAATTATGCCACAGTGGACATCGATACCATTCCTGAGGTATTATATATAGTCTCATTAGATAATATGAAATATAACAATCTTATTTATATATTATTAAATATATATATACATCATTCTCTTTGCAGGTGTTTAAAATTGATCACACTACAAGAAAGGCCTTACTAGATGTACATGCTCCCTATACGACAGACGAGTTAAATGATGTAAGAGAAGAATGGGCAAAAGCCATACAAGTAGTGGGGTTTTTAAAATATAATTGGGATGTTGATAGCGAATAATGACTAAAGAATGATATTTTGTAAATGAATTTCTGAATTCTAATATGTGTGAATGTTTCTACATGTCTGAATGTTTCTACATGTGTGAATGTGAAAATGAAGGAAACTACTAGTTGCGATATGAATGTTTCTACATGTGTGAATGTGAAAATGAATGGAACTGCATATTGCTACATGAATGTTTCTACATGTGTGAAAATCGAACGGAACTATAGGTTGCTAAATGTGTGAAAATTAATGTTGTTAATTTTGTAGGTTTGTGTCCTGTTGTTGGCTGATATCAATGGATGTCGTAAAACCTACAGTTCATAACTGAACTGTAGGTTTCTCATCATGCGACCAGCCACAGTAGGCCTGCAGACTGATTAAAAAAATACATACAATAGGCGTCAGTTATTTGAAAAAACTGACGACACATGCTTACATCATCGGATAATAGCTAAAACTGACGCCTAATGAGACCAGACACCACGGTCGTGCTAGCCAGCACGGCTATGGAAGTAGGTGATATGGCGTCGGTTATAAATAAAAAACTGACGATGATTGTACCCTAAATGGCACCTTTTCTATAGTGTGAAGGTTTATGGCGTTGGTTTCAAAACTAATAACCGATGCCTATACCCCCTACTGGCGCGTTTTCGGTGGCGCACAAAGGGTTGTGGCATCAGTTTGAAAACTGACGCCTAACAGTTTTCCTTTTAGCAGAGCCCACATAGGTGTCACATTAAAACCAACGCTAAAGGCCTTAAATAACTGACACTAAAGGTCGGTTATGTACTAGTGAACTTAGGGATTTCAGCCCTAGGTGGATTTGTTAGTGGAGTAAAAACACATCAAATAGGACCAACATATTATCCATGGAACATCATCCATAATAAAGAAATACAAAATGATATTTCCCCCTCTACTAATTCACCTTCACTTGTAAATAGTATCCCAATAGATATTCCACTTCATGATATACAAAAATTCTCAAGAGCATCATATAAGACAAGGCATGATCATATAACCTAATAAATCATCATTATTCAAGTGTAAGAAAATCATGTGGGACTCTCTCATTGTATTGTTCATAAGAACACTAATTAAAGATAACCATTCCTTAGTATATGTATATTTTAAAGTTTACATGGATATTATAAAGTATACATCTTTAATTGAGGCAAGGTTATATAACCCATAATATCACATTATTCTCCAGTTTTATCAGTTTCACCATTTTATTCATCATTTTATACTTTACTCATGTATATTGTTGACTTCATATTGACCATTGGTCCCTATAGTTATCTTAATGATGACATCCACACAATTTCACTCAAGGTATATCCCCTAAGGAATCAACCCTGCATGCATAGGTCCATATCCAAGATACATATCATAATGTCATATTTTATCACAAACTTATTTATTCCCTTAAGATTATAGAGAAAGGAAGGATGAAAGACATATATAATCATATGGGAAAGAGCATTACAGGTAGGGTGAAAGTCAAGATGTCTAAGTTAGAACTTTCTTTGGAAAAAAGAGACCAGATTATCATCAGTGATGATAACCATTATCCTCATTGTCAACCTCATAAAGGTCTAAATATACTATTGGCTTTAGGATTCCCATCAATCCAATGAAACATGGGCTTGATCATTGGTCAAGCAAAGAGCGGATATATAATTCACATCCTCCTCAATATGATGGCTTTTGCTAAAAACCTCGACCCTTAAGACCCTTTGACATAAAATATTTCCATCCATTAATAAAATTTGCATCAATTATGAAATCTCTTTGTGACTACATCCATACTTTATTAATTACCCCCATGATGCATTTCATGCACATTCATATAATCATGCTTCTTAACACATGATAAACATTATCTTAATCTATGACTCAATTTAGTTTTCATGACTATAGAATATATATTACAACTTCAAAAATTAACGCAAAATACTCATTAGGGAACAAAATTGCCCTCGTTGGTCATAAAAGGCTAATATCACTTCATAAAGCCATTCTAAGGATAAAACCTTATTTGACTATCAAACCCTTTTGCAAATTTTTAATCCTATTAAAATTACTATTATTCAGTACTATTTAAAATTTCAACTTAAAATTCATAATTATGTAAGAGTTACAACAATTCCAAGATTACACATAAAAAGGACCAATTTCATGCATAGATGGGCTACCTTGAAATTGTAGGTCTGATTCAGATGAAATCTCAGAAGTATAACACTCCTATGAGAGACTTAATAGAATTATATATTCATACCCATGACTTAATAATAACATGTATATTAATTTACACATCATATGGCTCCAAGATACCATAAAAACACCATTATTAGTAACATTTCACATGTATTTTGGCTTTCAGCATATACATCTTTAAGTTCTCATGAGATTAACATTCGAGACAACTTTTAGAAGGCTAAGAAGAATATGAAATTTCGTATTCCTTTTTTAATCATCTTGAACAGTCCTCAAAAATCCATCTTTTAGTATGTAAGGTGATCATAGAGCAAGATTAGGTTATATTAGAACAAGTTTAAGGATTTGCATGTATAAGTAGGCGAACGAATGCTAGAAAATCCTACATCACTCATATTTCATGGTGATTATTAGAGATTCATATAATACATCCACAAACAAGCTTCTAGATCCTAGATCATCTCACAATAGTCCCAAAACCAAAACTCCAAGCAAGATCTAGCTTCCTTTAGATCAAAGAGAGGAAAAAGGAAGGTTCTTTGGTGAAATAGAGGTTCCACCATGAAAGTCCATGGGCCTTGCAAAAGGAAGAAGATGAGGTAAAGAACAGAAAGACTACATCCAAGAAACCTCATTTTCATGACCAAGATCACTTTTTTAGCTCCAACATGACTCCTCCATGGTAAATCACCAGTACATAATGACCTATGTCATTGCTTATTTTAGGAAAACCTCATCAGTTATAAATCGATGACTATATTCAATTTGTGAATTTTCTTGGCAATTTTTCATCGGTAAAATCAATAAGAACCAATGTAGTATTTTGTATTTGGCATCGAATTATGCAATAACTGACAGGGTATCAATAAAGAAGTGAAACCACCTCTGTACTAAAATTTTGAAGAAAAAAACATCCATCCCAAACGTACTCAAAAGGTATGCTGAAATGGGTGTAAAATTTTCAAATCTTTATTAATGGTATACAAAACAACCAATGTATAGCATTGGAATAAATCATGACTATATTCAATTATAAAACAAGGGAACATCTTAAACTTACATCACAAGGATCCATGTAGAGGAAATCGAAACCACCTCAAGATTGTCTCCAAGCTTTAACTTCTCAATCTAAGTCTAGGTCAACATGCTTTGTCATCCAAGTCCTCCACTTAGGGTTGGAAGCATACCCCAGCAAGAAGAGAAAAATAGAAGACATCAACAAAGGCTGGTATGTGCATACTAAAAAGTATATTGAGCAATTTATGAAGAATAAGGGACATCAAAATTAGAGGATTCCCATGCAGGAGATTAGGACTACACCAAAAGAGGGCATAAAAGATAGGATTCATCATCATCATAAAAGAAGATACTTGCCATAATAAAAAACAATAAAGTAGTGCCACATAAGCATGCCATAACCATCATCCTACATGCATGTGATATAACCACAACATTAGAATATTATACGAGACAAAGGTGGCCAAGAATCACACACCTTGAACCTGGTGAGATATGGGCCTAGAATCACACATCTTGCCCTGGCATGGGGAATGACACATCCACCACCCAAACATGTATATAACATGGTTCATGAATCACACATACTGCCTAGGCATGGGGAATCACACATCCACCATCTAAAATATCAGAAAATTGCCAATGCAGTTATACTACTCTAGTGCTACTGAATCACATAGCATATTAATGTAGAGGCAAGTAGAAAGTATAGTCATATTATTCAATGTTGCCATCACACAATGGACAACACATACATCCACATGCAATTGGGAACAAGATATTATATATCCACAAATAAACATCCACATCATAGTGGACACATATCATCAAAAGTCCAAAATGCACCAAGGCATAAGATCAGAATCAAGAGAATATCTAAGATTACCACAATAAGATAGTTCACAAGAACCATGATATCAAAAGATAAGAGCAATTCCCTCCCGGGCGTCTGGCCTCCACCACAAGTTTGAGGGAGGGGGGAGACTAATGTCTCTCCTAACTAAAAAAAAAGATAAGAGCAATGTGTATAGGATATTGTCCATAGGACCAAGAGAAATAAGAAAGTAGGATATTTGCTCAATATGATTAATTAGGGATGCAAACATACCTCAACTTCAGAGTCAAAAGTACAAATCCAAGACTAGGCCTTCAAAGAATCTATGATGCATATATGTGGAATTAGGGTTAGGATTCCATCAATTATTCAAAACCCTAAATATCACCTTTTTATTAGGGATGAATTAGGTCATCAAAACCACGCCATTTTAAGGTATATTTTTATGAGTTCAAAATATATTTTATTATATTTTTCTGACTTATAAATATTTAGTTATGAATTTTACAAGTTATTAACCTATTAAGGTAAATTCATTAAAATCACATACTTTCAACATGAGATTTAGGAAAAAAACCAGCACCATTAGAAAGCTTATATGTTTTTGAATCTAATGGCTATTTATTTATAATTTTTGGCCCAATAAATAATTAGTTATGTAATTTAGAAATCCGACCAATCAGATAAATCTACGTAAGCAAAAGCATCGTGAGAGGAAAAGTGGGAGTGGGGCCTGCGTGACTTGCCCAATAACAACCGGACAAGTCACCGGCCAAGTCTCACGTGACTTCAACTAAAGGAAAAAGACTGAAGCCTCCAAAAAGACAAAAATACCCCTCTATGAGAAACATTGTGAAAGGAGAAAAATTGGAGGGCAACGTCATGAATTCTTCTAGGGGATTCTTCCCTCTCCCACACGCCAAGAATAGGAGCAACAACATGCTTAGTCCTGGTGAGATTTTGACGAATCCGTGAGCAAGGACCAAACTCAAAGCTAAAGCCACAGAAATGAAGAGGAGACATCCGGAAACTTACCTCTGATCTCAATTTAATCGTCAGAGATGCTGCTAGACAAGGCAACCTGCCGCAAATGCAGACAAAAGAAAGCTACAATGGTGGTTGTGGGAGGAACCTATGACCGAATTGATGGCCGGGTAAGAACAAACGTGAGTGGGTGATCGATCCTAGATGCTTGGGTATATATAGGTGTAGGTAAAACATGGTCTGCAACTCACAGAAGCGAGAGCGGAAATCCCAGATCGGGTGTTTCCTAGAAACTCAACGATATGAGATAAATAAGGGATCGTCTGATGTGTATTTTTCTCACAAACCCATTGACGAATAAATCTCGAACAAAGACCAATTATGGAGGGAGAAATCATGAACACAAAATCGATCGGACTGTGTGGCATGTTTCCCTTTTGAATGCAAGGTAGGTGACGAACCAAGAGTCATATGATCTGCATCCAACAGCTGTGAGCCACACAACAAATTAAATAAGATTCCAAATTGAAATCGAATATAGTGAGACATTAAATTCATTTATATTTTCTCTCTCCTCATAAGTGGGTGCAAACAAATCTCAAATCAAATGAAATTTTGCATAGAGGCTAATTGAAGCATTTAATTCTGATTAAGCTATTAGATTTGCCTTTTGAGAACTTTTAATGTGTTAAATAAATAAAATCATATTTTTTCATTCCTCCTTCATTAATGACATTAGGATTATCCAAAATTTGATGAAACATGACCCACAAGTCATATTTAATGTGTTGGATACGAATTTTCCATCAATTTTACATATTGGAGTTGTTTGAGTATTTATTTAATATTTTGAAGGTTCTACACACTTTCTCTCTCCTAATTTCACCTTTTAAGCAAACTTTCTCCATATTGGATGAAAATTCACCCAAAGGCTATATTTATTATGTAGATTATGAATCTAAGATTGGGTCATTTATTAATTTATTTGATATTTTGGGGAAAACACACATCTTCTTTTCCAATTTGATTTAAATGAATTATTATTATGTGAATAATGTGATACTTGACTCCCAAGGCAATTGGGACCCAAGTAACATAATTTTAAACTTAGATTTCACTTTTGGGATTTATTTTTATGATATATTTCATATGGCCCATTAGTGGCCCATTATCTTAATTACTCATTCAATTAGGTTTACTAGGGTGATTTTACATGCATTAGCTCACAATGATCATTCTAAACCTTTTATAAGTCTAACCTCAAACCATGTTTGGTCAAACCAAAAATATCAAAGTTCTAAGGTAGGGTTCAAGATTTGGTATGTTACAACACTCCACCCCTTAAAAGGATTTCATCCTCGAAATCTATTGATTGAACATCAACAACCAACTACTCTCCACCCCTTAAAGGGTTCAACTTAGCAATTCAAACTAAAAAACTTTTTAGAGCTCCCCACATCTCTTAGTTGTGAATGTTTTAGAGATTTATGTTTCTCATGTATCCAACTATCAAGTCACCATCTAGGGTTGACTTTTAGGTCCTTGTGTCTCTAACCTAGCAACCCTATATGAACATCAAAAGTCGTAGGATAGGTCAACTACACCTTTATATCATTCCTAGTCACAAAAACTAGGGTTAGATTCTAATCAACTAATTCTACGACTTTACTTCATTGTGACTTGGTTCAAGAAAACATCGTCAAATCAGAGAATATTTTTATACATATAGTAGTATGCTGAAAATAATTTTTTGTTGAGGAAATACTTTGTGAGTGTAAAACCAACATGCCGGCATAAAAATCAATATGATACCAAGTCACAATATTTACATATGAGTAATTCCTCATAACCTAATCCCATCCTCAAATAAAAAATGCTTTTAGAGTTCATTACTAACTTGGTTACACATGTTTGGATATGGTTTGCATTTTTAGCATGCCTTTAAATATGTCTGTATGAAATATATGTGCTTTTTGACAACAAATTTGTCTGTCGAGTTTCTCCTATTTGAAACTCGGCCGATAGGCACCAATGGGTGTTGCCAACAACTATCATCGGTCGAGTTGTCAATACAGAGAACTTGACCGAAAACACTATGCACAGAATACACATTTGGCTTATTGAATGAGAATTTCCCTCTCAACTAGATTTTCTCAACCAATAGCCTTATTCTTTTGCACTCATTTGGTACCTTTATATATGCATATTGCCATGTTCTAAATTTACTATCTTGCTTACAACTCTATCTTTCAAATTGCTCTAATTTGGTATATCTATATCTTGCAATTACTTGCTTTGTGTTGTTTTGTAGGTTTTGATGATGATCTCATTGGATCTCTTGGTTGTGTCGTAAATTGTTTTTGTTGTTCTTTAACTTTCTTTTCTTTCTATGCTTGGACAAGACCCTATCTGTGCTCTTCTACTCTCATTTTATAACTTTTGATATCTCTTTTCTCTTAACAAGTGGTGTTTCTTATTTCTTCATACCCCCACTTTTTGAAATGACAAAGGGGGAGAAAGGTATATCTTCTTTTGACAAAGTAGGGTTTGTTATGAAAGATAACCATGTAGGTGAAATATCATCAATTTAGGGGGAGTATGAGAACTCCATGAGCATCAATTGAAGGGGAGCATATGAGCTCAATCCTATTGAAACCCCAAGGTTTCTCCAAAGGTATGAATTTACTTAAAAGCTTTCAATACATTTATGAATTGATTTGTCATCTTAAAAAAGGGGTGAATGTTGACTCAAGGTCAATTAGGTCAATGTTGACTCATGTCTAAATTTACTAAACCCTTATTTTGATGATGACTAAACCATTCCACTTATTTGTGTCTAATGTCTCTACTTGAGTGATTTCAAGTTAGGTATAGATACACTCCAATTGCCCTAACTTGCGCACATCAAATTGGAGAAAAGACAAGTCAAAGTCAATACAAGTGCACGTTTTTGTAATATGATGTAAATCCATTAGAATTATGTTTTAAATCACTTGTAATGATTGTATGACTTGTAATTAAGCTTAGGCAAAATTAGGAGCACTTAGACTGAATATTTAGGCACTCAAAACCCATTTTCCAAAATTCACATCAGGATGCTCATCGGTCAAGTTGCAAACATGACCGATCCTGATTGGATCTTGAAAATGACTTTAGATCGGTCGAGTTTACACTTCAAAAAACTTGATCGATCCCTCCACTAACCAAAACTATTTGAAGTGAATCGATCGAGTTACCCCAGGACAAACTCGACCGATGGCCTAAATTGGTCTTGTCTTTTAGTGGGATCGGTCAAGTTACCTTTATAGAAACTCGACCGATTGCACTGTATGGAAAAGTGCAAAAAAGTATTTCTAGCCGTTGTGGAGTTGCAACAAGTGAAAATATATCCTTTGCAAGCTACAAAACGGCTAGTTTTCATTCTTAAGTGTTCCCAAAGGCTAAGAGGCATCCCCAACTATAAATAGGACCCCTCGAGCATCATTCCAAGGTTGAACATTCAATGAAAAACTCTATGTGAGGTTACTATTCTATAGTTGAGTGCTTCCTACAACCTCCTCTCTCTCTCTTTAACCTTAATCACTTGCTACATTCAGTAGAGTGAGTAGGAAATCTATAAGAGATCTAG
Source organism: Alisma plantago-aquatica (assembly GCA_963693085.1). Taxonomy (NCBI): domain Eukaryota; kingdom Viridiplantae; phylum Streptophyta; class Magnoliopsida; order Alismatales; family Alismataceae; genus Alisma; species Alisma plantago-aquatica. Next base: position 1,903,065,916 of record OY856409.1, on the reverse strand, counting down.
TCCTACATGTATATCTTATGAGGCTCTCACTTCCACCACCTCCGTATCTCTCATTTCAACCATAAAGATGAAGGTTCTCTCTCTCTTGTCTAAGAGAGGTGAAGAAGAATAAGGGAAGGAGTTCCTTGGTGAAGACAAAGGATGAAGACTTGGAGCAAGAGTGGGTAATACCTTGGTGAAGGCAGAAGACTCCTTGCTCAAGTGGGTAAGATCTTGGCAGAAACGTCTCTGAGTGAAGGTGAAGTCAAAGGCTGAAGATCCAAGAAGAGTGGGTAATTCCTTTAAGGCTGAAGACTTGTGCAAGAGTAGGTAAGTCCTTGGAAGAAGGCAGAGGACTCCTTGCAAAGTGGGTAAGTCCTTGGTAAGGTTGAATACTCTTTGTATTGGATAGGTAAGTCCTTTGGATGGTCCTGTATTGTAAGTCTTATGAATGAATATAAGAGTGCAATGGTTAAGAAATCCTTGAGGTTGACCTCTCTAGGTAAGTGGACTAACATACTTCTAGTTTGAAGTGTGGAACCACTCTAAACAGCTTCTCACTTGGTGTATGTTCAATCTCTCTCTCCCTTGCTATGCAAGTTTTATTTGCACTCAAACTTCCTATTTAGCAACCTTATCTTGTAATATATCTTGAATGTCTAATGAATTTTGTTTAAGTGTATTCAACTCTATTCACCCCCTGCCCCGCTAGAGCATCTAATCACCCATGTAGGATCCAACACTTTGACACCTATACGCTACTACTAGTATGATAAAGATCAATACAATAAAGAAATCAATCTTGAGGGTATTGACTAAACATTAACATGTATTATTATAGTGATAACATATTCTCTATTTACTTAGTTCTGATGTACTTATAAACATATACATCTAGATATGTTTATACACCAATCGTATTATGTGAAGGGATAGATGATTCTACCAAACTATTGAATACATAAGTTTAACATAATCATGCATTCTCCTCATTTCCAATTATCAGTCAATTGAGTTCTTATTAAATTGAACTACAACATATTATAACTCATCTTTAGTAGATACTTGATGTCCTACTAATTATAATATGAATTTATGTGTAAACCATTACTAGAAGCAGTAGTATAAATTTTTAATTAAGTTAGATAGAGATATGATTGTGTTTGTCACTGATCCATTACTAGACTTAATCATCTTTGCAAATGACTAGAGTAAGAGATATGAAAGATGAGATATGAACCTACAGATTGTCAAGGTTGGAAGATATTTGAAGGATTAGTCATTAGATTGAGATCAATGGATGATCTCATCTATTTATATCTTCCTCACTCCCAATGTTCAACAAAGATGCAGTTCAGATTCTTGAGGAGGTCACATAGGCTTTCCCATTTTGGTGGGGTACTGACATGGCTACCATTGTAGCTGTTGTGGCACACATAGGCAGACAAAAAGATTACAAAAGTGATCATCAGCCTCTCACACAACATGAAGTAATAGGTAGGATCATAGAGCGACAGTAGGTTCTTATCATGGTTGTTTTGCAATCAGTTGTTGGTCATGGACATGCTACAAAGAAGGTTTATGGGGTAGATTGAGGGATCGCTGACAAGGAGAATGTGCGATGATGGTGGTATAGGTTCTGGATAGCAATGATGAGGGCTTGTCCAATCTATTCTCTATTGTTTTAAGACTACTGGATGGTGATTTGGATGTTGTACTCATGGTGCTTCATTTCTGGGCAGTGATGAGGATGTGAGGAGGTAAGGGGGTCGGTACTAGACTTTCAATTTGATTTGGAAATGACTTGTCTAGCTCTGGAAGTGTTCCCTATGATGGATGTCGTAGTGAGGAGAGGAGGCGGCGCCAAACCTCCATGCCCTACAGATTTGCAACATCGATGGTCTGAGGTATTTTTGTTATGTGGATGTGCGTGATAATGGATGACGCAACAGGCTAATGAAAGTTCGTCTAACATCTCTCTAGTTATGGAGGATGGCACAACACATATAGGATTATGGGCATTGGTGATGGTGGTGGAGAAATAAAATGACATCTGACCTTATACATCCTATAGAGTAAGACATAAGGGCTAGATGGTGGCATAGGTTGTGCAGGTGTCAAGCACCATCTCTCACAGTTGGACGATGATTTATAGTCCTTTTCTATGTGATCTATAGTGAGGAGTAGGTGGTGAAGCTAAACTAGCAAGGTTAGTCTAAAAGCTCTTGAGCTTTGGACCCTTGGTCATGAGCGATGAAGGAGGAGAAGATTTCATGGTGTTTTAGTGGCCGCCAGGGTTGGTGGCAATACTTTTTGTCCTTCATGGTTGGCATGAAAAGAAAACATGTTCTGATCAGATAAGAAAGAAGTGACGGAGGAGGGAGAAGGTGACATAGGGCGGATTAGGATGATCCATGTAGTGGAGGTGAGCTTGGAAGTGAAGAAAGAATAGGGCACATTGACAATATACTCATTGATGGGTTGAAGGTGTTGACAACAAACACTTCCAATGGTGTCACACCTCATCCTACAAGTTGGAGGTGGTGAGACATGGAGATGGATACCTGGGGCGGTAGCTAAGGTTGGTACCGTGCATGGAGAGAAAGATAAAAGGAATAGTGAGGAGGAACATAAGAGGTTAGGACAAAATATAGTGAAGGAGGAGAAAAAGGATGAGGAAGGTGGAGGGAAATGACTTCCAGCTCCCAGCGGTCGACATACGTTCCCCAAGACGAGGGAGCGCAAACATGTCAATTATAAGGAGGGAGGCATTTTGTGTATTAATGTATGGACTTAGGAAAATAGTAAATCAATATAGTCAAGGCTTATAAATGCAATCCAACTTGTATAAATTAAATGAGTGGTCTATTAATTGCAATAAGGATGAATTTTTTTATACAAAGGTAGACTAGGGGTAGTACTACCTAGATAAATTATAAATTTTATAATTTGGTTTGGTTATGGTTCTTAAATAGAGTAAGGGGAATATGGTAGATATAGGTAGTAGATGGGTATTACAGTGTCAAATATAATTAATTCATGAATTTCTATAAATAACTTTGAAATGTTGACTCAACTAGTTAATTTATTCATTAACCTTATTTGATGTATTGTTTGTCAATATTTTTTCTTGGACCTAAATGCTCCTATTTGAAGTAATTTAAGGAAAAAGGATTTAATTCTCATATAATTAAATTTGGACCTAAGGAAAATTGATTTAAATACATAAGTTTGAGTATGTTACAACACTTCATCCCTTAAAGAGGATTTTGTCCCCGAAATTCATCAGGTCAATCCTATAGTACCGTTATGACTAACACCACAAATTGGGCTTTCTCAACCTAGAGAGTTACCATACACTAATGATTACAAATTTTGCATTTATGTGTTTCAGGTTATTCAATTAATGCGCCCTTTATCCATCTAGCAAGGTTTAATTACCCTAGTTTAGGGAATATCAATAATCATGTGATACTAATTGAGAAATTTATCCTAGTATCATTATAAAGATCGAACCTTACTAATGTTAAATTACTCTCCTATATTATTGGGGAACAAGACCCCATCCTTAAAGGATCAACATATCATCCAACTACAAATGAATGAGGAATTTGGGGTAGATCTACAAGTCATATATATGCAAAAATTTCCTTCTTACTCCTTGTTCCATACTTAGATCTATGGTTACGGGGTTGACTTAACCAAATACAAGATTATACTCAAACGTGGTTTCTTAGCACTCTAAACTTCATATAGTGGTGACTTGGTTCATGAAATCATCGATAAATTCAGATTTTTTGTGTGTACATATAGTATTATAATGAAAATAAGTTCGAGGAACAAAACTTTGTTATGTAAATCTAATTGTGGCACCAAAATCAATCCGAGAACCAAGTCAACAAATTTCCATTACACTACATGCCTATTATTATTTTGTCATCACTTCATTCTACTAAAAGAGTCTAATCATTACTACAACTAAGAGGGCACAATCCATATACCTCTAACCTATAGCATGGGGGGGGGAGGTTTCGTGTTGCACATGGTTAACTTATGTAAGACCCTACTAAAGAATGTCATCCACCATTCTCCATCTTAATTTTTACTACCTCAAATCAAGACATAGGTTAGTTAAATGGACATTGAAAGCCACAAGAAGGCATTAGGGTTTTCTCCCGACTTTCTAGTTTATAAACAAGGTGCATCCTCAAGACTGTGCGAAATATATGTGTTAGAATATTAGCATGTTTAGTTAATAGGTTAATTCATCTATTGTCTACATGGGGACCTATTAGCTCATGGCCCATTAGGGTCCAGTCTGCTTCCTTGTAATTTCCTCCTCTCTTATATATAGGATAGGGGGTGTACATATCAATACAACAATGAAAACACTTCTTAACATGGTATTAGAGCAATAGCACTAAGAAGACAACCCTAGTCACTGCCCCTTCTTCCCTCTCCTCCCGGCCTTCCTTCCAACCCTAGAAATTGTCACCCCTCTCTCCTAGAGATAGCAACATGGGGAGAGATTGCTTGTAGGTGGCTACCACCTCCTTCCATGGCTTAGGCAGGCTTCCTATTAGGCTCTTCCTGACCTCCATGGTCACACCATCATCCCTTTTCACATAGATTTTATCTATGAGTCAACACCATCCATCCTAAAATCTCTATCCATTCTGAGTCTCTAGATGGGCTATTTCCTTTCCAGATATATCCATGAGTCGTCATCTTCCCCAAGATCCGTTCATCAAGTTGCTCCAGTCACTGTCATTGAAGAAGCCACACCAAAAAAGATCCACCTTCAGCTCCAGCAAACATCTTCATCGCCTTGTTTCCCTGTCGTCTCAACGTCCAGTCGCCACATCTACCATCAAATCATCCATCCAATCATTACAATAATACACTACCTCCTCTGATCTTAGATGACACTTATTCCTATCCAGATCTGGTCATGGTCAGGCAAGAAGTCCCCACTTTTCATGATCAAAGGAGTACACAAGACGGTTCTGATTCCCATCGACCCATGATGCTAATTCGTGGGGTACTTGTCTCCTTGACTGCGCTAATTCCGATCGAGATCTTGCATCAGCCACTACTGACATGGTGTGTTGTCCAAACAAAACATCGTGTCATGATCTAGAAATCATCCTAAAGGCATGGAGTTTTGTCCAGTTTGCAACAGACACGGTGTGTCTTCCATAAAGGTGGCATGTCAGTGGACATCGGAGTTAAGCCTTGGACATCAGACACGTGATGACCATTTGGTACACATCGTGTCGATGGATGTCAAGTTCATGCCTTTGACATCTGACATGGTGTGTCAGATTTCCACACAACATGTTGCAAGGAGTCTGTAAATTTTAAATGAAGGAGCTATACGGTGTGTCAACAATCTCACATAGTGTGTCATCAAGATTCTACCTCTCACCCCCTATAAGTACACGATGTGTCCATATCTAGACACAGTGTGTCTAAAGCGGATAGACCACTTCCAATTTTAGTAAATGACGTCCTCTGAAGGTCCATTTCTCCTCCAATACTTGATGATAATCAGATCTTATTAATGTCCTTTTTTGGTCAAGAAAAGATCCATTATTTTCTCTATCCGGATCTTAATTGGGTTTTTTTTGCATATTGATTCCAGTTATTGGTTTTCATGTCAAGAAACCATTTCAATAGTACCACTTCCTACCCTATCGAGCAAATTCCAATAATGTATCTCCTCCTTCTACCGATGTTTCATTTCGGTAGTCCTTTTTTTCTTCTCTACAAACTACACCTCTCATTTTTACCCTTCCCCTTTCCCATCCTTCCATCCATCATGCGTGCTTCTTTCCACATGTGTGGGGGTCATATTTTCCTTTTTCCACACCATCTACTTACTCTCGTCATATTTAGTGTGCAGGGGGGAATAGATTAGAGAGAGATATATAGAGATAGGAGGATATGAGAGATTATGAGAGAGAGGATATGAGGAGAGAGAGATGAGATGATATGATATGATATTATAGGCTATCTTTATGAAGCTTCATGTTCTTCAGCACATATGCTTTCATGATGTCTTTGTGGCGCATCATTCCCACTTAGCATCACTTTACATGTGAGATGGCATTGAAGGATTTCATAGTTGTAGCATTGACACCAAGACTTTTGTATTCACTATGCATTATGTATGTCAAGATAAGAGCTTGTTGTGCATATTCCAGACTCTAGTCCCTTTGGTGTTGATGACGTTCCAATTGATCATTGATGTTGTGTTTGGTGTTCCAGATGGTTGCTTCTTCATCTTTGAAGCTCTTCATCTTACAGACTATGCAAAAAAATTATCTGTAAGAATTCATTGAGAGTGATCTTCATCGAGCTACTTCATCACATCTTCTCTGAGTTGCATCTACTACTTCTACGTGTTGAGACGTCACCTCAACATCTTATCCAGTGTGTTCATGACACATTATGCACGTTGGTAGTCTTTTGCGCTAATTCCAATTGGCTACACTTTTCAGAAAAGTGAAAGACATATCCACTACTACATTGACATTGTGTCTCTATGTTCGTGTCATGTTATGTACATTGGATGTATTGAGTGCACTTATTCCACTTCACATTCCTCTCCATTGAAGATGGTGTAGTCATGGTATTCATGATTGTCTACTTAGATGTTCTTCATTCCAGATGCACTTCAATAGAAAGACCTAGTTCAAAGCCCAAGCTTATCCAAACTGTATCACACATATCAAAGAGGTTTCATCATATTGCTTTTAGTTACGAATTATTGTTCAAGGGGGAGTAACAAATTTTGTATGGGGAGTGACATATGTATCTTTCATTTATCATTTATTTCTTATCGTTCAATCAAGTCATGTAACTCCAAGCTTGGACAAGTGTTCACCTGTGCTCCATCTTTAGGAGTGTCAGAATATTAGCCTATTTAGTTAGTAGGTTAATTCATCTATTGTCTACATGGTCCAATTATCCCATGGCCCATTAGGGTTCAGTCTGCTTCCTTGTGCTTCCATGTACTTGCCTCCTCTCCTATATATAGGATAGGGGTGTACATATCAATACAACAACAATGAATACATTTATTCACAATATGGTTATATCATCCATCAACTCATTCACAAGGTAACCTAATTTCACCATGGATATGAGGGAGGTGGACTTTTAGGAACACCTACAAGACACTTCATATTACCTCCATCAACCATGCTTAGACATAAAGCATAAAACATTCAATGGGAATGATGTCTAGCACTTAAATAGGTAGCTTTGGGTGAAGTTTAAGTAGGGTTACTCCATGATGAAGGAAATATCTTCATAATCATAACCAAGCTAGTTCCATCTATTTCTTATCATCATAATTCAAAAACTTATATTGGGTTCAGCATTGGTTATCCATGCATACTCAATATTAAGTGAACATATGTGTGGAATGCTAGAAAAACAATGGAAAGGGTTTAAGGTGAGAACTAGGGTTACACCTAGATATGAGTGTCCAAGTCAACCTATACATCATAGTGGTCCAACAAGTTGTCTAGAGAATAGGAGAGATGAACTATTCACTAGAAGGGTCAACTCATATGCATAGGATATCTCAACCTCCATAATGAGGGTAGGGGTGAGTAGAATTACGCAAAACTAAGTTTCAATCCATATAGGGACCAATTTAGTTAGGATTTGAAACCCTGGTTCATATTTCATGACTCAAGGGTAGTCCTATCAACAACCTATATAGAGTCACTTACAAACCTAACATAGGATAACTTGAAATAGTCAAGCAAATGACTGCTTAGGAACTAATACCATGTTGTAAGGAGTGGTATTCGATAGAGGGCCCACTCAAATGGTATAATAGATGATTCAATAAAGATTAAGCAACAGAAAATATAACCATTTACAAAGTTACAAAATGTTCCATATACAAAACTTTCTCGCCCTAAGCGTGGTGTATAAAAGTGAAAATGTTACATCTACTTTCACAAGAACCCCAGTTGTAGATGGATACCTAGCCATCTTAAGCTATCCACATGACAAATTCATGTATACAACCTTCATGTGTCCATGTCCGTCAAAGAACCCACACCTGGGTTGTTTTAGGAACAACCCAGAAAATAGATAAATATGGTATGCGCCAGTAAAAATTGGTACATGTGCACAATATAAATACTTGGGCATTTTCAGGACATGAAGCACAAAAGAGGGAGTTCCAACGAGAGGGGGCTATTTGAATTTAGGTAAGTTGAAGAGAATCAAATTCAAGAGGATGAGGCAATTAAAATTCAAAGTTCTATATTTGAAATGAAAAGTCTTGTCATTATTCATAATATCACAACAATCATATATATTCACATGCAGATATATTTAGACTAAAATAGCTATGGTGCGACCATGACACCATTGTATCATTGGCCTAAATAAATTAGTGGAAAGGCGTACCATGGGCGGAATGATGTGCCCTTGTATATTAAGAGGGGAAAAATGCACTCTGGCCTGAAAGACACACCCTAATGGTTCTACACATGCAACATATGATAGATATCTAGCTAAATAATCAAACATGTGCAAATAGAATGGCAAGATAATGTATAAGTCACCAATCACATTTTCAAGTCCAATTAGCAATGTAGGTGGGGTCATATGCCTTAGACAACAAGATATTTATCGATTTCAGAGAATAAGGAATTTCATCATGGAACACATAATAGGAAAAAATACAAAAATGCCTTATTATAGGAATATTTTAGTCAGGTTATGCCCAAAATTGAATAGGGAAGATAACATACCTGATCTTCATGATTTTTGGTTTATTCAATAGTTACACTTGGTCCCCAAAGTCGAGTACTCATCCTAGGAGTACATTAGGTGTGTTAGTCAAACCGAAGTGAACATGTGTATACATTCTCACTATATATTTTTCTATTTTTCTTATCCTAGTCATGATCACCTAATGTCATATTAGAGATTTTAATATTAGTAAGTGAAAATATGACTCATTAGATATCTATATTAGTTATAAGATCGATATTTAGTCAAATAAGTCTAAGTATGTCTAGTTTACATACTTTTGTTGGGTATGCATTCTTATAATTTAGATCTTGCAACTTTTTCCTCTCTCTATTTATCATATTCAAGTCTAGTCATCTACAATCAAATATATTCATTTTTATATTTATGTACAAGTATGCTTATAAGATCTAATATGAATTGTGTATATACATATGTGTGCAACTAGGCTTTCCAAATTATGAAATATTGAGTTTTATTTTTCTTAACTACTGAAATTCTTGAATCATCACTTAAACACTTATGAACTTTGACAGCTATATGTATTCTACTACTAGTATGATGAAGATTAATACAATAGATTAATCATGCTCTAGGGTATTGTTTAAACGTCAACACATAGTATTATACTGATAGTAGATATTTTGTTTACTTAGTTCTATTGCACTTATAAATATATGTGTCCAAATATGTTTATACACCGAATGTATTATGTGTAGGGTTAGATGATACTACTAAATTATTGAATGCCTAAGTTTAATGTAATCATACATTCTCCTCATTTTCAATTATCTAGTCAACTGAGTTCTTATTAAATTGGACTACAATATATTATACTCATCTTAAGTAGACAGTTGACAGCTTACTAATTTCTAATCTGAATATTTGTGTGCACCATTACAAGAAAATCAATAGTTTAAATTAGTTAAATAAGTTAGATAGAGATACAATTGTGTTTATAAGTGCTCCATTACTTGACTTGGTCATCTTTGCAATTTACTAGAATAAGAGATACAAAAGTTGAGGTATGAACCTATAGATTGTCAGGGTTGGAAGATATTCAATGGATCAATGGATGAGCTTGTCCATTTCTATCCTCCTCACTCGTAGTGATCAACAAAGACAACTCTAGTAGTTCAGATTGTTGAGGGCGGGTCACAGGGACTTTCCCAATTTGTTACGCTACTGATAAGGGTTATTGTTGTAGCTTATTTGGAACACATAGGCGGACACAAAGATTACAAAAGTGATCCTCAACATATCGCATATCATGGAGCTATAGGTAGGATCATATAATGGTAGAAGGTTCTAAGTGTGGTTGTTTTGCAATTCACTACATGTCATATACATGGTGAGGAGAAGGTTGTTGGGGCAGACAGAGGGATCACTTATAAGGAGGATGCATGTTGATGGTGGCGTAGGGTTTGCTTGCAATGATGATGACTTGGCCAATTTATTCTCTAATGATGCAATATTGTTGGCTGGTGATTTGGATGTTGTAGTCATGGTGCTTCATTTTTGGATGGTGATGAATATGTGAGGAGGCAAGGGGGTCGGTACTAGACTTTCAATTTGATCTGGAAATCACTTGCCTAGCTCCGACAATGTGCCTTGTGATGAATGTCATGGTGAGGAGAGGAGGTGGCGTCAGACCTCCATGCCCTGTAGATCTACAACATTGTTGATTTTAGGTCTTGTTGTTGTGTGGATGCACTGGACATAGATGACACAATAGGCTAATGAAAGTTCATCTGACGTCTCTTCAGGTATAGCAGATGGCACAACACGACTAGAATTCTTGGCGTTGGCATTGACGGTGGATCATGGAAATGACGTCAGAGCTTTTACATATTGTATAGTAAGACAAAAGGGCTAGATGTTGGTGGAGGTTGTTCAGGTGTTCAACACCATCTCTTGCAGATGAATGGTGAGTTATAGTCCTTTTCTATGTGATCTATAGTGAGGAGTAGGTTGTGATTCTAAATTGGTGAGGTTGATATGAAAGCTCCTAATCTTTGGACCCTCAATCATGAGCAATGAAAGAGGATAAGATTATGTGGTGTTTTAGTGGCCACAAGGGTCAGGGTGATACTTTTTTGCCATCGTGGCTGGCGGCAGGAAAAGAGAATAGGTTCTAATTAGATAAAGAAGAAGTGATGGAGGAGGGAGAAGGAAACATAGGGTGGATCAGGATGATCCATGTGGTGGCGGTGGGCCTGGAAGTGAAGGAAGAAGAGGGCGCATCGACAATATACTCATGGACAAGTTGAAGATGTTGACATTGACCACTTCCAGCAGCGTCTCTCCTTACTCTACAAGTTGGAGGTGGAGCAGGAGGGAGACGAATAATTGTAGTGGTAGTTAGGTCGTGTTTGGTACGTGGTTACAAAACTTATGGAGATGGTGATGGAGAAGGGGGTGGTGATGGTAATGGGGAAATTGTTAAAATGTGTTGTTTGGTAATATGTGCATGGTAATGGGGATGGTTACGGGAAACACTTAAAAAATGTTTTTTGTACATAGTTATAGTGATGGGGAGGGGAATGTTTTCATAAAAAAACCCTACACAAGTAAGAATCATACTTATTAGAACGTTTTTTTTCATATATATCTAAATAAGTAGTGGAGTCTTCAAAGAAACTTCTTCCACCACAATTCACCATGCCTTTCCATGGGGACAAAAATAGACCAAAATTCACCATGGATTAACCATGGTTCCCTATCACCATGGCAAACAAACACCATTTTTTATTTCACCCTCATTCCCCTCCCGATGATTCACCATGAAACATATGCACCCTTAGGGTTTGTACCTTGCATGGAAAAAATATTGAAGGAATAGTCAGGAGGAACACAAGAGGCAAGGATAAGAAATAGTGAAGGAGGAGAAAATGGATGAGAAAGGTGGAGGGGAAACGGTCACCGACTACCAGTCAGTCGGGATATGTTGCACAAACCAGGGGAAGCGTGGACGCGTCAATTACAAGGAGGGAGGCATTATATGTATTAATTTCTTGACATAGGGAAATAGTAAATCAATATAGTCAAAGTATATAAATGCAAGGCAATTTGTATAAATTAAATGAGTGGTCTATTAAATTCCAATTAGGATGAAATTTTACACTAAGGTAGATTAGGGGTAGGACTACCTAGATAAATTACTATTTTATATTATTGGTTGGTTAGGATTATTAAAAGAGTAAGGGCGATATGGAAAATATATTACTTGGACGGGGATTAGAGAAATTAATTAATGAATTCACATAACTAATTTTGAAATGGTGACTGAACTAATTAATTTATTCATTGACATTATTTAATATATTATTTTTCATTATATTTTCTTGGATCTAAATTCTCCTATATAATTTAATTTGAGGAAAAGGGATTTAATTCTCATATAATTAAAAGTGGGTGTAAGGAAAGGAAAAATTATTTTATATACCCAAGTTTGAGTATGTTACATCCATGGACCAAAAAGGAAGGGAAAAGAAAACTATCTTGAGACAAAGACATAAATGGAAAGTACTAAATTGATGGAATATAAATTATCAAATCAAATATTGTTATGTTCACTAATTGGTTTCTTTTCTAGTTCAATTGGAAGGGTTATTAATGCCAGTTATCATAAATTTGATATATAAGCTATTTGAGGCATGATGGATCCTTTTTTTAATTCCCTTATTATAGTAATTATACACCTTTTCTTAACTTGGATGAACCGTTTAATTATTTCTGTTTTGATCAATTTAATATGAAATTTTGGTTTATCTCTTTCTTCTCAACTGTTAGTCTTACAAATAATGTAGAGTAATAATTTAGAATTCCTGATGTGATAGTAAATTTATAAAACTAACACCTACTTGAAACTTTAATAACAAATTTATTCTAAAGCCTACATGTAAAAGGATACTTACTAAAAAAAGTTGGACTCTTATAAATCCTATTATAATCCAGATTATAGCAAAAGGAAATTAGGCAACACAAAAGAAAAGATCATAAGGAAAAGGGGTTTAAGCTTGAACCTAGAATAGAATATGTTATCAGCAACATTGTTGTTTTTGTTTTAAGACTTTCTATTTATAACCTTCATTCATTATCTATATTTATTTAACACATATGTTATTTTTATTAAAGTTCAAAGTTTCATGTAAGTGACAGATTCAATATTGTGATTGATAATGTTTTCAAACTTATGTTCGACAATGAAATTATTGGTATAATTAATAATTATATATTGCATTCATTTAATCACTAAAAAATGATCATTGTACCAGGATGAAAACATACATTACAAGGGAAACTATAAGAGATGTCTATATATAATGATTGTTTAACCATGATACATAGAACACATTTTGAATGCTCGTTGATCTTCAGATTGTGCCATTCTTTTAATGAATACCTCATTGAATAAATAATGTTATCACATGGAAACATGTATCGAGGTGCAATTCTTTGTGGCCAGGGTCACCACCACCATCGAGTTGCACCACCAACACTTCACTAGACATCTCCTTATCCCTAAACTCCTCCTGCTAGCATCTCTCTAGTTATGGAGGATGGCACAACACATATAGGATTATGGGCATTGGTGATGGTGGTGGAGAAAGAAAATGACATCTGACCTTATGCATCCTATAGAGTAAGACGTAAGGGCTAGATGGTGGCATAGGTGGTGCAGGTGTCAAGCACCATCTCTCACAGTTGGACGATGAGTTATAGTCCTTTTCTATGTGATCTACAGTGAGGAGTAGGTGGTGAAGCTAAACTGGCAAGGTCAGTCTAAAAGCTCTTGAGCTTTGGACCCTTGGTCATGAGCGATGAAGGAGGAGAAGATTTCATGGCGTTTTAGTGTCCGCAAGGATTGGTGGCAATACTTTTTGTCCTTCATGGTTGGCATGAAAAGAAAACATGTTCTGATCAAATAAGAAAGAAGTGACGGAGGAGGGAGAAGGTGACATAGGGTGGATTAGGATGATCCTTGTAGTGGAGGTGAGCTTGGAAGTGAAGAAATAATAGGGAACATTGACAATATACTCATTAATGGGTTGAAGGTTTTGACAACAAACACTTCTAATGGTGCCACACCTCATCCTACAAGTTGGAGGTGGTGAGACATGGAGATGGATACCTGGGGCAGTAGCTAAGGTTGGTACCGTGCATGGAGAGAAATATCAAAGGAATAGTGAGGAGGAACAGAAGAGGTTAGGACAAAATATAGTGAAGGAGGAGAAAAAGGATGAGGAAGGTGGAGGGAAATGACTGCCAGCTCCCAGCGGTCGACATACGTTCCCCAAGACGAGGGAGCACAAACATGTCAATTATAAGGAGCGAGGCATTTTTTGTATTAATGTATGGACTTAGGAAAATAGTAAATCAATATAGTCAAGGCTTATAAATGCAATCCAACTTTTATAAATTAAATGAGTGGTCTATTAATTCCAATTAGGATGAAATGTTTTATACAAAGGTAGACTAGGGGTAGGACGGCCTAGATAAATTATAAATTTTATAATTTGGTTTGGTTATGGTTCTTAAATAGAGTAAGGGGAATATGGTAGATATAGGTATTAGATGGGTATTACAGTGTCAAATATAATTAATTCATGGATTTATATAAATAACTTTGAAATGGTGACTCAACTAGTTAATTTATTCATTAACCTTATTTGAAGTATTGTTTGTCATTATATTTTCTTGGATCTAAAAGCTCCTATTTGAACCAATTTAAGGAAAAAGGATTTAATTCTCATATAATTAAATTTGGACCTAAGGAAAATTGATTTAAATACATAAGTTTGAGTATGTTACAACACTTCATCCCTTAAAGATGATTTTGTCCCCGAAATTCATCAGGTCAATCCTATAGTACCGTTATGACTAACACCACAAATTGGGCTTTCTCAACCTAGAGAGTTACCATACACTAATGATTACAAATTTTGCATTTATTTGTTTTAGGTTATTCAATTAATGTGCCCTTTATCCATCTTGCAAGGTTTAATTACCCTAGTTTAGGGAATATCAATACTTGTGTGATACTAATTGATAAATTTATCCTAGTATCATTATAAAGATCGAACCTTACTAATGTTAAATTACTCTCCTAAATTATTGGGGTACAAGACCCCAACCTTAAATGATCAACATATCATCCAACTACAAATGAATGAGGAATTTGGGGTAGATCTACAAGTCATATATATACAAAAATTTCCTTCTTACTCCTTGTTCCATACTTAGATCTAGGGTTACGGGGTTGACTTAACCAAATACAAGATTATACTCAAAAGGGGTTTCTTAGCACTCTAAACTTCATATAGTGGTGATTTGGTTCATGAAATCATTGATAAATTCAGATTTTTCGTGTGTACATATAGTATTATAATGAAAATAAGTTCGAGGAACAAAACTTTGTAATGTAAATCTAATTGTGGCACCAAAATCAATCCGAGAACCAAGTCAACAAATTTCCATTACACTACATGCCTATTATTATTTTGTCATCACTTCATTCTACTAAAAGAGTCTAATCATTACTACAACTAAGAGGGAAAAATCCATATATCTCTAACCTATAGCATGGGGGGTGGTTTCGTGTTGCACATGGTTAACTTATGTAAGACCCTACTAAAGAATGTCATCCACCATTCTCCATCTTAATATTTACTACCTCAAATCAAGACATAGGTTAGTTAAATGGACATCCAACACCACAAGAAGGCATTAGGGTTTTCTCCCTACTTTCTAGTTTATAAACAAGGTGCATCCTCAAGACCGTGCGAAATATATGTGTTAGAATATTAGCATGTTTAGTTAATAGGTTAATTCATCTATTGTCTACATGGGGACCTATTAGCCCATGGCCCATTAAGGTCCAATATGCTTCCTTGTAATTTCCTCCTCTCTTATATATAGGACAGGGGGTGTACATATTAATACAACAATGAAAACACTTCTTAACATGGTAATAGAGCAATAGCCCTAAGGAGACAACCCTAGTCCCTGCCCCTCCTTCCCTCTTCTCTCGGCCTTCCTTCCAACCCTAGAAATTGTCACCCCTCTCTCCTAGAGATAGCAACATGGGGAGAGACTGCTTGTAGGTGGCTACCGCCTCCTTCCATGGCTTAGGCAGGCTTCCTATTAGGCTCTTCTTGACCTCCATGGTCACACCATCATCCCTTTTCACAAAGATTTTATCTATGAGTCAGCACCATCCATCCTGAAATCTCTATCCATTCTGAGTCTCTAGATGGTGCTATTTCCTTTCCAGATATATCCATCAGTCGTCATCTTCCCCAAGATCTGTTCATCAAGTAGCTCCAGTCACTGTCATTGAAGAAGCCACACCAAAGCAGATCCACCTTCAGCTACAGCAAACATCTTCATCGCCTTGTTTCCCTGTCGTCTCAACGTCCAGTCACCACATCTGCCATCAAATCATCCATCCAATCATTACAATAATACACCACCTCCTCTGATCTTAGATGACGCTTATTCCTATCCAGATCTAGTCATGGTCAGGCAAGAAGTCACCACTTTTCGTGATCAAAGGAGTACACAAGACGGTTCGAATTCCCATCGACACATGATGCTAATTCTTGGGGTACTTGTCTCCTTGACTGCGCTAATTCCGATCGAGATCTTGCATCTGCCACTGCTGACATGGTGTGTTGTCAAAACAACACAGCGTGTCATGATCTATAAATCATCCTAAAGGCATGGAGTTTTGTCCAGTTTGCAACAGACACGGTGTGTCTTCCATAAAGGCGGCATGTAAGTGGACATCAGAGTTAAGCCTTGGACATCAGACACGTGATGACCATGTGGTACACATCATGTCGATGGATGTCTAGTTCATGCCTCTAACATATGACACGGTGTGTCAGATTTCCACACAACGTGTTGCAAGGAGTCTGTAAATTTTAAATGAAGGAGCTATACGG
Source organism: Alisma plantago-aquatica (assembly GCA_963693085.1). Lineage (NCBI taxonomy): Eukaryota > Viridiplantae > Streptophyta > Magnoliopsida > Alismatales > Alismataceae > Alisma > Alisma plantago-aquatica. The sequence continues at coordinate 1,903,049,204 of OY856409.1, read as the reverse complement.
TGTGTCAACAATCTCACATAGCGTGTCATCAAGAGTCTGCCTCTCACCCCCTATAAGTACACAATGTGTCCATATCTAGACATAGTGTGTCTAAAGCGGATAGACCACTTCCAATTTTAGTAAATGACGTCCTCTGAAGGTCCATTTCTCCTCCAATACTTGATGATAATCAGAACTTATTAATGTCCTTTTTGGGTCAAGAAATGATCCATTATTTTCTCTATCCGGATCTTAATTTGGTTTTTTTTGCATATTGATTCCAGTTATTGGTTTTCATGTCAAGAAACCATTTTGATAGTACCACTTCCTCCCCTATCGAGCAAAATTCTAGTAAAATATCTCCTCCTTCTACCGATGTTTCATTTCGGTAGTCCTTTTTTTCTTCTCTACAAACTACACCTCTCATTTTTACCTTTCCCCTTTCCCATCCTTCCATCCATCATGCGTGCATCTTTCCACATGTGTGGGGGTCATATTTTCCTTTTTCCACACCATCTACTTACTCTCATCATATTTAGTGTGGGGGGGGGGAATAGATTAGAGAGACATATATAGAGATAGGAGGATATGAGAGATTATGAGAGAGAGGATATGAGGAGAGAGAGATGAGATGATATGATATGATATTCTAGGCTATCTTTATGAAGCTTCATGTTCTTCAGCACATATGCTTTCATGATGTCTTTGTGGCGCATCATTCCCACTTAGCATCATTTTACATGTGAGATGGCATTGAAGGATTTCATAGTTATAGCATTGACACCAAGACTTTTGTATTCACTATGCATTATGTATGTCAAGATAAGAGCTTGTTGTGAATATTTCAGACTCTAGTCTCTTTGGTGTTGATGACGTTCCAATTGATCATTGATGTTGTGTTTGGTGTTCCAGATGGTTGCTTCTTCATCTTTGAAGCTCTTCATCTTCCAGACTATGCAAAAACATTATCTGTAAGAATTCATTGAGAGTGATCTTCATCGAGCTACTTCATCACATCTTCTCTGAGTTGCATCTACTGCTTCTACATGTTGAGACATCACCTCAACATCTTATCCAGTGTGTTCATGCCACATTATGCACATTGGTAGTCTTTTGCGCTAATTCCAGTTGGCTACACTTTTGAGAAAAGTGAAAGACATCTCCACTACTACATTGACATTGTGCCTCTATGTTCGTGTCATGTTATGTACGTTGGATGTGTTGAGTGCACTTATTTCAGTTCACATTCCTCTCCATTGAAGATGGTGTAGTCATGGTATTCATGATTGTCTACTTAGATGTTCTTCATTCCAGATGCACTTCAATAGAAAGACCTAGTTCAAAGCCCAAGCTTATCCAAACTGTATCACACATATCAAAGAGGTTTCATCATATTGCTTTTAGTTACAAATTATTGTTCAAGGGGGAGTAACAATTTTTGTATGGGGAGTGACATATCTATCTTTCATTTATCATTTATTTCTTATCGTTCAATCAAGTCATGTAACTCCAAGCTTGGACAAGTGTTCACCTGTGCTCCATCTTTAGGAGTGTTATAATATTAGCCTATTTAGTTAGTAGGTTAATTCATCTATTGTCTACATGGTCCAATTATCCCATGTCCCATTAGGGTTCAGTCTGCTTCCTTGTGCTTCCATGTACTTTCCTCCTCTCCTATATATAGGATAGGGGTGTACATATCAATACAACAACAATGAATACATTTATTCACAATATGGTTATATTATCCATCAACTCATTCACAAGGTAACCTAATTTCACCATGGATATGAGGCAGGTGGACTTTTAGGAACACCTACAAGACACTTCATATTACCTCCATCAACCATGCTTAGACATAAAGCATAAAACATTCAATGGGAATGATGTCTAACACTTAGATAGGTAGCTTTGGGAGAAGCTTAAGTAGGGTTAACTCCATGATGAAGGAAATATCTTCATAATCATAACCAAGCTAGTGCCATCTATTTCTTATCATCATAATTCAAAAACTTATATTGGGTTCAACATTGGTTACCCATGCATACTCAATATCAAGTGAACATATGTGTGTAATGCTAGAAAAACAATTGAAAGGGTTTAAGGTGAGAACTAGGGTTACACCTAGATATGAGTGTCCAAGTCAACCTATACATCATAGTGGTCCAACAAGTTGTCTAGAGAATAGGAGAGCTGAGCTATTCACTAGAAGGGTCAACTCATATGCATATGATATCTCAACCTCCATAATGAGGGTAGGGGTGAGTAGAGTTATTCAAAACCAAGTTTCAATCCACATAGGGACCAATTTAGTTAGGATTTGAAACCATGGTTCATATTCCATGACTCAAGGGTAGTCCTATCAACAACCTATATAGAGTCACTTACAAACCTAACATAGGATAACTTGAAATAGTCAAGCAAATGACTTCTTAGGAACTAATACCATGTTGTAAGGAGTGGTATGCGATAGAGGGCCCACTCAAATGGTATAATATATGATTCAATAAAGATTAAGCAGTAGAAAATATAACCATTTACAAAGTTACAAAATGTTCCATATACAAAACTTTCTCATCCTAAGCGTGGTGTATATAAGTGAAAATGTTACATCTACTTTCACAGGAACCCCAATTGTAGATGGATACCTAGCCATCTTAAGCTATCCACATGCCAAATTCATGTATACAACCTTCATGTGTCCATGTCCGTCAAAGAACCCACACCTGGGTTGTTTTAGGAACAACCCAGAAAATAGATAAATATGGCATGCACCAGTAAAAATGGGTACATGTGCACAATATAAATACTTGGGCATTTTCAGGACATGAAGCACAAAAGAGGGAGTTCGAGTGAGAGGGGGCTATTTGAATTTAGGTAAGTTGAAGAGAATCAAATTCAAGAGAATGATGCAATTAAAATTCAAAGTTCAATATTTGAAATGAAAAGTCTTGTCATTATTCATAATATCACAACAATCATATATATTCACTTGCGGATATATTAAGACTAAAATAGCTATGGGGCGGCTATTACACCATTGTATCATTGGCCTAAATAAATTAGTGGAAAGGCGTACCATGGGCGGAATGATGTTCCCTTGTATATGAAGAGGAGAAAAAATGCACTCTGGGCTGAAAGACACACCCTAATGGTTCTACACATGCAACATATGATAGATATCTAGCTAAATAATCAAACATGTGCAAATAGAATGGCAAGATAATGTATAAGTCACCAATCACATTTTCAAGTCCAATTAGCAATGTAGGTGGGGTCATATGCCTTAGACAACAAGATATTTATCAATTTTAGAGAATAAGGAATTTCATCATGGAACACATAATAGGAAAAAATACAAAAATGCCTTAATATAGGAATATTTTAGTCAGGTTATGCCCAAAATTGAATAGGGAGGATAACATACCTGATCTTCATGATTTTTGGTTTATTCAATAGTTACACTTGGTCCCCAAAGTCGAGTACTCATCCTAGGAGTACATTAGGTGTGTTAGTCAAACCGAAGTGAACATGTGTATACATTCTCGCTATATATTTCGCTATTTTTCTTATCCTAGTCATGATCACCTAATGTCATATTAGAGATTTTAATATTAGTAAGTGAAAATATGACTCATTAGATATCTATATTAGTTATAAGATCGATATTTGTCAAATAAGTCTAAGTATGTCTAGTTTACATATTTTTGTTGGGTATGCATTCTTATAATTTAGATCTTGCAACTTTTTCCTCTCTTTATCTATCATATTCAAGTCTAGTCATCTACAATCAAATATATTCATTTTTATATTTATGTACAAGTATGTTTATAAGATCTAATATGAATTGTGTATATACATATGTGTGAAACTAGGCTTTCCAATTTATGAAATATTGAGTTTTATTTTTCTTAACTACTGAAATTCTTGAATCATCACTTAAACACTTATGAACTTTGACACCTATATGTATTCTACTACTATTATGATGAAGATTAATACAATAGATTAATCATGCTCTAGGGTATTGGTTAAATGTCAACACATATTATTATACTGATAGTAGATATTTTGTTTACTTAGTTCTATTGTACCTATAAACATATGTGTCTAGATATGTTTATACACCGAATGTATTATGTGTAGGGTTAGATGATACTACTAAATGATTGAATGCCTAAGTTTAATGTAATCATACATTCTCCTCATTTTCAATTATCTAGTCAACTGAGTTCTTATTAAATTGCACTACAATATATTATACTCATCTTGAGTAGACATTTGACAGCTTACTCATTTCTAATCTGAATATTTGTGTGCACCATTACAAAAAAATCAATAGTTTAAATTAGTTAAATAATTTAGATAGAGATACAATTGTGTTTATAAGTGCTCCATTACTTGACTTGGTCATGTTTGCAATTTACTAGAATAAGAGATACAAAAGTTGAGGTATAAACCTATAGATTGTCAGGGTTGATATTCAATGGATCAATGGATGAGCTTGTCCATTTCTATCCTCCTCACTCCTAGTGATCAACAAAGACAACTCTAGTAGTTTAGATTGTTGAGGGCGGGTCACAGGGAATTTCCCAATTTGTTGGGCTACTGATCAGGGTTATTGTTGTAGCTTATTTGGAACACATAGGCAGACACAATGATTACAAAAGTGATCCTCAACATATCGCATATCATGGAGCTATAGGTAGGATCATATAATGGTAGAAGGTTCTAAGTGTGGTTGTTTTGCAATCCACTACATGTCATAAACATGGTGAGGAGAAGGTTGTTGGGGCAGACAGAGGGATCACTTATAAGGAGGATGCATGTTGATGGTGGCATAGGGTCTGCTTGCAATGATGATGACTTGGCTAATTTATTCTCTACTGATGCAAGATTGTTGGATGGTGATTTGGATGTTGTAGTCATGATGCTTCATTTTTGGATGGTGATGAATATGTGAGGAGGCAAGGGGGTCGGTACTAGACTTTCAATTTGATCTGGAAATCACTTGCCTAGCTCCGACAGTGTGCCCTGTGATGAATTTCATGGTGAGGAGAGGAGGTGGCGTCAGACCTCCATGCCCTGTAGATCTACAACATTGTCGATTTGAGGTCTTGTTGTTGTGTGGATGCACTGGACATAGATGACACAATAGGCTAATGAAAGTCCATCTGACGTCTCTTCAGGTATAGCGGATGGCACAACACGACTAGAATTCTTGGCGTTGGCATTGACGGTGGATCATGGAAATAAAGTCAGAGCTTTTACATACTGTATAGTAAGACAAAAGGGCTAGATGTTGGTGGAGGTTGTTCAGGTGTTCAACACCATCTCTTGCAGATGAATGGTGAGTTATAGTCCTTTTCTATGTGATCTATAGCGAGGAGTAGGTTGTGATTCTAAATTGGTGAGGTTGATATGAAATCTCCTAATATTTGGACTCTCAATCATGAGCAATGAAGGAGGATAAGATTATGTGGTGTTTTAGTGGCCACAAAGGTTAGGGTGATACTTTTTTTCCATCGTGGCTGGCGGCAGGAAAAGAGAATAGGTTCTAATCAGATAAAGAAGAAATGATGGAGGAGGGAGATGGAAACATAGGGTGGATCAGGATGATCCATGTGGTGGTGGTGGGCCTGGAAGTGAAGGAAGAAGAGGGCGCATCGACAATATACTCATGGACAAGTTGAAGATGTTGACATCGACCACTTCCAGCAGTGTCTCTCCTTATTCTGCAAGTTGGAGGTGGAGCAGTAGGGAGATGAATAATTGGAGTGGTAGTTAGGTCGTGTTTGGTACGTGGTGACAAAACTTATGGTGATGGTGATGGAGAAGGGGGTGGTGATGGTGATGGGGAAATTGTTAAAATGTGTTGTTTGGTAATATGTGCATGGTAATGGGGATGGTTATGGGAACCACTTAAAAAATGTTGTTTGTACATAGTTATAGTGATGGGGAGGGGAATGTTTTCATAAAAAAACCCTACACAAGTAAGAATCATACTTATTAGAACGTTTTTTTTCATATATATCTAAATAAGTAGTGGAGTCTTCAAAGAAACTGCTTCCACCACAATTCACCATGCCTTTCCGTGGGGACAAAAATAGACCAAAATTCACCATGTATTAACCATGGTTCCCTATCACCATGGCAAACAAACACCATTTTTTATTTCACCCTATTTCCCCTCCTGATGATTCACCATGTAACATATGCACCCTTACAGTTTGTACCTTTTGTGGAAAAAATATTGAAGGAATAGTCAGGAGGAACACAAGAGGCAAGGAGAAGAAATAGTGAAGGAGGAGAAAATGGATGAGAAAGGTGGAGGGGAAACGGTCACCGACTACCAGTCAGTCGGGATATGTTGCACAAACTAGGGGGAGTGTGGACGCATCAATTACAAGGACGGAGGCATTATTTGTATTAATTTCTTGGCATAGGGAAACAGTAAATCAATATAGTCAAAGTATATAAATGCAAGGCAATTTGTATAAATTAAATGAGTGGTCTATTAAATTCCAATTAGGATGAAATTTTACACTAAGGTAGATTAGGGGTAGGACTACCTAGATAAATTACTATTTTATATTATTGGTTGGTTAGGATTATTAAAAGAGTAAGGGTGATATGGAAAATATAAGGCTTGGATGGGCATTAGAGAAATTAATTAATGAATTCACATAACTAATTTTGAAATGGTGACTGAACTAATTAATTTATTCAATGACATTATTTAATATATTATTTTTCATTATATTTTCTTGGATCTAAATTCTCCTATATAATCCAATTTGAGGAAAAGGGATTTAATTCTCATATAATTAAAAGTGGGTGTAAGGAAAGGAAAAATTATTTTATATACCCATGTTTGAGTATGTTACATCCATGGACCAAAAAGGAAGGGAAAAGAAAACTATCTTGAGACAAAGACATAAATGGAAAGTACTAAATTGATGGAATATAAATTATCAAATCAAATATTTTTATGTTCACTAATTGGTTTCTTTTCTAGTTCAATTGGAAGGGTTATTAATGTCAGTTATAATAAATTTGATATATAATCTATTTGAGGCATGATGGATCCTTTTTTTAATTCCCTTGTTATAGTAATTATACACCTTTTCTTGACTTGGATGAAAGTTAATAAATCTGTTTAATTATTTCTGTTTTGATCAATTTAATATGAAATTTAGGTTTATCTCTTTCTTCTCAACTGTTAGTCTTACAAATAATGTAGAGTAATAATTTAGAATTCCTGATGTGATAGTAAATTTATAAAACTAACACCTACTTGAAACTTTAATAACAAATTTATTCTAAAGCCTACATGTAAAAGGATACTTACTAAAAAAAAGTTGGACTCTTATAAATCCTTTTATAATCCAGATTATAGCAAAAGGAAATTAGGCAACATAAAAGTAAAGATCATAAGGAAAAGGGGTTTAAGCTTGAACCTAGAATAGAATATGTTATCAGCAACATTGTTGTTTTTGTTTTAAGACTTTCTATTTATAACCTTCATTCATTATCTATATTTATTTAACACATATGTTATTTTTATTAAAGTTCAAAGTTTCATGTAAGTGACAGATTCAATATTGTGATTGATAATGTTTTCAAACTTATGTTCGACAATGAAATTATTGGTATAATTAATAATTATATATTGCATTCATTTAATCACTAAAAAATGATCATTGTACCAGGATGAAAACATACATTACAAGGGGAACTATAAGAGATGTCTATATATAATGATTGTTTAACCATGATACATAGAACACATTTTGAATGCTAGTTGATCTTCAGATTGTGCCATTCTTTTAATGAATACCTCATTGAATAAATAATGTTATCACATGGCAACATTTATCGAGGTGCAATACTTTGTGGCCAGGGTCACCACCACCATCGAGTTGCACCACCAACACTTCACTAGACATCTCCTTATCCCTAAACTCCTCCTGCTAGCACCTGACCACCTAGTATCTTATGCCTACCACCCACCCGGACTAGCTCCCAAGTTCAGGAGGGCACTATGGTGCCATGAGGATGTAAGCAGTAATGGAGTTTAGGTCATTGTCGCCTTGAATCTGGATTCCTCAGCAATGTCAATGCTACACCAGGATCAATCAATTACCTCTCCCTCTTCATCTACATAGCAACCCTCAGTGGGTTCTACAACAAGACCTGGGCAGAGACAATAACTTCGTAGTTGTATTACCCTATGGGAGTGGGGTACGCCATCTCGTGGTCCTAAATAAGGGGTGATTTTGGGGCTAGGACTAGCACTTATCATCATTTCCTATTTAGGCATCATGAGACCATGGTGATGGTGTTGCACCTTTGGTCGTCTTCACTCAACTCTAGATGAGGGCTATGAACTACCATATATAATGGGAAGAAGAAGATAATGGGGTGGTTGATCTCTTTGTTAGACTATTGTATATATAGTTTTAGGGTTATGGATCAATGGTATGATCCCCAAGTTGTACGTTGTTGGTAAGTCTTCTTGTTTGGGAATCAGTCAGTACATTCTTGTTTCTTTCCTTTTCCTCATGATTATAAATTGCATTCATGTGAAAAGTACTTTCCAAAACCATTGTCCCTTTACCATGAACATGAAAAGGATGGCCCTTCCAAAGATTTCCCTTTTTATTCCTTTTTATTAATCTCTCTTCTCTCTTATGGTTATGAGAAATACGCATATGGAACACATGGATTGTTTTAAAAGGAAAAATAATCAATATCCTTCAAACATGGTAATACATATACCCATAATTGTTACAAATTTTACTTAGTTGGCACACCAAAAATCCATAAATGAAAGTATATACCTTTATGGTACACTTTGGATAACCAATCCTTAAGGTGTTTCTCAAATTCTTATTACTTGAAAACTAGACTATCCTCTCCTCGATATATCCCTTGAATCACTTATGGGAACTCATTAATATTTTTCCCACCTTCTATCCAATTTTTGGGGTTTTATTGAGATATAAAACTTGCTCTTTCAAACATTGTTTAAAATGATATCATTATCTCATGGTATATTTATTTCCTCCCTAATTCTAGAATTTCTTCCTTTCCCTATTATTTCCTCCATACATGGAAATGCCTCTCCACCCTCTGGCACAATCTTTCCTTCCCCATCATCTACCAAGGAAAGTAGTCGAGATCAAAACTCAAATAAAAACACCATGAAAAAACACAAATATGCCATGCTAAAGGAAGTCAGATCTTCATAGAGTCCCCAGCAGAAGAGCCCAGGGCAAAGACAAGGAGGTAGCAAACTCGCAAAGCTTTTGATGCATGGCCCTGAAGAGGCAAACAAGAAGCACATCGTCAATAGACTGGAACCAGGTACATCCACAAACACTTCATGTAGTACATCTTGCACAAAATCTTCTATTCTAGATGCCTCTTCCCCACCTTTTACAAAGTCTATAAATTGTGATATAGATAACATAGAAGACCTTGCATCTTGGCAAACATCACTAGCTTCACAAAATTTGCTAGAAACATAGGCATAGACCTTGAAGATGAGGACAAGGCACATAAGGCTTTAGATGACATAGAACTCTTTATGGGTTGGACTAACAGATGAGATTTGGAAACTACCAAAGAAAATTTTGACCTTCTTACTATTGAATAGTCTACATCTAACCTTCCAATTCTCTATAAAACAAAACCACCAAATATGAGATTTTCTTCCTGGAACATCTATGGAGCTGCTAACCTTAATAGACGTAAGGAAATCCATTCACACATCTACAAAAATAAAATAGACTTGATCACATTACAGGAGACAAAAACTAGTCTCTCCCCATTTCCCCTCAAAACCATTGGTGGTAATAGAATTACAGACTGGGTCCAAATCTTCCCCATTGGTTTCAAAGGAGGTCTCATTGTGGGATACAACAATCTTACCTTATCCTCCACAAACTCCTCCACACTAGACTACTCCATAACCATCGCTTTCAAAAATACATTTGATGGTTTTTGTTGGAATTTCTCAGGGGTTTATGGAGAACCTGGACAAAATAAAACAGGTTTCTTATAAGAACTTGAACTTATGATTTCCTTCTATAAGACACCCTGGATTATTAGTGGGGACTTCAATTTGATAACCCAAAACTCAGATATATTCAACCCCACGAATTCATCACAACCCATGACAGCCGCAGACAAACTCTTTAGCCAACTCCTCACAAAACATGCATTAATTGAACTAAAGCCATCAAATTATTCCTTTACATGGTCAAGAAATCAAACATTCACCAGGCTTGACCATTTCATCTGCTCCACCTCGTGGGAGGATAAACACCCACTCTCCATAGTTCACATCTCCCACAGAGCCATCTCTGATCATTTTCCTCTTATTCTCGATACCACTACTGAATCATGGGGTATACGACCTTTTCGATTTGACAAATATTAGCTCTCCATAAATAACTTTACTCATAGCTGTGTAGAGAATTGGAAATTGGCTGACTCTCAAACCACAAACCTTGGTCTCCACATTCTCCAAAACACAAAAAAAATCAAAGTACACATCAAAAATTAGAAACTCACCAACCAAAACAAGCTCTCAGAAACCCTAAAAGACCTTGAGCAACAATTCCTCTTTGTGGACAAGGACCCTACAGCTAACCCATCTCTTGTTCATTCAATTAAAGCTGACATTGACTTCACAAAAAACTGTATTCACACTAGATGGAAACAAAGAGCAAAAATCACATGGGCAAATGAAGGGGACAAAAACACAAAGTTCTTTCACAAAATATGTAATAAAAACTACCGAAAAAACACCATCTCATACCTTCAGATAAAAAATAAGATCACAACCCACAAATCATCTATCACAAACCACATTACAGACCACTTCAAAAACATCTTCAATAACAACCACAACCCCTCCTGCCTAAATGACTTGGATTGTCCAATGATTTTCCGTACAAATCTTGAAAATACTCTTGACCTTATAAAGTCTTTCTCCCCAGAGGAATTGGAAACGGCCATAAAAACTCTAGGATTAAATAAATCACCTAGAACTAATGGACTAAATGTGGAATTCTACCTTGCAAATTGGAACCACTACAAAGTAGACTTCCTGGCTTTACTTAAGGCTTTCTACGAAAGTGAAAATCCCCACAACATCATCAAACACCAAAATCAAACATTCATCACTCTAATAAAAAAAACCTATCAACCTGACCTTATCTCCTAGTACAGACCCATCAGCCTAATCAACACATCATACAAAATCTTACCCAAAACATTAGCAAATAGAATAAAACCTCACATGAACAAAATCATTCCTCTTAATCAAAATGCCTTTATCAAAGGTTGAAGCATTCAAGATGCTTACCTGATGGTAAATGAAATAATACATCTCTATCACAAAAATAGAACACCTTTGCTAGCCATCAAATTGGATTTTGAAAAAGCTTTTGACTTTGTAAAGTGGAACTGTTTAACCAAAACTCTCATAGGCTTTGGTTTTCCATACAAATGCGTCAGCTGGATCCATCCTTGCATCTCCACAAACCACTTCTCAACAATCATAAATGGGGTACCTTTTGGTTATTTCCATAATACAAATGCCCTCAAACAAGGAGACCCCCTCTCCCCTTACATGTTCATCATAATCACAACCATTCTCACCTGCATGATACAGCTAGGAAAAATTAGCGAACTTATTAAATCACTAGAGGAATGCAAAGAGAACATTATACAGTTTGTTGATGATACCATTATCCTATCCTCCCCAGAGGACACCTCTATCCTCAACACCTTCAGAATAATAGGCATATTCTCCTACATTTCGGGACTAAAAATAAACCTCCAAAAGTCATCCATTTTTGGGGTCCACCTTGATCACTAAATTTTGAAAAGATTCAAGGATCTTCTTAGATGCAAGATTGATGACTTCCCCATTCAATACCAAGGACTCCCCATTACCCCCCACAACATCACAAATGCAACCTGGATTCCCCTCGTCAAAAAAATAAATAAAAAACTCTCAACTTGGACAAATAACTTTCTAAATCTCTCAGGAAGGCATACTCTTCTAAATAGTTTCATCACTCCAATTACCACTCACTACCTTAGTTTTATCCCCCTTACAACCAAAACAAGAAAACTCCTTGATAAATATCACAGAAAATTCCTCTGGGACAACTACCATTGATGTGATGATTTCGAGTCGCATTTATAGACCTTTTTCATATGTGTTTTATGCTCTAATTAGTCATTTTTATGGATAATATTGCATAATTCACTCATTTCGGTCTTTGCCATCATTTTATGTCAAATTCCCTTAGTTGTATCATTTTGAGCATTATTTATCATATTATCATAATTTGTGTGGATTTATTTGGGTTTGTTTTGGAATTTCAGGAAAAACAAGTATCTGCCTTCGTCGATACCATCGACAGAAGTCGATACCATCGACCAAGCCACAAGTTGCCAGTCGAGAAGAGTAGCGCAGAGTCGATACCATCGACACGCAAGTCGATGGCATCGAGATCCCTTCAGGTTGCTGGCGAGGAATCCGTCGATACCATCGACCCAAGTCGATGCCATCGACGCATGGAGGCTACAACGTCGCTAAACGAAAACAACCGACGCTAAAGAGAGTCGATACCATCGACCCAAGTCGATGGTATCGAGATGATCACAAGCACTCAGATGAAAAGAAAAGAAGGGTGCCGCTAATATGCTGGGTCGATACCATCGACCCGCGTCGATGGTATCGACGCCGGCAGATATGCGTTGGATTCGTTTTGATCTCAATCGGACGGCTAAAGTTATTTGGCGACCTAATGAGGGACTTATACCTAATGACGGCCGCCGACGTTCGAGAGTATCTCATTTTTGGATTGCACGAGTGCCGAGGAAGGAGAGAAAGGAGAACGGAGGCCAGAAGCTCATCCATGTCGATCCGGACGCTGCCGAAGACGAATTTCACAACCGAGAGGCGGGAAAGCTCGTGTTCTACGCAAAGGATCCACCGGTTCTTCTCCGTTCAGGGGTTTTCCCACTTAATTCACGTTTTTCTTATGAATTCCCCAATTTCTACCATGTATTTGTGCAAGATGAACATGAGAGACTAAAACCCTCCATCTTTAGGACCGGGAGTAGCCCGGGAATGCATTGTATGACAATTTTATATTGATAATTCATATTTTCTCTCTTAAATCCGTGGTATAGTTTCGTTTTCTCCATATACATTGTTATGCCTGATCACCATAATAATAACCTAATGCCCTTAATCACTTCGACAGAAGGATTAACGGTTGAAAAGAGACGAAACGTACATTAATCAATAAATCCCTTGACAAAGGAGGTGTAAAATTAATGGTGGAAACTGAGAGACCGTTTGTAATGCGCTTAGTTTAGGGGAATGATTACTACGACGGTGGAATCAACCTAAACCTAAGTAGTGAATTACACCACGACAGTGGGTAATTCTGTTTTCAGGCCACTACCCGGATAGAGAGAGAAGAGTGAGTAATTATATAAAACCTAATGCAATGTTGAACCGCGGTGAAACCACAATCCTAAAGATACCTTTTTGAATTGATTAAATTAACATTTAATTGATTGTTTTCTTTGTTTCATTTTATTTTCTTTTAATCTCGACAACAAACCCTACTTTGTCATCCGGCCTAGCTGATTGCAATTAGTTAGTAGGAGTCTCCAATAATTCACGTATCCCTGAGTTCGACTCGGGCCTCACAAAGGCCTATATTACTCGATGTGTATACTTGCGTTTAAGCGCGTAGTAAAATACACGTCAAGTTTTTGGCGCCGTTGCCGGGGATACGGCGAATTGTTGGCACTTCGAGTGCTACGAGCGGCCACTCTAGGCCACATTTTTTTTATTTCATTTTTGAAACAACTTTAAATATTCTTAAATTTCTCTATAATTGTATTTACTCGTTCAAGCATAGTACTGAACTTGAATTTTCTCATTTCAGGTACTATGTATGATGCATACACGTAGTACAGACTACGACAATCGCACACCCGAGGTTCCACCTCCGGGACCTGAAGACAAGGAGCATTCTGAGCAAGAGCAACAAAAAGAGGAGGATTCTGAATCCGAACCCGAAGAGATGGCCGAAGAACCAACGATATGGGCGAAGATTAAAGCTTCTTCCGCATCTGCCTCTAAAGGGCCGATAAAGAAGCAAGCAATCAATATACCGACGTATAAGATTGATCCGGCTCTAATCAATTTGGTTAAGTCCAATGATTTCCACGGTTTGAAAAATGAGGATCCCGTTGCGCACCTGAGTCAGTTCGTGGAGAACTGTGACATGGTGAAAATAGACCGATTTCCGCAGACTGCACTTTATCTCAAGCTTTTCCCGAGTTCCTTGGCAAGAGCAGCAAGAGAGTGGCTACATAACCTCGATGACGAATTTGTGGAGTCTTGGGATCATATGGTGGAGGTTTTCTTTGAGAGGTTTTTGTTGGTATGTATGCCCATAGAGCAAGTCATATGATGATTGTAATGGGATACTTTGTAATTGATTTGAATAATAATAATAATAAAGGCAATTTCCAATCTATATGTTTAAACTGTTTCTGAGATGATGGTGTAACATGATAGATGTCTAAAGATTGTTTTACTCAATGACGTATGCTTTTAGGTTAAGGACCTAAACGATGAGATCATACGGATGTTAAGAGTATACATTCTTGTTTTGTCCCTAGTCGGTTGTTATTGTGGAAATAACCATAGACATCAATAACACTAAAGACTAGATTGTGTGTTGGTTGATGTCAGAATCTCATTAGTCATGATATGGTGATATCAAACCAAGCACATAGGTACTTGTTAGAGAACAAGGTATCAGACAGACCCACCGTGAGAGTGACACATGGAACCATGACTTGGTAGTCACAGTCAGCTCTCACAGTGATGGTGGTGAGTGTGATTCTTAGACCTGAAATCACTGCACTCAACACATGTCGTTGGGTACACTTTGACATCATCAAACGCAATCCTGAAACATGGGTTGTTATAAAGGTGATGATTGGGTGGCTTTGACACATGGGGCTTTTGAGGGGTGAGTGATAGGTATGGGATTTGTCCCTCCTGAGGGAGTTTGATATCCTTGGCCACTTGATGAGTAGGATTGAGAAAGGCATGCGCATTCACGTGTGAATCAATATGTGATATTGATGTCATACACATCTCACTCGGTCTACTCTGAGATCAAGGAAATGAATGAACATTGACAGGATGACTGTTCCATGCCTCGAGTTCATTCTGGATATCAGTGATAAAGGAATTATACATTCATTGTAACACCATTCATGGATTGTAGGATTAAAGTTGTTCTCCAACTTTCTAATTTCACTTGGGTAGCAATGATGTGTGACTAGGCACCGCTCATTGCTTGTGAAGTCATAAGTGTTATGGACTTTCACTGCCAACGTGAAATGGACCTGCAGGGTCACACACATAGGATTCAACTTGGAAGAGGAGTTTTGTCCACAAGCAATGTTTAGATTGATTACTAAAGGAGTTTAGTAGTTCAATTAAACACTCAATTAATCGATAGCTCAATATCATAGTGTTCAAGGTGTTGGACGAGTTGATTGGAGTATCGGATTGATTGAAATCGCATTTGACTGATTCTGCACAATCTGCATTCCCAACCGATCGGTTCATGTGATGAACCGGTCGGCTGAGGTTGCTGAACCGGTCGGCTCAATTGTTGAACCGATCGGCTCATGCACAAAGTGAAACGACCGGTTCAAGTGTTGAACCGAGCAGTTCAACTGGTGCAATCGAGCAACTTGGGAAAGTAGGATTGGTGAGAATTTTCCTTTCGTTTCAGTTGCCCAATTCGATTGGGAATAACATTGGTATTCGATACCAATTGGGAAAGAAACAAGGAAAGTCAATCGGGAACCAACCTGGAACTCCAACCGACCGGTTCATGAGTGAACCGATCGGTTCAAGGGTCCCAAACGATCAGTTCAGTGGTGAACCGATCGGTTCAGGTCCCCAACCGACCGGTTCACTTGTGAACCGATCGGTTCAGGTTGCGAGATGGTTGCTTTTTGTGGAAAATCCCGAACCCTTCTACTCCTGCTTTAGTCCCGTATTGCCGGGCATAGAGAACCTTGTCCCATGACCCGCCTATATATATAGGGGTATTGGGGGCTTCTCAGAGTACAACTCAGTGCAAGTTGATTGCTCTGCAAAGTTGTCGTTCTCTCTGGTTTTGGTAACCGAGAGAGAGCCCGAGCAAGTGCTTCCCGCAAAGGGAGGTGCAGCAAGGGAAGGACAACTGTAGTTGCAGTCAACTGCAGGAGAGTGTGTTGGCGACTAGTACGTCAACAGGAGGGTGCGACTCCTTCCACTTCCTTGTGGGACAAGGAGAGTGGAGTTCCGGGTGGTCCGTGTGGACTACTTCAGAGGCGGGAGGACACTGCCGCTCAAGAGGACAACTGTCATCCGACAGTCCGGTAGGAGGAGGAGTCTTCAGTCCCGGTGCGACCAGGAGCTGCACAGACACCGTCCAAGACCGGAGGTGAAGACCGCGCAAGGCGCGTGGCATTGTCGCCGAGCAAGCCTCGGGACAAGGTATGATTCACAAACCTTATTTCCTATCATATAGACGTCGACGCGATTCCTTTTGTTCCGAGTTTGGGGAGAAATTTTTTTTGTTTCCGCTGCTTCTCTGCCTCCTCCAATTCCCAACAGTGGTATCAGAGCCAGGTCGACCTCTCTATATTTTAGGATTATCGATGTGATCGATTTTGGTTTGTCGCCTTTATTTATTGCATGCAATGCGAATAATATCGGCTTTATACATGTCCAATCCACAAATCCCTAATATACATATATGATATGTAATATTAATGCACTCGATACGCGTCGCCCTTAAACGAGTTTTGTGGTGGATGTGTAGCATGATTATGGCCTATAAACCCCTATATCTGTGTGTGGTTGTTTGTGTGGTTGCTTGCATCTCGGTCTGCGCACCGATTCCCTTTCTCATATTCCTGATGTAACTCGAGATAATTCGAGAATTCTTTTCCTACCTTTGCTCCCCCCGAATGTAACTTGGGGTTTCACAATTCAATTGTAAATAGGATAGATTTTATTTCCTGTTATGTCAAAGAACGGCGGACAACCTGAAGACGATCGGTTCAAGGAGTGAACCGATCAGTTGGTGATCCAGACGGCCGGTTCGAGGAACGAGATGAGTGGGTGGCGACCTGAGGAGATGCACGATGACCGGTGAACCGATCGGCTGGAGGCACCAGTCGATCGGCTGGTGGCACCCGAGCAACCAACCTGATGGCGAGCCGATCAATCATGGAGATGAGCTGATCAAACCCAGAAAGGCAGGCACAGATTTCATCTTGTACAGGTTGCATGTGATGTAGACCTAGATGACCGTGATTCCTCTTGGCTAGAGGAATCACAAATAGGATGGCCATAATCATTGCTTTTTATCATTTATGCATGATTTCTGTGGGATATAGCATGTATATGGTACGTACTATATATTGTGGTGATTGGATACGTATATGTATATAAAAACCAAATCCCTCATTAAATATTAAGTTTTAGATGCCTTCCAAATGCGACACACGTGAAAAGCTTGATCGACCAAGTGTGGGCATGCCCTAGCGTGGTGCACCGTCTATCTCGTGGAAGCGTGAAGGATGAATGTGTGGGTCTGCCCTAGCAGGGTGCATGTTCATCGTGTTGGCTTTGGGTCGGAATTAACAAGGTGATCTAGATGGGATCTAGTACCTTGAGGCATGGAGATGATCATTGCAAAGAGTTGCAAATGACATCTTTCAAGAGTTGCATATGATGCAATTGGCAAGAGTTGCCTACCTGAGAGATCTGAGTTGTGGGTGACAGCCCTAGCTGGTCCATGGCTCAGAGGATTTCAGGATCTTGACCCACTAGAAGATTGTACGCTGCAATCTTCCGAATTGATGGTGAGGGCTATCAATTTGAGTCAAAATAGTGGGAGCGGTAATTAATTAAAGGCCTAATTAACTATCGTCAAATCTTATTCAAATCAAATCAAAAAGGTTTTGACAAATGCAAATTTTCTCTTGTAGAATGGCAAAAGAATCATCTTTTAAAATGGGCAAATTAATTGAGAATAAATTCCATAACTGGTTGAGGACTGTGGGAAGTGTTCTGCACAATCCAGATATACCAGGAGCCTTAGAATCTACTCTATGTACGCTTAATGCGTTGGTGAAGAAGAAGGTAAGTAAGGGAGAGAAGTGTTCTCTCGCCAAACCAATTTCTTCTACATGGAGAGGATGGAAGGAACAATGGAAGAAGAAGTTAGAGATAGAGATCTCTACTTCTGGTGTATACGTGATAGAGATTAACTTTACTACTTCTTCGTCATGGGTACTTCATACCGGATGCGGATCTCACATTTGTTCAAATGTGAAGGATCTTAAGAGAAGTAGGCCTTTGGGGAAAGGCGAGGTTGAACAACGTGTTGCAAATGGGGCAAGAGTTGCCGCCAGTGTCGTAGGAACCTATGAGTTAACTCTACCTAGTGGGCTAATAATAGAGTTGAAGAATTGCTATTATGTACCTGCCATAAATAGGAATATCATTTCCGTCTCTTGTTTGGACAAAGATGGATTTGAATTTCTTATTAAGAATGGAAAGTGTTCCATTTCTAAAGATGGGATCTTTTATGGCAGTGCCCCTATGTCTTATGGTCTATACTTGATGGACTTAGAGACAAGTGTATACAACGTGAACACCAAAAAGCAAAAACTCAACGACTCAAACAAAACATATCTCTGGCATTATCGTCAAGGGACATAAATGAGAAGCACATTTCTAGACTCCATAAAGATGGTTATCTAGACTCTTTTGATTGTGAATCAATAGAGACATGTGAATCTTGTTTGTTGGGCAAGATGACCAAGACTCCCTTTTCAGGTAAAGGTGAGAGAGCTAGTGATCTATTAGGACTCATACATACTGATGTATGTGGGCCTTTTAGAACTAATGCCAGAAATGGGTATCAATACTTCATTACCTTCACTGATGATTTTAGTAGGTATGGCTATGTGTACCTGATGAAGCATAAGTCAGAAACCCTTGAAAGGTTCAAGGATTTCATGAATGAAGTACAGAACCAGCTTGGTAAAAGTATTAAGGCACTTCGTTCTGATCAAGGTGGAGAATACTTGAGCCAGGAGTTTGAGGACCTTCTGCGAGCCCGTGGTATTGTATCACAATGGACTCTGCCTGGAACACCACAGCATAATGGTGTGTCTAAAAGAAGGAATCGCACATTGTTAGATATGGTGCGATCAATGATGAGTTTTGCTGATCTTCCGATTTCCTTCTGGGGTCATGCTCTTGAAACCGCCGCGTTTACACTTAACCGTGTGCCATCTAAATCAGTTCAAAAGACACCATATGAGATATGGTATGGGAAGCGTCCCGTTTTGTCTTTTATGAAGATTTGGGGTTGTGAGGCTTACGTTAGGAAAATGTTTCCTGATAAGCTTGGACCCAAATCCGATAAGTGTTATTTTGTTGGATACCCCAAGGAAACGAGGGGATATTACTTATACCACCCTACTGACAACAAAGTGTTTGTTGCCAGGGATGTTGTATTCCTAGAGAGGGAATTTATTTCCAAAGGAAACAGTGGGAGGAAAGTAGAGCTTGAAGAGGTTCAAGCCCAACAAGAAAACATTGAACCGGTGGATGTACAAGAGGAAAATGGAGATTCACAAGGTGTTGTGGAATCTCAATCTCCTCAAGTAACACAAGGACCTCGTAGATCTAGTAGGACTCGCCTTGAACCTGAGAGGTTTGGATAGCTTGTGACTCAGGAAGGTGGAGAGTTGATCATAGATGATGATCCAACTACCTACGTGGAGGCTATGGAGGGACCAGATTCTGAGAAATGGCTTGAAGCTATGAGATCCGAGATGGAATCCATGTACTCCAACAAAGTATGGACTTTGGTGGAACCACCCGAAGGGGTAAAACCCATAGGGTGCAAGTGGGTCTTCAAGAAAAAGACCGACATGGATGGAAATGTGCAAACTTATAAAGGTAGATTGGTTGCAAAGGGTTTTCGACAAATTCAAGGTATTGACTATGACGAAACCTTTTCTCCAGTTGCCATGATTAAGTCCATCAGGATCATGCTTGCTATTGCAGCTTACTATGACTATGAGATTTGGCAGATGGATGTTAAAACCGCATTCCTTAATGGGAATATACATGAGGATGTGTACATGACACAGCCTGAAGGGTTTGTAGATCCAAAGAATGCCAATAAAGTCTGTAAGTTGCAAAGGTCAATCTATGGATTGAAGCAAGCATCTCGGAGTTGGAATCTTCGATTTGATGAGGAAGTCAAAGTGTTTGGCTTTATTCAAAATGAAGATGAACCTTGTGTGTACAAGAAGGTTAGTGGGAGCTCGACCACATTCCTCATATTGTATGTGGATGACATACTTTTGATGGGGAATGATGTCTTAGCCTTAGAGAAGGTAAAGACTTGGCTTGGGAAAACTTTCTCAATGAAGGACTTAGGAGAAGCATCCTATATTCTAGGAATTAAGATCTATAGAGATAGATCCAGAAGGCTTCTCGGACTAAGTCAGAGCACGTACATTGACAAGGTGCTGAAGCGGTTCAGCATGGAGAACTCAAAGAGAGGAAACATCCCTATGTTACATGGAGTTACCGTCTCTAGAGCTCAATGTCCCCAATCTTGTGAAGAGAGGGAGCGTATGAATGGGATCCCATATGCATCAGCCATCGGATCCATCATGTACGCTATGTTGTGCACACGCCCAGATGTCTCGTATGCTCTCAGCATGACGAGCAGGTACCAGTCAGATCACGGGGATGCTCACTGGACAGCCGTAAAGAACATCCTCAAGTACTTGCGAAGGACTAAGGATCAATTTCTTGTGTACGGAGGCGAGGAAGAGCTGGTTGTAAAGGGTTACACCAATGCAAGCTCCCAAACCGATAAAGATGATTACAGATCGCAGTCAGGATTTGTGTTTTGCCTTAATAATGGAGCTGTGAGCTGGAAGAGTTCCAAGCAAGAAACAGTTGCCGATTCTACTACAGAGGTCGAGTATATTGCTGCTTTGAATGCAGCAAAGGAGGCTGTGTGGATCAAGAAGTTCATCTCTGAACTTGGTGTAGTTCCCAGTAGTTGTGATGCAATTGAGCTTTATTGTGACAATAATGGAGCTATTGCACAGGCTAAGGAGCCCAGATCACATCAGCGGTCCAAGCACATACTGCGGCGCTTCCATCTCATACGAGAGATCGTACAGCGAGGAGATGTGAAGATTTGCAAAGTACCAACTGAAGACAACATAGCTGATCCACTGACTAAGGCCCTTTCTCAGCAAAAGCATGATGGTCATGCTACGTCACAAGGACTGCGTTTCCTTGGTGACTGGATCTAAGTGCAAGTGGGAGTCTGTTGGTATGTATGCCCATAGAGCAAGTCATATGATGATTGTAATGGGATACTTTGTAATTGATTTGAATAATAATAATAATAAAGGCAATTTCCAATCTATATGTTTAAACTGTTTCTGAGATGATGGTGTAACATGATAGATGTCTAAAGATTGTTTTACTCAATGACGTATGCTTTTAGGTTAAGGACCTAAACGATGAGATCATACGGATGTTAAGAGTATACATTCTTGTTTTGTCCCTAGTCGGTTGTTATTGTGGAAATAACCATAGACATGAATAACACTAAAGACTAGATTGTGTGTTGATTGATGACAGAATCTCATTAGTCATGATATGGTGATATCAAACCAAGCACATAGGTACTTGTTAGAGAACAAGGTACCGGACAGACCCACCGTGAGAGTGACACATGGAACCATGACTTGGTAGTCACAGTCAGCTCTCACAGTGATGGTGGTGAGTGTGATTCTTAGACCTGAAATCACTACACTCAACACATGTCGTTGGGTACACTTTGACATCATCAAACGCAATCCTGAAACATGGGTTGTTATAAAGGTGATGATTGGGTGGCTTTGACACATGGGGCTTTTGAGGGGTGAGTGATAGATATGGGATTTGTCCCTCCTGAGGGAGTTTGATATCCTTGGCCACTTGATGAGTAGGATTGAGAAAGGCATGCGCATGCACGTGTGAATCAATATGTGATATTGATGTCATACACATCTCACTCGGTCTACTCTGAGATCAAGGAAATGAATGAACATTGACAGGATGACTGTTCCATGCCTCGAGTTCATTCTGGATATCAGTGATAAAGGAATTATACATTCATTGTAACACCATTCACGGATTGTAGGATGAAAGTTGTTCTCCAACTTTCTACTTTCACTTGGGTAGCAATGATGTGTGACTAGGCACTGCTCATTGCTTGTGAAGTCATAAGTGTTATGGACTTTCACTGCCAACGTGAAATGGACCTGCAGGGTCACACACATAGGATTCAACCTGGAAGAGGAGTTTTGTCCACAAGCAATGTTTAGATTGATTACTAAAGGAGTTTAGTAGTTCAATTAAACACTCAATTAATCGATAGCTCAATATCATAGTGTTCAAGGTGTTGGACGAGTTGATTGGAGTATCGGATTGATTGAAATCGCATTTGACTGATTCTGCACAATCTGCATTCCCAACCGATCGGTTCATGTCATGAACCGGTCGGCTGAGGTTGCTGAACTGGTCGGCTCAATTGTTGAACCGATCGGCTCATGCACAAAGTGAAACGACCGGTTCAAGTGTTGAACCGAGCGGTTCAACTGGTGCAATCGAGCAACTTGGGAAAGTAGGATTGGTGAGAATTTTCCTTTCGTTTCAGTTGCCCAATTCGATTGGGAATAACATTGGTATTCGATACCAATTGGGAAAGAAACAAGGAAAGTCAATTGCGAACCAACCTGGAACCCCAACCGACCGGTTCATGAGTGAATCGATCGGTTCAAGGGTCCCAAACGATCGGTTCAGTGGTGAACCGATCGGTTCAGTGGTGAACCGATCGGTTCAGGTCCCCAACCGACCGGTTCACTTGTGAACCAATCGGTTCAGGTTGCGAGATGGTTGCTTTTTGTGGAAAATCCCGAACCCTTCTACTCCTGCTTTAGTCCCGTATTGCCGGGCATAGAGAACCCTGTCCCATGACCCGCCTATATATATAGGGGTATTGGGGGCTTCTCAGAGTACAACTCAGTGCAAGTTGATTGCTCTGCAAAGTTGTCGTTCTCTCTGGTTTTGGTAACCGAGAGAGAGCCCGAGCAAGTGCTTCCCGCAAAGGGAGGTGCAGCAAGGGAAGGACAACTACAGTTGCAGTCAACCGCAGGAGAGTGTGTTGGCGACTAGTACGTCAACAGGAGGGTGTGACTCCTTCCACTTCCTTGTGGGAC
Organism: Alisma plantago-aquatica; assembly: GCA_963693085.1. NCBI lineage: Eukaryota > Viridiplantae > Streptophyta > Magnoliopsida > Alismatales > Alismataceae > Alisma > Alisma plantago-aquatica. The sequence goes on along the minus strand of OY856409.1, from coordinate 1,903,025,780 downwards.
AAGGAGAGTGGAGTTCCGGGTGGTCCGTGTGGACTACTTCAGAGGCGGGAGGACACTGCCGCTCAGGAGGACAACTGTCATCCGACAGTCCGGTAGGAGGAGGAGTCTTCAGTCCCGGTGCGACCAGGAGCTGCACAGACACCGTCCAAGACCGGAGGTGAAGACCGCGCAAGGCGCGTGGCATTGTCTCCGAACAAGCCTCGGGACAAGGTATGATTCACAAACCTTATTTCCTATCATATAGACGTCGACGCGATTCCTTTTGTTCCGGGTTTGGGGAGAAAATGTTTTTTGTTTCCGCTGCTTCTCTGCCTCCTCCAATTCCCAACAGTTTTTCCCTCCTGAGAAGACCAACGACATGATTAGGAAGATTCACAATTTCACCCAATAGGCGGGTGAAACATATTCTGAGACCTGGGAGCGATTCCAAGTTATGTTGAGGAGGTGCCCACATCATGGGCTGGACAGGGAAACACAAGTGAAAATCTTTTATTTTGCTCTCTCCGAGCACGATAGAAGTAACCTTGATTCAGCTGGATCCGGATTCTTTCTGAATAATACAGATACCAGATGTTGGGAAATATTAAAGAACATGGCTAGGAAACAGTCATGGGGCGACAGAGGTGCAGTGGAACAGGTCAAGGCTGTTGGTGAATCCAGAATAGTTAGGGAGCTAAACGATAAGTTAGATCTTCTAGCTAAGAAGCTGCTAACTAAGGAAGATGCATTTGAAGATGAGGAGGCCCAAGTGAAATTCATGCAACAACAGGGCTATAGAAACAATGACTATGCATGGCGGAAGGATAAAAAATTCTCATGGAAGGATCCGAATAATTTTCTGCAGGATCCGGATGCCAAGCCACAATAGAGAACCGAGGATAAGAACACTGCATTACTAAGTCAAATGGTCCAGCAAAACCAAGAGATGATGGCCATGTTTGGTAAACAATTGCAATCTCAAGGTGATATTCTAACCAAGTTTGGGCAGACGCTGCAAAGCCATGGAGCACAAATGCGGGCATTAGAAACCACCGTGGCGCAGATTTCAAGTGAAGTGGAGGCCATCAAGCACGTCAATCAACAGAAACCAGCCGAGAATGCGAACGTGGCCCAAGCACATCATCAGGTTAAGTACATGTCGGTGGTAAGAAATGAGGAATCTCAGGTGCAAGAAGTTGTAGAAGAAAGAAAAATGACTTTCAATGTGAATGCAACACCGGTGATACCGTATCCACGCACTTACTATAGATTGCCGGGCAGAAACCATTTCTTCAGAAAATCAGAGAGAGTTATGAATATTGTATCTCCATCTAGGCAAGAAGAACACGTGCAGGTTGTTTGTGCACATGTGGAGACATCTAAGGCGAGAGAGGAACCACAACAAGCTGCTACTATTGAGGATGTCTCGCCAAAGACCACGTCGGAGGGAGTGATTGAAGCAAGCTTAGGGGAGGTACCCCCGAAAAGCACTTATGTGCCACCTCACAGGCGTGTTGATGCAGCAGGTGTTTCAAATTCGATCAATACTAAGACAAAGAAAGAGCATCGTCATTTTAAGAAATTCCTGGAGATATTCTGAAAACTCCACATCAATATTCCATTAGTGGAGGTGATCGAGAAAGTACCCGCCTATGGGAGGTTCATTAAAGAAATCATAAATAAGAAGAGGCGAATAAAAGACGATGATATTTGTCGGATGAATGAGACGGTGAGCTCTATGATTCATGGGAGGTCACCAAACAAGAGAAAAGACCCAGGAGGTTTTTACATTCCGTGCTCAATAGGTGGTCAACATTTTCCAAAAGCGCAATGTGATTATGGCGCTAGCATAAATCTCATGCCTTTGGCGACATTTCAGAAGCTGGGGTTAAAAGAGATAAAGAAGTTGGCCGCAACAATTGAATTGGCGGATGGGTCTATCGTGAGACCATATGGAGTGTGTGAGGATGTGCTCGTCAAAGTGGATAGATTCATATTCCCTGTGGATTTTGTTGTTATTGATATGCCACCGCTCCAAAGCTATGAAATTCTTCTAGGAAGACCGTTTCAAGCAACATCGGACGTCGTGACTGCCTTAGGGAGAGGTACTTTGTCCTTGGGAATTGGAGGAGATCGAGTTGAATTCAAATTACCGCATGATCCTCTAAGCGCAGTCTCCAATGTGAAAAGATGATGAGTTTCATACCGTCTAGCCTAAGACGTTAAATAAGGGCGCTTGTTGGGAGGCAACCCAACCATTGGTACATTAGGATAGTTTAGTTATAGTCGTAGATTGCTTTTATTTCGTTTAAATTTTAGTGTAAATAAGATACCTTGATCCGTTTGTTCAATGTACAGGCATAGGCAGGGTCGATACCATCGACACAGTGGTCAATGGTATCGACATGGGTTCAGGTTGACAGCTGCAAAAATCGCACTGAGTTGATATTATCAACGGCCCCATCGATGGTATCGACATACCTACAGGCAGGTCGCAATAAAAGTGTCGATAGTATCGACACACTAGTCAATACCATCGAGATATCTAGAGAAGTTCAGAACGATTTTTCTCAGTCAACTCGATACCATCGACGGCCTCGTCGATGGTATCGACATGATCACAGGTAGATGTGAAAAAGTGGCGGTGTCGCAATGAAGGCAAGTCGATACTATCGAACCTCGTTGATGGTATCGACATCCATGTCACCGATCCGCACAAAGACATCGACGACGATCGCGAGTCCACGTCAGCGATCCGGGTGCTGCGTCGATACTATCGACTTTTGTCGATGGTATCGACAGGTCAGCAATCCGGGTTTCACGATCCAGCAATCGTCAGCCGTCGATACTCGCGAGGGAGGCGGATAGCATCGAGACGTGTCGATACCATCGACCCGCGTCGATGGTATCGACGGGTCAACAGTGGCGCTGGCCAAGTCTATTTAAGGAGAATTGCAACGTCATTTGACGTCACACCTTCAGAGAAAACGTCCTCCTTTGTGCCGAGCACTCCTCCGAGCCCTCCAAGACTGAAGAGCAGCGACAGCGAGCAGGGATCTTCACCGAGCGGAGAATCACTTCTCCATCTTCCTCGAGCTCTTTTCTTCTAATCCCATCTTTCTTGCAACAATGGTGCACACCGCCGGATCATCGTCCTTGCACGCGAATCCCATGGAGATCGTGGAGTTTGTTCCACCCCCTACTGCTTCAGTCTCACGTCCGCGCCTGATTCACCCATCCACGGAGGTGAGGAAGGTCTATGAGGAAATCATGAAGCGGAAGATCGAGCCGACCCGGTATGTGGACCGAAGAATGCTCCAGGAGCTTGGATTCGAGGCCAACTTGGCCTATGTGCTGAAGGGTCAAGCACGCCACACCAGCAGAAGGCTAGACGAGCTGGAGCGCCATGCGGATGGGCAGTCGTTCTTTGGCGAATGGCCCACCTACAAGGAATTGGTGGCAGAGTTTATGGCGTCCCTCGACGTCTGCGTCGTGCCCAACGACATGGTTGCATCGGATCGTGAGTGGATCAAGGGCCGGGTATCGTTTCGGCTGTTCAACATCAACTACAACATCACCCTTAAGCAGTTCAACAACATCTTTAACTGGAACCACTCCCAACATGATCACCGGCGCCCAGATTCCCGCACCGACTACGACAAGATCTTCACCGAGCTAGTCACAGTCCCGGCGGGAAAGACAGTGAGCTACCACAATGCTGCGGTAGCGGACTTCGGGCATCCCTTCGTCCGGGTCTTACACCGGATGTTGAGCCTTACGTTATTTGCTCGGAGCGATTTAGCATTGAGCAAGTTTCAGGAGAGCGATCTTTTCTTCCTCTACATGCTCCTGAAGCGACAAGAATGCAACTGGGGTGCGTTCTTTCTGCAGCGCGTCCTGGCGGTGAAGAGGAGTACAAGGAAGGCTCCGATCCATTTTGGTGGGCTCATCACCAAATTGGCGATGTACTTGGGGCTGAATTTACAGTCCATGACTCCGATTTCCACGAGGAGTAAGGTGAACGTGCAGCATCTACACCGTTCAAACCTTATCCTTCTCCGGGATGGGTTGGCGTACGCACACTGCCACGTCAACCATGCTTATCAGGAGTGCGCACTGCCGGACGCCATCTTCCACATCGAGGGCGCACAGCACTTCCGGTGGCCGATCATAGTCGTCGAGTCTGATGAAGAAGAAGGCGGTAACGATGACCAAGAAGGCGAGGCTGAGGAGGAAGAGGAGGCTTTCACACCTCTTCGCGCATGAGTAGCACCACGGAAGCGTCCTAGGATGCATCCGGGTGCGTCTTCATCATCACAGCCCCCGCCGCCATCACCACAGCCCTCGCAGCCAGGAGAGGATGCCTACTCAATGCAAGGAATGTACACGATGCTGCAGGACATCCATCAGACACAGCAGTAGCATCTAGAGATGTATACTGGTATTCAGGATACTACGAACTAGTTACTTGACAACCAAAGGGCGATGTTCGAGAATGAACGTCTCCTCCTCGACAACCAACAACAGATATACAATCGGTTGCAAAGGATGGAGATGCAACAGGAACCCTTTTATGACCACTACTGGAGTCAGAGCTACTTTGGAGGCTATCCACAGCCTCCGCCGAGGACCCATTACGATCCGAGCTTCTAGGGGGAGTATCCTTCTTGGGATCCTACGGCCCCACAGTACCCACCTCCGCCTCCACAAGAATGATCAGGGTATCTCTGTTCCACTCTTAAGATTGTTTTTGACTATGAGTCCATAGTCGAATTCAAGCTAAGGGGGGTAGTTGGAACAGCTCTATCTTTTCTTTTATTGTTTTTAATTTTTAGCAGTGTTATTTGTTTCTTGCATTTTTAGTTTTGGTAGGATCCACGTACTATCTAGTGTAACTGTGGATGTCGTAAAAGTTGTCATCTTGTTGTTAATTCATGGGAAATTTAAGGGAAATTTAAAAATTTTTGTGTCTTTGGATAGCTTGACTTGGTTGTCCTTGGGGAACTTATCCTATGAAAATGATTGATTATGTCAACTTTAAAACAACATTTCACACCTATACTCCTTTTGACTCATGAAAAGTGGATAGTAACGGTTGTTTGAGCCTAACCTAACCAAATGGTAATGAGATTTTAATTGGATGTAAGAGAGAGAACCCTCTAAACCACTACACAGGTCAGTAAGGAGGGACACATAATATCTTTCTAAGGTTCAGTCATCTAATCTTGTGATCATTCCACGTCATTTTCCATAATCCACCTAAGAACTGGAAGTAAAGTGCAGTTTCAATTCCTTCTTGTGTGCATAACATTTAGATAGGACTTGCATTGATATTTTCCATACGTTTGCATAAAGAAAAAAATATATATAGGGATTCATGCACATTCCTTTTAGGTGCATGTCATGTAGTTGCACTCATGATTTTCATGCATAAAGTACACCATGTATCTCAATTTTTCCTCAAAAGTGATCTAAACTCTTCCATACCTTCGAAATATTGCAAAGATTTCCAAGCATGAATTAAATAGCCCAATACACTTATCTCTAAGCAACTATGGATACGTGGGCTAAAGTGAAGAAAAAAATTCTGAAAAAAAAAAGTTAGAAAAAGAAAAAAAAAGATAATTTAGAAGAAAGTGGAATAAGAGGGAGAAAGGAACATGATATCACTCGCATTACAGGAAAATTGAGTACATGATGTGGCTTAATTTGATTTCCATCTCATTTTGAGGTGGAAGGTTAGTGCATGCATCATTTCACCCAATTTTAGGCATTAGGGCATTTCTAATGTGCATTGGCATCATTTAGGACATTTTTTTATGCATGTTGAAATTGTACAATACTTCCAAGTTCTTCCATGAACCACCCATTTGCATCCACCTGTTGCTCGGATTGGTAGGCCACTGTGAATTTCTCCTCACTAATGATTATCAGGAGAACTGCTTCCATGTAGATGGTAGTTAGGGCGAGCAACGTAGTATAGGCGATCACAAGATGCACCAATGCTGAATCGGCGAATTTTATTATGTTAACTGCCTTATGTGATAGTGTTCATCGGTTTTAAGGATAATTTCTCTTATTGATGATTATTGTCGCCTTTAGGGTAATTACTGTTCTGTGGTTAGAAAAGGCCGGTTTGAGAATGTTCAGTGCGAGTCACATGGGATGTTGGGTTGGTGTGTTGTTTTTTAGTTGACATCTGCAATTCTATTCTAAGGACTAGTTGCTCGAGGGCGAGCAATGTTTAAGCTTAGGGGAGTTTGATGCGATGATTTCGAGTCGCATTTATAGACCTTTTTCATATGTGTTTTATGCTCTAATTAGTCATTTTTATGGATAATATTGCATAATTCACTCATTTCGGTCTTTGCCATCATTTTATGTCAAATTCCCTTAGTTGTATCATTTTGAGCATTATTTATCATATTATCATAATTTGTGTGGATTTATTTGGGTTTGTTTTGGAATTTTAGGAAAAACAAGTATCTGCTTCCGTCGATACCATCGACGGAAGTCGATACCATCGACCAAGCCACAAGTTGCCAGCCGAGAAGAGCAGCGCAAAGTCGATACCATCGACACGCAAGTCGATGGCATCAAGATCCCTTCAGGTTGCTGGCGAGGAATCCGTCGATACCATCGACCCAAGTCGATGCCATCGACGCATGGAGGCTACAGCGTCGCTAAACGACAACAACCGACGCTAAAGAGAGTCGATACCATCGACCCAATTCGATGGTATCGAGATGATCACAAGCACTCAGACGAAAAGAAAAGAAGGCTGCCGCTAATACGCTGGGTCGATACCATCGACCCGCGTTGATGGTATCGACGCCGGCAGATATGCGTTGGATTCGTTTTGATCTCAATCAGACGGCTGGAGTTATTTGGCGACCTAATGAGGGACTTATACCTAATGACGGCCGCCGACGTTCGAGAGTATCTCATTTTTTGATTGCACGAGTGCCGAGGAAGGAGAGAAAGGAGAACGGAGGCCAGAAGCTCATCCCTGTCGATCCGGACACTGCCGAAGACGAATTTCACCACCGAGAGGCGGGAAAGCTCGTGTTCTACGCAAAGGATCCACCGGTTCTTCTCCATTCAGGGGTTTTCCCACTTAATTCACGTTTTTCTTATGAATTCCCCAATTTCTACCATGTATTTGTGCAAGATGAACATGAGAGGCTAAAACCCTCCATCTTTAGGACCGGGAGTAGCCCGGGAATGCATTGTATGACAATTTTATATTGATAATTCATATTTTCTCTCTTAAATCTGTGGTATAGTTTCGTTTTCTCCATATACATTGTTATGCCTGATCACCATAATAATAACCTAATGCCCTTAATCACTTCAACAGAAGGATTAACGGTTGAAAAGAGACGAAACCTACATTAATCAATAAATCCCTTGACAAAGGAGGTGTAAAATTAATGGTGGAAACTGAGAGACCGTTTGTAATGCGCTTAGTTTAGGGGAATGATTACTACGATGGTGGAATCAACCTAAACCTAAGTAGTGAATTACACCACGACAGTGGGTAATTCTGTTTTCAGGCCACTACCCGGATAGAGAGAGAAGAGTGAGTAATTATATAAAACCTAATGCAATGTTGAACCGCGGTGAAACCGCAATCCTAAAGATACCTTTTTGAATTGATTAAATTAACATTTAATTGATTGTTTTCTTTGTTTCATTTTATTTTCTTTTAATCTCGACAACAAACCCTACTTTGTCATTCGGCCTAGCTGATTGCAATTAGTTAGTAGGAGTCTCCAATAATTCAGGTATCCCTGAGTTCGACTCGGGCCTCACAAAGGCCTATATTACTCGACGTGTATACTTGCGTTTAAGCGCGTAGTAAAATACATGTCAACCATCCCTCCATAAAATCTGGAAATCACTACCATCTTGTAAATTGGGACACTATTGCTTCCCCTATAGACCAAGGTGGTTGGGGTATACTAAACATTGAAACCCATGCTTTTTGTCTTATAACCAAAATTATCAACAGTCTGGTTAAAAATAAGACAACAATTTGGACGAGTTTCATCAACTGAAAATACTATCAAAAATCCCCTCCCTGGCACAAAGTGCCAAATAAATCTGCCTCACCCCTATGGAAATACATAAATAAGAACATCCAAAAAATAACCCAACTCATCAACACTCCACCACACTCTCATCTAAAATTATCCTTCTAGAATGACCCATGGCACGAAAATAACTCTGTTCTAAACCTACACACAAATTGGGCCATTCCAAACAACCTCCTCAAGATCAACATTGTCAAGGCTCTTGGCCTCTTAACCAACAATAGATCAAATGCTCTCAAATGATGCATTCTCATGCATCTCAAACCAGATGACCTCTCTTCTATGAAGTAGATTCTTGAAAATAATTCCTCAAACCATATCACATGGAGATGGGGAAACACTTACTCAGTAAAACAAACATACACTTTCCTATCCTACAGAGGTCTCTCCCCCCCTACAAAAAAAATATGGAAACAAAAATGGCAACACAAACATAAAACTTTTCTTTGGTTGATCCTTCACAACAAGTTGCTTACTGAACAAAACCTCTCCAAGGGAGGCTTCATTGGCCCATCTAGATGCTCTCTCTGCCAAAATGACATAGACTCAGTGGAACGCATTTTCTTTAAGTGTAAATTTTTACTAAGCATCTTCTCACACTTCACACGACACTAACAACTCAATCTCTCATCATCAACCTTTCCTTTAAAGATTACACCAAACAGACACTACAACTCCTGCACAGGAAATGATATCTTCATCATCATTAGCTGGATTCTCTAGCTTGAGAGAAACAATAGATTCTTCAACAACACTCTGAAACTGAGGCATATTATTATCTCACCAATCGGCACAGACCTTCATATGATCACCATGTGCAGGTAAATAGGAATTGGATGGGAAGGAGGACTCCGAAGAAGGTGAATCTGAAGCCCACTTTCTATGCGATCTTAAGGCAATGGTGGATGATGAAACGGGTGTTAGTTTGCTGTTGCAACACTAATGACTTTGTTTTGAGTCTGTAGCTGCCACATCTTCCATAATTTCTGGCTTAGTGTTAAAAGAGGCTTGTTAAGGGGTGCCTCCCCCTTGAACATTTAACATCTCTTTCCTTTCCCAATAGAACTTTCTTATGCGTTTAATTTGTTTTACCCCAAAAAGAAGGTGTTTGCTTGCTTTTGCAATTAATATATGCTATGACCTTGATTGAAAAATCATACTAATTGATGCCCAAAAACATATTTTTCCAAACTGGCTAGATAATTACCCTTTTAATTCTCGACAAACACCATGTACGTTATTTTCTTTTGGAAACTTGATAATTATGTTATATTTCATTTATCATATCAAAGGTCCATTATTATTTATTCACATATGGATTCCTTTAATTTTGTACCACAAGGATTTATTTGCAAAGAAACCAATTACTTGGCCATACTAAGGCCATGGGTAGCACCCATGTAACGTTATTATTCCATTAGTAATAGCATTGGGAAAATTCACTTATCAATTCATGCATTTTTTTATAAAACTCAATTTTACCAAAATTGAGGATATAACATTCACCCCTCCTTAAAAGGAATTTTTTCCCCAAAATTCAAGCCTAGTAAGCTTAAGGTGAATAATAGCTCAAAATAGTTTCAAACCTTAGATTTAGCAACCCAACTTTTGTTGATAAGCAAATTCCTCATGTTATTACTAAGGTACTTGAATTCAATTCAAGGTACCTTAGCAGTTCCAAGATATCACCTCTTGATGATTAAAATTTAATATATAATTTGAATTTCACTTGGTGACTACCTTTTTACCTAGGTTCCCAACCTATCATTCATTTATTTTCACATAAGCGAGAGGTAACACCCCAAACCCTAGATCATGTTATTAAAACTTAGCTTAAGGTATTCATTCCCATGTGTCAATTTTAAGAACAACATGTGTCAACCCATCTCTCTCCCTCATAATAAGGTGAAATAAGGATTTGGTTGCAGCCCAAAAACAAAGTTCATCCTATTCCAAGGGCAGAGATGGTGTACACACATTATCCTAAAAATTCATATTTTAGGTTGAATTATTCTCAACATGACTCTAAACCATGTTCACTTTTTATTTCCACAATATTCTTATATTTCATGAAGTCATGTGTTTTTCTCACTCTTAAATTTGCACACCACTCCTTTCATTATTACTGGACTCCTTGTATCTTTTATATCTACTCCTCATGTATTATGAGCCTTAGCCATTTCCTCAAGGTCTATAGGGGTAGATGTACTTTCTGAGTGATCTCATCCTTATGCATCTAGGGAGTTCCTCTCACATTCAACCCCTTGGGTCTCATGAACTCATGAAGGTGGCCAATATCCTAAGACATGGGCCTCGAGCAAACATAGTAGTTACCTCTCGACCAAATGGTCTTTTGCATTTAGGGCACAATTGTCTCCTAATCTCATCAGTCTCATGTACCTTTAATACTCCCTACTTGACCTTAGGATTGACTTAGGGCTCAACCTTTACAAGGGTTTATCGAGAGCACATTATTTTCATATGTAATTCTTTAAACCAAATTTCCTCCATCTCTTACGATGCTTGTTATTCGATTTATGTACCCTCATTGGGATCATGGCCACTTTCTCTTCCGAGGTTGATCTCATACTATAAGCAACTTACACATTGATTTTTCCTCATGTTCCTTAGAGATGGCATAATTGGCTTCGAAGAATTATGCTCAATATATGTGCTTTCATGATTTATATCTTTAATGTTTTACGTGACATTTAAAGTTACCTCAATCATTAAATTGTTTTTTCATCACACCCTTCTAGGGAAGGTCCTAACATAGGGTGACTTCTTGGCTCATAGGAGGCGGTTAGGCTCTCTAGCCACAACCTAAATTCAAGGTCTTATAGTTTGCCTCCCCAATAGGTCCTTTTTCCCACACTTGGGTTGACCCACCCCAGGCTGGGACACCATCTCTAAAAGTTTCATATTTTCATTTCTATGCATAATTGTTTATTATAACTTTTGTAACATACTCAATTCTAGGCACAAAGGTTGATCCTCCAATCTTCTAGACCCCTACTCGACTATTTTGTTATCCAATCCCCTTCTTTCTCTCTACTTGACCCTTTTCATATAAGTACCTTTTAGTATGTATAATTCCCTATTATAGGGTATATTAGACCTTGTTGGGATCTTTTAACCCTAATTGACTCATGTGTATCTCATTACATAAATCATTGGATGTAATAACCCTAATAATTAAATTATGGGAATTTATGAGTAGTAATACTAATTCATAATCTTAAACCTAATAAGATCCTCCAGGATAATCCTAGGGCCTTAGAGTTAGAGAAGTGAAAATAACTCAAAAGGATTCACCCTATTTAACCATTATGTTAAGCTTAATACCCTTATTAAATGATGGGATTATAATGGGGTAAAGATAAAAGAAATAATCTCAAAATGCAAATCCATGTCCAAATTAGTATTTTTCACATCCCAATTAGCTAATGTACCAATTTTAGGCGTAATCGGATATTGGATACACCCACAAAATGGTTTATTAGAAAGATATAAGTTTGATTGATTTTTTTAATGTTAATTGAATGTCAGCTTTTTCTTTACCTAAGTTTTAGCCTCATTAATTGTCATGCGTTTTGTCATGCGGATGCACTTATTAGGTCAAGCAACAGATAGGAGACTTTGTCTCCCACCTTTGTCTCCTTTGTGGGCGTGAGGGGGGTTGTTCAACATAGTGAGGTGTTGCATGTCGTTCTCTCTCCTCCCTCAACTATTGCTTGTGATTTCTTCTCCATTAGATCTATCTTCCTCTCCTAAAGCCAACAAACCCTAACTCACCCTCTCACTTGCCCCCGCAGACCCAATTCTAACACAACTCCTCCACAGACTCTCCGTCTCTGGGACCATGAATGATCTCTACACCAGATTGCACTGGCTCACATACACCCAGAAATGTAGATCAGATTCCCTTTGGTCACATTGCATTTCCAATTGAGTCGAGGATCCCCTAGCTACGCTCTTGTTGTTTGAGTTTTGCTCTCTGGACATTGAAACTTTTTGGAGCATGGATGCAACACTTTAGTGTAATTACTTGATCGATAAGGATCCTTGAAACCCACTCTTTCATTTCAAGTCTTCTTTATGTAATGGTATCTATTGATTCACCCTACTAATGAACTACCTAGATCTTCTTTGCTCCTCTGCCACCCTATGTTGTGACCAACCATTGGGATCCCACCTCAAGTTCCTCCTGGCTTTGCAAACACTATCAATCTCCTCGTAACATCTCGAAGAAGCTCCACATGGTTTTTTTTTATTGAACACTATACGATGTCATCATTTTGGATCTCCAATTGTGTTTGCATGTCGCTAGATATTACCAGTCCCTTTTTGTATTCCCCACTTGTTTGATCTTGCTTTTGGTATGCTTTTTTACACATGCTCTTATTAATTTTCTTCCAAAGCATGCCAAGTCTTTTTCTTGCATCCTTTCCTGTCTTCCCAGTCATGTTGTTCCCCGAACTCATGTACTAGTTTGCCTCCTCCGTTGAGCAGGTTCTACGCTCACAATGACCTCAAAACCTGATCTCAGGCTCATTCAACCTGGCTAGTCGAGGTAGAACCAGTGGTCTGTGGTCTTCCTGCTTGGAAGGCTGGCACGAGGCATTGCTCCCAACAGCAATCCGTTGGAGTGGTCATGGCGCCAACAGTTGGGATTCAATCCCTAGTGTGGGTTTACATGACTGCCCATGGTGTCGCAATACACAACCAGACACACCAGGGGCAAGTCAATACTTTGCCCTACTTTGACCTGCTTTTGACGATAGATATATTAGGCATGTATCATTATAGTTCCAACATTACCATCTAATTAACAATCATAGTTCATTCGAGGATGATGTAGTCATTTCATATTTTATTTTTTGTCTTAATCAGAAAATGAGTTTAACTTGAAACAATCATAACTAATTATTGGTTCAACAAAAAAATATAAATATATATACTTTTGGAACCAAAAAATGTGAATGATTTAGTAGGATATGTTTCTAGATCAGATTCCCAATTTTTATAGGGTCATTTTCTATATAGTGAATTTAATGGAATCCATAATAATTCAATGAGTAAATATTGTGACTAGGTTGTGACAGCCCTGACTTTGAGCCTAGGAGTTGCAACTGAATATATAGATCTACTCATAAGGTATGTACTTCCTCTATTTTATTTTGGCCATTATTTGACTTAAACCTAAATTCTTTTAATGAAGGATCTCTTGAACTATAAATTTTACTTGAAATCCAATTATTGGACATTCATATTGTCTTATTTGGATTCATATTCATTCATGTGGTTTTTGAATTATTCTGTTATAATAGGTCATTGGACCCCTCCTGTTATAATTGCCCTTTTTATCTGAAATTGACTGAAAGACAATCTTGCTTCTCTATTTATGCATGATACATGTTTGACTAGAATATCTAAAGTAGTGGAACTTATGTACAACCATACATATATAGGGCATGCATATTGTGCTCGAGATGTGCGTTTCCACCCTTATTTCTTTTAGGCCATGATCCTATGGTGTTATGACCTTGTTTTAGATATATTTAGTATACATTGTTATGCATGTAAATTTTTATTGTTTTAAATTAGAATTTGGTGCACTTGTTAAGGCAAGATACTTTTATTCTCATGCTTGTAATTAGAATTTTTATATGCCTCATTTTTGTTGTTATATTTATCTTGAATGACCTAATTTCAAATATCCCCCTTCTTGTGGGAACATCTCATTAGTATATGTTCACCCAATATAATGCCCAAACTGTTTTTATGTGTACATTCTTAGCCTTTTCTTCCTATTTTATGGGTGATGTTCCCTTCCACCCAGGTGTATGTACATTAGAATACAAGGACTCAGGAAGATCATATACAGAACATGGACTTAAGGATAGATTGGAATGGTTGGGTTGCCCTCTACACTGGGTCCTATATGTTATTAAATGTATACCTTTTATTTTGTCAAGCCACCTTTATGGTGAGGACCGATTGTATGTGAAATCTCATGTAACTTTGTAATGGTTTTGTTTCCACTACTTATTAATTTTCATGCTCTATTTTATATATATCATTTAAGGAAAAAAAATGAAACTCATCCTTTTCACCACTTGTTGGAATAGGATGGTTTTATGCTTCTTAATTTAGTGAAGAGTGGATCCACTCTCGGTTCTCACTCTTTACAAAATGGCATTAGAGCCTAAGCAGTCAGTAACTTGACTATTTCAATTATCCTCGAATTGATCATAAAATGGGTTGTTATACCTTTACATGTAGTTGATGTACCTAATCCTAAATAGTGGAATGCCAAAAAAAAGGTTTCAATCCTTATCTAATTTGGTGAACTCCTTTCCCCAGATTGCTATGTGGTCAAGACTCAGTTTTGGGAACCATAGTTAGCCATAAACCCTTTATGGAGTAACACCCTTTATGAATTAAAAAATTTCCCTACATAGGGGTTGACTCTCTTCGTCATTAGATTCTATTCCCTTGCCTTATGGAAGGATAGTTCATGATTTTCACATAGGTTTAGTTGAACACTTAACCATGATTCCTATATGGGCCCTTTCCTTGTTATTTTTCTAGCATGCCTCAGATAAACCCACTAGGAGAACTGAGGATGTATGGATGATAACATAGAACTTTGACATAAGTCAAAGAATGGTGGTAGTTCCCTTAAAACCAGGTGATGAACTTAATTAGCTATGTTATGGTTAGGCATGACTTGTCTACAACATGGAGTATATCCTCATAGCTCTATCCAAATCAATCTATCTAAGGGTTGGATACCATCCTCATTTAGCTTTTTATGCACCATACATGAAAATAAATCATTGAAAACTATCAGCATTAGTAAATATCCTTAAGTGTTCACCTCTCTCATCTCCAATGGTGTACTTGGCCTATCTAGTGATTGGGATGAGTGGCTTGACTATATAGGATACCTTAAGTGGTGAAGGCACTATGATTGTAACCTTGATAGTATTGGGAAAACCCTAAACCTATTCCAATAACGTGTATAATCTTATGATTTAGAGTGACACATGGAATGGTGGATATTATGCCTTATTAGCATTTGATAGAATTTGACCAAATCTACTAAGAACTCCTATGCTTATGTATTAGAGATGCAATCATATGTCATTTAGGTGTTGAAGTTAGACCTTGTTAGTGGAATGAAGTGATGATATAAATAGTATATGTGTTATTTTGTGGAAAGTAGTTGACTTGGTTCTCGAATTGATTTTGGCATCATCTTTTCAATTTCTATATTAAAGTTTTTCTCATCGAATTTATGTTTATTATTAAACTATATCTATAAAAGAAAATCTTTCAGATTTTTTCATTGGTTTTGAAACCAAGTCAACCACCACAAGAATGTTTGAGTAGTAGAGAAGCCTTTTAGTGGAGAAGCCTTGTCTGGAATGATCAACCATGAGACCCTAGACCTAGTAGGAATAGTGAGTTCTAAGGAGACTTGGTGGATATATAAGGACTAGATCCACCCTTGTTTCCCATGTGGATGATTACATACGTTATAGACTAATCCTCTTAAGGGGTGTATTTGTATACACTTAGAGTGTATCTTAACTTAAGGATAATCATAATTAATAGTTGTTGCAATAAATCATACTTGGGTAACTTGTAATAGTGTCAAACATTTGTGGCTACCCCTTAACAAGGATTAGTGAGTGAGCCTTGATAACTATACCACCATAAATGCTACTTTGATAGTTAAGATAGATTTCAATGTGTATCTTCCTATATCTTTAAAAGATGAACTTAAGTAGGGTAAAGTACTAAGTTAGGTAAAAACAATTGATTGATGGATACATAACAAATTGATCTTAATGCCCACACACTTCACATTGCCTAAAAAATATGGCATGGGTAACGCCACTCTAGGAACTAGGTTGGACACACCAAGGATGTAAATATTAATGAATGTACATTTTTCCCTTATGATCACAAAAAACTAAAGAAAATGAACTAAGTACACCTTAATCACAACACATGTAATTTATTGTGTTCCCTAAAACATGGATGGTTAGTTCATAAGTGGCACGTTATACACTAATTTTCACAACTATGAATGGTAAAACATGGTTTCTAACAAAACCCTAATTTTAGACCTAAACCTAATCTACCTAATAGTTTGTAGATGATGTCTTGCTAGCCAGACACAAATTAACCAATTTTCTTGAATAAAATTGTAAATACATCCAACTTAACATAACCCTAATATTGGAAGGAAAAGAAGACATATATGGATGTTATACCCTAGTCATATGTGAAGATGAATGTTTTAAGAAAAAATGATCATAAAAGAAAATAATACTTACAATAATGTTAATCATCACGATATATATGTTGAGGTTGTCATTCCTAATCTAGCTTAGCCCATCAACTTAGTGGTCATAATTTGTATGGTTCTATTGGGAGATCAATGTATGTTGATTGGTCACTGATGCTTAAGTGATGGAAAAGGAGAAACTATAGAACAACCTAACGACCCTGTGTCTGTAGTCATGCAGGGCATGTAAGAGGAATGAAACTGCCATAACAATTTTGGTTACCTTTATGATTATAACACCACTAAGATAATATATGTCTTGGTGTAAAAGTTTTCCTAGATCATCCTAGAATACAAGAAAACTATGGGGACTTGATGCATGAAATAATGTGGGTTCATTGGGAAGTTTCGATTATAAGTATGATATGAAGTGTTATACAATAGTCCACTATATTAAGTATGTTAGAAATCTTAGATTGGTTTAGAAGTATGCCTTAGTACTCATGGTTGGTGATGGATGGATTTGAGGGACGAAATCCTCTTTAAAGGATGGAGTGTTGTAACATACTCAATTCTAGACACATAGGTTGAACCTCCATTCTTCTAGACCCCTACTCAACTATGTTGTTGTCCCATCCCCTTCTTTCTCTCTTCTTGACCCTTTTCATATAAATACCTATTAGTATATATAATTCCCTATAGCAGGATATATTAGACCTTGTTGGGATCTTTTAACCCTAATTGACTCATGTGTATCTCATAGACATAAATCATAGGATGTAATAACCCTAATAATTAAACTATGGGAATTTATGAGTAGATTCATAATCTTGAACCTAAAAAGATCCTCCATGATAATCCTAGGGCCTTAGAGTTAGAGAAGTGAAAATAACTCAAAATGATTTACCCTATTTAACCAATATGTTAAGCTTAATACCCTAATTAAATGATTGGTTTATAATGGGGTAAAGACAAAACAAATAATCTGAAAATTCAAATCCGAGTCCAAATTCATATTTTCACATCCCAATTAGCTAAGGTATCAATTTTAGGCTTAATTGGATATTAGATACACCAACAAAGGTTGTTTATTAGACATTTATAAGTTTGATAGATTTTTTAGATGTAAAGTGAATATCACACTCTTGTCTTTACGTAAGTTCTAGCCTCATTAATCTATCATGTTTCGTCATGCGGATGGCTTATCGGGTCGGACAACAGGTAGGAGACTTCATCTCCCACCCCCATTGCCTCTGCAGGCATGAGGGAGACTATTCAACATAGCGAGGTGTTGCATGCCATTCTCTCTCCTCCCTCAACTATTGCTCACAATTTCTTCTCCATTAGATCTGTCTTCTTCTCCCAAAGCCAACAAACCCTAACTCGCCCCCTAGCTTGCCCCACAGAGAAAATTCCAATTGTGATAATAGCTCCTACACAAACTCTCCCTCTCTGGGACCATGAATGCCCTCTATGCTAGATCACACTGGCTCACATATACCCAGAAACATAGATTTGGTTCTCTTTGGTCACATAGAAATTCCAATTGAACCCGGGTTCCCCTAGCTACAACCTTGTTACTTGATCGCTAAAGATCCTCCAAACCCACTCTCTCATTTCAAGTCTTCTTTTTGTAATGCTATCTACTAGTTCACCGTACCGATGAGATTCCTCGATCTTCTCTACTCCTCCGCTACCATGTGTTGTGACCATTCATCAGGAGCCCATCTTGAGTGCCTCCTTGCTTTGCAAACACTATTAATCTCCTCATGACATCTCAAAGAAGCTCCATAGGGTGTTTTGTGATTGAACACTATACACTATTGTCATATTGGATCTCCAATTTGGTTTGCATGTGTCTCGACATTGCAAGTCTCTCTGTGTATTCCCCGCTCGTTTGATCTTGCTTCTGGCTCACTTTTTTCTGCTTACTCTTGCCAACATCCTTCTGAAGCGTGCCAAGTCTTTTGCTTTCATCGTTTCCCATCTTCCCAATCATGTTGTTCCCTAAATTTGTGTAATGGTTTTCCTACTCCGTCAAGATGGTTATATGATCACAATGACCTAAGAACATGATCTCAGGCTCGTTGAACCCAACTAGTCAAGGTGAAACCAGTGGTGTGTTTCCAGTCTGCTTGGAAGCTTGGAACGAGGCTCTTCTCCCAACACCAAGTCACTGAAATGGCCATGGCATGAGAAGATGGGATTCAATCCCCGGTACAGGTTTACATGACTTCGCATGGTGTCACAGTACACAACTAAACACCGTCAGGGGCAAGTCGGTACTTAGCCCTACTTTAACCCACTTTTGACCATACATAAATTAGTCATGTATCAGTATGGTTCCAGTGTTACCATCTAATTAACAATCACAGTTCATTCGAAGGTGATCCTGTCATCTCGTATTTTATTTTCTGTCTTAATCACAAAATGATTTTAACTTGCAAAGATCATGACTAATTATTGGTTCAGTGGAAAAATATATAAATGTATACTTTTGGAATTAGAAAATTGTGACTAAATTATTAGGATAGGTTTCAAGACCAGATTCTCAATTTACTATAGGGTCATTTTATATATAGTGAATTCAATGGAATCCATATTAATTCGAGGAGTAAATATTGTGACTAGGTTGTGCTAGCCCTGAATCTCATCCTAGGAGGTGTTACTAAATATTTAGATATGTTCATAAGGTTTGTACTTCCTCTATTTTATTTTGGGCATCATTTGATCTAATCCTAAATTCTTTGATTGGGGCATCTCTTGAACTATTAATTTTACTTGAAATCCAATTTTTGGACATTCATATTCTCTTATTTGGATTCATATACTTTCATATTATTATTTAATTATTCATTTATAATAGGTCATTGGACCCTCCCTATTCTAATTTCCCTTTTTATGTGAAATTGATTGAAATGATAGTATTGCCTTTCTATATATGTGTGATACATATTTGACTAAAATATCTAGAATAGTGATGCTTATGTAAAACCATACATATATAGAGGAATATGTATTCTGCCTGAGGAGTGCGTTTCCACCCTTATTTCTTTTAGGCCATGATCATATGGTGTTATGGCCCTGTTTTAGATATATTTATTCTGCATTGTTATGCAGAAAAACATTTATTGTTTTAAATTAGAATTGTGGTTAACTATTATGGCAAGAAACTTTTATTCTCATGCTTGTAATTTGAATTTTTATATGCCTCATTTCTTTTATTATATTTCTCTTGAACTACCTATTACATATAGACCCCTTCTTGTAGGAACATCTCATTGGTATACTTTAACTCAATATAATGCCCAAAGTGTTTATTTTATGTGCATACTCAGCCTTTGTTGACCTACATGCCTTTTCTTCCTATTTTCTAGGTGCCAGGTGTATTTACATTAGGAAACAATGACTCACAAAGATCATATACATAATGTGGACTTAAGGATAGCTTTAAATGGTTGGATTGACCTCTGCACTCAGTCCTATATGTTAATAAATGTGTACCTTATATTTTGTCAAGCCACCCTTATGGTGAGGAATGGTTGTATGTGAAATCTCATGTAACTTTGTAATAGTTTTGTTTCCACTGCTTATTAATTTTCATGCTCTGTGTTATATATTCCATTTGATATCCTTTTCACCACTTTCAGGAATAGGATGGTTTTATATTGATCAATTCAATGAAGAGTGGATCCCCTCTCAGGTCTGACTCTTTATAACTTCTCAACAAGTACTTGCTCAATCTCCTGTGGTATACCTTCTCCTTGGGAGGTATTCATACTCGCTTGCTAGGAGTATTTCAATGATCTACCCACTCTTTGGGGGTGATCTCCATCTATACCCACTCACTGGGGGGGTATTCACAACATCATACTCACTCGTTGGGAGTATTTCCATGATGTACCCACTCGATGGGGGTAGTCTCTAATCATACCCACTCGTTGGGGGTGTCCATATCATCATACTCACTCACTGGGAGTATTTTAATGGCATACTCACTCAGTGGGGGTTTATGCTCAATCTTTGGAGGTTATTTCAATGGCATACTGATAACACCCAATTTATGGCTACTAGAACTTATATTTTACTATCAAAATAGCCTCCAAACATAGCTTTCTCTTTGTTTTATTCTATTTATTATGAAGAACCATTCCCAACATGCCCTTGACAATATTTCACATCTTTTGCGGGGCTATTCCTATTTTTCCATAAGAAAAGGACCACCAAAGGGTCCATCAGGCCCATAAGCAATGAAGTCCACATTCCAGCCCAGTAGCTCGCCAACATCTAAGGTTGACATACCCCTCTTACATGTCATGGTCGCTACCCGCTACGATAGCAACCGAACGTGGGTGTGCCGCACAGGAGTCTCAGCCCGCTGCGGCCCTATACCTGATATGGTGCCTAACTCATCACAGTTCACAAATCGACAAGGTCGTTACCCGACATGACCACCTCTCAGCACGGCAGCCTGACAAGGCCCCAACCTGCCATAGTTGTACACAATACACTCACTGCCTGGCACTTTCCCAGCCCGACACACATGACGGGCGACAGCCGTATCAGCCCTCATGAAGCCTCAAGAATGGAGCCACATATGAAAGACACATGGGCCAATAAAAGCTACAACTACCATCAGTTCGCTGCCTATAAATAGCAGCTACAAGCCTACAATGGGACGGGTCCGACCCTGCAAGAGCTAGTCCGTAGAGTAAAGGATCTAGAGTGTCGAGTCCAAAAGAGGCTATCGGGCAATAACTAGGTGAGCACACCTCCATCCCGAGAGGGATGGGAGGAGTTCACTTAGAGACCATTACGGTAGCAGCAAGTAGCATGATATGATCCTCGAGGCCACTTCAAGCATGTTGGGTTCCTATCTGGGCTTCAACCCGAGACGACTTTCCCACCTATACCCAACACGAAGAACCCGAGAGCCTTAAGATAATGTTAACCCGACATGTATCCTAACCCGATACTGTGCCCAACCCGATACGGTCTATACCCATCATGGTTGCAGCTCGACATGACCTACAACCTGACATGACCATATCAGGCGGAGGTCCTATCCTGATACAACCTTTACCCGTCAGAGTCCATGACCCGACACAGTTAGTGACCCGACATGGTCGTATCCCGATATGGCCTCTACCTGATACCATGTTAGCATCATCTTAGGCATCAATTGTTGTGTACTTTGATCTCCTAAATCAAGGAGACCGATACTTATCTTCCCTTTATAGCATTTACTTTCATTTAATTACAACATTGTAACTAAACTATTATGCTTGTTTATGATTATTGGAACCTGTGGAGTTTATCTCCTATCATTCTATGTATGGGTGTATTTTTTGGATGATTTCTTTCTGTCATCTGAGTCCTAGTTTCTTCTTTCCGATTCACTCTTTTGACTAGCTATCGAATCTTGTTTCTTGTTTTGACTCCTTCGAGAGAAGGATGTTGTAAACTTATAGAGCTTGGTCTGATTCAGGCATATGAGAGTACCCAGAACCAGAGCTACACCCAGTTTATCTTTCCGCATGAGCCCACACCTGGTACCTTTGAGAGGAGGAACCCAGCACATGGTTTGTTGGCATTTTCTTTGAGAGAAGAAGACATTGGATATAGGCCTCTACTACTTGTTACGATTAAGTTTTCTTTCTTCATGCTATACTCTGGTGATAGTTCTATCTCCTTAGTTTCCTATATGCAAAAACCACCATAAAAAATGGCTAAATCCCAAAATACCCAAAGCCTTAATATTTCTAGTAACTCCCCTTAGAGATAGGTTTTAGTTTAATTCTTTAAGATTCTTTCTCACTACAACAAACCTTAATCTTTCGACTCTCCGACATGCTTAGACAAGTAAAACTTGGGTTCCGAAGTGTTATTCTCCTAGTCCCTATGTTCGACCCCGAACTACTCTGACCCTGTGCTAGTTGTAGGAGTCTTAAACATTCGGGTACTATAAATTATTAAAGTCATAAGACCTAGACATGTCTCCATTTTTGGACCCATGTTTAAGGCTTATCACATACCCACTCATTGGGGGTAGTTCCAATTGCATACCCACTCACTGGGGGTACGTTCAATAACATACCCACTGGTGGGGGTAGTCTCAATAGATTACCTACTCATTGGGGGTAGCATACCCACTCACTGGGGGTATTCTTTATTCATGAATTCCTCCATAGATAGCATTAGGGTGATGAGAAAGTTATATTCATATTTTATTTTTCATTTCTAACCAGTGGTTACTTATGTTTCTCATGTATCTTCAAATCTTTTCATATTCATTATGCATGAATTTTTTCATATCCATGCATGGGAGACTGGGTCACCTAACCCATGTAGTTCCTCCTTTCTGTTACCCTAATTAGGATTCATATGGGTAGGGTTACCATTTTACCCGTTCTCCTCCCATTTCCCAAGATTAGGGTTTTGGGTTGGGTATAGGGATTGCACAACCTACACCATGTATCATAGGGTCTTATGATTCCCTTGACCCACCAAGGGTTTTCCTAGACCAAACCTAGGTCTACCTAGGGTTACCCTCATAAGGAAAAACCCATAAGACATTTTCCTTTTCTTTATCACAATTTCCACATTACATGTACATTATTATTTCCACATTATATGTACATTATTATTTCCACATTACATGTACATCAATATTTCCACATTACATGTACATTACTTGGTGGAGGTTGCGTTAATCCTACTTATTCTAAAAAACCCTATCGTGAGATGAGGAGGGAAGTTCCTTTTAGGGTTTATTTAGTAAGAGGATGAGAAGTGGATGAATCAAAATGAGAGGGAAACCTAAAGGTATTTACTTCAGGTAAAATCTTCTGACTTTACCCAGGTAGGATGCACGGGCCTGAGAGTCCTCATAAGCTGACTAGCAGTGCAAAGGAAACTTTTTCCAACCCCTGGGTCGTGGTCCCTTCTAGACACCTTTGTGTTTAGAAAATTCCTTAATAATTCCCTCATATTTCTACATATTATTTGAAATTATAAACTATCAAATATTATTTGAAAACACTACAAAAATTTGGCCTTTATTGAAGAACATTTGTGAGGAACCGAAAATCGTGAATAATGATATCTATTTGTGAGGGATCATCCTTCGAACATGGGACCAAATCCCTCAACTGTGTTTTTTACATCCATAGACCTTTTATGTGAACACTAATCCCTCACAAATACATTACTCACTAATCACCCTGTGAAAAATGCCATGCCAAATATTTCCCTCCATCTCATAACCCTTCCCTCCATTCTAAAACACAACATTTGCAAATAAAATAAAAAAAGATAAACCCTCCCCCTTGTTCCGTGAGAACTGTTTCATGCGTTTAATCGCTGCGTTCTTTCCCCTCTCACGCCGTGCACATCTCCCTCTCGCGTCGTGCGTGTTCTGCTGGTTCTCCCCTCTTGGCACCAGTTGTTTCCTCTCCGCCCTCTGTTGTTCTGTGTGTTGTTCCACGTGCAAGCCCGACGCCCTCAGTCGACACTCCGACGCAAGCCCTCGGTCGGCACTCCAATATCGTCTCAAGTGAGCCTCGAGTAGGAACGTCGTTGCGGTTGATCTCCGGAAAATTGAAGGTACTGGAACAATCTCACATCTTTAAACTTTCTTTCTGCTTGCGTCGGCTGGCTTGGGGGAGGGGATCCGGTCCTAGGTGAGCATCGGCCCGCTCCCCCCAGGCCCTTTCTCGCCTGGGCTTCTCATTCCCACTAGGTGTCGATCGATGCTTCCACTCTTTGCTGGGTCGCACTACGTCGACTTTTGGTCCACAGGATTAGGCATCGGCGGCGGCACTCGTTTGGTGGATGGTGTTGGCTGCTTCGTGGTGTCTGTTGGGTGACGCTCTATGTGTCTTCTCTGTAGTTGCATCAAGCAATCTCAGGCATTGTTCTTTCTTAGTAGGAGCTGACGACTCAAGATTTCCCCTTCCGCTTCTTTAGGTTTTTTTTCTGGTCACAAGTTATGGTGGTGTGGCGGTGGTTTGGCCTTTGCCAGAGTCATTTGTCTAGCTAGTGTAGGGGACCATCGGGGGTTCTTGTTCTGGTAATGGAAGTGTCTACCTATCCAGTTTGGTCCTTGTGCTTCTTGAGTTTAGGCTCGAGTCAAGCGAGGAAAGTCGTGAAGGTTTGGGCGTGGTGATGGGGATTCCCCGAGCAGTTCCCCCCATGGTTTCCTTTTACTAGCTCCTTGGTGCACAGTCTGAACAACAGAGGTAGTGCTTTCCAGGCTTCATCCTTCTGTCCCTTTGCTGCCGGTAACCTGTTTGTAGTTTTCTCCTTATGGTGTTGTGTTAGTTTATGTTGTGTTTTGCAGTTTGTTTTGTTTCTTTTCCTCTTGTTTCTAGATGAGGTTCACCCTCGTTTAGCTATCAGTGTCTTCTTGAGTCCGGTGAGTATCTTGGTTATGCAGAATCATCTGTGGAAAGGTGACAACTTTTATGAGGACTTTTGTTCTGGAAGATTTGGACTTTGTAGTTGGGGTTTCGTCTATGCAAGTTCAACCCACGATCGTGGAAGAATTCCATTTGAAAGTTGTTTAGTTCAGCGAGTTGGGGAGGAATTCATAAAAAAGCATCTATTTCATATCTGATCAATCTTGTATAATGAGTTTGTACCTCTGACTATTTTGTTATCAAAATTATCTGAATATTTTATCTTTGTAGATTCCATATGTCTTTCTTAATATATGAACTATTCTTACCTTAAAAAAAATACTTCATCAGGTCCAGTTGTGGACCAGTAAACTCTTTAGTGCCAGGTCGTCCTGGTCTTCAGGTGATCCTGCCTATAACTATTCATCCTGTTTCATTCAAAGTAGGAGTCAAAAAAACCAGGAACTCAAGTTCCTAGATAAATAAATAGTGATTGGTTATCCAAAACTGTAGAAAATAAGTTGGGGAACATTTTCCGGACTTCCGTAGGTATATATATGCTGTGTTTGGTAAAGCGGGGGCTTAAAACGCCGATGTTGACACGCTAGCTGGGTCATCAGATGTTTTTTATGCCATGGAATTTCTGAGATGATACCAAGCAATGTTCTTGGTCTATTTTACTACAAATCCCTTTCTGTCACCGAAGACAAAGTACCTTGCCTAGTTGCTTTTATTCCACCAGAGATGACTCCCTTCTTTTTCCCAATTACATGATCTCGAAAATTTTTGAGGATGGCTTGTTAGATTGCATAATGTAATTGAGTTTCTAATTCAATCGAGGATGCATCCTATCATTTTCATTTGACACAAAGTATATACTAAAATAAAATAAGCATTACTAAAGTTCACTAATTCGACATCTATTCTATTAACTAGCCATTGTGTTGACTTCATCATTAGTCCTCTAGTATATATGGTTTACCATTATATTTCTATCTTACGCATACACTTGCAAATTTATAAATCTTATATTTCTATTTTGTCGGATTGGGTGGTTTGTCTAACATGTTAGTTCATGACATTGCTATAACTTAGATATGAGCAAAATTATGTATTTTTATTTAACATAAAGTTGGCTTGGATATTACATGAACATGATTTAATTGTCATAATGCTCAACACAAAATAATGTGCATTTTACTTAGTTCACATTTTCGTATGTTGTATAATTATATAAAACTACTTTCATGGAATTCATCTTCCAGAAAACTCAAATTTCGAACCAATTACCTTAACTCATTTTAAGAAAATTGAACTTGAGTTCTTGGAACCAATCATAGAAAAATCTAAGTAAAATATCCTATAAATCAATGTCCAAGTACCATATGAACTATTTTTATAAAAATACCACAACATATACAAAATACACAAAGATAAGAATGCATGTTCATCTCTTGCAAGTACAATTAGAAATAGATCAAGTCATACACCCTACGGGGTTGTGTTGTTGGGAATGTGAAAGATGAGTAGGCAAGACTCACGTTGAATTGCGGTATTCTGTTTTGAGAACTAGAGAATAGTAGTAGTGATTTCTGCATCGGCTAAATAAAGTATTATACCCCGATAGTTAACCTGGTTTATTAACCTATGGCATCAACAACACTGATGTTCCTTTGTTCTTGGTGGTTTTATCTAGTCCACATTATCATCTAGTACAACTAGCATGGTGTAACAAAAACCATAGGATAAGTGAAAGGGAAACCAAAAGATGTATTAATTGAAGTAACTATGTCATTCTGTCGATAGAATTCCAAAAGTTAATGACATCTACCAGTTCATGTTGTCTTCAAGTTGTCTTTTCTTGCTCTCATAACATAGCTTGTGATTCGAGTTGAAGAATATTTCTTCTTTACATGAAAATTCATATGTTCCCAAATTTGTTTCTGAATCATAGAAAAATCTAATTAAAATATCCTATAAATCAATGTCCAAGTACTATATGATCTATTTTTATAAAAATACCACAACATATACAAAATACACAAAGATAAAAATGCATGTTCATATCTTGCAAGTACAATTAGAAATCGATCATGTCATACACCCATAAAATAGAGATTTTGATATTATCATTTTTCGATAAGAATATCACACAGATGTGGGATATGAAGGTACTCTAGAAACAAAATAAAAATAGAGATAATGAAAAATTATTAGCTTGGGTGGTACACAATGATATTGCTTTCAATATTGATATCAAAGTACAAATATGTTTGAATATGAAGAAAAAAAGATTTGAACCAGTTCTATTGAAAGTAGGATGTTGTAAGGCACATTAATATGTTAGATTACCAGTAAATTTTGATAAGAAATATTTGAACATGTCCACATTTTTGTGTCCCATGGATTTTTGTGTCCCAAAAATTTTTCTAAGCTTAATTACAAGTCATACAAGGATTACAAGTGATTACAAAAATTGTTCTAGGTCATTTGGGCCTATTTCCTAAATTGGTCACTTGTATAACTTTGACTTGTCTTTTCTCCAACTTAGGATGTGCAAGTTAGGGCATTTGGAGTGTGTCCTACAAAGCGTTAGGTTTTAGGCCGGTAGCACGGCCATGCTGAGCAGAACGGCCGTAGTGGTGGCATGGTTGTCAAGGCCTCTAGGCGGTGGGTTTAATCTAAGGGGCGCCTAGCCTGCCTAGGCGCCTCTGGACGTGTTTGTTTTTACTTTTTTTTTCAGTTACATATTTAAATGTTCATACACATGATACTATATGTGATAATGTATTATTTATTCATTAAATGTTATTGTAAGTCTAATTTGAATTGATAACTATAGGAGAATCAGGGACAACAGAATTAACATGAAGAAAATGAAACAACAGTAAGAGGAAGACAAGTACGAATTGGTGAGAGAAAATGGGATAAAAAGAGCATGCAAATGGTAGAAGTTATGTAGGAAGAAGTCAGAATAAGACAAACCAAGGGCAGTAAAAGGAGATTGAAAGAGGAAGAATCAGCAAAACAAAATAAAAAACAGCAGTAGCAGGTGCTGAATTAGAAAATATAGAGGAAGGAATAGGTCAGTGAAAATAAATGGAAACATGCAAACAACAGTGGCTAAGAGAGGAGATTCAGGAGGAAGAAATCAAAAAAAGAAAATTAGATATGTAAATAGTAGTAGTAGATTTCGTAGCAGGATGTATAGGACAAATTTGAAAAAGAAAATATGCACATGCTTGCATAGTAGTAGGAGGGAATATAGGATGAATAACTCAGAAAAAACATAGTTGTAGGACTCAGGAATAAGATGCAAGAGAATGGATAAAAAAAGAAAAGAGAAAGAAGCAAGAACAATAAACATATGAAAAAGAAGAAAAAAACTTAACAAACAACGCTATGAGGACATACCAATTTGGCCCAAATCAATCCTCATTTCCCCAAATCAGACCTGATTTTCCTCAGACCAGACCTAATTTGCCAAAATTTGACCTGATTTACTCTAAATCAGACCTATATCAACCATGCAATGACTGAAGGTGATCTAATTTGACCAAATCTAGACTCGATTCATGCTATTTTAGCCTTTAAATTGAATAATTTGGGCCTAAAACACCTTAGACGCCCACTTAATGCATTTAATAGGTTGGGCGCTTAGTTTGAGGCGCATGGCCTAATGCCTAGGGCGCCTAGGCACGCCTAGGCGGTGCCTAGGCGGGTGCCTTTATAACTAAGGATGGTGTCTAGGTAGAACGACCGTGGTGGAGGAGAACGGCCGTTCGGGTGAAGTATAAAATCATAGGTTGGATGGGTGAAAATGAAGGCTGCTAGCACAGTCGTGTTGATCAAGGAATATAAATACCTAGATAGTCTGAAATGAATATAATCAAGATACTATTTGAATTGCATATATATATATATACATATATATATATATATATATATATATATATATATATATATATATATATATATATATATTCTTGTAATGTGTGCTTAACTTATTATATATTTTCCTTCATGTAGATGGATTTTCTAATAGATCGGAGTTGGATGTATATTGGGAACAGTGTGCTAAGTGATGTATTCAAGGCAGGGTTACAAAAGTTCATTGAGTTTGCTCTTATCCATCAGAGACCAACTAGACAGGGGAAATTAATTTGTCCTTGCAAGGTATGTTTGAACAGATACCTTAAAACAGAGGAGGAGGTATTCTCACATGTATTACAAAAAGGATTTGTGCATAGCTATGATGTTTGGACGTTTCATGGGGAGGTGATTGGTAGGAGAAATCTTGTTGTGGCACCAAACATGCCTATCACTGACAATATGCATCAGATGCTGGGGGATTTGTTTGGTATGGGTGACACAACAAATGACCACTCTACTGAAGCTACAGAGGAACCTGCAAATGTAGATGCACAAAGATTTTACAAGATACTAAAAGAGGCAGATCAACCACTCTATAGAGGTTGCACAAGTCATTCTAAGCTATCGTATTTGGTTGCCTTGCTATTTCTGAAGGAGGAATCTGGATGGTCCAACGATTCTTTCACAAAGTTGTTACAGTTGATTATTTCAGGATTTCCAGAAGAAAATTGTCTATTCCCAGAGACGTACTATGAAGCAAATGTGATCGTGAAGGATTTACGACTTGATCATTCTACTATAGATGTATGTACAAATAATTGCATGCTTTTTTGCAAAGATGCAGCTTCAAAAGAAAATTGTGATACTTGTGGTGCTTCAAGATGGAATGAAAAGCAATACAAAACAAAGGGAAAGAAGGTAGCTACTAAGTTCATGTATCACTTCCCTTTGATACCTCGATTAGAGAGGCTCTATATGTCTTCATCTATTGCTAAAGATATGATTTGGCCATCTGAAGGAAAAGGCAAGGATGGTCGTATTCATCATCCTTCAGACACACCAGAATGGTTGTCTATTGATGCCAGGTATCCAGACTTTGCTACTGAACCACGCGATATTAGATTGGCATTAGCAACAGATGGATTTAATGCATTTGGCATATGAGTGCATCACATAGAATCTGGTCTGTGTTGGTGACACCTCTGATCCGCCTTGGCTTCTTATGAAAGAACAATTTATTATGATGTCCCTATTAATCCCAGGTCCACATATGGTTGGCAATGACCTTGATGTATACTTGGAGCCATTAATTGAGGAGCTGCAACTACTTTGGGAGCTTGGAGTCAAAGTTTATAATGCATATAGCAAAAGGAATTTCATTGTGCAGGCAATGATTTTATGGACCATTAACGATTTTCCAGCATATGATGACTTATCTGGTTGGAGCACTAAAGGTAAGAAAGATTTGGGATGTCCTTGTTGTAATGTGGAGACTGTATCAAAATGGTTAAAGTTTGGGAAAAAGCAATGCTATGGTTTCCATCGACGTTTTCTTCTAATGAATCATCCATATAGACGTGATAGGAAAAATTTTGATGGTGAAAAAGATTTTTGACTTCCACCTAAGACACTATCTGGAGAAGATATACTGAGGCAATTTGATGGATATGAAAATATCAAATTTGGAAAAATGAATAAGCGCAAGAGGCATGGAGATCAAATTCAACCATTACCTCCTGGTTGGAATAAGATAAGCATCTTTTTTCAGCTACCTTATTGGAAGTATTTATATGTTAGACACAATTTGGATGTGATGCACATAGAAAAGAATGTGTGCGAGAATATTTTAAACACATTATTGGGTGATTCTAAGAAAAGTAAAGACAAGTTACAAGCTCGTCCATATATGAAGAAAATGCGCATTCAAAGAGATTTATGGCTAGTAGATGCAGGTGACCGCTATTACTTGCCTCCAGCATCTTACACCATGACTAATGTGAAGAAAGATAAGTTCCTATCTGTGTTAGAAAAGTTGAAAGTTCCTGATGGCTATTCTTCTAACATATCTAGGTGTGTTAGCAAATCTGATAGAAAACTTGTTGGGCTGAAAAGTCATGATTGCCATGTTCTTATGCATCAACTTCTACATGCTGCCTTGAGACATTGCATAACCTTAGATGTGTACAAGCCTATTGCTAATTTGTGCTCATTTTTCAACAAGCTTTGCTCTAACGTTATTTATGTGGAGGAATTCAAAGAATTGGAACAAGAAATTGTTGTCACTCTTTGCCAGTTGGAGAGAATCTTCCCTCCTTCTTTCTTCACCATCATGATGCATTTTCCCATTCATTTAGCTTATGAAGCCAGGCAAGCTGGATCTGTCCGAACTAGGTGGATGTACCCAATAGAGAGATACTTGAAGAAATTGAAGAAGTATGTAAGAAACAAAGCTAAACTGGCTGGTTGTATTGCTAGTGGATATTTAGCTGAAGAAAGTTTGACATTTTTTGCTAGGTACTTGCATAATTTTGAGACAAAACTCAATCGCACTCCTCATAATGTTGATGGATCTCCAATTAGAGTTGGAGTTTCAAGGAATTTTGACATCCACACTTTGGAACAAGCCCATCGTTATGTCCTTTTCAATAAAGAGGAATTGGATGTTTACAGAAGGTAAGATTTAATTACGTTCTAAAATTCTTGCTGATATTTGTATATCTGTTGTACATTAATTTAGACACTTCTTATAAAGTAGTGAACACAAGTGTATTCTTCAAGATATGGAACCCAGCATTGCCCCACGGACCCTAGAAACAAAACATGCAAAGGAGTTTTCTAAGTGGTTGAAAGAGCATGTAAGTCTCAAACATAAATATTGTTGTCACTATTAATGTTCAAGTTAGTGTAGATTACATTAATGTTTTACTTTTTTATGAAGGTAATGCAAATGCTAGAGATTAGGCCGAATAGTATTAGCGATGATTTGAGATGGTTATCCCAAGGCCCTTGTGCTGAGGGAATGTCTTATGAAGGATTTTTGGTCAATGGATATCATTTCCGTTTAAAGCACATTGAAAGTACATGTACTACACAAAATACTGGAGTGTACTTGTGTGCTGACACTTCAAGTTATTCAAGCAGTAGAGATTGAAATCCTATAAATTCTCAAGTCACGTACTATGGCTACTTAGAGGAGGTTATTGAGCTAACTTATGGTCCAGGAATCAAAGTTCCGTTGTTTAAATGTTCTTGGTATGACAAAAGCACTTCTAACGGGTTGCAAATTGATGAATATGGGTTCACACAAATCAACACTTCAAGGATAAAAAGAAAAGAGGAACCCTTTATCCTAGCTTCTCAAGCATTGCAATGCTTTTATGTGAAGGATCCTAATGTTGATGATTGGTGCACAATGCTAAAGCATCCTCCTAAAGATTATTCTGAAGTACCTCTTATTGAGAATTGTTTGACTGGTTTACAATTTGAAGCTATTGATGGTGGTGTAACTAGTGATGTGTCTTAGATGAGGAGTGACACCGAGGGATCTTTTGTTGATAGAACTAAAAAAAAGCATGATGGGGCTAATGTTTAGTTCATTAATCTGTCTGTTTTCATCATTATTTTGTTTGCAAGTCTATGATAATTTATTTGGGGAATATATTCTATTGCATTTTTTTGGCAAACTATTACTATATGGCATATTCTTTGCAATTTATTTAGTCTTGTTTCATATACCAGCAAGTAGGACATCATTATAACTCATCATTATTCTTTTTTGGGATATGAAACCCAGGTACTCTACAATTTATTTGTTTTTCAAATGCTGAATTTTCATATGTTGGTGTCTCATATTCTCCACAATTTATTTGTTTTTCAAATGTAGCTACTACTTTTGTTACTGACATTTCTGCACTAATAATCTAATTTTTTTTCTTATCAGTTGAAGGATGGCAGGAAGAAGAATCACTAGATCTAGTTGTAACAACACACCTGGTCAACCTTCTGATGTCCCTCCCTCCACAATTCTAGAAAATTGTGAGGATGAACCTACTCTACTGTCCAACAATATTGAAAATGATGTAACAATTGAAGAAAATATTGAGGATGAATAGGAGAATAGGAAGTATGGACGTGGGCCTACAAGTGAACAAAGCCTACTTCCTAAGCAAGGGGAGCCACGTTACAAGGTCCAATGGGATTATGAAGGAAATGCTATTGGGGAGAATGGTATCAAATTGAATCGTTATTGTCATATGCTAGCAAGGAAACCACTCATATGGCATATAGACTTGAAGTGGAATGAACAACCAAAACAAGCTTTTGCAGATAGAAAATCATTTATTGAGGTAATCTTTTTCATAAAAAGACCAACAAAATGTATGATTATTATATCTAAAGTAATATTTTCTATGTTTTTAGAAATACTTTGATTTAGGCAGTCACCCTAATGCATGGAATCACATTGATGAACACATTAGCAAAGGGATATCAGTGTGGAGGGCACGTGTAAAGAAAGATTACTATGAAAAGTACAAGATTGAACCAGATATGATGATGAAGAAAGTTGAGAAAAATGCTTCCATAGATATGGACCAATTTAAAAATCTTGTTAAAGAATGGGGAATCGAGAAGTCTAAGGTACAATGGTTTCATATAACTTGCATGTATACCTATCTACTTTTTCTAATTATATGTTTCTTATGGTTTAGAAAATTTCCGAGATCAACAAGGCAAACAGAGTAAAAAAAGTGATGGATCACACCACATGGTCAAAGCCATGGAGTTGCTACCAGGCAGAAATGGTATTAATAATGGACACTTGTCTTTCTTAGTAGGAGTTGAACATATAACATGGACAATGATTATGTTATCTATCATGTGTAGGTCAGTGAAGAACAACCTGTTGTGCCTCTTAACAAATTTTTGGAAAAAGTTTACGACAAAAGCCCACAAGTGGTTAGAAAATGGATATTTTCTTTCCTATCATGTCTACAAAGCTACATATGCTCAGATATCTCAATTTAAGCTTTCCTTTTATGATACTTTCTAATTACAGCTTGAAATCTCTAATATTGTGGAAAACCAAGTAGCAAACCAAGAAGAAATAGATCCTAGAAGTGCTGATAATCTAACACGTGAAGCTTATTTGCAAGTTTTAAATCCTTCCAAAAAGGCTAGGATCTGAGGTGTTCGAATTGGGCACAAAGAGATAGGACATAGGGGAAAAGCTGCTCGTATAAGATATGAAATGCTTCTTGAAGAAAGCAATGCAAAGGATGTATGTTGGATTAAAACTAAACTTGAACTATTAGTTACAACAAGTCTATTAGATTGATGTTTGTAATTTGTTTTCTATTTCAGGATAAACTTAAGGAACTTGAAGAAATAGTAAATGGATTGAAAAACTCTGTCTCCCAAATAATGACTTGGTATAATCAATCACAGGTAACTTAGATTCAGTTGTCTATGTCAATGTAATATATAATTTTTTTTGACATTGTTGATCTATTTGTTATAGGATGTCGGTATTAATGTTGATTGTGAAGTTGAATACCCCAACCGGACTACTGCAAGTGTCTTACACATGCAAAGTGGAACAAATAGGCCAGGTGTAGGTTCTTTTCACATTCAAGACAATACAAGTGGTGGTGCAGATGTAGGCATGTTTCCCAGAAAAAATAATTCAAGCGGGGATGGCTTAGGCAGACTTTCTAGACAAAGCAATTCAAGGGAGACTGGAGTAGGCATGCTTTCCATACAAGGCAATTCAAGGGAGAATGGAGTAGGCAGGCTTTCCACACAAGGGGTTCAAAGTAGTTCTTTTGGATTCATGGCTCCCATGCAAAGTGCTAGCAATGGACATCCACTAATCTTTCAGCCACAGGTACCTCATAACAGCTATAGATTATTTTTGATATTCATACACATAAGAATATTAACATGTACACTTTTAATAAAGGCTACAGTTGAAAGTTGGTTCCCTACTCCTAGTAATAATCGACAAAGTCATCCTCAAATGCAGAGCACACAAAGCACATCATCATCGGTGTCTTTCACACCAAGAACTCAGTGTTTAAATGAGGTATTCCATATTATATTTCCTCTCTTGTGTTCAATAATAGTTTTATATTCTAGTTCTAGCTTTTGATTCGGGTGCTTGATTAACACTTAGTTACTCTGGGCCATTGCTAATGAGTTGAGAATTGACCTCTAAAAACTTAATTTTTCCATCATGACTAGATGGTGTGGACATGTGTAAGTATCAAGCAAGTCCTTATTTCATGTCTCAAGATTGGACATGGGATCTTCTTATTGGATATTTTGTATCAGAAGTCATTATGAGGATGTCATTACCCTATCCATTTATTGCTGCGAGTTATGTAGAAAACTACAGCTGTAACATGTAGCAGACAGCCACCTAAGAACAACTGTAGCATGTGCGGTTTTGGGAAATGCAATAATGTTATCACTCATTCACTCAATTAGATAAGGACTGTATATACTTCACGAATGATCATTATTTAGGATATGAATGGCGCACTTAGTGGGATCTTGGTATTTTCAGTCTTCAGACCGAAGAATGGCTTCAAATTATGATGTCCAACATCACCGTCCCCAGTAGATCATGATCCACTGCGCCATGCAGTCTGTGGTCTGTGTAGACAGACTCCCCCCATCCCGGCATATCTTCCATTTCTCCGCTTCCATGCTGCTGACGAACCCAATTTTCCTATTTCACACAGAAAGCAAGCAATTTCCTCTTCTTTCCCAGTTCCATCGACCCAGCCCCATCTTCTCTATTCTCTTCTCCATTCTTCACATTTATTGGTTACTAGTGAACAACATCCTCATATTAATGCATGTTCATTTGGTAGATAGAGATATGTACATGAATGTACCCGCATTATCTTGCATGATCCTTCTACCCCCTTCCAAATTCATGGCTGTAGCGGCATTTTCAAGCAGCGTGGACATCATCTGATCATCTCAATTTGGCACATGCATTGGTTTTAGTACCTACATGTATAGAGGTCTTCATACATAGTACTTGCACAAACATCGATCGGTGCATCATGATTTCTGGATATTTATGTTACCAAAAATTAAGATAAAAATACAACTATATTCTTAATCAATGCAAGTAAACTATTTTTTAATAAGCTTTATAGTCTACTTGATTTAGTTTATTAATCTCAGTACTGCCTGAAAGTTAGTAAGATCAACGTGGCACTTTTCTTTGATGAAGTGCATGCAATTGATTGCCCAACCAAATATTGGGAGTCATGCCGGGATCAACGGATTTATCTTACATAAATATTCTTGCTTACGGTGATCTTACTTAAATGATACATTATACATTGATTGATTTAGAGTAGGAGTAGGCTTATGGTGCATACACTATACAATTATCAATGTGTGTTCTTTTCTAAATGTTACTGCTCTCAACTAACCTCCTGCTGGTTCCGTGAGATGACTCACACGGTCTTGTGCTGTTAAATGAATGTCATCTACTTATATACTTGAACCATGTTTGAACTGAACGTATAGAATAGTTTAGTATTAATTGGTATACATGGTTAGTATGTTATTGATATGGAATATTTTTTTCTAATTTTTTTAAAATAATGTGAAATGCTTTTTCAAAAAGCGCCCGCTTTTATCTGCTTTAAAATCCGCTTCGCGCTTCCCGCTTCAAGGGGGGCAATCTGCACACTTCGTGCTTCACTCTTTCCAAAACATAGCCGGCAACTGTGCAAGATGTTTTCACCATCGCACAGGGCATATCACGTAAATACGGGTCCGGGTTCAACTAATCTTGATTGCTAAGTTGTGGGGTACCTTCAAAGGAATGAAGCTAACATTTTTGAAGCCTCAATATCAGGAAGCATCCATTAGCTATATATTTAATTGCTATTTTATACAATAAACACATACGGTATATGGTTTTATAGATGGTATGGTTATACACAATTGCACTTTCGTTGGCATGAAACTAAAACAATCAGCAATGTGAACTTTATTTCCTGGTCCTGCCTTGTGGAACCCATGTATATGAATAAGATAGATTCCACGTTGGTGCCGGTCCTTGAGACGATGGTTAGATGCTGAAGACATAGTGGTTTGTTGGTTATTTTAATACCAGTCGGTCACATCGACTAATCTATCAAGTTGTGAGTAATTAATTAATTATTTACCATGTGAGAAGAATTTGTCTAAGCCGCCCAACCCACGTAGAGAAGAGTAATTTTTTGATTTTGTGATACCATATAGTAGACTAGGTATTAGGTATTATTCTCGTAGCTTCTATATTACAGAGCATTACTCTTTGAATATAGACACATCATATATTTTGATTAGAAACAAGCATAGACACTTGTTTCTAAATAACTAACAAACCATTATGTCTTCAGCTCCACTAATTAACAGAAGATGATCAAGAAGACAAGTTCAATAATAATCTTTTTGTATCATGTGAGGATCGTCCTCTTTTTGTATCTATAGATGCATCTCGTTGATGATAGCAAGTAAGTGCAATCAACAGAGATATAGGCATATAACCCACTGAGTTTTTTTAATTATGTACTATTTACTAAATTCAATCATAATTTTAGTTTACGGGTGCATGTTGCTGCTATGTTGGTTCACTTACATTTATCTCTACTTCGCACTCACTTTGATTCCTTTTTGTATTTATATTGATAGGGTAGAATTACTTTTAATGATGGATTTCGACAGACAATGCACCTTGGAGTAGACCAAAACCAAAATATAAGTGTAAGTTGTTTGTTGTACTATGATTTATGTATAAACTTTAAATTCTATTAATATAATGATTTGTCATTTTTAGGAGAAGAATACTCAAGTACCTAACCGTATGAGGCCTGGCATTGATGAAGAGCACCACACCATTTGAAGGAATATGGAGACATTATAGATCTTAAGAGTTTCTAGCATGATATGTTGATTGTCATCAATCTCAAATTTTAGAACCATATGTATTCTTTATTTATATCAACGTTGAGCACGCAATGTATGGATAATATTTTGCTTCAATAACAGAAATTGGTTTGAGGTGATTTAACATTTTTATGTGTCATTTTGGTGTTGAATCTTCTTATGATGTCATGTGAATTAGTATAAAAATATTGCTTGAGGTTATGTATACAAAGTTTTCATTTAAAATTTGATATTCACTATAGTAACAATTAATTAACATTTAATAAATCATTCAATAATCAATTACCAAATCATTTATAGTAGTCCCTCATAAATATATTGATGAAGGTCTTTAGTCCCTCAAAAATGTAGTGTTGAGATCCAGATTGACCATCAAAATTGCATTGATGACGACCACATAGCCCCTCAAAAATAATATTAATAAAGGCATTATCCCTTCAAAAATATATTCTCCAGGACCATCAAATCCCTCAAAAATGTATTTATGAGAACTAAACATGCCCTCAATAATGTTATTATGAAGGCTAAATAGTCCCTCAAAATGTATTTATGAAGGCTAAATAGTCCCTCAATAAAACATTCCTGAGGGTCAGTTGGTCCGTGACAATTGTATTCGTGAGGGCCACTGGTATTTGTCACGTGAGTTCTCTTCACGGACCATTTGTGAGGGCCAGACTCACAACCGTCCCTATTTGTGAGGGCCTGTAGAGAGGGGTTTGTGACAAGACTCAGTCGTGAATAATGGCCCAATTTTTACTAGTGAAATCTGGGGCTCTAATACCAAATGTAGCATCCTCATTTTTTGACAGCCTCCAATTAAGGTAGGCCTTAAAGTTGAATGTCATCGCCTAAAATTTCCCAAAAATTCAGATTTAACCAAACAATAAACAATAGCAAAATAATTGCCATTAATTCAAATATTATTTAGAAGATGCTCATCTAAGGATGTTACATCAATTTATATCATCAGAACTGTAGATAAGAGACCTACATGTGAAGAAGTATCTATCTAACCCTCCTTACAAGTTAACTTTAATATATTCAAGTAATTTCATGTGTCCATCATATCTTGATATCATCTTATCTAGCATGTACCTAAAATGTCGTGAAACAAAAGCATAGATCAACATGTCAGAATATACTATGTATGTGTTTTGCATGCAAAGATGTGGAAGTACATAACAACATATAACAATCAATTACTTGAAAATAAGAACTGTCATTTTCTTCACATAATCTTTCTTTATGTGATATTAATAGTGGCATTATAATTAAACATAATGTAAATAAACATCCAATAGTTTAGTTGTTCAATATTCAAGAAACACTCTGCAAACACTGACAAACTAATGAGGGTAGTCATAAGTGTAACCACATACCTCTTGTAGAACCATGCAAAGTATCGAATCATACTTTTAGCATATCAGCCAATCAAGAAATCAAAGAGGAATCCAAATCATTTATATGTATGTATATAAATCCTAAAGTGTCACCATCACATTAGTTATATTAAACCCTACTCGGGTCCTAACCTAGGTTTTAGAGTTTGGGTAAGGAATAAGGGTATTAACCCTATTTCTAATGTACATTAAACATTAAGGGAAACCCTAGTTGTTATATCCATCAAGTCCTTTCTTTAAGACTGCTTAGATCATATTAGGTTCATTATTAACTTAGCAAGCTACGATCTTTTCTTTCGAAACCCTAATCCTCGTAGGTATGATTAATCACTTTAAAAACACGAACTATCATCATTATGGTCATGATCATGTTAAACTACTATTATATCCCACAATATAAGATTACATCACAAGAAGTATATTTAACATGATTAACAATTTATCCATAAAAAATTAGGGTCTTTATACATTAATTACCACATTAGCACATGTTAGCACCACTTTTAGAACTATTAGAAAAATTAGATTTTGTAAGTATTTTAGATTCCTCTAATTTTCTTGATCAATTTTCGTACATTACATGTCCCAATTTGATCATCCTAGTAACTACTATGATTTTTTCAATTTAAATGTATATTATCCAATGGGATATCGCCACATTAGCAAATTCTATTTTTACTAACATTTTTCTTGGCCAACTCAAAATTGGGGGTTTGGAATACCTCACTGTCCTCAGGTGTTGAACATGACAGAATGGGTGTATGAGTCTTTTGACTATAACCCTACCCCTTCCTCGCACAGGGTGACTCCTGCCAAGGGAATCGCGTGTCCGCTATTTGATGAGGCATAGCGCTTCGACTCTGCCTCACTCCAGCAAAGCACCGAAGGCACCCTTATTGTCCCACTCTCTTCCTCACTCTCAACTCGATTCTCACTACCCCTACAACCACCATGAAGGCTCTGACCATAGCTCCTCCTCATCAACAACACAAAGAAAAACTTGACTTCTGCCCTTCCTCTCCCTCTCTATGGAGAAGAGTTGTCTTTATGGCCAGGGTCACCACCACCATTGAGAAGCGCCACCACCACTGCTATAGACCTCTCCTCTCAGTTTACTCCTCCTTGCAGCACCCGATCACCTATTATCTTATGCCTACCACCCGCCCGACCTAACTCCCAGTTTAGGAGGGCACAATGGTGCCATGATGATGCAAGTAGCAATGGAGTTCAGATCATCACCACCTTACATCCGGCTTCCTCAACAATGATATTGCTACACTGAGATCAAGCGGTTACCTATCCTTTTTTGTCTACACAACAACCCTCAATGGGTTATGTGACAAGACTTGGACAGAAACAATTCTTCCACGGTCACTGTACCCTATGGGAGTAGGGTACGTCATCCTGTGGTCTTGGAGAAGGGGTGATTTTGGGGCCAGGACCTGCCTGTATCTTTGTTTCCTATTCAAGCATCATGAGACCAAGGTGGTGGTGTTGCACCTCTGATCATAGTCATCAGTTCTAGATAAGGGTTATGAACTGTTAGATATAATCATAAGAAGATAATGGGGTGGTTGATCTCTTTGTTATACAAAGTGTTTAAATAGTTCTAGGTTTAGGATCTATGGGATGATCCCCAAGTTGTACATGGTTGGTAAGGCTTCTTGTTTGGGAAGTATTCAATACATTCCTCTTTCTTTCCCTTTCCTCACGGTTATAAACTACATTCATGCAAAAAGTACTCTTTGAAACCTTTGCTTCCTTGCCATGAACACGGAAAGGATGTCCCTTTCCGAACATTCCCTTTTTCTTCCTTTTTATTAATCTTGATTCTCTCTTATGGTTATGACAACTATGCATAGGGAATGCATGCATGGTTTTCAAAGGAAAATATTCAATATCCTTCAAACATAGTAATACATACACCCATGATTGATTACCAATTTTACTTTGTCGGGACGCCAAAAATCCATAAATGAAAATGTATACCTTTATGGTAAACTTTAGATAACCAATTCTTAATTTGTTTCTCAAATTCTTATTACTTGAAAACTAGATTATTCTCTCTTTGGTATATTCCTTAAATCACTTATGGGAACTCATTAATATGTTCCCACTTGTATCCAATTTGTGGGGTTTTATTAAGATATAAACTTGCTCTTTTAAACATTATTTAAAACAATACCATTACCTCATGCTATTTATGTATCCTCCCAAATTCTAGAATTATCTTCCTTTCCCTATTATTTCCAAGTATACCAAAGTTTAGATCAAAATAATACTAATTGATGTCCTTTCGTGTATGAATTCCTTTCATTTTGTACCACATGGATTTATTTGCAAAGCAACCAATTGCTTAGCCATACTTGGACCATGGGTTGCACCCATGTCAACTTATTATTCCATCAATAATAGCATTTGGGATTTTATTTTGGGTGAAGTCAAGATATTTTTATTCATCTCGTCCCCCTCATGCAAGCTAAATCAAAACTGTTCATACAATCTACATTAATATTGACATAATGCAATATGGTAGTACTATTACCATTACAGGCTTCTGAACTAATGATGATCATTAGTTCCATGGGAATGTTTCTATGAATCAAGAACTCATTCCTAGTTTTTTTGTGGCATTTTGCCAAGGAGTCTGCAGCCTTGTTTCCTTCTCTCCGGACATGTGATACTCTCCAATTGGGCTTACTTATCAATTCATGCATTTATTTATATAATTTTTTTTTAATTGGGGATATAACAAGTACAGTCCAAGATAATGTAAGAGATTGTAACCATGAGGAATGATGAATTATGACCAAAAAGGACAATCCCCTTATTACAATTAACTACATTACAATAATCATTCAATATGATGGTATCCATTTCCAAATAATACACTCAGTTCTCCTACTAGTCAATGAGTTATCCATTGTAGAACTACTAATGTAGGTAGTTTTAGCCAAATCATTTCACTCAGTGCCTACATACCCAGGGGTCGACTTTCTCCAGCCAATAGATTTAGCCATTGAGGCTATACATACAAAGCCCCATTGTAGGCTAGGAGGTAGTTTAGTAGATTCAAAGTTCCAATACATTGTGTCTTTTTGCAATCTTTCATGTGTTGATGTACAATTTATGTGGGACCATGGCATATAAAGTGAATAATTGATTAATTCATTGAGAACTCAATTTATTTATTCCTTGCAAGTATATTTTGTAACATGTTGTGTTCTATTATCCTTCAATATGTATTTTTAACTCCATGTATATATGACATGGTTGTATTGTTCCCTTATGTAATCCATTTATTGAGTGAGATCTAGACTATCATGGATGGTCACTGAGTTACTACTTATTGAGCTAATAGCTCACACCCTACAAAAATAACTATTTAGGAACATGCACATGTCAAAACAAGAGGATCTAGAAGTCCATTATCATTAATAACTAATCAAAACACATGCTTATTAAGGGGTAACCAATTAGTAGATGGTCTCTCAGTCTTACTCTAGTATTTGGAATGTGATAATGATGGTCAATATTTTGTATAACTATACATGGTCAATTGTTTTCTAGATCTAGTTTACTTCACTTCCCAGTTATGTTGTAAATATTGGATGCTTATCTTATATGTCTGATGTAATTAATAAAAAGAAAAGTTAGTTATAATTCAAAGTAGAGTTAAAATAAAAGTGGACACAGTCCATACTGGGTTTAGGTATCGTCAATATAAGTTAGAAGTTGTTGAATTCACTACCACGTTTAGAAATTCTAAGGCATGAGGATAATGAGTTACTTGAGGAGTCACACATATGAGAAAAGTGTTCTAAAGCAAACATGAGTCATATACAATAAAGTAAACACGGTAGGATAAGAAGTAGACACTTGGTGCCACTTGGGGTAGTAAAACACACATGGTGCCAGTATGGGGCATGCGATAAAGGGGTGTTGACTCAAGGACAAAATTGACTCAACTCTTATTTTGATGATGACTAACCATTCCACTTATTTGTGTCTAATGATTCTACTAGATTGATTTCAAATTACATAGAAACACTCCAAATGCCTAAACTTATGCATTCTAACTTGGAGATATCAAATCATACATGCATAAAAATCAAGATTGAAGAATAGATATTTTCTCCATAGATCTTTAATGTAAATCACTTGTAATAATTTTATTACATGTAATTAATCTTAATGGAAATTTCGAGCACATAAATTGAATATATAAACTCTTGTTAGGCATTTGTCACAATTCCTCATAGACTGGCTTGTCGACCGAGTTTGTCCAGATGGAAACTCAGTCTGGCTTTTGGCAATACTCTAGGTCAGACAAAATTGTCCTAGTGGTAACTTGATTCACACCTTGCACTGGAAAAATCAATTATAGATGCCCTTGAAATTGGAAATACTACCTTGCTTGATAAGATTATATTTTTAGAATCTCAACCTATTATGCCTAGTTCTAACAAAGAGCATACTAAATTTGTGAATTCTCTAATGCTTGATATTAATGTTCTTAAAGAGAAAAAGAAGAAAAAGACTTTGTTATACAAGAAACAAAATGTGAAAATAGTGTGATATTTCTTAGATTACTTTGCTTAAAAAAGAAAATGCTTCCTTGATTGCAAAAATCAATGTCCTTGAATATTGTTCTAGTTCTACTAGTAGAGAGGATAATGTGTTGCTCTCATATTGAAAAATATTCTTATATGACCAAATGTCTTTTCTTAGAAACCAATATTTTGCATACTAGAGATGATACTAATAAATTATCTTCTACTATTACTTCTCCTATGCATGATAATCATAGTTTGAGATCCTCTTTGCAAAAGTTTACATGTGGTAAAAATAATCTTAATGATATCCTACAACATACTACTAAACAAATTGGTAGACATGGGATAGGGTATGATAGTTGCAAAAGTAAAAACAAAAACAAAGGACCACAAATATTTCATGGAGAATCCTCTAGTTCCAAGACTAAGGGCACTTGCAACTATTACAATGAAATTGGTCATTATTTTACATATTACCCTTTTAGGAGAGCACCCAAAAGCAATAGGACTTTGGTTGTTAAGATAACCCCTTGCACCCAAAAATATGATTGGGGACGTTTCATCTTTCTTCGTGTAGTTTACTTGATAATGAATTGACATGAGTTATCGATTTGCAAATTGGTTTCTCAATCCACATAAAAGAAGAAATGTGAGATACGTATGGGTTGGCAACAAGTGGAAAAGAAATGGTAAGGACTGAGGTAAAGACATTCTTGCTAATATCTAATTGTTACTTGTCTTTTCCAAGTTTTTATGCACTTTACATATGGTTTTTGAGAAAAAAATTGGTATATTGTGATTCTCATCACCTTCTTACTCAAAAAACTTCCCCTAATGTTTTTTACTAACTTTCTTATACATGTTTGGATATTGTTTATATTT
Source organism: Alisma plantago-aquatica (assembly GCA_963693085.1). NCBI lineage: Eukaryota > Viridiplantae > Streptophyta > Magnoliopsida > Alismatales > Alismataceae > Alisma > Alisma plantago-aquatica. The sequence continues at coordinate 1,902,981,335 of OY856409.1, read as the reverse complement.
TATCATGCCTCTTGACATGTTTTTCTAAATTATATGTGCTTTTTGGCAGCAGCTATTGTCAGCCAATTTTATCCTAAGGAAACTTGACTGATAGACACCAATGGGATCATGCCATTACGTGTTGTCAGCTGAGAAGTTCAACCCAGAAACTCGACCAGCTTCATTGTGCACTAAATTTGCAAATGGATTTTGATGAGAAATTTCCCTCTCAACTAGATTATATCAACCAATAGCTTATTCTGTGGCACCCCCTTGGTACCTCTATATGATATGCATATTTCCATGCTTTAAATCATGTATCTTTCATAAAACTCTATTTTTATAATTGATCTAACTTGGTATTTGTATATCGTGCAATTACTTGTCTTCAGTTGTTATGTATGATTTGATGACAATCTCTTTGGTCTTGAGGTTGTGATTTAAACTTCTTATGTTGTGCTCTAACTTGATACATCTATCTAGTTGTATATATTTTTGATAAAACCTTGAATTTCTTAGTGGTAAGAATATTTTGGTAATTATTAATATTTAATAGTGAGTAATACCCTTTCATGCTTCCGAAATTGCATATTTCTTTGCTTGAATATTTCTCTGCATCTACTCATAGCTTGATTTTAAATTGTGAATCCTTTGGTATGATTTGTATTATACCAGTAGTCCTAACTTGTGATAATATCTACTAGTACTCCATTTACATGTAGTTCTAGTTTTGTTCATATACTGGAATCCAACTATATGCTATTCTTATATCTTGTTTCATACATACTTAAGCTTATTCCTTGATCTACACATCTACTATCTTGAGTTACTTGCTTGCATAGCATTTCCTTGATACTTTCTAGAATTACATCTAGGATTGTTCTAATGCATGTCTTGATTTGCTTTACATACATCGTTTGGACACACTCTTAGTTGTTTCTCTTCTACACTCCCTTTTCTAACAAGGTGTGTTTTAGCTCTTCAACCCCTCACATTTTGAAATGGCAAAGGGGAAGAAGACATGTCTTATGTAGAGGGGAGAAGACATATATGAGTATAAGAGATAGTTTCTATAAATGTTATGAAAGCTAACCGTGCAGGAGATATACAATCAACTGAGGGGGAGTATGTGAGATCCAATAACATCAATTGAGAGGGAGCATATTAATTAACCATGCAAGAGATATAGCATCAATTAAGGGGAAGTATGTGAACTCGATTATCATCAATTAAGGGGGACCTTATGAATTCAATTCTATTGAAAGTCCTAGGATTCTTCAAAGGTATGACTTTATTTACTTTATTTAAAAATCTTTCAATACACTTATGGAATGGTTTGCCATCTTCAAAAGGGGGAATTGTTGACTCAGGGTCTAAATTTACAAAAACCTTGTTTTTATGATGAATAATCTTTCCACTTATTTGTGTCTAATGATTCTACTTGAGTGATTCCATATTAGATAAACACACTCCAAATGCCTAAACTTGCACATCCCAACTTGGAGAAATCAATTCATACATGCATATAGATCAAGATTGAAGAATAGATAGTTTTCTCCATAGATATATGATGTAAATCACTTGTAATGATTGTATGAGTTGTTATTAACCTTAAAGGAAATTTAGATAACTTACACTGAATATCTAATCACATTTTGGGCATTTTCCATAAGTCCTCACAGACTGGCTTGTCGACTGAGTTTGTCCTGGTGGCAACTCAGCCGATAGACAACCTGTCTTTTTGAAATGCCCAAGGTTAGTTGAGTTTGTCCTAGTGGAAATTTGACCGACACCCTATACATTGAAAATCAATTTACATCCGTCGACCAAGTTTCATACCAAATAAACTCGATCGACAACTACAATTTTTTTTGTCATGTAGTGATGTCGTTCGATTTTTACAAAAGGTAACTTAGTCAACAACACTCTAGATAAAGTGTAGAAAAGTGTCTCTAACCATTGGAGTATTGTAAAATATAAACATAGATCTGATGCAACACACAAGACAACAAGCAGTCAATCGTAAGTGTCTCTACTGGCTAGTAGGCAGTCTCAACTATAAATAGGACCCCTTGGGCTTCATCCCATGGTTAGCCAATCACTGGGAAGGTCCCTACACTACAATTGAGAGGAATTTGAATCACAAGAGCCTCCATCCACTCTCATGATCTTAATCACTTTCCACATACATTATAGTGAGTAGGATATTTGTAAGAGAGCTAGTCCTACATCTATATCTTGTAAGGCTCTCATTTCATGCAGCCACCAATCTCTCTTTCTACCATGAAGATGAAGATTCTCTCCTTTATCTAAGAGAGGTGAAGAAGAAGAAGAAGGGAAGGAGTCCCTTGGTGAAAAGCTTCTCCTCAGTGAAGGTGAAGACAAAGGCAGAAGATCCAAGTCAAGAATGGTTAAATCCTTGAAGGTAGAAAACTTATTGCAAGAGTGGGCAAGTCCTTGGAGAAGGCTAAGACTCATTACAAGTGTAGGTAAGTCCTTGGTAAGGTATAAGACTATTAGTCATGGATAGGTAAGCCCTTCAGTTGTTGGATCACTTGACCTTAAAGGGAAGGCTAGGTACCCTTGACCTTGAAATGGGTAGTCTTATGTTGTAACTCTTATAATGGAATATAAGGAGTGAGGCATGGTTGAAAAAACCTAGATATTGACCTCTCTAGGTAGTGGATGTGCATCACCTAGTTGGAGTTGGAACCATTGTAAATAACTTGTGTTATTTGGTGCTTGTTCGATCTCTCTCCTCCTTGCTATGCATGATTAGTTGCACTTAAAGTTCATACTTGCAATATTATCTTAGAAATATCTTGAAGGTATAACCAATTTTGTTGAAGTGGTTTTATTTCAATTCACCCCACTCTGGAGCCCAATTAGATCCAAATATTGGTATCAAAGTGGGTCTTCTCCAATCAATACTCCCACAAGTAGGAGAAGATGGGTGATAACCAAGGTGGGAGATACTACTTCAACATTTGTATATTTGATGGAAGTAACTTCCTCTATTGGAAGAGAAGAATGCAATTCCACATCCAAGGATCAAATCTTGAGCTATGGAGAATTGTGGATGTTCCATACAAGAAACTAGAGACAAAGGTAGAAGAATTGTATGAAGCTACTTTGAAAAAAGCAACCTTGAATGCAAAAGCCATAAACATCCTCTATATATCTCTTTCCCCCACTAAGTTCAACCAGATTTCTTCTTGTTAGACTGCCTATGAGATATAGAGAAAGCTATATGTCATTTGTGAGGGGACAACGCAAGTGAAGAAAAGTAGAGTATATATGCTCAATGGTCTCTTTGAAAACTTCAAGATGAGAAAGGAGGAGAGTGTGGTTGAAATGTTCTCAACGCTCAATACCATTGTAAATGGTTTTTCCATCCTAGGCCATACCATGGATCAAGGAAAGGTAAACTCTAAGATTATCCGTACTCTTCCTAGACATTCCAAACTAAGGTGGCTACCATAGAAGAAATAAAATCTCTTTCCAAAATTCCCACTGAAGAACTCATAGGAAATCTCCAAGATTATGAAGTAAAACTTTACAAGAAAGAGGAAGATGAAATAGAATATAAGATGAGAGTCAGAGAAAGAAAATAGTTGCAATCAAAGTCCAAGTTGAAGCAATTTAAGAGAAAGGTTGCAATCGAAGTCCAAGTTGAAGCTATTATTCAACAACAAGTCATTAGTCAAGCTTCTCCACCCTCAAATGAAGCTGTCTCCTCAAATAATCTCGAAGCGCACTACTCCCAAGGAAAATCATCTCAAGAGAAGATTCATGAAGAAGGAGAAATGGCACAAAATCTCTAGTGACTCCTCCAACTCAAGCTTGAGTGAATATTCTGGTGAAAGCTATAGCTCAAATTCTAATAAAAGTGGAGAATGCCACTTTGCTCTCATGTCAAGTCCCAATGGAGATTTAAATGAGGTACATATCAACTCTTTAGGTAAAGAATCCTTAATTTCCATTATTTATGCTACTCGAGCATCTCTTAAGTCTACTAGGTATAAAAATAAAATGCTTACTAAGATTGTTTATAACTTGCATGAAGAAAAGGGTGATCTTGTACATGCTAACATTTGCTTGCATGATGATGTTAATGTTGGTTATTTACGCTAATGACCAAAAGCTTGTTGGTTATTTACGTTAACGAGTTTCAATCATAAGAAGGATCGTTTACTCAACTTAACCAATCTCCGCAAGTATACAGAGGTAGTCATAGTCGAGGTCGAACACAAGGAGCTTTGGTAATTAATCAAACACAATAGCACTAAAGTTCAACAATCTAGATCGGTTTAAAAAATGGTGATGTTGATCTAATTACAGAAATTTAGATTTAAACAAGCAATGAAAAGATTTCTAAAAAAAGTTTAGATTCAGATGTTAATGGATCTTGGACATTAGAATTTCACCCACATATCATAGCACATCACAGGAACATGAAATTTAAACATACTAAGTACTTGTTTTAAAGGAGAGGTATGTGTTGCACTTCGCCTCTCGGTGTAGATGCAACGATCTCAACTCAAATCCACATTCTCATGCATAATTTTCATTTTAGATCAAACCATGTTCCTCAACTCTATAATCTCCACTCTCGTGGTAGAAGAAGAGTTTCCAAGAAAAGAACCTCCATGCATTCCTACCTATCTTCTCAGATTAAGCAAGAAAGCATAACACATCCATATAAAGTGGCCAGTAATACATGCAAGAGATGATAAATCGGTACTCTCACAGTAGGAAAACAAGCAACATAGTATTCAGTATGAAATTAACTTGTTCCATACATGCTATGACATGGGAGCTACTCTCCCATGCCCAAGAAAAGGAGTTTACTCGTCCATAATTATGCTTTGCAGAATTGTTACAGAAATTTCAGATTCTAGCATGATCTAGAGGAAGAAAAGCAAGAAGATCCAAAATGCATTAGCTAATTTTTGTGGAATGACGGGGGTCTCAGGAACTCTGGAGAAAGGCAGTGCAGGCGACGAGGGTGTAACCCTAAAAGACGACGGCAGATCGTCTGGAGGAGGAAAGGATGGAAGGAAGAGTATGACTCGGAAAGTGGTTGGGATGCAACGACTGGTTCAGGAAATAGGCATCAATATCACGTATAGAGACATGAGAGGGGCTACTCCTAGCAACACCGTAGAAGTTAGACCAGCGGTTGAAACTATCGGTATGGACACGGACGTGCCCAAAGTGGTTACTGTGAATCCTGCTCAACCAGAGGTGCCACCTCCGGCAAAAACCCTAAACTTTAAACAAGCTTGTACAGGAGGCGGCAACGGGGCGGCAGCGAACCCTATCTTCATCGACGATGAACCGGAGGAGGCAGTAAACCCTGATGACATAGAACTGATTAACGTCCATGTTTACCCGAAAATATACGTTGCTCCAGAGCCGAAGGAGATCCTCAGCAAGCCATTTAAATACTCAGTAATTGTCAAGCTTCTAGACAGATCGGTAGGGTTTCTTACCATGTACGAAAGATTAAAGCTCCTTTGGAGGCTGATGGGAAGATTCAAACTTTTTGAACTCACCGATCAGTACTATGTGGCTCAGTTTTTCAACAAGAACAACCATGACAATGTGCTCACCAGCGTCCTGTGGTCTTTGTTCGGAGGGTGCCTAATGGTATGGCCCTGGGATGGATATTTTGAACCTTCTAAAGGTATCCTAGACCATATCGTAACCTGGGTTCGTGTGATAGGTTTGCCAATCCACTATTAGAACATGGAAATCTTCAAAAAGATTGGGGAAGCTGCAGGGCGCTTGATCAGAGTTGACGATCATTCTATAAATCGCACGAGGAGCAGGTTTTCTAGACTTGCTCTCGAACTGGACACTAGCCTTCCTATACACCTGGCGATCTTGATTAATAGGAGAGAGTAAAAACTGGAGTATGAATCACTACCGGTCTTCTGTACCAAGTGTGGGAGATTGGGTCATGATGCGCAATACTGTAAAGGACCTTCTGAAGCACCGACAACAGCAGACCCAAAACCTGTGGAGGACGAGGCTGGGGTGCGATGGGTTGATGAGGAAGACAAGTGACAGGTGTACTATGGGAAGAAAAGCATAGCTAGCAGACCTCCAAGAAAGAAAGAAAAGGAATTGATTCGAAAGGGGAAAACTCAAGGGCGGGAAAATAGCAACAAATACCAGGTGTTAGACGGCGAAGAGGATGAAGAGGCAACCCCTGGAGATGAGGAACAAATGGACACTGAAGAGCACCAACCCCAGGCGAGCAGTCCAAAGGTATGGTGCAAAAAACAAAGAAGAAATAAAGACACTGATGTATCCTCGAAGAGCACAGAAGAAACGCCAGTAGAAAACCAAAAACAAGACAGGATAAGGAGGTGCGGGTTACAGAGGCTTCTAGTGACAACCCAAGGCACACTATAGTTATACCGGAGGGGGATGAGGTCATCATGGGCAGACCAGTAGGGGAAGCAGAGAATACTATCAAGATCGCCACTGTAGAGGCTGACAACTCAATAGTGATTAAAGAGAGTTCAACTAACTCTAGCACAGCAGCTGGCAAGAAACCAGCGATGGTAGGAAGGAAAGCAAAGGAGAAGGGAGACCCTACTCATTCAAGCAGCCCAACCAGGCGGCACATCTACAATACCCGAGGTGGAATGAAGAGAGGAGGTGAGGAGAAGGAAGGTGTAGCAGCAGGTGCTAACCAGTAAATCTACACATCTCTATTTTTATGATTAATACAATAGATTGGAACATTAGGGGTGGCGGAAAGAAGCATGCCCGACAATCCCTTAAAAACAACATAAAGAAGTTTGTTGTTAAAATTGTAGCCATCTTTGAGCCTCGTATCTCAGGTGAGCAAGATAATAGAGCTATAAGGGAGATTGGCCTCTCGAGCTCGCACAGAGTGGAAGCAGCGGGCTTCTCAGGTGGGATATGGGTCTTATGGAATGAACAGGAATGCGAGATCCGTATCATCCAGAGCAACAGATACTTTATTCATTGCCTTATCAACAATAGCTACTATACTACGTTCATCTATGCCTCTCTGTCCCCCACACGCCGTCCGGTTCTGTGGGACCATCTCCTCCGGCTCAGCACCACCATCAACAAACTGTGGATCGCCTTGGGTGATTTCAACTGTATGTTAAGCCCAGACGAGAAGATTGGAAGTAACTTCTTTATTCTTTGTGAGGCTACGAACTTTAACAACTCGCTCACCCAGGCTGGCCTCACTGATATAGGGAGTACCGGGCACAGATTCACCTACAAGAAGGGCGTCCTTCATGAATGCCTTGACAGGGCCGCTGCAAATGCCTCCTGGATTCAGAATTTTCCGAACTACATTTGTGAGAATCTTCCTCGTACTGGCTCGGACCACAATCCTATTGCCATCCTTCATACAATTACCCCTCCTAGCAAGCCACGGTTCAAAGAAAAAGCATCTTGGCAAGATCAACCGGAGTTTAAACAGTTAATGTGGGATTCATGGGACTCCAACAGACATTTCCACTCTGCGTTGGAGGATGTCAAGGACCATATCAACAACTGGGATAGAAGCTTCACCAGAAAACAACAGAAGAAGAAAGATGAACTCATCAATAAACTCTCTGTAGCCCAGAAGAAGGTAGAAACCGCATACAGCCTGGAGGAAGATAGAAAGAGTATCGGGCTTGAGATGGAACTCGAAAAGCTTATGCTGGAGAAAGAGGAATCCTGGAAACAACGCAGCCATATTAACTGGCTCAAATACGGCGATAACAACAGTAAATATGTCATGCTTTTGTGAACAATAGGCGGTGTATGAACCATATATCCATGCTACAAAATGAGGAGGGTGTTTGGATTACAAACACTTCTGACCTGAATAACTTGGTCCAGTAGCATTTCAAGGATATGTTTACATCTTCTATAACCACATCTGCGAACAACATGAATCGTTTGCCATCTGAGTTCAAGAAGCTTAACCACAACCAACACAGACAACTGGCTGCGATGCCTACGGAGCATGAGATATGGAAGCTGATCAAGGATGCCAATCCTTATAAAGTGGTGGGGCCAGATGGAACCGACTATCTCTTCTTCAAAAAACAATGGAAGGTGATTAGGCCTTCAGTGATAAGAATAATACGGAGCATGATGAACGGGCAACCGATCGACGATTCCATTGCTAGCTCGTGCATTGTGTTGATTACAAAGAACAAAAATCCTACAAAATGCTCCCAGTTTTGACCCATTTCTTTTAATAACACCATTATGAAGCTTGCTTCCAAAGTAGTTGTAGAACGGGTCAAAAAACATATACCTATTTGGATTTCCAAGGTTCAGACGAGTTTTGTTCCGAGGAGGAGCATTACAGATAACATCATTGTGGTTCAAGAAATTATTCATAATATGAGGAGGAAGTCCAGTGCACCGTACATGGTGATTAAAATCGATCTCTCCAAAGCCTATGATAGGCTGTCATGGGCATTCATTGACAACACTCGGGGTTCCCCTTCTTTATAAGAAAGTTGATAAGAGAACGTATGCCTATCTCACAGACAATATCACTTCGAGGGTTAATGGTTGGGCAGCGAAGACCCTTTCCCTTGTGGGGAGGATTTGCTTAGCCAAGTCTGTGCTTTCCGCCATTCCGACATATACTATGCAGACTGCGTGTCTACCTATATCTACCTGTAATAAGCTGGACAAGAGTATAAGGCAGTTTATCTGGGGAGGAGGATGAAAGGAGCGGCCTATATCGCTCGTCTCATGGAAGGAGGTCACCAAAAGTCTGGAGAAGGGATGTCTGGGTATCAAAAGCATGTCGGATTGGAACAAATCTCTCCTCTGGAAAAATACCTGGAACCTAATGAATGCAAAGGATACGCTTTGGAAGGAGGGTCTTCTGAACAAGTACAAGAACTACAGTAAGCAGAAGGATTGTCGAGCTACCCCTTTTTGGAAAGCCATCTATGAAGGGAAAGACTTCATTGTCACTAATAGCTCCAGGGTAATTGGCGATGGTAGGGATACTTCTGTGTGGTACAACCACTGGGTACCTAACCAGGACAAGCTAGCCGGAATCGTCATCAAACCTATATCGGATGATATCAATGACATGAAGGTATCAAGCATGATTAACTTTGAGAATGATTGGGATACAAACTTCCTGAAGAATTATCTCCCTCCACAGTGCGTGGAGAAGATTACTGATTTACCTGCCCCCCACCAGAACAATGGTAGAGATTTATGGAGCTTGAAGCACGATTCTACTGGTAGGTTCTCTACAATCACAACCTATGATGCCTTGCATTCTGATAATACTGAACAACCGGATGGGGTGTGGGTCAAGCTCTGGAATATCGCTGCCCCATCTAAAATACGTATGTTCTTATGGCTAGCAGCGCACGAGGTGGTCATGATGAATGTGCGCAGGAAACAACGAACCTTCACTGACTCTGCGACCTGTCCTAAATGTAACAGCAGAGACGAAACCACTCTACATGCCTTGCGTGATTGCCCTCAAGCTATGGAAGTATGGACTCGGGGAGGATTCCAACAAAATCTTCTGAGTAGCACTGGCTTGGCTTTTAAAAACTGGATTTTGTAGATTTTGAAGGAAGACACCAATACGCAAATCAGGTTTGCAACAACCTACTGGGTGATTTGGAAGGCAAGAAATGAGCTAGTGTTTGATAAAGTTCACACACTGGTTAGTCGTCAAATTATCCACATAGTTGGACTTCATAACGCAATCTTACAAGCCTGGGATACTCAGACCCGGCTTCACCAGGAAGACACGGTCCAAGACAGTGCTCTAGCAGCTCATGAAGATGGTAGGTTTACATGGATGACAGATGCATCTGTTCAGGGGAAATCGGCAGCTATAGCTGCTGCTGCGTATGACCAGAATAGACATTGGTTCGGTGGGTGTGCTAGAAAGATCAGGGTGAACTCGGTTCTTGAAGCTGAAGTCTGAGCCATTGAGCTCGCGGCGGAAGTCAGTAGAATGAACGGTCACACTTGCATTACTTTTGCTACAGACAGTGCTATGGTCGTTAAAGCCTTGAGGAACAGTGCAGAAGATGCTCCTTCTATTAGACACTGGATAGCGAGAGTTCAAGATTTCATGGCTGAAGTGGAGGATGTCATTATCAAGAAAGTTAGTAGAAATCATCTTCATTTGGTGGACGGCCTAGCCAAACACCATTTTAAAAACTATCAGGATGATCGTATGTATATCGATCCTCCTCTCGACCCGGTGGGTCACCCCTCCCCCCTTCTTACATGTAATGGTACGAGTCCTACCAAGTTTTCTTTTCTAGTAGGTATTCTATGTAATAATTGGCTTTTCCCTGCGCGAGGAGAGAGGGATGAATAAAATAGTCTCCTGACTTCCCAAAAAAATAAAGCAAGAAGATCAAAAAATGTAGCCACAAGAAGGTAGAATTCTAGCTTGGAGATGAAATTCTACTCCTCCAACTACTCCAATATGAACCAACTCCTCTCTCAAGAAGCTGTGTGAAGTGGGGAAGCTCTGTTGCACCTTTGGAGAAGCAATGGAGAGGAAGAGAAGAAGATTGGGGCTCCTTTGGCAAGAACCACCCCTTTTCTCCTCAAAATTGCCTTCCTCTCCTATAGACTTGCTTTGGGATGAGAGAACTTTTAATTATGATCATGGATAACCACCCATTAAGTTCCCTCTTTGTTTTAAACAAAGGATCATAATTTTTTAAATTCTAAAACTGACATCGACACGGCGTGTGTTCCTCGTGCACGTCGTGAAAAGCCTTCGACAGTTGCTCCAGAATGCACTGCGCATGGCATGCGCTAAAGTAATGCACTATGTGTGGCTTTCCAGTAGGTTTCAGTCTGCTTGACGTTCCCAGGTGCATGACGTGTTGGAGAAAACACATCGTGTATTCACTTTGTTTTGCACTTTATGGAAACTTGCACGCCGTGCTTTCATCATGTACTCCATGCATTTTGTTGTTTTAGCAGAATTAAACTCCGAATAGCTGGTTGAACATGGGGAAATCCAAATGATTTGAAATTTGAGTCGGGCAATCCCCAAATCGGTCCTCTTAGAACATCTTTGTAATACATATTATGCGATAAGTAAAATAGCAAAAAAATGGAATGAGTAATATGAAAAGAGGCTAAGTGATATCAAAATGAACCAAATTTGTGTGTGATAACATGTGAAAAGATGATGTGGAAAACACACAACAAATCCCCCTAAGCTTGAACTATTGCTTGTCCTCAAGCAAAAAGAACAAGGCTACATTCAAGGTGAAAGAATATTCAAACACATGCATGGATTAAATGAAAAGAAGATATGCAATCAACTCAACCAACCATGTACATATCATTTGTGTTCATTGTTATCTTCTCAATTTAGACATCTAATATAAAGAAAATTAGTTCATGAATGGTGGTTCCAAATCAAGCGAAATAATTAACTAGGCAACACTAAATAGAATTTGGATAATTGAGCCAAACAATTAGTGGATGTACATTACAAAATTTTCATCTAGTATGGATATAAGATGATGAAATCACTGCTAACATTAATAAACTTAGTTGTACTCCTTTTCTTAAAGGATATGATGATGGAAATTTTTGGGTTTCCGGCACTCGGCTACTAATTTAGGCTTATGCTCACGTGGAATGCCGGTTGGGGTGTTGTTTCTACCCTCTTTTGATTTTTCATACCACCTAACCATCATTACCAGATCGGACTCACACTAGGCTAGCATGATATGTGGGTTGTTTGCCATCATTTATTGGGTAAAGGTAAACAAATGATAGTGCAAGTATGGTACAACACCAAAGAGTCAACAAGAGTGTTAAGATTAGCAAGATTTCAATCATTCTTTTGAAAAACAAATCATTGAAAAGTTGATTGTAAACGCACTAAGAGTTTGACAAGAGTATCCCGTATTCTAGTAAGTGTTGCAAAGTTGATTTATTAGAAAAATTGTGGAACCATTACATGTATTGAGAAATCAAAGATGTAAAAATTGAGATTTCAAACCACAAACACAAACAAGATCGTGTACATGGGGATTTTCCTTTTTCATTTGATTCATGCACACTGTTGAATATCTTTACATATAGCCACAAAAAATACAAAGGACAAGATAGATCAAGCATCATGTTCATTCTAACATATAGCCTCAATTTATATTAACACTGCCATCAAAGAAAATAGAACATAAAACAAAAAGGAAAGAAAAATTAACACAAATGACTCTAATAAAAGGAAATGCAAAATGAAAACTACAATTACAGGCCAGTTGTGCCCCCCCAAGCTTGAAATGAACAGTGTCCTCACTGCATCAAACAAATTCATGGAGTTCACAACCAGATACCTATCATGGATAAGATTAGAAACAAGGGCCACCACCCTCCTGATCGGGGAAAAACTATCTGACAATCTCGGGGATGTCCATCGGCTGGGTTGTGGAGTCGGGTTGCTATGGTAACTCTGACAGTTGTTGAAACTCAGATGGCTATTATGGTAGCTCAGATGGTGGAAACTCGGGCTGCTGTGGTGGTGGTGCCTGAGATGGTGGCAGGATGGAGTAGTGGCCCTGAGAGATGTGCTAGGAGTCCATCTGCTGAACCATGTCATGCATCGCAGTATACAACGTGCCCAACTGGTTCAAACAGTCGTCAACAAGGTCAAACCGCTGCTCGACATAACCGTAAAGATGTCTCACATAAGGCAACACCCAAGTGTACTCCGTCTGAGTACTAGTGGAGGGTGGAGGTGGTGTTGTAGCTGTAGCGGTAGCTGCTGTTGCTGTAGAACATCTGGCGCCATGGGTGGCTGCCTCCTCTTCATCCTCGAGCTCTAACTGAACCTTCCAATTTGCTTTGTTGCTGAGGTCATTGTGGGTTGCATCGGGGACTTCTATGAACTGTTTCTTTGTGAGAAAAACCTTGAACTTTCTAGTGGTATCACCATGGCTTGATATTAGGCCACACAAAATAAGATAATTGATGTTTACAAGGTTTTTCTCTGGTGTGGGTTCTAAACTTGTCATGTCTAGGCCTAGCTACATAGCAAGTAGTGTGAGCATTACACCACACATGATATCACCCAACTCTCTCTGTTTCTTCTTCTTGGCTTCTAGAAGTTTATTGATAATATAATAGTTGGAACTGATTTTCTCATTATTAACCATGCACCACAAGAATAAAAGGTCAGTTTTTCTCACGACCCCTTGAGTTTCATTTTTGGCAAAAGGACTGGTACTTATAAGGCGATGCACAACTCTGAAAATTGGGTTATGGATCAAGGAAGCTCGTTCTTACCTAGCCCTGTACACCATTTCATTGGTAATTTTAGACCAAAAAGTGTCACTATGGAAGGTGGGCGGATAGTCAGTGTAGCCTCCATAGTGGCACCCGAGCAGGGTACAAAACCAATGAAGATTCATAGTAAAACATTTGTTTAGAAAACGAAAATTGATCTTCAAATACATCTCACATCGGTTTTAGGGACCATCTTCCACGTTAAAGGTAGTCAAAAACTTGTAAACAAGGCAAGGGTAGGTCTTTGCAATTCTAGCGCAGACTAGATGAAGACCTAAGAATCAAAGATACCCATTACCTCATTCTTAAAGCCAAGCTTGTCTAGAGTTTCTTCACAAGCGTAGTGGGAAAGTAATACTCGCCTAGTAATGAGGAATTGGTACTCTGCATCCTCCTCAGGGGTGACTCAGAATTGGGTGGAGTGCACAAATGTTGCCTCAGAAGGTGTGGTGGAAGAGGTAGAACCACCATGACGTATGCCCAAACCCCTCTTGATTGGTTCCATTTATTTCTTTAGGAGTACACGGAATGAAGATGACGATCACGATGTGCCCCTAGAAGCTATTCCTTCGGCCCTGAAACTGGAATGCATGACGTGTATAATGGAGGAACGTCATGCACCTGGAGATTTTCTGCAGTCTGAAATCAGTGTAGAAAGGTGAAGATTTACGGGAAGATAGGGTGATCCGACAATGAAACCAGGGCGGCATTGATGGCGGTGCTAGGTGGCACGTTGGAGGCATTGATGGTAGCTGGTTAGGGTGACGTCGATGTCATGAGTTGTTGTCGTTGATGTGAGTTGGGCGGCATCGAGCTAGGTGGCGTTGTCGGTGCTAGGGCGTGGTGCTGGTGAGGATGCTGCCATTGTGAGCAGCTGGAGAAGGTGACGCTAGGGCGAGCTAGGAGGCGTGAAGGCACTTCTTCGGACGGGCATGCACGTCTTGCGGCTGCGTGGTGCTGGCAGTGCGGTGGCGGTCTAAGCAGCTTTGGAAGGCACACGACTGGAAGAAGGAGACAACATGTGTGAGTGCACGACATGAGTCGGGGAAGAAGGAGGCGGTTGCATGGCTGAATCGCACAACTGCTAGGGCTTTTTCTCTCACACGACTAATTTCTTAAGTGTAGTGAGAAGTTAGATCGTGCGCCCCCTTTTTGCCAAACTTTACAGAAAAAAAGACATGGCATGTATAATACATGGACAGCATGTTCCCCTTTAATTTTCCTTTTTTAGATATTGCTTTTATGCCCAGATGCACGACATGTATGAGTTAATGCACGCCAAGCGAGTTTCTAGAAACTTTACTGCTCAGTCCAAAAATAGATGCACGACGTGCATTCATTAAATGCACACTGTGTATTATTCCAGAAACATTTATGTGAACAGAACACTACATGTTGGTGGCAAACACGTCGTGTACCTAGATATGTAGCTCAATTGCAATAACTATTCTGATGGGTTGTACGCCGTGTCAAATAAAGGCACGTCGTGCATTTAGAAAATAGTAGTCAGACAACACAAAATAATGATAGATGTGGTGATATCTATGTATAAATTATTACATTCATCCATTACAAGCTTATTGACAAAATTAAATAGTGTTTTTTAATAAAAGAACCTTAAAATAAATCTATCCTAATGTGGGGTCAACTCCCACGAGGTCCTCCATTTAGAGTCCATAGTAAGACTCTTCAATTCTTCATTCAAGCGTCTTGGAGGGAGCAAGAGGCTCCCTTGTCTACTGCATCTCCACAAGTATATCACTTGCAACACTGTCCATTCACTTTGAAATTGCCATCCTTGCCTTGAAGTTCCACAACTCCATATGGAAAGATCTTTAACCCAAGAAACGGTCCAGACCAGTTTGATTTCAGCTTCCCGGGAAATAATTTTAGTCTAGAGTTAAATATAAAAACTTTATCTCCTTCTTGGAATTCCTTCCCACAAATCCTCTTATCATGTCAAGCCTTTGTCCTCTGTTTGTATACCTTTGCGTTCTCATAAGCATCAAGGCAGAGTTCCTCAAGTTCCTACAACTACAAAAGGCGCTTCTCACCTGCCTTTTTCATGTCAAAGTTCAAGAATTTGATGGCCCACAAAGCACAATGATCTAACTCCAGCGGAAGGTGATAAGATTTGCCATAGATCATCTTGAATGGAGTAGTTCCTATGATTGTCTTATAGGATGTGTGGTATTCCCATAATGCATCATCTATCTTTAAATCCCAATCTTTTCTTGAACTAGAAACAGTCTTTTCAAGGATGTTTTTTAGCTGCCGATTTGAGACCTCTACCTGCCCAAAAGTTTGAGGATGATAGGGTGTAGAGATCTTATGAGTTACACCATATTTAGAAAGAAGGTTGTTGAATTGTCTTTCAGTAAAATGTGTGCCTCCATCTGAAATTATAGCTCGAGGAACTCCAAACTGAGGAAATATGATCTTTTGAAAAAGCTTTACTACAGATTTGGCATCTGATACTTGGGTTGGGATGGCCTCAACCCATTTGGACACATATTCACAAGCAACAAGAATGTATTGGTAGCCATAAGATGATGAGAATGGTCCCATGTAATCCACTCCCCATACATCGAATACCTCAACCTCCAAGATAGAGTTGAGAGGCATGTCATCACGGTCAGATATACCTCCAGTTATTTGACATCTATCACAAGATTTGACAAATAGATTGACATTCTTGAATAATGTGGGCCAACAGAAACTGGCTTGTAGTATCTTTGCAGCAGTCTTCTTTCCTCCAAAATGGCCTCCATAAGGAAAGGCATGTCATTCAACAATAATGGTAGGAATTTCTTCTTCAGCAACACATCGGTGGATTAGCCCATCACTTTCATGCTTGAATAACAGTGGATCATCCCAATAATGGAATTTCACATTAGGAAAGAATTTCTTCTGTTTTTGATACGTCAAATCATGTGGGAGTTGTCTGGTAGCAAGAAAGTTAGCAATATCTGCAAACCACGGTGCTTGAGTAGATGATAACGCATAAAGCCTTTCAATGGGAAATGATCTTCAATGGGCAATGGATCTCTAGCCTCCGTAGTTAATCTAGAAAGATGATCAACAACATTATTTTCCGTACCTTTCTTATCCCGGATTTCAAGATCGAATTCTTGTAAGAGCAAAATCCAGAGAATAAGACATGGTTTGGCATCTTTCTTGTTCAACAAATATTTTATGGCAGCATGATCAGTGTATACTATCACCTTCGATCCCACCAAATATTGTCAGAATTTGTCAAAGGCATATACAATGGCAAGCATCTCCTTCTCGGTGGTTGTATAGTTGATCTGCACTTCATCAAGGGTCTTGCTTGCATAATAAATGGTATGGAGTTTCTTGTCCTTCTGTTGTCCTCAAACATCTCCCACTGCATAATCACTTGCATCACATATTAACTCAAAAGGAGAATCCCAATCTGGAGGTTTTATAATTGGGGATGAAATGAGGGTCTCCTTAAGCTTGGAAAAAGTTACATGGTATTCATCATCAAATACAAATTCGGCATCTTTTGCAAGTAGGGAACACAACATCTTAGCAATTTTTGAAAAGTCCTTAATAAATCTTCTATAAAAACCTGCATGGCCAAAAAAGCTACGAATTTCCTTAACTGAAGATGGAATAGACATCTTCTCAATGGATTCAATGTTTTCCCTGTCCACTTCAATACCCTTGTTAGATACAACATTGCCTAGTACTACACCAGATTGTACCATGAAATGGCACTTCTCCTAGTTCAACACTAGGTTAACCTTTTTACAGCGGGCTAAGACTAATGACAGGTTACATAAGCATTGATCAAAAGAATCTCCATATAAACTAAAGTCATCCATGGAAATTTCCATTATGTTTTCAATGAAATCTTAGAAAATGGCCATCATACACCGTTGAAAAGTCACGGGAGCATTGCAAAGACCGAATGGCATCCGGCGATAAGCATATGTTCCATACGTACAAGTGAATGTAGTTTTTTATTGGTCGGGAGGGTAGATAGGAATCTGGAAAAACCCGAAATACACGTCCAAGTAATAAAAATAAGAGTGCTTAGCAAGGCGTTCAAGCATCAAATCAAAAAAGAGCAACAAAAAATGATCCTTGTGAGTTGCCTTATTCAAGCACTGGTAGTCAATACACATACACCACCCCGTGACTATTTGTGTTTGTATCAATTCATCATTGTGTCCTTTTATGACAGTTGCTCCCCCCTTCTTAGGTACCATGTGAATGGCACTAACGCAAGGGTTGTCACTTATCAGATAAATGATTCCAGCTTCCATCAATTTAAAAATTTCTTTCTTAACCACTTCAAGCATGTTTTGATTTAAACGCCTAGATAATTCAATAGTCGTTTTATCATCATCCTCCATATTTATTCTATGCATGGAGATGGAGGGATGAATGTCTTTCAAATCGTCGATAGAGTAATCAATAACATCTTTATACAAATGTGATTCGGTAAGCAATTTATTTTCTTGTTTATTGGTTAACTCATTATTGATTATGACAGGAGAAGTAGAGTCAAAATCAAGAAATGCATACCTTAGCCCTGGTGGAAGGGCTTTAAGTTCTACCTTTCTTATGGCTACTTTGTCCTTGACTTTATCATCAACAATTGGGTTGTCTTATTTTGTAGCATCTGGTTTAGCAATAGAAAATACCCCCAAATTTTCAAATCCATTATTCATACCTTCATCATCGTCACAATAATTTAGCATCAAGTCGATAACATCACGATCTTCTTGTACAACAGAATCAATAGAATCCATAAAACAAATATCTTCTACACAAGAGGGTGCTTTCATAGCATCATATACAAAAAACTTCATGGATTCCTCACCAACTCAGAGCGTGATTTTACCTTCACGAACATCAACTAGGCATCCAACAGTTCTAAGAAAAGGCCTCCCAAAGAGAATGGGGTTTGAAGGAACTTCTACCATATCTAGCACTACAAAATCACAAGGGATATAGAGTTTACCAATGTGCACTAGCACATCCTCCATGATACCTTTTGGGTATTTGATAGAATGATCAGCCAGCTCAATGGCCATCTTTGTAGGCTTTAGATCTCCAAGATCTAGCTCTTGCCATAGAGTAGACGGGATGGGACTGATACTAGCACCAAGGTCTAATAGACCTTTGTCAAAAGTGGTGTCACTGATCTTGCACGGCAGTGTGACGGCTCCCAAATCATCTAACTTTTGTGGAAGTCAGTTTTGAATAATAGAACTCATTCTTTCTGAAATCATCACTATTTCAACTTGATCCACCTTTCTTCTTTGAGTTAAGATATGCTTTAAGAACTTAGCATAAGATGGCATCTCGGAAATAAGTTCGGCTAGAGGAAGGTTGACATGAAGCTTGTTTAGAATGTCCATAAACTTCCTAAACTTTAAATCCTCCTTCTTGTTCGCAAGCTTTTGTGGAAATGGTGCATTAGCCTTGTAAGAAGGTGGTATTTCAGTTGTACCTTTATCCTTGCTGCAAATAGGAGTGTTGCACTCCTCATCATCAGTCACCCCAATGTTCTTCTCTTTGGGTGGAGAAGGTCTTTGAATTTCAGCTCCACTCCTCAAAGTTATGGTGTTTGCTTTTTCTCTTGGGTTCACTTCTGGTTGCTTTGGAAGAGAACCAGATTGTAGATTCCTTTGATGTGCTAAAGCTTGTTGTGCTATTTGATTCTTCAACATCTTGGTATGAGTGGAAATGCTTAGCGGAAAGTTGGGCAATAGCATCTTTCAATAGCTTATTATTCCCCCAAAACTCTTCATTTTGCTGCATTTGTGTAGAAACAAATTTCTCCATCATGGCCTCCAAAGAAGAGCTTTGGGGTTGTTGTGGCTGTTGGTAACCCCTATTGTTGAAACCCGGTGGATTCCCTTATCGGTTGAAATGTTGTTGCTTCTGCAGTTGTTGTTGTCCTTGTTGGAAGTTCTGAGCATTGCTTGTGTTCCGGTAGTAGAAATTAGGATGATCTCTCCATCCTAGATTGTAGGTGTTGGAATAGGGATTGTACTGCTTGTTCCCTTGCATTCCAAATGCATTGAATTGTTCAAAGCATCCTTCATTTGCATTAGGAGCAAAGCATGAAGAAGAAGTATGTCATGCATTGCCACAAGCTTCACATATAACATCAGCTGATTGGATTTGCATAGTAGTCATTTTCTCGAACTTTTGTATAAGAACATCAAGTTTGGCAGCAATAAGATCAACAACAGCAATAGTATGTTTCCCTCCTTACTTCCCGATTGAAGAACTAGTTGTAGAGGCTGATTTTGCTCCCCTATTTGATCCCCATTGGCAGTGATTAAGCGATATATCTTCAATGACGTCATAAGCCTCCCTATAAGACTTAGTCATCAATGCAGCATTAGTTGCGGCATCCAGTGTCAACTAAGTGTTGTAGAACAGTCCATTATAGAATGTTTGATGTAACATCCATTTGGTCAAACCATGGTGAGGGAAAAGGCGTTGAAGATCCTTAAATCGTTCCCATGTGTCATACAAAGTTTCTCCATCATTTTGAGAGAAATTGGTGAGCTGATTTCTTATCTGGGTTGTCATGCTTGGCAGGAAGTACTTTGCAAGGAATGCATATAGGAGTTGGTCCCAACTTTTGATTGACTTATTTAGAAGAGACAAATGCCATGCCTTGGTTCTATCTCTTAGGGTGAAAGGAAATAGCATAAGTTTTACTCCTTCGGTAGATACCTCGTTGATTCAGAAAGTATTCAGATACTCTAAGAACTCGACAACATGAAGACTTCGATCTTCATTGGCTGTACCTCCAAAGCAATTTTGTTGTATCATCTACATCATAGAAGGAGCAATAGAGAAATTGTTCACTTCTACTGTAGGTAGATCAATGGCCCCACAAATGTTTGTGATGAACGGCATTGCAAAATCCTTCAAAGGATGGTCGTCCTCATGGTTGAATCTCTTGGTGTTTCTTCCTCAAAGATTGAAGAAGATGGAGATGGTGATGATGGCAGAGCACCTCCTAGTAGTGGAAGTTCTACTCTCCTTGCTCTTCTTAAGCTTGAAAGGGTACGCTCGATCTCAAGGTCTAACAACGTTGATGTTTGAAGACCTCTTTGTGAGCGATACATACAACTTGAAAAATAACAAGAGGAATTGAAAACACAACTAAAAGGTATATGGAAATTCAAAAATGGAAATGGTGATCTAGTCTTGAATATTAATTAGCACTTATTACTCCAATTAGATTACTGTAGCTCCCCAGAAACAATACCAAAAACGTTTTGGTTATTTCCGCTAACGACCAAAAACTTGTTGGTTATTTACGCTAACGAGTTTCAATCCTAAGAAGGATCGTTTACTCAACATAACCAGTCTTCACAAGTATATGGAGGTAGTCATAGTCGAGGTCGAACACAAGGAACTTTGGTAATCAATCAAATGCAACAACACTAAAGTTCAACAATCTAGATCGGTTTAAAAAAATGGTGATGTTGATCTAGTTACATAAATTCAGATTTAAACAAGCAATGAAAAGATTTCTAAAAAAAGTTTATATTCATATGTTAATGGATCTTGGGCATTATAATTTCACCACATCTCATAACACATCATAGGAACACAAAATTTAAACATACTAAGTACTTGTTTTAAAGGAGAGGTATGTGTTGCACTTCACCTCCCGGTGTAGGTGCAACAATCTCAACTCAAATCCACATTCGCATGCATAATTTTCATTTTAGATCACAACATTTTCCTCAACTTTATAATCTCCACTCTCGTGGTAGAAGAAGAGTTGCCAAGAAAAGCACCTCCATACATTCCTACCTATCTTCTCAGATTAAGCAAGAAAGCATAACACCTGCATATAAAGTGGCCAGCAATACATGTAAGAGATGATAAAACCGGTACTCTCATGGTAGGAAAACATGCAACATAGTATTTAGTACAAAATTAACTTGTTCAATACATTTTATGACATGGGAGCTACTCTCCCATGCCCAAGAAAAGGAGTTTACTCATCCATAATTATTTTTTGCAGAATTGTTACAGAAATTTCAGATTCTAGCATGATCTAGAGGAAGAAAAGAAAGAAGATCCAAAGATGTAACCACGAGAAGGTAGAATTCCGGCTTGGAGACAAAATTCTACTCCTCCAGCTGCTCCAAAATGAACCAACTCCTCTCCCGAGAAGTTGCGTGAAGTGGGGAAGCTTTGCTGCACCTTTAAAGAAGACAATGGAGAAGAAGAGAAGAAGATTGGGGCTCCTTTGGCAAGAAACCACCCCTTTTCTCCTCAAAATTGCCTTCATCTCCTCTAGACTTGCTCTGGGACGAGAGAACTTTTAATTATGACTGTGGAGAACTGCCCATTAATTTCCCTCTTTGTTTGAAATTAAGGATCCTAATTTTTGAAATTCTGAAACTGACGTCGACACGGTGTGTGTTCCTTATGCACGTCGTGCAAAGCCTTCGACAGTTGCTCCAGAATGCACTGCGCACGGCGTGCGCTTAAGTAATCCACGTCGTGCGGCTTTCCAGTAGGTTTCGGTCTGCTTGACATTCCTAGGTGTACATGTTGGAGAAAACACGTCGTGTATTTGCTTTGTTCTGCACTTTCTGGAAACTCACACACCGTGCTTTCATCATTCACGCCATACGTTTTACTATTTTAGCAGAATTAAACTCTGAATAGCTGGCTGAACGTGGGGAAATCCAAATGATTTGAAATTTGAGTCGGGCAATCCCCAAATCTGTCCTTTTAGAACATCTCTACAATACATGTTATGCAATAAGTAAAATAGCAAAAATATGGCAAGAGTAATATGAAAAGAGGCTAAGTGATATCAAAATGAACCAAATTTTTGTGTGATAACATGTGAAAAGATGATGTGGAAAATACACAACAATTAACAATCACCAAAATCTTTATCTAGAACTTGAAATGAAATTCAATGGTGTTGAGGTACAAAACAACGCTTATCTTAGAAAAGTGGATGATCTTTAACTTGAAAATACTAGCTTGATTGATAAGATCATATATTTAAAATCTCAACCTCTTATTTTTAGTTCTAGTTAGGGGCATACAAAAATTGTGAATTCTCTCATGCTTGATATTAATGTTCTTAGAACTGAAAAAGATGACAAAGAGTTTATTATGCAAGGAATAGAATTTGAAAATAATGTCTATCATTCTAAGGTTACTTTGGCTGAAAAGAAAGTGCTTCCTTGCTTGCAAAAATAAATGTCCTTGAATCTTGTTCTAGATCTACTAATAGAGAGAATAATGTTGTTGCTCTTCATATTAAAAATGATTCTTATATGATCAAAGCTCTTTACTTAGCAACCAATATTTTGCATATTAAAGGTGATACTAATCAATTATCTTCTACTATTACTTCTCTTATGCATGATAATCATAGTTTAAGATCCACTTCACAAAAGTTTATATGTGTTAAAAAGAATATTAATGATATCCTACACCATACTACTGAAGAAATTGGTAGACATGGTATAGGGTATGATAGTAACCAAAGGAACAACAAAGATCAATGACCTCCAATCTTTCGTGGAGAATCCTCTAGTTCCAAGGCTAAGATAACTTGAAACTATTGCACTGAAATTGTTCATTATTCTACATATTGCCCTTTTAGGAAAACACCCCAAAGAAATAAGACTTGGGTTGCTAAGCTAACCCCCCGAACCAAAAAATATGATTGGGGACCATTTCCTATTTCTTCTTACGGTTAACTTGCTAGTGGATTGTCATAAGCTATTAATTTGCAAATTGGTTTCTCATTCCACATAAAATAAGAAAGGTGAGATGTGTATGTGTTGGCAACAAGTTGAAAAGAAATGATAAGGACAAAGGTAAAGATATTCTTACTCATATCCAATCATTCTTGTATTTTCCAAATTTGTATGCAGTTTCATATGGTTTTTGAGTCAAAATTGGTATGTTGTGATTCTCATCACCTTCTTACTAAAAAATTGCCCCTAATGCTTTCATAGTGGATTACCAACTTGCTTATACATGTTTGGATATTGTTTATATTTTTATCATGTCTCAAGATATGTTTTTCTGAAATATATTTGCATTTTTTATAGCAGTTGTTGTCAGTCAAGTTTGTCCTAAGGAAACTCGACCAACAAGCACCAATGGGGCCTTGCCATCAGTTGTTTTTGGCGGAGAAGTTCAACCTATAAGTTGAGTGACAATGTTGTGCAGTGAATATGCAGATGGATTTTGGATGGGAATTTCCCTCTCAATTAATCTTTTTCAACCAATATCCTTATTCTATGACACTCCCCTTGGTACCTCTATATGATATGCATATTGTCATGCTTTAA
Organism: Alisma plantago-aquatica; assembly: GCA_963693085.1. NCBI lineage: Eukaryota > Viridiplantae > Streptophyta > Magnoliopsida > Alismatales > Alismataceae > Alisma > Alisma plantago-aquatica. Next base: position 1,902,957,699 of record OY856409.1, on the reverse strand, counting down.
ATTGCATATCTTACACACAACTCTATCTTTCTAATTGGTGTACATTGGTATCTCCATATCTTGCAATACTTGTCTTGAGTTGTTATGCATGTTTTGATGATGATTTCTTCAGATCTCTTATTTGTGATTTGAAGTGCTTCCATTGTGCTTTAACTTGCTACATCTACATAATTGTTTATATTTTTTATGAAACTTTGAGTTTCCTAGTGGTAATCATCTTTTTGTAATGATGTATATTTGCTAGTAAGTCATATCCTTTCATTCTTATGAAATTTCATATTTCTTTTCTTGGATATTTCTCTACATCTACACATAGATTGTCTTTAACTTGTGAATCCTTTGTTATGATCTAGATCCTACTAGTAGTCCTAACTTGTGATATCATCAACTAGTAGTACATTTACATGTAGCTCTAGTTTCATTCATATATTGGCATCCAACTATATGCTATTCTTGGATATTGTTCCATACATACTCAAGCTTGTCCCTTGATTTAAAAATATACTATCTTGAGTTTCTTGCATAACATTGACTTGATATTTGCTAGAATTACATCTAGGGTTGTTCTAATGCATGTCTTGATTTTCTTTACATACATTGCTTGGACACACCCTTAATTTTTTCTCTTCTACACTCCCTTTTTTAACAAGGTGTATTTTAGCTCTTCAACCCCATCACTTTTTAAATGACAAAGGGGGAGAAGAAATGTCTTATGTAAAGGGGCGACGACATATATGAGTAGAAGACATAGTTTCTATAAATGTTATGAAAGCTAACCATGCAGGAAATATAGCATTAGGAGGGGGTATGTGAACTCCATTAGCATCAATCGAGCAGAAGCATATGAAGCTATGTATGGAGGAGATATAGCATCAGTTGAGGGGGAGTATGTGAACTCCATTAACATTAATTGAGGGGGAGCATATGAATTCAATTCCATTGAAACCACTAAGATTCTCACATACTTTTATTTATTTTATATAAAAATATTTATGGAATGGCTTGTCATCTTCAAAAGAGGGAGAATGTTGACTCAAGGTATAAATTGACTAAACCCTTATTTTGATGATGACTAATTGATCACGTCCTGAAGGGGAGGGCGGTGATCAAACTTTGATTTTTAACCTGAAACCTTCAAGGACCCCCACAAATTTATTACAGGGTTGAAGTAGATATATGGGGTCGAACACAGGGACGTGGGGACACTTAGGACTCTTAAGATCTTATTCTTAAGTTAGATAAGCCAATCTGATAGTCGATAAAAGTATGGATCTAGAACTAGTCCAGCAGATTGTCACAAAATAAAACAAAACAAAGAAAACAAAAAAAAACATAGTCTGTAAGATTCAACTAATCAGAGAGAAGGAATTTCTGGCTATGTAACCACAAGTTGGGCAGTCTATGCACCCATTCTTAGGAATAGACAACCCTTGAACACCCTAACAAGCAACCTACATCCAAACATGGTACATACTGTGGTATCTATTCTTGTAGGGTCATCCCACTCGCTCTTGCACGGCGTGACTAAAACCCATCAATGACATGAAACGTTTCTCGAGGAATGACAAATCAACAACCTAAAATATTCTAGATGCCCTCTCAAGTCTAGAATGTTCTGAGGTGCTAGGAACATGTGTGATCTGGGTAGAACCAGGTAGTGGGCCCAACCGTGCCGGGGTGGGCCTGACCGTGCCAGGATGGGCCCAGCTGTGCCCAGGTCTACGGTTCTGTACAGATCACCTTGAACCGTCCTCCTTTCAGATTTTGATCCAAACTACCTTCTCTTATCTATTTCACAACAAATCTCTCGATATAAGCATAAATAGAAGTTCAAGCAAGAAAGAGATCAACCAAACTAGCAGTCATAACCAGAAAGAGAAGATAGAACAAGAAATGTACTAGATTTGGAATAAAACTACTTGCTTAAGGTAAAAGTACATAAACATGCCCAAAATAGGCTACATAGCAAGAAGGAGCTCAACTAGCCATGGACAACCATATTTGGCCCCGGACAAAGATGGAAGAACATCATTTGTACAAAAACAAAGGAGAATAGTAGAAGAAGGGAGAATAAGAAGAGATTTAGCCCATAGAGGAGAGGTGGCTCTCACTACTTAACCTTTGTATAGGTCGGATCTCATCTTTGGGTCATCCTTCTTGGTCTTCTAGACTCCTTGGCCTCCTTTCTCTTTGATTCCACCCTAAACAACAACTTGGTGGGTGTATGGAGGTGGAAGATGGCTGAGAATGGTGGGATATGGGTGAATGGTGGTGGAAAATGGTGGGAGATGGAAGAAAACTGGAGGAACAGACGTAGGATGAGCACCTCAGCCTTTCTAGACCTCAAAACTGTCCCACGGGGCTCTGGGAACCAAAACGGGTCGGAACCAACATGTGGAACCTACAAAAATTCGGAACCCCTCTCTTGGTCATGAGGGGTGGATAATTATAGGCGAAGGCGGAAGAGGGTCACAACACCTACCTCGGTCGCGGTCGTGCCACGGTCGAGGTTGGTGCCGCGGTCGTGGTCGGGCATCAGTCACGGTCGTCCCACTGTCGAGGTGGATGCCTCGGTCGTGGTCGTGGTCGGGCCGCGATTGAGGTGGATCACGCGGTCGTGGCGTTGTCTTCTTGACCACGGTCGGAACATCCTCCTTGTCACGGTCGTAGTGTCATGGCCCAAACCCACCCCCACCGGAGGGGATATTATCGGTGGTCGAGTGGCCTGCATTGATGGACCTTCTGATTAGAGAGGATGCATTCTGATAAAGGACTAACTATAACAAATAGGGTTCAAGATATCAAAAGTTTCTTGGGCTCGCTAGTTGGTTATGGAGACCACCATCTCCTAAGATGGTGCACATAGTGTGATGCTTAGTCCATCGTGGCTACGACAGATGGAAGCTTAGCTGTTGCAAAAACCATGTGTTGGGGAGAAATCTTAGAGAATAGATGTCTTTTCAGGTTCGGGGCCTGCAAGTCCCAAAATTGGCTAGTTGAGAAATTTTATCTATGAAAAGATGTAAATTACTAAAAGATAAGGAGACAGGGCTATTTTGGGCATATTAAGGCTATAATGACACAAAACCATAAATAAATGCTTAGCATAGATGCCTAAATTTGGGTATTATCACTAACCATTCCACTTATTACTTTCTAATACTTCCAATTGAGTGATTTCAGATTAGATAGAAACACTACAAATGTCTAAACTTGCACATCCTAACTTAGAGAAATCAGGTCATACATGCAAAAAGTTCAAGATTGAAGAATAGATAATTTTCTCCATAGATTTTTGATATATAGACTTGTAATGATTGCATGACTTGTAATTATGCTTAATGTAAATTGAGACCACTTAAGTTGAATATCTAAACACCTTTTGGGCATTTGTCATAAGTCCTCACAAACTGACTAGTCAGCCGAGTTTGTCCTGGTGGCAACTCAACGGACAACCAACATGGCTTTCAGCAATACATAGGGTCGGCCAAGTTGTCCTGGTAGCAACGCGACCGACACCCTACACATACAATATCAATTACAACCGTGAGTCGAGTTTCACTCCAGATAACTCGACCGATAATTGCAATTTGTTTTGTCATATATTATTGTCAGTCGAGTTCCCAAAAGATAACTCACCTAACAACACTGTCTGATAAAGTGTAGAAAACTATTTCTAGCTGTTGGAGGTTGTAAAAGTTGAAAATAGATTTTTTGCAACACCCAAAATGGGAAGAAGTTGATCCTAAGTGTCTCTACTGGCTAGTAGGAAACCTCAATAATAAATAGGAGCCCCTTGGACTTCATCTCATGGTAAGTCAAGCACTATGAAGGTCCCTATATTGTAGTTGAGATAGATTTGCCTCATAAGAACCTCAATCCACTCTCATGTGCTTAATCACTTGCTAAATCCATTAGAGCAAATATGATATTCGTAAAAGAGATAGTCTTACATGTATATCTTGTGATCTCACTTCCCTCACCTCCCAACTCCTTTTTCTGCCATGAAGTTGAAGATTCTCTCTCTTGGCTAAGACATGTGGATAAGAAGAAGGGAAGGATTCCCTAGGTGAAAGGCTTCTCCATAGTGAAGGTGAAGTCAAAGGAGAAAGATCCAAATCAAGAGTGGGTACATCCTTAAAGAAGAAAGACTTTTTGCAAGAGAGTGTAAGTCTTTGGAGAAGACTGAAGACTCACTTCAACAATAGGTAAGTCATTGGTAAGGTAGAAGACTCTTGGTCATGGATAGGTAGGTCCTTGGTAAGGTTGTTGGCTCCTTTGAATTTAAAGGTAAGGCTAGGTATCCTTGACCTTGAAAAGGGTGGTCTTATGTTTTAACCCTTATAATAGAATGTATAAAGTGAGACATGGTTGAAAATCCTAGAGATTGACCCCTCTAGGTAGTGGATGTACATCTCCTAGTTGGAGGTTGGAACCATTATAAATAATGTGTGCTATTTGGTGCTTATTCAATCTTTTTCTCCCTTCATATGCATGTTTAGTTGCACTCTAAGTTCATACATTGAATATTATCCTAAAAATATCTTGAAGGTCAATGAGTTTTGTTTAAGTGATTTTAGTTATATTCACCCTCTCTTGAGCCTGTTATAGATCCAACAAGTAACACAATACTATTAGAAATAGGGACATTCATTCAAAAAATTAGTTCAAGAATATCCCCACAAAATTGAAAAACACAATAACCACTGTTGGTGACTCAATAAGCTAAATGAGTAGTTGGAGTGCAAGGTGAAATAGTTAACGACACAACCTTGGTTGTTGTAGGTAGGCCAATGTTTTACACCATCCAATCTTGACCAAGCAAATGAGATAGCATGACAATGATAGGGGAGCCACCAACTAAACGGTAGAGGAATCCCTTGGACCAAGGCTAGGCGTTGAAACAAAAAAAACACATTCCATGCTTATAAACAAATAAAAGAACCTACTCCTTCCCATGCATCCAGATATTCCAACACTTTGTGAATGTTAGACACATGTTAAAGATGACAAGTGTACCACATAAATGTGATTCACTATATAACTACAAAGGCCTAGCGACAATGGGCGTATACTTACCAAAGAGATAAATAATAATACAAGATGACATGTGAAAAGATGGGGCATCATGTATCATGTGGGATGTCATATGATGTGTTGGAGTGTATAATCTAGGAGGAGGTGTCATATTAGACGACATCACCTTAATGACAAATATAATATAAGGGCATATTTGGTTGGGTGTATTTGGAGTGAAAAGTATTACTTTATTTGATAAAGTTATAAAGCATATAGTCTAATTACATGTATCATATTTGCTACAATGTAATATAAAAATAGTTATTTTTTTTTAATTTCATATACGGTAGGTGTGAGTGCGGTTATGCACTCTTTATAAAGGAATCCATTTTCTGAAAGGTCATGGCTTTGTTGTTTTGGTGAGTCAATTGAGATCATTTTAGTGACACATGTCATGTTAAAGGGATACCTAAATGATATGATCGATTGCATAAGGCCTATGGTAGCAACAAAACCATGAAATTATACATAATTTTCTATTTTCTATTAAATTATTGTTAATTAGTGATCTCGACTTGGTGAGTCCTTTCTTTCATGATGAATTATTGGCCTTTCTTTTGTGATGAATTATTGGCACAAGTCTTACATTTTTTCTTTGTGGCCTAGGAGAAAGGAGGCTTAGCTAGAAGAGAGTTGCACCATGATAGAAGCAAAGAGTTTCTAGACAATATATGGAAATTAAAATACACAAATATAGATGGAAACACAATATCAACTTTTAAATGCACAAGATGAACATGACCAAACACTCTTTCAACAAAAATTCCAATTGCGTGATTTATTGTCAAATGACCCAAGCTTATTTGTAAACCTGGATTTCTTTGTCCATTCATCATACCAAACAAATTAGGCCCTACTTTATATAAATCATAACGTTCACTTGTGATCGATTTATTCTGCGCCCAACCAAATCATCTCTCTCTCTCTCTCTCTCTATATATATATATATATATATATATATATATATATATATATATGAAATAAAAAAATCCAAAGTGGGCCGGACAAAGTGTGTCATCAAGATCGTCCCACAAAAGGCCCTAACTCATCCAGAGCCGTCCGCCCTTCACAAGTCACATGGTCATACCGAATGCCTGACACCTACACCTGTCAAACGGGTGGGTGGGTCAGATTTGGGTTGGGTCGTGGCGGGTGCGGGTCTGGCGGGTACGGCTCAAAAAGATATAGTTTTAAATGGGTGGAAGAAAAGTACACCCAAACTCGACCCAGCGGTTTGCGGGTTGTCCACGGGTGCCCATATAAAATGTGTACAATCAACAATAAGTTACTAGTTAATTTCTTTAATACTAAAAAAACATTTGAAACAGCTTATGTAAAATATAGTGCAAAAGAACCAATCAACTACTATATTTGACGTGAAACCATCTGATTAGTTGTCAATAAATGTTTATGCTAACTTACTAAAAAAGTAGCAACTAGGTGTTGTATGTTGATATAAATTAGGAATGCCGATGTAGTTTTCATAGATAAATATCACAAAAAAAGATAGATAATTTTGTCATGTAACATTAGACATTCATAATATTATAAGTACTTGTTATTTCCTATTGCAAACACAAAATAAGGAGAATATAGTTATTGTTGATAAATGTAAATAGTTAACTTATACAAAATAAGCAACATCTTTTAATAGGTGTATGTGTATATTAGGTATATAAATCAGTGTTTTCAAAACTGAACCAGACCGGCCAGTTCGACCGGTCAGACTGGTAAACCAATGGCCGACCGGTCTGAAAGCCTAAAACACTGGTTATGTGTTCTTTCCAGTCCAACTAGTTAGAAACATGGTCTGACCAGTCTAACCAGTTGACCGAACCGAATCGGATCGAACCAGTGGTTCAAATAGAAGAAAAAAATAAAAGGTATTATACAAAAATCATTGTGACTCACATAACTGATACCATATTCTGATTACATAAAAAAGAAAAATGCTTTATATGCTTAGTTGGAGGAGGAACTATGTGATATATATACATATATATGTATATATATGTGTGTGTATATAGATAATTACATGTATATATTTGTATGTATATATGTATATATATAAATGTATGTGTATATATATTGACATACATATACATATAAATATATACATATATTATAACTATTTATATATATATATATATATATATGGTTATAATATATGTATATATATATATATAAAGTCAGGCTAGTGTACACTTGAGTGTACCGAAGGCATCGTACACCTCAGTCATTTTTAAAAATGCAGTAACTTTTTGAAAATTCTAAACCATTGATCTTCTTAAATATCTTAAGAACATACTATATAATAAATTTTAGCTAATTTGGATACTTATAGGTCATGCATCTAAAGGAGGCAAGAATCATGCATTTCTAATTAGTTTTGTGAGTCAATTTTGTTATCCTTGGATGAGTGACTTACACTCATACAAATGAGCTCAAATTTTATATGTGGCCTGTTATTATTGTAACCATGAAGATCAATGGATTGGATTTTTAAAAGACAAGGTCTAGATAGGAAAACACCATTGAGGTGTACGACATAATCTGTACACTCGAGTGTATTCTAGCTTGACTCTCTCTCTCTTTGTGTCTTTATATATATATATATATATATATATATATATATATATATATATATATATATATACTCAAGTGTGTTTGAATATCAAGATTATTTTTTTTGAAAAATGTAAACCGTTGATCTTCACAGTCATACTATAATTGGGCTACATACAAATTTTGAGCCGATTTGGATGAGTGTAAGTCACTCATACGAGGGCAACAAAATCGACGCACGAAACTAATTTGAAATGCATAATTTTTGCAGTCTTTATAACATGACCTATAAATGTCCAAATGTGTTAAAATTTTGTATATGAACGACATGCTTTTTACGTGCGTAGAAACGCAAGTGTACGCGTCAATGTAATATAGGCCTTTGTGAGGCCCGAGTCGAACTCAGGGACACGTGAATTATCAGAGACTACTACTAACTACTTGCAATCAGCTAGACCGATTAAAAAGTTGGAGGTTGTTGTAAAATTAAAACAAAATGAAAATAAAACAAAACAAAGAAATCGATTAAATGTTTAGTTTAATCAATTCAAGATGAGAATCTTTAGGATTGCGGTTTCACCGCGGGTTATCATTGTATGAAGTTCTATATAGTCACTCAGATTTATCTCTCTATCCGGGTAGTGGCCTGAAATTAGAATTGCCCACTGTCATGGTACAAATCACTACCTATGTCTAGGTCAGTTCCACCGTCGTAGTAACCTATACCCTAAACTAGGTGCATTAAAATCGATCTCTCGGTATCCACCATTAATCTTACACCACCTTGTTCAAGGGATTTGTCAATTAATGTGAATTTCGTCTCTTTTCAACCATTAATTCTCTTTTCAAAGTAATTAAGGGCATTAGATTATTATTATGGTGATCAAGCATAACAATATAATTGAGAAAACGAAATTATACCACGGATTTAAGAAATAAATGATGAATTACTATGATAAAATTGTCATACAATGATTTCCCGGGCTACTCCCGGTCCTAAAGATAAAGGGGATTAGCCCCGCATGTTCATCTCAAAGCAAAACATGGTAGAGAAAAGGGTAAACATAGAGAAAAATGTGATTGAGTGATGAAACCCCTGAACGGAGAAGATCCAATCGCTCCTTGGCATAGAATACGCGTTCTCCCGCCTTTCGGTGGTGGAAATCATCTTCTTCGGCTTCCGGATCGGCTGGGGCATGCTTCTGTGCTCCGTTCTTCTCTCCACACCTTCTCGGGACATGTGCAGTGGCTAATGACGTGATGCCCTACTCTTGGCCGCCGTCATTAGGTATAATCTTCGAATTAGGTCACCAAATTACCATAGCCGTCGGATTTGGATCAATCTGAAGCAAACATGTATCTGACGGTGTCGATACCATCGACGCGAGTCAATGGTATCGACCCTGCACTGTATCGGCAGGTCTTCTTTTCTTTTCTTTATCACAACTGATGCCATCTCGATACCATTGACGCGGGTGGATGGTATCGACATTCATAGGCGTCGGTTTTGTCCTTTTACCATCGATGTAGCTCCACTAGTCGATGGTATCGACTTTTGTGTCGATAGTATCGACTCTCTTTTCTAAAGCAACCTGATGATATCTCGATACCATCGACTGTCCTGTCGATAGTATCAAGATTTTTCTGCTCCTTGTGGCTGGCTGCCTGTGGTCCGGTCAATGGTATCGACCACTGTCGATGGTATCGACAGCAGCAGATACTTGTTTTTCCTAAAATTACAACACGAAACCACATAAGCCTACACAAAACGTATTCTTGTAATAATTTGTGCTCAAAATACCGAAATAAGGGAGATTTGACATAGAGAAGTATCACAGACCATAGTAGATGAATTATGCAACATTAACCACAGAAATGACTAATAAATGCATAAAACACATATAAAACAAGTCTATAAATGTGACTCAAAATCATCGCATCAAACTCCCCTAAGATTGAACATTGCTCGCCCTCGAGCAACTAAACCTTAGAATAGAATTTCTAGAGTCAACTAAAGAACAAATCATCACAACAAACATTACCATATGATCCCCACCGGACATTCACATTCCGTCCCTCACTAACCACAGAATGATAATTACCCTAAAGGCGACAGTAATCATCTATAAAAGATATCTACCTCAAAACTGATGAACACTATCACATAAGGCAGTTAACATAATAAAATTCATCAGTCCAGACTCGGTGCATCTTGTGATCTCCTATACTACGTTGCTCGCCCTAACTACCATCTACATGGAAGTAGCTCTCATGATATTCACAAATGAGGAGAAATCACGGTGGCCTACCAATTCGAGCAACGAGAGGGTTGAATGGGTGGCTAATGGAAGAAATGGAAGCAGTATACGGTTTCAACATGCATAAAACAAGAATGCCCTAAATGATACATGTGCACATGAAAAATGCCCTAATGCCTAAGATTGGGTGGAATGATGCATACACTAACATCCCGTCTCAAAATGAGATGGATCTCTAACTGAGCTACATCATGTACTTACTCATCTTAAGATGCAGGTGAGATCATGTTCCTTTCTCCCTCTTATTCTACTTGCTTCTTAATAACTTTTTTCTTTTTCTTTTTTTTTCACTCTTTTTTTTTCTTAAACCCTTATTTCCACAAATGACAATGAATTATTTATTGGGCTCACTTTTTCTGCATAGCTCAAATATTTGAAGCATTTATGAAGGTATGGAACAGCTAATCACCCTTAGAGAAGAAATACGTTACATGATGTGCTCTATGCATAGAAGTTATGAATGGATCTAAATGACACACACCTAAGGGTGATGTGCATGTTTTTTTTTAAAGAAATGTGAAAGTGATTGCAATGCAAAACCTATCTATATGAGATGCAATCAAAAAGATTAAAATCGTAAAGTACTTTCAATTCTTATGGTGGATTGTGAAAAATAATGAGGTGGAAAGATCACAAGACTAATTGACTGAACCTTTGAAAAGTATTATGTGTCCCTCCTTACTGACCTGTGTAGTAGTTAAGAGGTTTCTCTCTCTTACTTCAAATTAGAGTCTCATTATCATTTGGTCAGTTTAGGCTCAAACAACCAATTTCGTCCACTTTTCATGAATCATTAGGAATGTACAGTTGTGATTTTCTATTTTAAAGTTGACAAAACCAATCATTTTCTTAAGTTATGTGCTCAAAGTTGAACAACACTCAAGCTTGTGAACACTCAAAAAAAAATTAATTTCCCCTTAATTCCCATGTACAAGCAAGTGAGATGACACGTGACTTACGACATCCATAATTACACTAGATAGAACCTGGATCCTACAAACAAACTACGATTGCAAGAAATAAATGACAAGAACAAACAAAATAAAACTAAAAACAGAGAAAATAAAAGATAGAGTTGTTCCAAATACCCCCCTAAGCTTGAATTCGACTATGGCCTCATAGTCAAAAACAATCTTAAAGGTTGGAACAGAGATATTGATTTACTCTTCTGGCGGAGGAGGGTACTGTGGGGTCGTAGGGTCCCAGGATGGGTACGCTCCCTGGAAGCTCGGATCAAACTGGGGCATAGGCGGAGGTTGTGGATACCCCCCAAAATAGTTCTGGCTCCAGTAGTGATCATAAAAGGGCTGCTGCTGCATCTCCATCCTATGCAACCTGTCATGAATCTATTGTTGGTTGCCAAGGAGGAGGTGCTCATTCTCGAAGATCACCCTCTGATTGTCAAGTAACCGGTTCGTAGTATCCTGAATATTGGTATACATTGTAGTGTGAAGATGCCGCGTCTCCTGTATGTCCTGCAGCATAGCATACATGCCTTGCACCAAATAGACATCCTCGCTTGGCTGCGAGGGCGGTGGTGGTGGCGGAGGCTGCGAAGATGAAGACACACCCGGATGCATGCGAGGATGCTTCCTAGGTGCCACTCATGCCTGAAGAGGAGTGTAGGCCTCGTCTTCCTCTTCAGCCTCGTCGTCATTATTGTTGTCGTCGTCGTTGCCTCCGTCTTCATCAGAGTCAGCAATGGCTATGATTGGCCATCGGAAATGTTGAGCACCCTCGATATGGAAGACGGGATCGGGAAGCATGCACTCTTGATATGTGTGGTTTACATGGCAATGAGCATATGGTAAACCATCTCGAAGCAGAATCAAGTTGGATCGGTGAAGATGCTGCAAATTAACCTTGCTTCTGCTGGAGAGAGGAGTAAGCTGCTGGAAATTCAACCCAAGGTACGAGGCCAGTAGTGTAATGAGTCCTCCAAAGGGAATTGGATCCTTCTGTGTACTCCGCTTTACCGCCAACACCCGCTGCAGAAAGAATGCCCCCCAGTTGCACTCTTGGCGGTTCAGTAGTTTATGCAAGAAAAACAAATCCGTCTCCTGGAATTTGCTAAGCGCCAGATCACCACGGCCGAATAGGGTGGTGCAGATCATGCGGTGATGAACCCGCTCAAACAGATGCTCGAAATCTGCTACCGCCGCATTGTGGTAGCTCACAGATTTTCCCGACGGCACAGTTACAAGCTCGGCGAAGATGGCGTCGTAGTCGGTCCGGTTGTCCAGCCGTCGGTAATCATTTCTCCCATGGTTCCAGTTTTAGATCTTGTTGAACTGCTTGAGGGTCAGATTATAATCATTGTTATACAGTCGGAAAGACACACGGCCCTGGATCCACTCGCAGTCTGTGGCGATGATATCATTGGGCACGACGCAGACGTCCAATGGCGCCATGAATTCAGCCACCAGCTCCTTGTATGTCGGTCAGTCACCGAAGAACGGCTGGCCATCAGCATGGTATTCCATCTCGTCAGGCATCCTGCTCGTGTGTCTCGCCTGCCCTTTCAAGACGTAGGCGAGATTAGCGTTGAACCCCAAGTTGCGGATCACCTCCCGGTCAACATAGCGGGTCGGCTCAATTTTCCTCTTCATGATCTCCTCATAGATCTTCTTGACTTCCGCGGACAGATGAACAATCCGCGGATGTGGAATCGACGCAGTCGGTGGCGGCACGAACTCCGGGATGTCCATTGGGTTGGCACGCGAAGACGATGCACCAGCAACATGCACCATGGTTGTGGAAGAAGGAGGAGTAGAGAAAGAGCTCGGTGAAGATCGGAGAAGGAAATCTCCGCTCGATGAAGAACGTGCTCCTGGATGCTTGTCGTCGGGCTCGGATTGCTCTGGAGGACGCACGGCACAAGTAGAGGAAGAACTGGTTGAAGGTGTGACGTCATATGACGACAAACCTCTCCTTATATAACTGACACCGGCACTGCTGCGTGCCCGTCGATACCATCGACGCGGGTCGATGGTATCGACACACGTAGCACAATCCGTAGTGCCACTGGTATCAACAGTCGTCGATGGCTGGATTTGCGGGGCCCGGATCGGTGACGTGTCGATACTATCGAAAGGTGTCGATGGTATCGACCCGTCCCACAGATCGACTTTCTGGTTGCAGCGATCGCCGTTGATCTCCTCTCGCGGATTGGTGACGTGGCGTGTTGATACTATCGACGCAAGTCGATAGTATCGACTCTCTGATTAGGGCAACTCCCTCACGAGGCCCGACCGCCGCCTTCTTCCTGTAACTGTGTCGATACCATCGACAGGCCCATCGATGGCATCGACTTCACTGAGACGATTTCTTCTGAATATCTCCAGAGATCTCGATGGTATCGACTGGCATGTTGATACTATCGACTTTGACTTTGTGATCTACCTGTTGGTGTGTCGATACTATCGACGAGGCCGTCGATGGTATCGACGCAGTAAGATTTCAGCAGTCGCCAACCTGTACCATGGTCGATACCATCGACTTAAGGGTCGATGGTATCGACTCTACCTCAGTCCTGCACAATGAGCAAACGAAAACGGTACACTAAAAACAAAGTCAAAACAAATCAAACTACGAATGTGAAAGAAACTAAACTAAAGTACCGATGGCAGGGTTGCCTCCCAACAAGCACCCTTATTTAACGTCTTAGGCTAGATGATATGAAGCTCCTCATGCATCTGGAAGTGCAATGAGTTTGACCTCATTCACTTTCCTCGTGTAATATTCACCAAAATACAATTTCAACCTTTGTCCATTGACTAAAAATGTGGTATCGCCATCGTGCACCATGATTGCGCCATGTGGTCTAACCTCTTCTACTGTGAATGGTCCACTCCATCGGGATTTCAGCTTCCCGGGATGCATCTTCAGCCTGGAGTTGAATAAAACGACATGGTCTCCTTTCTTGAAAATGCGCATCTGAATGTGGCGATCATGAATTAACTTTGTGTGCTCCTTGTATATCTGAGAATTTTCATATGCATTCATTCGTAGCTCATCAAGTTCATTTATTTAAAGTAACCTCTTCTTTCCTGCTTCATCATAACTCAGGCTTAGCTACCTCAGTGCCCAATGTGCTTTATGCTCCAGTTCCACCGGTAAGTGACAGGCCCGGCCATAAGCCAACCTAAAAGGCGTAGTGCCTATAGGTGTCTTGAACGCCGTCCTGTATACCCACAACGCATCCGGTAGCAGGGTACTCCAATTCTTCCTTGTGGAAGCCACAGTACGCTCCAGTATCTTCTTAATCTCCCTATTGGAAACCTCCACTTGTCCTTGAGTTTGCGGGTGGTACGGGGTACCAATGTTGTGTTTGACCCCGTACTTTCTCAACAGTGCCGCGAACTTTTGATTCCGGAAGTGTGTACCTCCATCACTTATGATCATCCTTGGTACACCAAACCTGCAGAAAATGTATTCTTTGACAAACCTGCACACTACAGCGGAATCATTAGTCCTTGTGGGTATTGCCTCTACCCACTTCGACACATAATCAACAGCCAAAAGAATGTACAAATTAGAATTTGAGGACACAAAGGGTCCCATAAAATCTATGCCCCATAAATTAAATACCTCAACCTCCTGAAATACATTCAGGGGCATCTCTTGTCTTTTCGAAATGTTACCCGCCCTTTGGCAGGAATCACATTGATGCACAAACTCATAAGCATCCCTAAACAAGGTAGGCCAGTATAGGCCACTTTCCAGTACTTTGGCTGCAGTGCGAGAGCTTGCATGGTGGCCTCCTATCGATAGTGTGTGACAATGACTAAGAACACTTTCGTATTCCTCCTCTGGCACACACCTACGTAAAACACCATCCCTGCATTGCTTCAAGAGAATAGGGTCATCCCAGAAATAATAACGTAAAGAATGGAAAATTTTCTTCTTCTCTTGATACGTCCAATCATCCGGGATGATTTTGCAGGCAAGATAGTTCACAATAAAAGAAAACCACGGATCTTTCGATTTCACTATCAGAAGCTATTCGTCTGGAAATGTCTCGGTAATGGGTATGTGTAAATCTTTTTCATCTACCCTTTCTAACCTAGACAAATGGTCCGCGACCACATTTTCAATCCCCGCATTGTCTTTGATTTCGATATCAAATTCCTGTAAAAGCAAGATCCACCTAATCAATCTAGGTTTGGCATCTTTCTTCTCCATCAAATACTTAATGGCGGTGTGGTCCTTCCAAACCACGACTTTCGATCCAACTAGGTATTGCCAAAATTTTTCAAAAGCGAAAACAACGGCAAGCAATTCTTTCTCGGTAGTAGTGTAATTGAGTTGGGCGTCATTCAAAGTTTTAGATGCATAAAAAATCACAGCGGGTTTATTGTCCACCCGCTGTCCCAACACAGCCCCGACCGCGAAATCGTATGCGTCACACATTAGTTCAAACGACTTGGTCCAATCCGGTGTTTGCACAACCGGTGCGGAAATCAATTTTTCCTCAAGCACGTTGAACGCATGCAGACATTTGTCATTGAAGTCAAAAACAACATCCTTTTCTAAAAGCTCAGATAAAGGTTTGGCGAGTTTAGAAAAATCTTTTATAAAACGATGATAGAAACCGGCGTGACCTAAGAAACTCCGTACCCCTTTTACCGAATTTGGTGGGGGCAATTTGGAAATCACTTCAATTTTTACCGGGTCTACCTCCAAACCTTTGCTAGACACTTTATGTCCTAGCACTATTCCTTCACTCACCATCATGTGGTATTTCTCCCAATTGAGGACCAAATGTGTGTCCTCACAACGTTGTAGCACCTTATCCAGATTGTAAAGACACTCATCAAAAGATGCACCATAAACAGAGAAATCATCCATAAAAACCTCTAGACAGCGTTCTACCATATCAGAAAAAATGGCGAGCATACAACGTTGAAAGGTCGTCGGTGCATTACATAACCCAAAAGGCATACGGCAGTACGCACACGTTCCATAAGGACAAGTAAGGTGGACTTCTCTTGGTCCTTAGGATCAATCGAAATCTGATTGTACCCCGAATAACCATCCAGAAAACAAAAATGTGATCGGTCGGCTAAGCACTCTAAAATTTGATCAATAAACAGAAGAGGAAAGTGATCCTTTAGCGTAGAGGCATTCAATTGACGGTAATCTATGCTAACACGCCACCCGGTTACCAAGCGGGTGGCGACAGGTTCATTTAGAAGATTATGGGTAACAGTGATTCCCCCCTTTTTAGGGACTACCTGTGTAGGACTCACCAACGTAGAGTCAGAAATAGCATAGATGATACCTGCAGAAAGAAGTTTAATCACCTCCTTCTTAACAACCTCCATCATGCTCGGATTTAGTCGACGTTGAGGTTGAATCACCGGCTTGGCTCCCTCCTCGAGCCGAATCTTGTTCTGGCATAAAGTAGGGGAGATCCCCTTGATATCTGCAACAGACCACCCAAATGCTCCCCGGTGGTTCTTCAGCACTATCAGCAACTGGTCCTCCTCCTCATCACTCAGATAAGCAGATATAATCACATGCAATTTTTCTTTCTCAGCTAGAAATGCGTACTTGAGGTGCGGTGGCAACGGCTTCAACTCCAATTTTGGCGGGCTGATTAAGGATGATTGAAGCGGTGGTAGGATTTCGCCTAAATCTTCATAGTACCTCGCATAGAAGCACGGCAACATCTGAAGCATCTTGGCGCACTCCTTCAGTGATTTACTTCTCATCCAATCATGTGTGATATTGACTAAGCAGGCTTCAAGTGGTAATTCTGGATATGCATCAAAAACTGAATTTGCTATAGCCTCATCTTCAGCAGAGGGAGGAATGTCCTCCTCCTCATCGTTCGGAAAACCTACAACCTTGCTAAGGGATACCACCTTCGTCTGCTCCATGATGTCCACAGCCAAAGTCCCTTTTTCCACCTTGGTCATTACATGAGCCATATCTAAAAATGGCTTCCCTAGACAAAGTGAGATATTGTGATCAAAATGCTTTACCATGTGGCATTGCTCCTTGGCTTTAGGTGAAGTGGCGCTAGAAGGCATGACCATCTTGAATCGATCATCGGCTATACCTAAGGTCAAACGACCTCTCCCCATCTCAAGTATCATGTCAGATGTAGCTTGGAAGGGTCGTCCGAGAAGTAGCTCATTGCCTTGTTCATCTTGCATCTCCATGACGACAAAATCTGCTGGAAATTTAAATCGATCTACTTTCACTAGAACCTCTTCACAAATACCGTATGGCTTTACCACTGAATTGTTCGCCAATTGGATTGTCATGTTGCTCGGTCGTGACTCTTTTAATCCCAGCTTCTTGAATGTAGAGAGGGGCATCAAGTTAATGCTTGCTCTTGAGTCACATAGCGCTTCTCCAAACTTAACTTTCCCAATGTAACATGAGATGTTGAAACAGCCCGGATCCTGCCTCTTTGGTGGCAATGTGCCCATGATGAAGGCACTCACCTGCTCCTTAAGCACAACAACCTCCGTGTTTGGGATTTTTCTCTTTTTGGTAATTATGTCTTTCAGAAATTTGTCGTAAGAAGGGATTTGCTCAATTGCTTCCAATAATGGGATGTTAACTGAAAGCTTTCTGAAACTGTCTAGAAACTTTTTAAATTGGGCATCCACTTTCCTTGCCTTTGCACTGTTCGGATATGGGACCGGGACAGCCTGTGCCCTTTGATGCGGTGGCACATAAAGTGTCCTTTTCTACGTCTCCTCCTCCTCTGCAATAGGATCTTCAGTAGCATCCACTGCTATATCCGCAATTGGTTCTGTGACCGGTATGGGCAGCTCCTCAGTGGCCTCACCTTCAATTGCTGCTTGGGGTTTGTTCGGTTCATCGGCTCTAGGGTTTAACAGTTTCTTGCCACTCCTTAGCAAGATGGCATTCGCCTGTTGGTTTCCTCCTGGATTTTATTAGTGTTACCCGAAAAACCTTGGTGCGCCGGCTTCTTCAGATTTGCTATCTCCGCTGCCATTTGCGCCATGGACGTCTCTATTGTCCTCATTTAAGCCCCATGGCTCTGCAGTGTCTGCCCGAACTGGTTCATAAACTCCCCTTGTTGCTTTATCTGCTAGCCAAAAGTAGTCATTAATTCTTGATTTTGCTTTATCACTTGATTGAGCAACTCTGTGCTCTTATCCTCCGCTACTGGCTGGGGTTTTGCATCTGGATCCTTCAAGAAGTTGTTTGGATCCTTCCAAGAGAACTTCTTATCCTTTCTCCATGAGTAATCATTATTTCTGTAACCTTGATGCTGCCTCATGAATTTGACTTGTGCCTCGTCCTCTGACTCAGTATCCTCCTTTGCAAGCAGTTTCTTCGTGAGAAGATCCATCTTCTCATTCAACTCCTTAATTGCTTTAGATTCCCCTACTACTCGAACATGCTCCACAGCATCCCTTTCACCCCACGATTGCTTCTTGGCCATGTTCTTAAGGATTTCCCAACACCTCATGTCTGTGTTGTTCAAGAAGAATCCTGAGCCTGCTGAATCAAGGTTACTTCTATCATGCTCAGAGAGAGAAAAATAGAAGATCTTGACCTGTGTCTCCTTATCAAGCCCTTGATGTGGGCACCATCTAAGCATGATCTGAAACCTTTCACAGGTCTCAGAGTAGGTCTCTCCTGCTTTCTGGGCGAAGTTGTGGATCTTCCTGATCATGTCATTGGTCTTCTCGGGCGGGAAGAACCTTTCAAAGAAAACCTCCACCATGTGGTCCCAGGATTCCACATATTCATCGTCCAAGTTGTGTAACCACTCTCGTGCGTTTCCCGCTAGAGAACTCGGGAAGAGCTTCAAGTAGAGAACATTTTGTGGAAATCTGTCTATTTTTATCATATCACAATTCTCCACAAATTGACTTATATGCGCGACTGGGTCTTCATTCTTGAGCCCATGGAATGCATTCGACTTCACCAAGTTGATTAATGAAGGATCAATCTTGTATGTCGGAATATTAACCGCCTGCTTCTTGATCGGCCCCTTAGAAGCGGATGAAGAAGAAGCTTTGATCTTCTCCCATATTGTCTGTGGCTCTGCCATCTCTTCCTGTTCGGATTCTAAGTCTATGTCTTCCAGATGTTCTTGATTGAAATCCTCCTCGTCTTCGGGTCCCTGCAATGGAACCTCTGGTGTGTGGCGTGTGTAGTCGGTGCTACGCGTCTGCACCATACACAGTACCTGCAAAGTTAAAATTTAAGTTCAGTACAGTGCTTGACGATTACAAAATTTAGAAAATAGGCTATGAATTTTTGAAAATGATAAAAAAAAAATTAGCCTAGAGTGGCCGCTTGCAGCACTCGTAGTGTCGACAACTTGTCGTGTCCCCGACAACGGCGCCAAAAACTTGACACGCTTTTTACGTGCGTAGAAATGCAAGTGTACGCGTCAATGTAATATAGGCCTTTGTGAGGCCCGATTCGAACTCAGGGACACATGAATTATCGGAGACTACTACTAACTACTAGCAATCAGCTAGACCGATTAAAAAGTTGGAGGTTGTTGTAAAATTCAAAGAAAATAAAAATAAAACAAAACAAAGCAATCGATTAAATGTTTAGTTTAATCAATTCAAGAAGAGAACCTTTAGGATTGCGGTTTCACTGCGGGTTATCATTGTATGAAGTTCTATATAGTCACTCAGATTTATCTCTCTATCCGGGTAGTTGCCTGAAATCAGAATTGCCCACTGTCGTGGTACAATTCACTACCTATGTCTAGGTCGGTTCCACCGTCGTAGCAACCTATACCCTAAACTAGGTGCATTAAAATCGATCTCTCGGTACCCACCATTAATCTTACACCACCTTGTTCAAGGGATTTGTCAATTAATGTGAATTTCGTCTCTTTTCAACCGTTAATTCTCTTTTCAAAGTAATTAAGGGCATTAGATTATTATTATGGTGATCAAGCATAACAATATAATTGAGAAAACGAAATTACACCACAGATTTAAGAAATAAATGATGAATTACTATGATAAAATTGTCATACAATGATTTCCCGGGCTACTCCCGGTCCTAAAGATAAAGGGGATTAGCCCCGCATGTTTATCTCAAAGCAAAACATGGAGAAAAATGTGATTGAGTGATGAAACCCCTGAACGGAGAAGATCCAATCGCTCCTTGGCGTAGAATACGCGTTCTCCCGCCTTTCGGTGGTGGAAATCGTCTTCTTCGGCGTCCAGATCGGCTGGGGCGTGCTTCTGTGCTCCATTCTTCTCTCCACACCTTCTCGGGACGTGTGCAGTGGCTAATGACGTGATGCCCTGCTCTTGGCCGTCGTCATTAGGTATAATCTCTGAATTAGGTCGCCAACTTACCATAGCCGTCGGATTTGGATCAATCTGAAGCAAACATGTATCTGACAGTATCGATACCATCGACGCGAGTCGATGGTATCGACCCTGCACTGTATCGGCATGTCTTCTTTTCTTTTCTTTGTCGAGCGTCGGTTTTGTCCTTTTACCGTCGATGTAGCTCCACTAATCGATGGTATCGACTTTTGTGTCGATAGTATCGACTCTCTTTTCTGAAGCAACCTCATGGTATC
The DNA here is from genome assembly GCA_963693085.1 of Alisma plantago-aquatica. NCBI lineage: Eukaryota > Viridiplantae > Streptophyta > Magnoliopsida > Alismatales > Alismataceae > Alisma > Alisma plantago-aquatica. The sequence goes on along the minus strand of OY856409.1, from coordinate 1,902,937,182 downwards.
TCGATACCATCGACTCTCCTGTCGATAGTATCAAGATTTTTCTGCTCCTTGCGGTTGGCTGCCTGTGGTCCGGTCGATGGTATCGACAGCAGCATATACTTGTTTTTCCTGAAATTACAACACGAAACCACATAAGCCTACACAAAATGTATTCTTGTAATAATTTGTGCTCAAAATACCGAAATAAGGGAGATTTGACATAAAGAAGTATCATAGACCAAAGTAGATGAATTATGCAACATTAACCACAGAAATGACTAATAAATGCATAAAACACATATAAAACAAGTCTATAAATGCGACTCAAAATCATCGCATCAATGAGCTATACACAAGATGTTTAAGAAGATCAACATATTAGATTTTTGAAAAAAATATTGCATCATTAAAAACTATTGGAGTGTATTCTGCTTAGAATACACTCGAGTGTATTCTAGCCTGATTCTCTCTCTCTCTCTCTCTCTCTCTCTCTCTCTCTCTATATATATATATATATATATATATATATATATATATATATATATATATATATATATGGACATGATCCTATGCGGACTGCGGACCAGTGCGGACTGTAGGACTCCGTGACGGTGTTTGCTTCATGCACAATTTTAATATCCTATTAATTAGACAACTGCAATCCGTCCGTGTTTCTATCAAAATCTAGTGCGATTCTCGCACTTCGTCGTTACATGCCATTTTCTCACAACGTCGTTAAGGGCTTCAGTTTCTCTTTTGATGACACCATTCCCTGTGTCTCTCTAACGTAATTATCAGAACAGGAAATAGGTACTTACATCGCCATTATCTCCTAACATGTTAACCGTTTACGTAATCTTGACGTATTACACTACAATGCAATTTACATCAGAATGTTCTGTGGTTATTACATTTCATCTAATTTGACAAACTCCTGCAAGTCGTAGAATGAAAGTGTCTTCAACACTGAATAAAGGAAAGGTTAACAAGGCTAGACACCAACTGCGTGTTCAACTCAGATGGATTACGAATAGCTCCAGAACCTCCCTTTGGTGGAGAGACCAAAGTATAGACAGAAAGATGGCCACAATCAACAAGATATATGAACTATGCATCTTACATTTCTTTCTATTTGACCATGACGACCATAGAACTGTGAACCTGGATGAATTTGAGGCCAAAGTCAGTAAGATGACAACGGCCATTGCCAACGGTTTTGTTCCTGTCCGGATGATGCTTCAGGAAGAAACTTATCGAGAACAATGTGAATCCACCAAGATAGATGCTAGTTCTTGAGCATTTTTAGACGATGTGATGGATAATAGTGCAATTTTAGATTTGTGATGGACAATGGTGCTTACTGTCATGGGTTAGGTGGTAGTTGACGGTTGCGCCTATGTATATGGTACTCGTATATTTTATGGCCTCTTTTCTTTTTAGTCTTGTCTCCCGTGAAACAGAATACATGAGCATGGTCGGTATGAAACCTACTACGAATAAATTAAATTATACATATAATGTTATAATTACAATAGGTTTGTCAAGCTCCCTATGTACACTCTTATCCTGGTATCTTATTATGCCTCACTCCACTCTCTACTATTGAAAAATTTGGACTAAAGAAGACAAAGATGATAATGACAATTTTAATAAGACTATTGAAGGACCATGAGAAAATAATATGAAACTTGTCGGTGCTGATAAGAACGGCCGACTGTCTACCCAGGAGGTTGATAGAAATTTCCTTAGGCAGTTCCATAACAACACCTAGATTGATGAAAACACATACAATACCTATAAACTATTTTTACTTGGACCGTTTCCTTAGCAGTAACAACTTCCTTATGCCATGACTAATTGTACTACTAGCTTTCGTCAAGGCATGAAGAAACTGGGGATTTATCAATTGGCCTTTTGGAATATAAGAGTGTACATAGAGAGCTTGACAAACCTATTGTAATTATAATATTATAACCTAGAATAAATTAAACTACACGTATAATTTAATTTATTCATAGTAGGTTTCATACCAACCATGCTCATGTATTCTGTTTCACGGGAGACAAGACTAAAAAGAAAAGAGATCATAAAATATACTAGTGCCATATACACAGGCACAACCGTCAACTACCACCTAACCCATGACAGTAAGCACCATTGTCCATCACAAATCTAAAATTGCACTATTATCCATCACATCGTCTAAAAATGCTCAAGAACTAGCATCTATCTTGGTGGATTTGCATTGTTCTTGATAAGTTTCTTCCTGAAGCACCATCCGGACAGGAACAAAACCGTTGGCAATGGCCGTTGTCATCTTAGTGACTTTGGCCTCAAATTCATCCAGGTTCACAGTTCTATGGTCGTCATGGTCAAATAGAAAGAAATGTAAGATGCATAGCTCATATATCTTGTTGATTGTGGGCATCCTTCTGTCAATACTTTGGTCTCTTCAGAAAATGGAGGTTCTGGAGCTATTCGTAATCCATCTGAGATGAACACGCAGTTGGTGCCTAGCCTTGCTAACCATTCCTTTATTCAGTGTCGAAGACGCTTTCATTCTACGACTTGCAGGAGTTTTTCAAATTAGATGAAATGTAATAACCACAGAACATTCTGATGTAAATTGCATTGTAGTGTAATGCGTCAAGATTACGTAAACGGTTAACATGTTAGGAGATAATGGCGATGTAAGTACCTAATTCTTGTTCTGATAATTACGTCAGAGAGACACAGGGAATGGTGTCGTCAAGAGAGAAACTGAAGCCCTTAACGACGTTGTGAGAGAATGGCATGTAACGACGTAGTGCGAGAATCGCACTAGATTTTGATAGAAACACGAACGGATTACAGTTGTCTAATTAATAGGATATTAAAACTGTGCGTGAAGCAAACACCTTCACGGAGTCCAACAGTCCGCACTGGTCCGCAGTCCGCATAGGATCATATGACAACGATCTAGTGAGAAACATATCTTGGTGAGAGCATACTGTCCACAGAGACCAACTTTTCATAATCCAACTGTATAGATTAAAAGTATACATTAATATGTGTCTTCCTACAAAATTTCATCATCATCCTATTTGTATTGCATTCACTATAAGAGAAAATTTTTCAACGCTCTATATTGAATTTTAGGCTAACCGTTGGATGTAAAAAACGTATATTATACATATGGACATGTAGACAATATCTGGTTGCATTGAATCCATGCTCTTTAGTATATGAATCATGGTTCTCTTCTTTGGATCCATGTAGACTGATACGCAATGATGTCTTGTTAAAACTATAGACATTTAGAATTTGTATTGTGCAAACCCCAAATTACATTATTAAATATTTTTATGCTGTAAAATTGATGTTGTCTCATGCTAATGCATTTTGATAGAAACATTGGTCGGATACACACTGAACAGCTGAAATTTCAGTCGAGTAACCCACGGCAAATATATTAACAAATTTAATAGACTGTATTGATATTAGTTGACATTTTTATTTGAGTTTATTCCCATTTACCCTCTCAGTTTTGCTGAAATCCGTGAAAACCCCCTTTGATTTCCCAAATTCCATCCACCCCCTCTAATCAACTCTCCGTCAGCTGCCGCTATGGAGACAAATTGCTCTGCTTTCTTTTTAGTTTCGATTCATCGCTTCTTATATTACCTATATTAAGATTAGTTGATATATTATATTATATTAGCACTGTTTCAAGCATATTGTATTAAAAGAATATTACATTCTACTGTTAAATGAAGAGCTCGTTAAATTTTTAGTTCATATTAGAACTGTAAACGATCGAAAACATAGTGGTTACTGCTATATCCAATATTTGAATTTGAAAAAAAAAATTTGATCCAATATATGACGAGTATCGTATGATAATATATGAATCTGGTTCGAACAAATAATATCTAAATTCAGATAAATATCTATACCCGAACCAAAAAGCATACACTTAATATTAATATAGAAATTATTTACTTAATATAGAAAACACTAACATTACAATAAATATGTAAAACAAAATATTTATATTTTCATAAATAGATATTATATATTTAGTAATATATGTATATTTGTCAAATTCAGATTTTTTTTTCAGAATGGATATTAACAGTATCCGGTATCCGATTTGAAATTTTTGAATCCGGAATTCGACACCAAAATCTGATTCGAATTCTGCGAGTGTCGATTTTTTTATAATTTCGGACTCAGATTGGGATCAAATGTATGGATTTTGGATATCTATTTACAAGTCTGGTCTAGTTTGGTTTCATGTTAGAAAAGTTTGAACAAAAAATTAGACAGTCAAACTCGATACCAATTTAAATCTAAATTTTATACAAATATAAAAACGACCAAGACCATATTTAAGTTACTGTCTAAATCTAACATAACTTGGATTTTTAAATTTAGCATAAAAAAAGTTAACCTCACTTGTTTAATTTAGCCCACGTTTAGTTCAAGATCGAGATTATAAAATCCAGATTGAGTTAGTCGATAGATCTGGATTACTTTATCTGGATTTGGTCCTGTTTGTGTTTGGTAGCTTATCCTATTGCAAGCACTCATTAAAATGGATAGGCCTCATAGCTTGTGTTTTTCAGTCTGGCATATAAAATAAAATAAGACAAAAGACATAGTCAAATTGGTATTGGGTTTTGAAATCCGGCTAAGAGCAGGACTGACTTAGTCTGAATTAGAGGATTACTGAACCCGAAACGGACTCCATCAAACCAATTTCTGCCAAACAAAACAAGATTGGAACTGGACTTGGTTAGTCCGGATTAGTGCCTACGTGGCACAAAAGACAATATCTAACCCGGATCAGGTCCCGAACCAAACATCACCTTAGAGATTGGCCGATATCGGCCATGGCTATTAGAAGATCTGGTCAGTCCTTTCTGACTTGGAATTAACTGGATCAAAAAAAAATCTTCTCTATTCTAGAACATTTATTTTTGTTGTGTCATATACTTGAAATAATTATAAAATAATATAATATATTAACTAATAATAATGTTAGTAAGAAACGTTACGTTGTTATAAAAAAGAAGTATTGAAATGGAAAAAGAAGCAGCTCGTGAATCACTGTCACGGTAGCTAACGGAAGGTGGATCAGAGGGGAGGTGGTTGGAATTAGACAAAAGAGAGTGGGGTTTTAGAGATTTCAGCAAAACTGAGGGGGTAAAGGGAATAAACTCTTTTTATTTATTACATCTACAGATTCGAAAAATCCCCTTTCGCACGCCACAATAATCAAATGGCTTTCACTTGAAAGTAATGCTTTATGATATTTATAAATTTTAGCATTGAATGCATTGCTATTTGAATTGCTTCTGTTGTTATAAGGTTGTTACTTTTAGGATTATTCTCATTGTTATTTTTTGTTATGTATGTACTGAAATTCAATTTTGCAAAGCATACTTGTCAAGGTGTTTAGGCAGCATGGCGTTTCAGTTGAACTCCATGTGATGCGACTAGGCTCAACTAAGTGTTTCCTCGGCGACCTCAATTATAATTTATGTATATGTTTTATGTATATATACATATGTGCCAATGTTTTTGTGAACAATTCCCCACTCATATAGACATTGTAGAGTTATATATGTAGTTACATATTTATGGTCGATCTCCTGAGCGCCTTGAGAAGTATCACTATGGATAGTGAGATGGCATCTCTTCATAGAAATGCGAAGGCATATTATCATATATATTTTCCTTGCAAATCGGTATATTTGCTATGTTAATTTCATCACATTTTTGTCGAGGTATGTATTTTTTGCTACTGAATTGTGCTCTGCATGAAATTATTATATTAAATAAATGTATGCTTATCTGAATCTATTAATGTCCTATAACTAGTCAATAATTGTATAGCCAATAAGATATGGGTTTCTTTACATGCACATGAGTCAACTTCAAGCAATTTAGCAGCTTTGTATATTTGGCCTGATGGATTTATTTGTGTTGTTACTACTATGTCAAGAGAGTGGTTCACCATTTGGCATTAAGGTTAATTATCAGGAAACACCTAATGTATCATTAGTGTAACAACTTAAAATCCTAGATATTGCTCTATTTTCTTACTCCCGTAAACCAAACACATGGGAAGCAAACCCGGTTCAGCAATTCCAACAGGACTAATCATAGCTCACTGGAAAAAGATCTTAGTTAAGCACCTTTAACCTTACAGGAATTCTATAACAGGACCGTCTATGTTTTGTTATGATAGGTTTGTGATTGGATTCGATTTTGAATCTTCAAGAGTAAGTTATCCATTCAACGCCAGTGTTAGTTGGGGATCACTGATGTAAATTTACCTGCATGTTTGGCCAATTAGACTATAGCGGGTGAACCTTTTAAAAATCTAAAAAAACTGTCACACCTCAACAACTGTTTAATTTTAATGATTTCTGACTATCCCCTGTTGTCGAATTACCTGCATGCTCTGTCAGATGGACTATTAATCCTAATGAGGGTGGGTGAACCTTTTGATATATCACCTCAGCCATTGTTTAACTTTAGTGTTTCACACTATCCTGGTGGTAGAATTACCTACATGCTCAGTCAGATGGACTATTAATCTTGATGGGGGCGGGTGAACCTTTTGATATATCAAAAAAATAGTTTTCCACCTCATAAGCCGTTCAGCTTTAGTTTCTTGTTGGCTATATTTGGTGTTCAATTACTTGCGTGCTAGGTCAGATGGACTATTAATCTCGTTTTAGGCGGGTGAACCTTTTGAAGAAAATAGCAATCCACCACATTGATTGCTTACAACCATATTTTAATATATTTTTAGTTTGATCTTATAGTAATTGTGGAATCATGTAATGCAATCACCTATGTGGCACTGCATTTGGGATATAGCTTCAGTTTGTTCGACATTATTGAGTATCCGATGAATCCTTGCTATTATATGTTGTGATCACGATTTGTAACCTGCTGAGACCTGTTGGTCTTTGTTGTCTGTCCATTTCATCTAAGAACTAAGTCCCTCTCCACAAGCAACTGTTACGTAATCTGTTCATTGTAATGTACGATAATCTCATGCATGAAAAGCATTCTCTCTAGTTGATTTTACAAACCTTCTTGTACTAATCTTATATTTACTTGTAAGAGACATCATTTTGATTTCTATTTTACTGTGATGTAGATAAACACAGTCAAAGAGTATAATGGATAGTACAATTAAAGCCTACTTTGTTTAGTGGAAAACCAAGTTGATGTAGTAATGTCAAAAATATTTGTAGTTAATGAGAAACACATGGATTTTGGCCTATATATTATGTTATTGATTGTCATCTATGTTGAGATGAGTTTCACCTATAACACATTTGAAAGAATTTACTTGTGAATGAACAATTCCCTGCTTTTTCTATTCTAAATTTGTTATGCTGATGTAGAATCAATTTTAACTGTTGATCAATCAGTCCAGATTTAATCAACTGTAAATTTTCTATGGTGATATGATTTTTCTTTCTCGTTTCATGAAGTGATTGTTCCATGTTGCTGCCCCTGCCATCTTATGCAAGAAATTGTCGTTGTGCATAATTGAAGGTCCAACAGTTACCCGTCACTGCATTTGTGTAAATGTAGGCAAAGGCAATAGTAATTTGGCTTGCCATTTTATTATGATTATCGTTCTATTGTTGGCCCTGCTATCCCAAAATGATGCAAAACATGCAAAATTAAGGTATTTATGCTTGCAATGACTAGTAATTAAAATATATTATTTGTAGGATAATGGCTGGTTTGTTATTTAGGATAATGATTTGGTGCTCACTCTGCCAGATGTGAAACAAGACTTTGTCAAAATTAATTTTTATTTGCAATTTGCTGCTATTTAAGTTTCTTCATTGGGGTTGACATGTTTGACGAAAAGTTTAATGCTTCTTTCTTACACAGATTCAGGTGTCCCCCTCCAAAATAAATTTTTGGTTTGTTTTAGTTGATAAGTATGTACTTTGTATGCTTCTTTCCTTGCTAACCTTGATGCTTTAATTAATCAACTGTAAATTTTCTATCCTGCTATTATTTTTGTTTCTCGTTTTGTGAAGTGATTGCTCCATTGCTGCTACCCTATCATCCGATGCAAGAAATTGTCGATGTCGATAATTGAAGGTCCAACAATTACCAGTATTCGTGTCTGCAATGACTCGTAATTAAAACATATTGTTTGTAGGATATTGGTTGGTTTGATGTTTGGGATAATGATTTAGTGCTCGCTTTGCCAAATGCAAAACAGGCATTTGTCAAAATTATGCTTTATTTGCAATGTAAAGTTGTTGATGTTTTGTCGTTGTGGTTTAACATGTTTGATAAAAAGTTTACGCTTCTGAGTTCCACGGATTCAGGTGTCCCCCTCCAAAATAAATTTCTAGATTATTTTAGTTGGCTAGTATGTGCCTTGTATGCTTCCTTTCCTTGCTAACCTTGACGCTTTCATGCAAGTATGTTCTCAGTGGTATTCTGGAATCTGATTAAAACATGCCTATGAGCTCAGTGTAACTGTTTTAGATGTGTTCAATTTTGGTCCTTGCGCTAATTTGATCCTGAAATTATCAGTGTACTCTTATGGCTACTGTCTTTGCTACCCTGGAAGCTTTCAATCTACCATAGATAAATGAGCATAACGTTTGTGAACCGACTAGCATATGAGCATGACGTTTCTGCATCCTATTCTTAATTGTCGCTTTGCTATAGTGCGCTCCCTGAAAGTGTCAGTGCATCTATATGATTGCTACCTTAGATTCTCACAAGCAGTTGTGTTCTCAATTGCTTTTTGGAACATGATCAGCTCATTTGCCATCTACATCCTATTCTAATACCCAATATATTGTTAACGTCATTTTCATATCGGTGTCTAGAATCTTACTTTTCATGTTTCCTTTGATGAAGCTCAGGCTTAACATCTGTTGGGCATGTATAGTATAAAAGATTCTTTGACCGGGTCATTAGATAAAAAGGGGATTGCTTGTTAGGCTGTATGTTATCTCGCCGAATGATATACTCGTTTGTAACTAGTGATATAAGCTATTTAATTGATGTTTAATTTGGTTGGCAATAGCCGTTTGTTCATTAATAAGTTAGCATATTAACGGCACCTGCAAATCATTTGGCGATTCACAACTTCGCATTTGTCAAATAGGAATGTTGCAATGTATATTTGAAATTTGACTTTGAAAGACAGTTATATCGACATTACTGGATGAATAACAATTCTGGAATTTACATTCAAACATATGATAAATACATGCGCTTACAACCATCCCACTAGAAAACTGGCAACTAATGACATATTGCAAAATGTTCTTCACTCGTTTATTTGTTGGTTTAATAGAAAAGATACATCATATACTGTATTCTGAATTAGAAGAAAATACTAGACATATCTAGACACAAGGAATCTAATCTTACGTGTTGTAGTAGCACTCCATTAGGTAGAGCGTACCATTAATAGTCGAAGTAGTTTGGACTTGGTAGCCCTTCACTTTATGGTCGACAAAGTTGTTGTTTCCTACGCCAAAGATAGCACCAACATGAAGACCTTTAAATAAGTAGATGAATACAAAAGTTTAGACTTGGTATCTTTCTACTTCAGGATAAACATCAATTACGTCAATATGATTGGCACTAAGGATTAGATGATGATAATGATATTGTTATCAATGTCACCTTTAAATATGAATAACTAAAATGGATTTTGACGTGTTTGATTTGATATGACATACTCCAAAATATACTTTTCAACTCGAAATTTGCACTTAGGCCATGGCTTGCTTGTATTGAAGATTCCTTTGGATCACATAAAATACATCAGTAGGAACGTTGATCTTGTAAGGAAGTAGATAACTATGGCTAAATTTCAGATGACTAAGGCTAGCTCATTGGCACATAACGTGTTCTCTTAAAGTTCTATTTGGTTTGATGAAACCATATGTTATATGTAACTCGTTTTCTTTTGGGAATTCTAGTTCCAGTTCAGGAACTTAAGTTCCATTCCTTTCCATGTGATTGATCTGTTATAAGATGAATATCAAATTTTTTATATTGATGATTTTTAATAGGTGTAGTAGTAAATAAGGATGACAATGACGTTAAAAAATTATGTATATATCAGTATTAATTTTTAACATCAATAACCTCATCAAGTGATTGTGGTGCTGATATCGTTTCTTCTTTTGAAAGTCATGGTGTGGTGCATTTATGATTTAAGTGAATGCCTCAGTAAAAGGTAAATCGTAATATCATTAGTTATTAACGTATATATGTTTGAAGTATTGTCATTATATCTACATTTTGTGTGTTTACAATACCGATGTTAGTCATTATTTGGAACAAATTACAAAATTAGTTTTATATATGTTCCTTATGTAACTAAGAATTTTCTATTTCCTTTGGCTCAACCACATCTTTTTTTTTAATGTCGTAGGTGCAGTCAAGCACATTTGTTTTACGGTGAGGGTATGGTTTTCAATATTGAAAATTATTATAGATGTAGTGCGTTTACAATGTATAATATGTTACCATAATTGTGGTGTATAATATTTTCACCATAGTGTGATTATGGTGTTAACAATAACTGATAACCTCTATGCAACTCTAATTGTGTTTGTCATAAAAATTAAAGTTAAATACACGTAGTTGTTTGTTGGTATGGAATTCATTTTTGTTCTTTTTAGAAGGAAATTCAGAAACTAAATTTCACATATATGTTAGTAACTCTTAGAGAGTAACAAAATTAAAATTTCTAACTTATGTGAAACCATTCATGAAAACACACACAAAGAAATTGAGTTCATAAGTTTCTTTAACTAAGTAGCTACGAAAATTCAATCAAAGCCTAACATGAGCTAATGTATTTGAATCTTGTCAAGGACACATTTTAAGGGCATCTCATAGTACACCACCGCCCAAGACTAGTCTTGCCATATCACTTCACTGTATTAAGTGTGGGATTGTGTCCAGTGGCGGACTTTGACTAGAAATCTTGGGGGGGGGGGCAATGTGTTAATATAATTCTAAATCCAAACCAGGTCCAGACCTGATATATATATATATATATATATATATATATATATATATATATATTGGACTTAAAAATATAAATTGATACCAAAGTTGATTATTGAAAAGTCATATTAACTTGATATCAGTATTCTACTATTCTCAATGCAAATTTAGACCCGATTAGGTCTTGTTTATTTTTGTAATTTGATTTGATTTTGAACTGTATCAGATAAATTTGTGACGTATTATATGCGTGTGACGAAAATTATATAATTTTATAGTTTAACTGGATGCTTCAACTTTTCTCTATGTAATAAAATAACTTTTTTTTTGAATTCCATACATTTTAACGATATGAACATATCTTGACTCAAATAATAACCTAAATCTCACCCAAATCTAACATTGGCTGCATTATAAAAGCAATATCTTGTATAGTTGAGTTAATGCAAATCTTCTTACCTTAAGCATTGAGTTCTTTCATTTAGAAAGGGATGATAGTGTAACTTTTTTCCCTTTTTCCTTTTATTTCAATATAATTCTTATTCCTTTTATGATTATCTTTGGCGTATAAAAGCAAAAAGAACTAACTACAGATAGTAAAAATCATAGTACGAATCGACATATAGTTAAAAAAAAATTATAAATCTAGAAGTAGCATATACTTTTCTACTTCCAAAATATAGAATTTGTCTCTTGTATCTTTGAAATAATCGATAGTCGAGTTAATATTAAAGTACGATTAATTTGTCATACAAATAAAAAGTCATTATATTGATAAGAAACTCATATAATTTATTGTGAAGTTTTATATTGAATAATAATATTGTGGATATTTTCACATAGGAGTTGAAATAAAAACCAAAAAAGTCAAACAATACAAATAACTCTATATTACAATTAGGTACAAGATGCTAATTTTGGAGGAAAAAATATTGTCACATACATAAAAATTGACTGCATGTATTGCATTAAAGATGAGGCTCTTTAACTCTCTAGATAAAAGTGTGTTATAAAAAATCTAACTATTGTTTTAGTTGTTTGCATGAGCCTACTTGTAGATTACTAAATGGTAGATAATCATATTAATTCTATTAATTGTTTCAAAAAAAATATTACTTCTATTAAAAGATCCATACAAGGCATTTAATCTGGAAAGATTGTATCATGGGAGAATTTTTTTGAGGAAAGATGGAGAAGAGAAAACATTTCCCTCTTTGGTTATACAATATGATAGGGAGGGGACGAGCGGACGTTGGTACTATAGGAGGCCTCCTATAGAAATTCTATAGGATACCAATCATTCCTTGACACATGAGCACTCCCCCACCACCATCCAAAAACAAAAGAAATTAAATTAGACGGTAAACCCCACTCACCTATTTGCCAAGAGAGCATGTAATGTATTTAATTTTTGGTAAATTTAATACTTGTTCTCAAATTAGCAATAACTGCATGGCAAACTGTAATCCTTTTATTTGTTTTATGTATTGGAAAGGAGTTGGGTATGGATATTTTTCATATAAATTGGTACAATACAGAACGTCATAATTAACTATATACGAGTATGTGTATGTATTCGCTCATGTACATAAATACTTGTGCATATATATAAACCAGTACAACACATTATATCTTTTCCGTGCACATACCTAAATACTTGTCATCTTTATATTTAACATAATGTGTATAAATTTTTTATTTAGTGTATAATTATATTTTTTTATACTTATACATGTTAGATTATCCTAATCGAACCACATACCAATGAATTTTTTACATACGTACATGTAAGGTATCGAAATGGAACTATATAAGTATCTACAACTAAATTTCTTATTTACCGTATCTAATTGCAATACTTTTGTGCAATATTTTTAAATCAACTTATCTAATAATAATTTTTTTGCATCACACACATACATGTGAGGTATCATAATCAAAATATATATCAATATATTTTTTATTTGCTATATATAGTTGTAATATTTTTCTTACACAAATGTACATTTTTGTTTACCATATCTAAATATAAAATTTAATCATAAATACATACATGTGAGCTATCATAATCGAACTACACATCAATGTGCAAATAAATATTTTATCTAATGTATATAACTATAATATTGTTTTATGTAATATTATTTATTATATCTAGTTATATCATTTTTTTAAAATTTATACTTGTGAGGTATCAAAATTGAATTACATATGAATGTACAATTTTTTAAGCAACACAACTAGATACAAATATACCTATATAAAAGTAATGTATAGAAAGTGAAATAGTATAAAATATAAAAGTATGCAAAAAAATAAAACATCAAATATTAATATATCTAGATAAAGATTTTTATATAATTCTATATTTAGATATAAAAGATACTATTAAAGTGGAATAGTATAAAACATCAAATTATGCAAAAAAATATAAAGTATCAAATATTAATATCAAAATTCTATATTTATTGATATGGTAAATATGAAATTTATTTGTAGATACATATGTAGTTTGATTTTGATAACTGACATCTACGTATGTAAAAAAGGCATCGGTACATCGTTCGATTAGAATAGCTCACATGTAAAAGTATAAATAAGTACAATTTTACCCAATAAAAAAAAAATTATTGACATCACAATACTATGTTATGTGTAAACGTGACAAGTATTTAAGTATGTGCACCAAAAAAATATTGTGTTATACCAGTTTATATATACGCACAAGTATTTATACGCATGGACGAATGCAGTTCTATCGGTAAATGGCAAAAATATCCATACCAAACTCCTTTAATTATATCTATTCTGTGTTATACTAGTTTATGACAAACATATCCATGCCCAACTCCTCTATTATGTACTTATCCAAAAGATGTTTCTGATATATACAACAAATAAATAGATTGCAATTAGCAATGTGGTTATTGCTAATTGGAGGACAAGTATTAAATTTTCCCAAAAATTAAATATATTACATGCTCACTCGAAAAATAGGTGAGTGGGGTCCAGTGTCAGATTTAATTCTGTTTGTTTTTTGGATGATGATGGAGGAGTGTCCATGTGTCAAGGATTGATTGGTGTCTTATATAATTTCTATAGGAGGCCTCCTATAGTACCAACATCCGGGGATGAGCACATAATGATAACATTAAGTAGGGAACATGTATAAGATAATGCTTGTGTAATCTATGATAAATATAAATAAGTATATTAATTTTACTTTTTGTATAAATGTTTTTCCTCTTTGATACCATTTTTTCTTTCTTATACTACTAAAACGCACTAAAATGTCTCCTATAATCCTTCATCCACTCTCTTCCCATCGATTCACCACATATTAAATTGTGAATAAATCTTTATATGAAAATATAATTATTTGAACATAACTTATAATAATAGTGTGCCATGATTATTACTTATGAATGAAATTTTAATGTTGACGTGTTCTCATTCTAGTTTAGAAAATGACATTTTTAGCAAACTCCACATAAAAAAATTATTCATGTTTAATTAATTTTTAATATATTTCATATTTTTATATGTATATGTTAATATTTTTTATTATTTTATCATATTTTATATGTCTATATTAATATTTTTTATTATTTTATTATATTACTTCAGTGATAAATAGTTATGTTTTAATATTCAGTATATAGTTATATTTTCACTGTAGGTGTGAAAGATATAACAAAACATTAGAGTGTTTATGTAATCATTATGTCAGCTAACTCTTAATTATAATTTCATATTTTGATTGACTTATCTATATTGTGATAGATTATAACATCTTACTCCTACATAAATAACTACTCATCATATGTATATAATTTCATTTATCAAAGTTCTTGGGGGGCACAATATAGTATGATATAATATTTTTTCAACTCAGATATGATATCATAGTGTGTGTGTGTATATATATATATATATTCAAAAATCTTGTGGGGGCCGTGTCCCCCAGACCTTTAACAGATTTTCCTCTGATTGTGTCTGATCTTAATTTACCTTACTGGATCAAGTAGTGACGTGATCCTTCTTAGAGAGGTCCCTAGAGCAAAAACAAATTGAATTTAAAAGAGGGGGTGAATTTTTTTCTTCTACCCTACATCTACACAATTGGAAAATATTTGTAGGTCATACCAATGATAACTTGATTTCTTAGTCCACAAGTTATTTTGATTGTATATATTGAGATATTACCTGTCTGCCATATCTCTTGTGTCTAAATGTAAAAACTACATCTTTACATCACGTGCTATCTTGTGATATACACAATTCCACCACTACTCTAATATTCAATGTACCCCACTTCAACATCACTTATCTATAATTGTGAGCACGTATTTTGTCTTGTATCACAACCTGTCATGTTATGTAGATTTTTTCCCAACCCTCTCAGATTTCCCAGAATTCCAACCAACCCCCTATTTTTTACTAAATCCTAAATAACCCCTTCTTTCTTTCAAAAAAAAAAACTCATCGTTCTTTTCCCATCGCCCTCCGTTAGCTGCCGTTAATCTAGATAATACTTTTGTTATTTTTTCTACATCATGTTCATTTTCTTATTTCCACTTTAGTCTTATATATTTAATCAATTAATTAATCTATGATTGTTTATTTTATTAATTTATAGATACATATTTTAAGAATGACACATGATATTTTAAATTTTTAATCTCAAACCAGCCCAAACTACCAGGACCGACTCAAAAATTATGGATATTTGGTATGTACATATTTTATATCATATTTATTAATATTTATAATATAATATTTATGATTTTTTTGTCATGACAAGTCATGATAGGTCTATACAGTTTTTTTCACTAGTGGGGTTGGGTTTATACGGATTTTGGGTCACGATGAGTTAGATCTATTGATTTTTGGGGATCTATCAAAATATCTGAATTGAAATTATTCAGTACAGTCTTGTAGTGACTCGGTATCAGATACTGATATAATTGTATTATTTTTTAAATTTTGGGATCAATTTTTCTATTATTGTATATGTAAATGTATATTTTATTCAAGCATCATATATATACTATAAACATTATATTTATTGATATATAATGGAATATTTTATGATTCTAAATTATGATGAGTCGTGTTGGGTCGATATGGTTGTTTCTATGATTCGGGTTGGGTCTGTATGGGTTTTGCTTCATTGACGAGTCATATCTATTGGACTTTAGGATTCTATAAAATTATTTAAAATAAAAAAAATTTCAAACCAGCCCCTTGTACTTGGTATCTGATTCTAATATCAGTGCATTCTTTATGAAAATTTTGGAACCAAGATTTCTACCAATATATGTTTATGTATCCATTTTATTAAAACATCATATATATGAGTATATATCCACTGCCCGTATGGGTAACTAATTTTTTTTACCCGTGAATCTATTTTGTAATTGGAAGGCACCAAATTGTAATGAGACAACTAAAATATAATACAAAGACTCATTTTGTAAATACAACGTGAAATTTTTATTCTTCTCTCAAAATAGTAAAAATGATATTTATTACAACAATTTACGTAGTATTATCAAACGAATCTTTATATTACAATTTTTGTTATCTCATTACAACGTTGGACGTCTCTTTACGAATATGTGTCTTCCTATTACAAATAAATGCACGAGTAACTAACTTTAGTTACCCGCACAGGTAATGAATTGAATGACACACACACACACACACACAGATATATATATATATATATATATATATATATATATATATATATATATATATATATATATATATATTTATATATATATATATATATATATATATATATATATATATATGTGTGTGTGTGTGTGTATGTGTGTGTGTGTGTGTTTGTATAGGGTATATATTCACTGCCCCTGCGAGTAGCTAACCTTTGTTACCGATAGATCTATTTTGTAACAGGAAGGTACATAATTATAATGAGACAACCAAATTATAATATAAATAATCATTTTGTAAATATAAAATGAAATTTTTATTGTCCCTTTGAAAATAGTAAAAATGATATTTATGACAAAATTGTGAATAATTTATTTTGTATTAAAAAACGAGTCTTTCTATTACATTTTTGGTCATCTCATTATAATTTTGATTGTCTCATTACAAATATGTGCCTTCCCATTATAAAATAAATGCACGAGTAACTAAATTTAGTTACCCACATGAGTAGTGAATGAATGACCATATATATACATACGTGTGTGTGTTAAGCATGACATGTGTTAGGTTTTGTGAAGTCCGTTTTGAACTAAACATATTGAAACTGAACCTGAGCCGACTAGGATATACCCAATCCAAACTAGAGTTGTAAAGAGTCTAATACAAACTGATCCAAACTCTTATAGATTCGACTCGTCATGACGCAAGAGTTCATACTGGTCCAACATGACTCTCCATGTCACAAAATAATAAAATAATTTTACACTAAGTATTAATAATATAAAATTAAATTATAAAAAAATTAAAACAAGAATCGGCCCGAGTAGATCTGACACAATCTAAAATGAAATAGAATAAATTTGACCTAACCCCACCCGTACAGACATAAAATCCAAAATTTATGAGTCCGGCGGGTTGAGTTGGGTTGGCTTGAGATTCAAAATATAAAATATCATGTGCCATTAAAATAATAATTAGCCATATACTAATATAATTGACAAACATATAATAATTAATTGATGAAATATACAAGACTAAAGTGGAAATGAGGAAATGGACGGTAATGTAGAAAAAAAAAACAAAATTTCAGCTGAATTAACGCAGCTAACAGAGGGATTGGAGAAGGTACAAAGAGGGGTTTTAGGAATTTTGTGAAAGAGAGCCGGGGTTATTTAGGATTTAGTAAAAGGGAATGAGTTTGAATTCTGGGAAACATAAGGGGGTTTTGGGAAAAAACTCTATTATGTACTAGTGTAATATTACTTGGTGCTTAGACGAAGAAGAAAAGTTAGGTCCAACGTATATCTTCCCTTCACTTTTCTATTCCTTTCTCAACACGTTGCTGCACGGACATTCTTTAATCCACGTCGACCAAGGAGACACTTGGCCTTGCAGGATTGGAAGGAATAACTGACATTTTGTAAGTAAGCACTTGGTTCTAGAAATCCTCGCAAAAATGGTTCCTTGTTTGGGTAAACGCATTCGACAGATTTGGAATCAGCTGGTTGTACTGCCCTATCCCGGAGCAAGAACTGGATTTTGATGCACAATACCACCCAGACACTGTATGGATTCAGTATTATTGAATGTTTCCACTATATGTGTGAAAATTCCGAACTGTATATCCCATTCATCTAAACCATTACATAGTATGTGCAGACAGACTCGAAAGAAAATTCAAATAAATATAATCCAGCAGACCGAATTTACCGAAATATGTACTATGCCGTCTCTCTTTAGTGGTTATATCGGGTGGCAGGTTGTATTCTTCCTCTTTATATGGAATTCTGCCACTGAAATCGACTGTCAACCTTTGACCATATGCAAAAGGTGTTTTGATCTAATTTTAGCCTCAGATATATAAGGCCTTAATTGTGGACCTTTTTTGTGCCATTTCTTACGGTTACAAAACTATAAGTATTGTGTTTCTCGGGATTCATATTGTTCATATGTTGTTTAAAGTTTAAACAATTGGTATTTATTTTTATTTATGTTGTAACATCTTTTTTGGATCAGCATTTGCTCTTTCTTTTGCAGGATAATTAATCATTCAATTTTGTGATATGGACTTGCAATAATAACACTAATACGATGTTTTTATATGACATCTTTTGATCACCAATCTGATTCACCATTAGAGCTTCCCACGATATAGTATATACATAACAAAGGGGTTACATATCATGACAGTATGACTATAATTAAGTTTAAAGAGCCGTATAGTTTGGATAATGGACATAACAAACACCAAAATAGTGATAGCAAAATTCATGAAACCGCTGGAGAATCTTAGAAGAGGAAACATCGCATCCATCAGGGTGGTCCCAATTGGAAAGAGGGCATGACGGGGTCGTCGCACATGGGCGTCGTGAAGAACAGAGGTCCCGTGTAGAACTTAACGAAGTCCTGGTACACCTCGGATGGGATACCGAGTGGAACGCCGGTCCGGCCTCCGGCGAAGTTGGTGAGGACATTGCAGTTGGGGTGCGGCGATGAGACGAGGCGAACGGAGCAGGAGTCTGGCGTGATGGCGAGGACCCTACCGGTGTTGGGATCTTTTTTGTTGACGAGGACCTCAAATGCGCCTAGGTCGTCGGTCTCGTCGCTGCCGTGGAAAACGGCGTGGCCGCGGGCATCCAGGCACGTCACGGCCACCTTGCATCCTGCATACATGTCAGAATTTGTTGTTAACTGTTAATGAAAGTGCTGTTTGATCTAACTCGTGATACCTTTGAGGGGCTCTGCCATGTGCGCCCATTCGTTCCAGCCTTTTGTGCAGTCCTGGCACATCACCTTGCCGCCGACGTGAATGACGTTGACGTCGTCGCTCAGAGCAGGGTTCGATGCTTTTGAAGCAGGCAGCGCCACAAGCAAGCTTGCAAGAAAGAAGGCAACTACGGCCGAACCCATGTCTTGCTTCTGAGATGTAGAGCCGATTGAAGGAAGATGAGAACTTATTTACTGGTTCTGGAATCCCGTCGAGCCTGGATCGTCGGGTCTATATATACGCACAGTATGCCTTCTTGCAAAGGTAATTATTTCTCGACGACGTGCGCACCAATATCGCACATTTTGGAGTTTAAACATGACAATTTCCTCTATAGTTTTTGAGTAGTTGGGCGCACGTACTGGGCCCTTCAATATTCTTCAAATACCCACTTTTTGATCCGCAACCGGTTTCTGCGTTTGTCTTGCTATATTCTTTATTTGTTGAGTCTCCTGAATTTAAGTTTTTCATATAGTCGCTCTCAAGTTGTACCTGTATTTAAACAAAACCAGCTCCATATCCTACCCTACTAGTTGAAAGTGCAGTTTGTATATGTCATACCCAACTAATTTATTATCCGCAAAAAGCTTACATCTTAATGGAAAAGCGTCACGAGTAAATTCTACTCCTAGGCCTTGAGCACCGCCGTTTGATTTTTTCACGTAGGTATTCTAATTATATTCATGTTATTCTACATGCCATCCATCTTTTGATTTGTTTCTAGAGTTCTTACTTGTATGCGATAGTACTCGATCACCACCCCTTTATGCGGGACTTAAATTACACACATAGGGTGACTTCATCTTTACATTCATACATGTTTTAATCCCCACGAAATAGGGAAAGGTGAATTTGAGAATAATAGTATTACATTAATTAAAATGGATTTCAATCGAAAATTTGATTTGCTAGTTACGTTAATATAAAGTTAGAGGCAATATTAGAATTATCAAATGTCTTCCTTTAAAAATATTGCAATTTATAGTTGGAAATTAGGAGAGAAACATAAATCACGAAATATGTGAAAGCCATTCTAAAAGCTTTTAAATCATGTATGCGTTAAATCATTCCCTATTCAATGTAAGTTCCCCATCCTTTTATAGTTGTTATAAATTGAGATACAAGTAGTGACTAAGCTCTTCCTTGTGGGGAACACAAACTTCACTTCTTTCATAGTACTACTCAAGATGTCCCATGCAAGATGCAAGCTAATATGAGTTGAATAGGTGGAAAAACATCAAATGGACTTGAATATTTGTATATTTTAGTGTATACTTGTAAACTTTTGGGTTATGCATGAATATTCAGTTGATTTTGGCCATGATTATTATCCATATATGTGATCTAGCAACAAATTTACTATGGAGAACCTACACCCAACCCTACTCATCCACTTTCCATATTTGTTGAATTATGATCATGAGGAGCTCCATGGCATCAAGTGTAATTGTTTAACATTTAATTGTATATGCTAAGTAACTAAAGGTCCTAAAAAGTCCATTATGGGAATGGTCGCTCAATCATGGAAGGTTGACAATGACTAAAGAATCAACAAACATACCACAAAAGATAATTACTCTTAGATATTGGGAAGTTGGAATCCCTGTGCATGTTCAAAAGTTTTTTAGTCAATTGAGAACATATGTAATGGACGATTGTACTTCACTGCCTTACACAATATTTATGGAAATCGAAGATGGTAACATGGTGAAACTTGCCAATGCCATGTAATTGATGCTATGTAAAAGCATACATATTGTACCATACCGAAATCTAAACTCATTTAATGATGAAACCCCAATTCCATAAGATGATTAAGAATAGGTGTCGTGTCTAATAGTTAACCCAATAATTATTCAAATGTGAACTTTTGTTTCTATTCTTCCAAACCAACACCATTGATAATGCTACAACGACCGGTCAATATCTGGATAACATCCATTGACTGCATCAAACCATATCAGGCATTGAGGTTTGGTCTGATACTAATTTTATTCAGGCCGATTCTAACCTATATCTCATGTGGTTAGGTAATAATCACCATCAACTCACATTCGTTTGATTCCAAATTGGACCATGAGCCACACCAACAACTCATTTAGTAAATTCAATCATGATCTAGACCAACACTACTAAGGCCGACTCAACATCAACTACCTTAGGTCAATGTTGTCTGATATCTAGACTAGAACAACACAAAACAACTCTCCTTGTATTTGAATCACCTCCCACCAAAACTAAAGGTTATTCTTTGTGTGATAAAGTGTCTTTAACATGTTCTTAGATTTTTCTTATATTTAAAAGCATTTTGATACATAATAATAATTTATGCCTCACATAAGGTTAATCTAGATATGATTCAACTAAAGCACTCCTATATGAAATCTACTTTATTACCACTTGTTATTTTATTGTCTTTTACCCTACACAATAAATTTTAAACAAATATTATCATGTTCAAACATAGATTACCTAAAAATCATAAAAAAAAATAATATGGCTTAGGGTTCAAAAACCAATGATGGATGGATAAGATCTGGTAGGGTTACAAAAATATCCCTCTTTGTAAATGTTATATCTTGAAATTCTCAAAATAGGAAAGGATAATTATTATACATATGTCACGCCAACTCCCACATCAGTCATAATATATGAATCCAATAGAACCTTTGTTATAGTAATATCTCTCTTTATCAAATTCTAAATGTTGTGATCACAAATCCGAAATATCTAAGACATCTTCTCAAAGTTGTACTAGTTCATAATATAAGATATTGTATGTGTCGGGGTGACACATTTTCAACCTGGAAACCTAAAGCACATAATTTAGACCATATAACTCATGTGACAACTCCATATTATATGCTAGTTGACCAATTCCATGAAGGATAGGATACAATGCCATGTATCTTGGTTTTATCTTCCCACTTTTCCTAAACCTCAACACACCCTTCCAGGGTTATACCTTCAGATGAATCTAATCACCAACCTAACATTCTTGCATGTTGTCTGTCAACAAACACACTAACGTCCATCTTGGGTCAATTTTAACTATTTTGTATAAACTTGATCTTATTCATTGTCTCTTCTACAATAGTGGAGCCCAAAAGCCACTTCTCACAAACTTCAAACGAACAAACATTGGTTCCACACTTCTTTTCACATGAATAGCTTCATACAAAGCCATACCCAACCTAGGATGTTGATTATTATCCTAGGAAAACTTCATTACACTAAGGTTAAAATATTGAATGCATATGAAGTATAGGACACAAGCCCTAAAAACATATGCAAGCATCTATATAATGTGCTCAAATTGGACATCCATATGAGTGTGAGTGACCATGCTATACCGCAACATTATCCCCACGACATCATGAAGCTTATTATACAATCTTATTGTAAACTTGGGATCTATATCTAAAAAAATAGATGTTGGAACCCTATGTAATGTGAAATATATTGCAACCATTGATTATGACAAGATTTAGTGTGGCAGAGTCAAACTAACTAGAAAGAAATGGATGAATTAGTCATTCCATAATCACCAATATGGAGCAATTGTGCAAGGTGTCCTTGGTAGACCACCAATAGAATCCTTCTTGAGGTGAAGCCACTACCATTCAAGTAAAGGAGAGGATGAAGAATAATCATTGTCATTTAATGTTTAATCTTAACATGAGCAACATCTTTCTTCAGGCTATACATTTCATCTAGGTCCATATACATCTTTGAATCTTTCTAGATGCATATCATTCATTAAAGAATGACCTATTTTAAAAGGTCTATCTTCTATTTGTCACTATCAAGTACGTGCAATCTATTCAATGGATACAACAAAGCATATATAGGAAAATACAACTCATGCTTATTCCCATGATTTATCTCTAGGATAATCTTCCTAATATTATGATCTCCATACTATGATTCATGAACTTGATCATGTAGATTCATATTAACTTGCATATGTGTAATCCAATCACCATGTGGAGAAACATGTATCAATACCTTCAACTCCCTCAACATCAAAAATATATAACACTCATTACAAGCTGAAAAAAATACCAAATGATTTTTACTGCGTACTAAGAGCATCAACCATGACATTGCCCCTCCCAAGGTGATAGTCAATGGTAAATGTTAATCAAATCCAATGAAATTACGTGTCTCATACTCAACTATTTCTAAGTTAAAACATATTTTAAGAACTTTCTATTGGTGAATGTTTTGCATGTATAACCATACAAATAATGTTGCAAAGGCTTTAGCACTTGTGCCATTGCTTATAACTCAATATCATTGCTTGGATAGTTATCTTCATTTTCTTCAATTCATGCTAAGCATGTGAGATCACCTTGACATAATGTGTTGACACACCCAAGACTCTTATATATGCATAAAAATGTATCATTTATTTTATTATGGAAAGGTTAGAAATTATCTCAAAGTCAAAATTTTCTTCAACCAATAGAACTCTTCTTACAACTATTATATCATACTACAGAAATGTCCTTCCTCACCATCTAGGCAAGAGAGGCTTCCATAACACTAGAATTCTTGAAGAATTTTATACAATATCCAACCAAAGACCCCAATAGGAGTCCTTGGATGTTCCTACTGAAGTATACATTTCACTTTCTTTGGATCCACTATAATTCCCTCTCCTAAAATTGGGTGAACCAAGAAAGAAAAGCATTTAGGCAAAAATAAAACTTGATGCACTTAGCATAAATGTGATGTTTCCTAAGAAAATATAAGGCCTAGTGAAACTACACTTCATGCTATTATACATATATATAGTAAAAAAAACAAAATCTATGAAGAAAAACAAATGATACAGAAAGTACCTCCAAACATGGTTCACCATATCTAGGAACAACAATGGAGAGTTTATCATCTCAAAGGGCATGACCAAGAACTTGTAATGCATGTAGCTAGTACAAGATGCTTAGGCACATCAATGGCCTTGATTTTGAAATAATGTTATCTTGATAATAACTCAACTTTTGAAGAGGTTTTTACTCCTTTAAGTTCATCAAACAAATGATTAACTTTAGGAAAATTTATTACTTATTCTCAATATTAATATTATTCATTTTCCTTTCACCAATCCTTAACCACATTGTGCAACCTTTATCTTTACAAAAAATACAAATTTTCCCCACAGAGAGGTTTTAGTTCAAATGAAACCTTTGTTTAGAAATTCTAGTGGCTGGTGCCATCCAATATGCTAGTTGTTCTATAATATGACTTCTTCGAAAAAGAGAAATATCAAAATGAATATCAAGAGGGATGCATTGGGACTATCTAGAAAATACTATGAAACTCTCAAACAAAAGGTACATTTTCTAGACCAAGTTTCTTGGCACAAGTAACCAAAAGCTATTTAGAAGAGCTATACATCCCTTCATAGACATTTTGTCACCAACTATTATGGAAACCATAGGTAGGACATTCTTATCTCTAATAAAGACACATGCAAATTCTTCATGCTGAAAGGTTTCTTCCTTCTTTTACCATTCTAACTAAACTCCATGCACCTAAACAAAATCCATACCCAAAATAACATTAGAGGAACTCATATCTAATGGTATGATATTAACCATAATGGTGAACTGTAACATCCTAGGATTTGAGGCCTTAGATAAGATGATCTTAAAAGGAATGATTAGACTACCCATATCACCAAGGTGCACCTCCTTTTCTGTGAGCCCATCACTAAGAACTACATAGTTAAGCGTGCTCAGCTTGGAGTAGTATTGAGATGGGTGACCTGTCGGGAAGTTGATCCTAGCATGCGTGTGAGTGAGGACAAAGCACGCAGTTAAGGCTAGTGGTGGTCTGTGGGAATAGTTGTCATTCATTAAACTCTACTAGAGCCTTGGGCAGTGGACCCGGGCGTTATAAATGGTATTAGAGCCATAACCCCTCCAGTAGGTGGGGCCCACATGGGCATGTGACATGCCAGTCTTGAGCTGTGCGGTCCAAGCGTGTAGGAAAGGGTTGTCCATGGTTGACGTAGCCACCCTTGCACTGGTATTCCGTGATCGGGAGCTGGGTATCCATGGGCCATTGTGGGTCTGCACTGAAATGGGGTCAGATTATGAGGCCATATAGTTGAGATTTGACGAGTACGTCAAGAGTCTAAGTGGGGGAGATTGTAACATCCTAGGATTTGATGCCTTGGATAAGATGATCTTAAAAGGAATGATTAGACTACCCATATCACCAAGGTGCACCTCCTTTTCTGTGAGCCCATCACTAAGAACTCCATAGTTAAGCATGCTCAGCTTGGAGTAGTATTGGGATGGGTGACCTATTGGGAAGTTGATCGTGGCATGCGTGTGAGTGAGGAAAAGCACACAGTTAAGGCTAGTGGTGGTTTGTGGGGATAGTTTTCATTCCTTAATCTCTACTAGAGCCTTGGGCAGTGGGCCCAGGCATTATATGAACCTTTCCAAACTGAATAGATAGTTGGGAGAAAACTTGGTAACTATTGTGGTCTCCCAAATGTGTTCTCAGTGTAACACATGTATATATCTACCTCATAAACCTACTATTCTTATTCTTGATCCTTAATTTTATGATAATTCTATATTCGATTATGATATTTAGTTCTTTTGCTAATGTCTATGGATAAATGAAAATTAAATCACTATTTTTAGATAAATTTTCTTAGAGAAATAGAGTCCAAGCAGAATCTAGAGTGTTTAATTTTTGGATAAAAAACTCTAGTATGGAAAGGATTTTCGTTAAAGAGGTGTTTAACTCTAACTTGATCAACTACATGATATGTGATATGTGATAATATAGATAAAAATGATAAAAATATACATTTTTTATTAAAATAAATGGAATATATGATAACATAGAGTGTTTGTGATGGAATATATGTTGTAGAAGCAAAAAATAGTATTTATTGTGTTAAAAAGAAGTTTGAAAGACTTAGAAACATTTTATAGGATTGAACCAATAGTTGGACGATTATCAGATAAGTGAAACAGATCTATGAGGTTACATTCACCCCATAAACTGATGTGACCAATCACATTGGATAAAGCTGACCAACTTGTTAGAATGTTGGACCCATAAATTGGCCCACTTATTATCAAGTTAGACCATCTTGTTAGGTCTAATATCCATATCTACAATTGACCCCCATGCTCAATCGATAAAAACCCATCGACCTAGGTTGACGTCTTGAGTATTTGACTAGTCAATTGAGTTCCTAGGTTAAATGCCCCATTCTTATGTTAGGGGTGTTTTTGTCTTTCATTGGTTAATATGTCCACTTTGTATTCCCAAATTAATACAATGATCCTAATTTTACTATCTCTGACCTATTGGAGATAGATCCAATAACTTGGAGGGAAAATCTTTAGGTTTTGTGTTTCCTAGGCATAGAGGATCTTGTTCTTGGGCAGCTATTAGAGGAATAGTGAGTTTGATGTCACTTATTCAGTCTTGATATTTATTCATCTTTCTATCCTTCTTGGTTCTATGGATAACATGCAACAGGTCTAGTGCAATTATCTGTGAACCTTCCTCTTCTTATACCTTTTACTAAACTCATGGTTGGGCTAGAAGAAAATGTGCCTCTTGTTTTCTAGTGGCTGACACATTGACTAGTAGTCACTTTTCACAGACTATTTTATTATGTATTTTGTGCACATTTTCTCATTTTGATGTTATTTGTGTATAGCTTATCATTATTGGCCCATGACTTACATGTGCATCAAACATTTCCTATTTCAACCATTGCATATTGATCTATCATAATTTGTGGAACTTATGTTCTTATTTGTGGAATTTCAGGTAAATTGACAAGTCCTAGATCAGCTTGGTGCTACCGACAACATTATCGGTGGTATCGAAAATTGAAGAAAAGAACAAAGACGAGTTGAAGAGACTCGGTGGTACCGAGAAAAGAATTAGTGCTACCAACACGATCAACAAGAACACCACCAAAGTAGTTCGGTGCCACGAACCACCTATCGATGGTAGTGACTTGTACATGGAAAAATCATCAAGAGATGTCAGGGAGCAACTCGGTGCTATCGAAATTTCAGTCGGTAGTACTGAAATTTCACAAAGAGTCGCCATTCAAAAGAAGATTTAGTGCCACTAACATTCAATCAGTGGTACTGACTCATCGTGAAGAAACAAGATTAAAGACTATGATTAATCCAACATCCATGACTTAATGATGCCCTAACTCAATCCTATGACTAGGAAGGATTTCAGCCAAACCTAATAATCACATCAGAGTTCATTTCACGACAAAGGAGAGTTGTGAGAAGAGAAAGGAGGGGAGAAAGATACATTCCAGACAATTTGAGCACTTCTGATGGACCAATTTGTAACTGAAAGATAGAAAATGGTCACATTCCTCAGAGGGAGTCATCCAGATCATCTTATGCAGGGGTTTTCATTGTTCTTTAATGATTTACTCATATTTCCCTTCTTCGTATATTTTTATGGAAACTAAAATCATGTGGGTCTAATCCCCTAATTCCTTAGGACCCGAGAGTAGCATGGTTATATATTGTAATTGAAAATGATGAGTTCATATTTATGTTTCCCTAATTTCTGGACATAACTCTATGATTGATTCATGAATTATTTGTGATTGATGACCACATGTGATTTCTTAGACCGTTAATTACTTTGAAAGAGGGATTAAGGGTTGGATAAGTCATAAATTTACATTTCCTAGTCTGCGCTTCAAGAGAAGGCTTACAACTATGAAGGGTATATCTCAGAGGTATCGTTAAAGCACCTAACAAATAATTAAATCACTACAAGAGCGGGATTTATATTAGATTAGGTAGTAAATCGCACTATGAGAGAATGTGATTCTTGCTACAAGTCCCTTGGTACAGGGTTAGGAGAACTGAATATTGATAAGCAATATCAGTTGCAGTATAAACAATGGTGAAATTGTATTCCTAGGGAATCCATTCCAATTGTGATCACAACCTCAATAACTTAGTTTTCTTGCATTTAGTTAATTACTCAATCAATGACTTTTTTACCAGGTCTAGCTGACCGAGTCATAGTTAGTAGTAGTCTATGGATTCATATTTTCCCGTGTTCGATATCCATGACTCTTTAAGGCATATATTACTTCAATACATCCACTTGCATTTAATACATGTAGTAAACACACATCACTTTTTTAGCATTGTTGCTGGAGAAATAGTAAATACAGTACTACGAGTGCTATGACTGGCAACAATTTTCTTTTTCCTTTCATTATTTTTAAGTTAAAAATTCAAATCTTCATTCTATTCTTGGTATCCATTTATCACAATGATCTTATCATTTTTCAGGTACTAGTGTATTGTTCAAACCAGAACCACTGATTATGGAGTCAACTCCACAAAGTTCAAGCCAGGAGGAACTCTTGCGTAGAAAAACTAAGTATAATAATTATGTGGCAGGACTTATCCCAACTCCACCACCACAGGTGACACAACTAGATCAACTAGAAGTCACTGATGGTAATGCAGAAGTTGAAGAGCAGAGTGTCTGGGAGAAGATTAAGGCATCCTCAACTACATCTCAGTTGGAATCAATGAGAAGGCTGGTAGTAAATGTAGGCATCTACGAAATTGATCCAGAACTACTAGCTCTTATAAAATCACATGCTTTTATAATCACAGTATGGAAGATCCAATGTCTCACATAAACAATTTAATGGAAAGTTATGATATGCTAAAAATTAACAGGGTCCCAGCAATAGTGATTTATCTAAAGTTGTTTTCTTATTCACTAGCAGACAAAGCTAAAGCATGATTTCTAGACCTATAAATGAATATCTAGAATCCAAACATTCGATTCGGATTTGAGTCTGAAATTTTGAGAAAAATCAGACATCTATTGAATTCAGATCGGATTTCAGATATCATATTTCAGATCCAAAATTTTTTGATTGGAGATTGAATTTTTCTATATCCACCCCAAAATAAATCCAAATTTGAAAAATATATACATATATTATTATGTATATATTTTATTTATAGAAATATAAAAATATAAACACCATCACATATATTTGATGTAATATCAATATTTCATATATATATATATATATATATATACATTAAATGTATGGTTTTTGGTTTGGATTGAATATTTATTTGAATTCGGATATTATCCGTTTGGATCAGATTTAGATTTGTCATATGATGTCCGTCAAATTTCAGATTAGATATTGGATTGAACATTTTTTTTCAGATTCAAATATCGGATATAGTAGTATTCACTCTGTATTTGATCCGTTTACATGTCTAGTGGCTTCTAAGTTTTCCTCTAGAGTCAATATAAACCTGGGATTAGATGACTGATGTCTTCTTTGAATGCTATTTTCTACCCCAAAAGACGAATGAGCTAGTTGGGAAGATCTATAACTTCAAGCATCATACATAGGAGTCATATTCAGAAGCATGGGAGAGATTGTAGAACATGTTGAGGAAGGTCCCTCATCATGGGATTGATCTTTATGACCAAGTAAAGACTTTTTACTACGGGCTGCATAAGGGAGAGAACCTCACTTGATAGTGCAGGGTCATGATTTTTTCTCAACAACAAGGTGACCAGGTGTCATGAAATTCTAAAGAACATGGCTAAAAATTAGTCATGGGGTGAGGAAAGAGAGGCTCAAGCAATAATCAAGAGTGTTGGAGAGTCTACAGTCATCATGGCATTGACTGAGAAGTTGGACAACCTTACCAAGAAGTTAGATCAGAAGTCACAAATTCATCAATAGGCGAGGAAGAAGAATGCATGTATATGCGTTAAAAGAACTATAGGGGAACAATGACTTTTCTTGGAGGAAGGACCCTAAATTTTCATGGAAGGATCCCAATAATGTCTAGTAGGACCCATCTCAATCACAACAGTCTAAGACATAGCAAGGAAATGCACAACAAAAACATCAATCGGACAGGGGTCCCAATAAGATAGACCACATAGAAGACATGCTAGGCAACCTGGTCAGTCAAAATGAGGCAATCATTGGCCAAATGTAGAGAGACTTGCAAAATCAAGGAGCACATATTCACAACATAGAGTACCAAATATGTCAGATAGAAATAGAAGTGGAATCCTTGAAGAAACTAGGCCAGAGGGATTTCCATCTAATACTGACATTCCATCCAATAACCAACATGTGTAGGCAGTCTTACTTCACAGTGGGGAGAAGTTGTAGAATGAACACAAGACCATCCCAAAATCAAACAACAATGCATGTGACACGGAACCGGTGTTGACTATTGATCCACTTGAGGCAGACACCACATTATAGGAGAAGGAAGCTAAAGAGGAAGCAAAAAGGAGACCAGGAAAGAATCATATATTCCACCTCACAAAAAGAAGTTGGTGACTCCAGTGCCTTTCCCAAATAGTTTGAAAGCAAAGAAGGTTGACCAACAATTTATAAGTTTCTAGACACATTTAAAAAACTTCATGTTAACATCCCTCTTATAGATACAACAGAGCATATTCCGTCCAATGGTAAATTTTTGAAGGACATCATCAATAAAAAGAGGAGAATAGATGATTTAGATATAGTCTTGTTGAAGGAGGAAGTCAGTGCACCCATTCATAGGAGGTTGCCACAAAAGAGGCAAAATCTAGGCAACTTCAATATACCATGTTACATTGGTAATACTAAGCTTGGAGAGGCTCTATGCGACTCAGGGGAAAGCATTAATATCATTCTATTGACCACCTTCAAGAAATTGGGACTGAAGGAATCCAAGAAGAGAAATACGACCATACAACTAGCAGAAAATTTAGTGGTTAGGCCATATGGTATCTGTGAAGATGGGTTAGTCAAGGTTGATAAATTTGTTTTTCTAGTAGACTTTGTAGTTTTGAAGATGCAGGACGATCATGGTAATGAACTACTCTTAGAGAGTCCATTCCAAGCTACAACAGACATGATCCTAGAGATGGATAGAGGAAGACTGACACTAGGTATTCAAGATGACCATTTTCAAGTAAAGATGTTGGACTCTCAACAATAGAAAAATGATAAGGCACAATGTCATATGTTGCAGCAGTTACAAGGAGACGTGTCTCTATTTCTTGGGAAACCATTTTTGGACATGGATCATGTCATGATAAAGGATAAGAAAGGAACTTTGGAAGTGGATATCATGGAGCATACCAAGGAGGCTTCTTTGGAAAAGGCAATGCAATATTTCAATGATGAAGAGGAGTAGGTGTGCTCAATGACAACTAAAGAGGCAACATCTTCTGCTCTCACCCAAGCATACCCACAACTACTATTGGAGGCATGCATCATGAATTTGGTGGATGACCACAATCATTGTCATTCTTTTGAGGAGTGTGTCTTGTTTTTGAAAGCATTGCCGTGTTTCTACACCAAGCACAATGAAGATTTAGGGCCACCTCCACCACTGTTGATCCCATCATTGCAGAGTCCTCTAGAACTTGAGTTGAAGGCACTCCTACCGCATATGAAGTACATTTTCTTGGCAAAAAATGAGAAGCTTCCAGTCATCATTTCAGCCTCATTGAGCGTGCATGAGGAGGAGCAACTACTTGTGGTGCTAAAGAACCACCAGGCAGCATTCGGGTGGTTTGGTGTAGACATCAAGGAGATATCCCCTAGTTTTCACTAGCATAAATTTAGATTGAAGAAGGATCCAAACTGGTAGTAAAACCTCAATGACGTCTCAATCCAATCATGACTGAGGTAGTAAAGAAAGAGGTAGTGAAGCTTTTATCGGTAGGCATAATCTATGCTATATCTGACTTAAATCGGGTTAGTCCATCCCAAGTAGTTCAAAAGAAAGAGGGAATAAAGATCACTACAAATTTAGCTAGTGAGTTAATCTCTACTAGATTAGTGAACTGGTGGCATGTGTCTATTTATTATCACCGATTGAATGCCATCATGCTTAAAGATCATTTTCCACTTCCCTTCATTGATCAAATTCTTGAGCGGCTCACCGACTATTCTCGTTTCTATTTTCTTGAGGGTGTTTTGGGCATAATCAGATTTATATCGAGCCACAAAACCAATAGAAATCTACTTTGACTTGTCCTTATGGCACGTTCACTTACCTTTGGATGCTCTTTGGCCTTTGTAATGCACCAGTTACTTTCTAGAGATGTATGCTTGCTATTTTTAGATATGGTGGAGAATTGTCTTGAGGTTTTTATGGATGGTTTTTCAATGTATGGAGAGTCTTTTGAAGATTGCCTTGATATTCTTGACAAAGTTTTTCTAAGGTGCGAGGACACTCACTTAATGTTGAATTGGGAGAAGTTCCACATGATGGTTAGTGAAGGGATAGTTTTAGGGTACAAGGTGTCCAACAGAGGAATGGAAGTCGATCAGGAAGATTGAGGTTATCTCTAAGATACCTCCACCATCATCAGTGAAGGGGGTTAGGAGTTTTCTAGGACACGATGGATTTTATCGATGTTTCGTAAATAATTTTTTGAAGATTGGAAAGCCACTTTCTGAATTGTTAGAGAAAGACACTGAGTTTAATTTTGATGAGCGATGTTTGAAGGATTTTGAGGTGTTAAAGGAGAAATTGGTCTCTACACCAGTGGTACATGCTCTAGATTGGAGCCAACCATTTGAGCTCATGTGTGACACAACGTAGGGGTTGTTCTAGGACAACACAAGGATAAAATGCCCACCATTATTTATTATGCGTCGAAAACCCTTAATGATTCCCAACTTAATTATACAACATCTAAAAAGAGCTTTTGGAGATATTTTTGCTTTTGAATTTTTTTGCCAATATTTGATTGGGACAAGGGTTATTGTTTGGATTGACCATGCATCGAAGAAGTATCTCCTGCAATAGAAGGATGCCAATCCTAGATTGATAAAATGATTTTTTCTACTATAGGAGTTTAATATTAAAATCAAGGATAAGGCAGAAATAGAAAATGTGCTAGATGATCATTTGTCTAGGTTAGAAAGAGTGGATGAGTAGGATCTAGATATACCCATTGTTGAGGAGTTCTTGGATGAGAAATTGTTTTCCATGAAAATTGGGACCCATGGTTTTCAAATATTGTGAATTAGTTGGCTTGTGGCAAGCTGGAAGAAGGTTAGCGATATCAAGACAAGAAGAATTTTTTCATTCCTTGAGATTCTATGTGTGAGATGACCCCATCTTACTCAAATAATGTAGGGATGGGGTTTGAGGAATTGTGTTCCTTAGTGTGAGATAGAGAGTATCTTGGCACATTGTCACTCCCTACCTACTGGGGGACACCATCCTATCTCAAGGACAACAACAAAGGTTATAGATAGTGGGTTATATTGGCCATTACTATTTAAATATGCTTATAATTTTGTGCATAATTGTGATGCATGTCAATGAGCAGGAAATATATATAGGAGACATGAAATGCCCCTAAACATTTCTAGGAAGTTGATGTTTTTGGTTTTTGGAGAATCAATTTTACAGGACTCTTTGTGTCTTCTAATTCTAATTTATATGTATTTCTTGTAGTTTACTACATGTCTAAGTGAGTGGAAGAAATTCAAACCCACATTAATGATGCACAAGTTGTCTGCAAATTTGTCAAGGACCATATTTTCTACAAGTTTGGGCTGCTGAGAGTGATGATAAGTGATGGGGATCTCACTTAACTAATAAGAAGTTTGGAGCTTTATTGAGCAAGTATGGAGTGAGGCATAGCATAGGAACCCTGTATCACCCACAAACCCCAGGTCAAATTGAGGTGTCTAATAGAGTGATTAAGAATATATTAGAAAAGGCAGTCTCAACCAATAGGACTAATTGGAGCATGCCACTAAATGACTCTCTTTGGGCATATATGACAACCTATAAAACACCTGTAGGAAAAACTCCATTTAGGTTGGTCTGTGGAAGAACATGTCATCTACTTGTAGAACTGGAACACAAATTCAAATGGGCTTTGAGGAAGTTGAATTACAAACTTGATGGTGCAGGGAAGAAACGCATGTTGTAGCTCAATGAATTGGATGGGCTCAAGCTAGATATCTATAAGAGCTTGAGGATATATAAGGACATGACCAAGAAGATTCACGACTGCCATATTTTGCATAATGTGTTCACTTCAGGATAAAAGGTGCTTCTGTTCGATTCTAGGATGAATTGCACCCAGGGAAACTGAGGTCTAGATGGAGTGGCCCATATGCGGTGGTTAAGGTATTCCCTCATGGGGCAGTGGAGATTAGTAATGGGCTGATCTATTTCTTGTCAATGGGCAATGGTTGAAACACTACTTTGGGGGAGAGTTGATACATGAGGGAGAGGAGTTGAAGCTCCTTAAGCTTCATTAATGTCAACATTGATACGATCGTCGAGCCTAGGACGTAAAACAAGGGCACTTGTTGGGAGGCAACCCAATTTTCCTTTATCATATTTTGGTTTTTGTCTTTTACATTCATTTTAGGAGATTTGATTGTTCTAAATTACATTTCCATTTTTAGATGTAAAATAGGTACCTTGATCCTTTATGTTTGGTGTGCAGGTAGGAGGAAATTTGGTACCACCGACACCGACTCAATGGATCGACACCATCAGTAAAAATCAACAGGGGAATTTTGACAGCCATTCGATACCACCAACTAACATTTTAGTGGCACCAAAATTTGATGAAATTTATAGGGGTGAGATTTAACAACTTGCTACCACCAAAATCCATGTCGGTGGAACCAACACTTTTCAACAGGGATGCCCAAAAATACAACTGGGTACCACCAACACATAACAATCGATGGCACTGATTTCTTGCAGAGATAGAATGGATTAATTGTGTAGGCTCGATACTACCGACACCAAGTCGGTAGCACCAACACCTACACTACGTTCCATGTTTGGGATATCAAGGAGCTGTTCAAGAGTACTGATAGCATTAATGATTGGGTACCACTGACCCATAAAGTCAGTGGAACCAACATCTTCAACAATGGCGGTTGAATTGCAACTCGGTACCACCAATACACCTATCAATGGTAATGACACCTAGAATCACATAATCCATGGATGCACAAATCAATAAACCAGATCATATCCATCCAATAGTTTTTGGTACCGATCCAAAAATGTTTTTCAAAAGTCAGTATCAGTGACAAAGAGTCGGTACTATCAACACAGAGTGATCCGTGTGTGACAACATTGACGGCCCCGAGCCACCAATATCAACAATGGATACCGATTTCACATGGATCAAGGGAGATGAGTTGGTGCCACTAACACACTAGTCGTTGGTACCAACGCAGTGCATTAGGGCAGATCACATGCTATAAAAGGAGAGGTGTGGTTTTGATTCAAACACACCCACACCACTTCCTTTGCACTCAGAGATGTTCTAGATCTCCAAGGTGCCTGAAGTCTTCCCTGCACTCTTTTGTTCACCTCTTTTCTCATCTCAAACCAATGGCGACAAGGAGGTCAACTTCATCAGTGGTAGGAGCCAGCATGATGGTGCCTAATCCGACACACATGTCTCATGTGAATGAAGACTAGAGGAATATCTATGTCAGCTTGATGAAGACGGAGTTGATACCCACACAATATGGTGACCGTTCCTTCCTCACTAAAGAAGGCTTCACCGAGAGTCTCTGGCGGACCTGTGTTGGCTAGGAAATGGTGAATGATCATCCATTCTTTGGTGATTGTCCCACCTTACAGGAGACTGTCAGTGAGTTCCTAGTGTCCTTGGAGGTGTGCTGCATCCCTGAGAATGGAGAAGGTTGGGAGGAAGGTTGGTTGTGATTCTGTTTCTACAACACTGCCCGCTACTTCACATTGGAAGAGTTCAAAGCAATGCATGGAGGATCCTAATGGAATTGCCACATGCATTCACAATCAAATGGAAAAAGAACTCCATCATGGACATTGAGCACCCATTTTCTCAAATTCTGCACCACTACCTCACTGACACCATCTTCAACATGTCTACAAGGACAGGGGAAGGTGCAATAGGCCAACCTGTACATCCTTTGGGCATTCTTGTCTAAAGGGGAAGAGAAGATCGACCTCGACTCTTATGGTAGGGAAATCAGGGTGATAGATAAGGAAACAAAAACAAAAATTTAAAGCATGATTCCCCTAAACAACAAGTTCGCATCAACAACAATGTATATAGGAAGGAAAGGTTTGTAAGGTTATACCTGGTCATGGAGCAAGTCTAATGACATTACCCTTGCAGTAGCATCATGATTCTTCTTCAAAAACAACACTCGAACAGTCATCTCCACTGGCCTCCTGGAGCATCACCACAAACAGTGGCTGACAAAGTCCTCCTAGCGGTAGACAATGACCTCCATCTTCTAGAGTAGTCCAGATGGACCACTGAAAACTCCATGTTGTGCTACTAGATCCAAGGGGAAGGAGTTGTCCCTCTTGAACATCAACCTTATAGAATTGAATAGATCTCCCACAATTGTTTCTCCCTTACTATCCCTCCCTTCACCGGGTAGGACTTGCTTGGGCTTTCTATTGATTACCACAACTAGAGAGGAAAAAAATTATCAGAGTTCATTTTTGTGTTCTGGGAAGACCCCAGTACCCCTCTATATATAGGAGAGGCCAGGGTTAGGGTTCCCAAATTGTGCAGGAGTTGAAAGGGTCAAATTTACAATTTTTTTGAACCTATGTACGCTGAACAAGTCATTTCACATACCTAATAGGTCGATTGGTGCATGAGATGGTCGATTCACTAAGAAAACTAGTCAAGTTCATGCAGTTTTCTATTCTCAATCAACTTGGTAATCAATGCAAGATTAATGCACAAAATGCCGTCAACATCAATCCTTGTTCCAATCGAATTGGTAACTGAACCATACAATTCATCCCATGAACCAGTTGGTTGATACATGTGAACTAGTCAGTTCGCTATGTGAACTGGCCGTCTCATTCCATGGTTCATCCATTGATCAACCAATGTTGATTCCAATAGACCTAACACTCCAACCGATCAGTTTAACACTTGAATCAGTTGGTTCAGAATTTAGTCATTCGATTTTGAACCTAAGTTGTTTAATTGAATACCTAAACAGCTCTAGTAATCGTGTTCAAAATAATTCATGAATATACTCCTTTAATCCAAGTATATCCTATGTGTGTGACCCTATAGGTCTTAGCAATAAATATTCATAATTAACTTACAACATCACAAGAAAAGAGTAGCGTCTCGCAACACATAATTGCTACCAAAGTAATTCAAAAATTTGGAGAACAACTTCAACATATAATATGTGATTAGTGTTATCGTTATTGTATAGTTCCTTTGTCTATTATATTCGGATTGAACTCGAGGGATGGAATCATCATCCTCTCAATGTTAAACCCAAGTTTCTTGAACTAAAGCAGTTTATCTGAGATGCATGTGAGTTCACATATCACATATTCAGGATTATGTTGGATTATGTCTAAGTACATGAATGACATGTGCTGAATGTAGTGACTTTAGGTCTAAGAACCACAATCACTGCTATCACTATGAGAGATGATTATGACTACCATTCCATGGTCTCCATGTATCACTCTCACAGTGGGTCTGTCCGATATACTGTTCTCTAACATATACATGTGTGCTTGACTTGATATCACATATCATGACTAATGTGACTGTCTCATCAGTCAACACACACTCTAGTCTAATGTATTACTATTATTTTTCTTCTACATTAATATCTGATTAGGTACATAACAAGAATGAATGTACTCTTATCATACATATGATCTCATTATTCAAGTCATGTACTTGAAGGAATATGTCATCAAGTGACATCATTCTTTATACATGTACTTATGTCTGTGCCATCATCTTGAGATTGAAACAAACATAATAGACAAAATTACCTTTATTATTATCAAATCGGGTATCTAATGCCACAATCCAATCATCATATGATTGGCTCTCTGGGGATACATACCAAAAAACTCCCACTTGCACTTAGATCCAATCACCCACGAATCTTATTCCAAGTGATATTAACATGTCCATTGTGTTTCCGGAACACAAGCACTTTTATAGAGGGTTTAGCAACATTTGCCTTATGTCGGTAATTTGCAAGTTTCACATCTCCTCGCTATTCAACCTTTCACATGAGATGGAAGTGTTGTAGTATGCTATTTGAGATTCCTAGCCTATTCAGTAGCTCCATTATTATCATATTATTACTACTGTGTCACCAATGGTTGGAATGTCCCTCAAGTTCACCCGTATGAACTTCTTGATCCATACAATATCCTCTGATGTTCTCATAACACAGAGATGCTCATCTTCTATTATATATTTAAACAACTATCATTAGCTCGAAACCCTTTCCAGCTTACAATTCTTGTTTTTAGGTCAAACGTAATTTAGATTGTCATCATTAATTTTATTTTTCATTTAAGAAGTGTGCATCCGTGTAAGATTATACACCCAACTCTATCGTATTACCATATCTAAGCAATTAATCCTTTGAGTGCTTCTCAAGGACTTAAGGTTGTTTTATGGTAGTCCAATGACTTTTACTGGCATCTGACATATACCCTCTCATCATGTTCAATAGACACAAGATTACTAGATAGGTATATATATCATCTCATCATGTCTTAATACATATAAGATAACTGGATATCCTCTCGTCATGTCCAATACATACGAGATAAGGGGATACATAACATTGCATTTAAGATATATCCAATTGCAAATGTGTATGCAATCTATCCATGTGTTCCTATTCTTCATAAGAAATGGGACACTAGGATCCTAAGAGAATAATTCCATAAAACATGGACAAGTTCTCTCTCATTGAGTATGCATGTTGAACACTTTCAACATCTTGCCAATGTATGTGTTATTTTTTAAGTCAAGAAGCTTTCCAAATCTTTCTCTATAGATCTCAATCCCTATCACATAGGATGTCTTGCCTAAACCCTTCATAGAGAAGGTTTTTCTAGTCAAGTTCTTACATTTAAAGGATAAGGATGTTATTCCCCATCATCATGTGGAATATAAATATGCTCCCATTTAAGCTTTTGTAATCACAGATTTCATCTTCATTATGACTCAAGTCAAACTCTATGAATATCTCATCAAATTGAATATTCCATCTCTGAGATGCTTGCTTCAATCCACAAATTGACATTTGCAGCTTATATACTTTATTTGCAATATTGGATTTATAAAACCTTTAGGCTGTGTCACATACACATCCTTTAATTATCCCAGTTAAGGAATGTGGTTTTCACATCCATATGCCAAATCTTATTAGTCTTTAACAAGTTGCAACAATAAGCATGATCCAGATGGATTTACCCTTGGTAATTGGTGAAAGACTTCATCATGTTCAACACCTTGAACTCACTTGAAACTCTTTCCAACCAATATACCCTTCCATGTTGGTATTCTTTCAATGACCTAAATGCACTTTAGGGGTTTCACCCCTTCAGGTGTATCCATCAAAGTCATACCTTGATGGTTTACATGGACTCCATCCTGGATCTAATGGCCACAAGCCATTTCTCAAATTTTGGTTCCTCAGTAGCTTCTAGGTAGGTATTTGACTCATATATGATCAACCCACCACCTTTCTTAGTTATAAGTTATCATCATCATTCAAACTCTAGGCATGTTCTACTAGATTTATGAGGTTTTTTGTGTTACATAAGGAACTTGAGATTTCACAACAACGTGTGATGCTCTTTGTTCCCACTCTACCTCTTTAGGTTTAATGTTTTCTTATTTATCTCAAACATTTTAAGTTCTAGTTTTACTTGCACTGATTCCTTTGGAACTAAGTTCCTCTTTAGGAATACAACGCTCCTGACAACAAACAACTTTCTTATTGGATTGGGATATAAAAGTAGTATTAAAAAAATAACATTAATGTGATTTGTGATAAAGCCTTTTCAAGAAACTATTTTTGTATATAACCTTTTATTCTTGATCACTATAAAATACATATTGGGACAATTCCCATTCCATATCTCATATGGTGTATTTTGAACCAATTTAATATGGTACATTATTTAGTGTAAAGCATGTGCCCAAAAGAAATAGGAAGATCAACTAGATTTTATTGGTAATATCACCATGACTAGCAAGGTGTAATTCCTTCTTACTAATATACTTTCATGGTACACTATCATTGTGTTTTAGGTGGAGTTCATCATGATACATTATCATGATCTCTCTTGAAGGTTCTCAAACTTTTATTTTAAAATATTTCAACATCGATAACATCAAAGTATCTTAATACTTTTACCAAGTTAGTTACGTACTTCATTCACAATCTCCTTGAGCACCTCAAGAGGTTCAGGGTTGTATTTCATTAAGCACAAAATTCCATATCTATAGATTACATCAGTAAATATATAATGACATACTTTCAAGTACCTCTAGCATTTATTCTAAAAGGTCCACATATATCAGTATGTAATCAGCCTCAAGAGGAGGAGGGCGGTGATCGACCTTTAAATTTATAACCTAAAATCTTCAAGGACCCCTGCAACTTTATTATGGGTTCAAAGTAGATATATGGGCTCGATCACAGGGATGTGGGGATGCTTAGGACGCTTAAGATCTCATTCTTAAGTCAGATAAGCCAATCAGATAGTCGATAAAAGTATGGAGCTAGATCTAGTCTAGCAGATTTTCATGAAATAAAACAAAATGAATAAAAGAAAACAAAATAGAGTTTGTAGGATTCTACTAATCAGAGAGGAGTTCCTGGCTATGTAGCCACATGCTGGGCAGTCTATGCACCTATTCTCGGGCGTAGACAACCCTCGAACACCTAAGCAAGCAACCTACATCCAAACATGGTACATACTGTGGTATCTGTTCCTATGGGGACATCCCACTCGCTCTCGCGTAGCGTGACTAAAACCCATCAATGACATGAAACATCTCTCGAGGACGACAAATTAGCACCCTAGAATATTGTAGGTACCCTCTCAGGTCTAGAATGTTCTGAGGTGCAAGTAACAGGTGTGATCTAGGCAAAACCAGGAGTGGGACCGATCGTACCGGGTTGGGTCCAGCCATGCCCATGTCTACGGTTCTTCACAGATCACCTTGAACCGTCCTCTTTTTAGATTTCGATCCAAACTACCTTCTCTTATCTATTTCTACAACAAATTTCTCGATATAGGCAGAAATTGAAGTTCAAGCAAGAAAGAGATCAACTAAACTAGCAATCATAATCAGAAAGAGAAGATAGAATAAGAAATGTACTAGATTTGGAATAAAACTACTTGCTTAAGGTAAAAGTACATAAACATACCCAAAATAGGTTACATAGACAAGAAGGATCTCAACTAGCCATGGACAAGCATAGTTTGCACTGAACAAAGATGGAAGAATATCATTTGTATAGAAACAAAAGAGAATAATAGAAGAAAGGATAAGAATAAGAGATTTAGCCCATAGAGGAGAGGTGGATTTCGCTCCTTAGCCTTTGTATAGGCTAGATCTCATCTTTGGGTCATCCTCCTTGGTCTTTTGGACTCCTTTCTCTTTGATTCCACCCCGAACAACAACTTAGTGGGTGTATGGATCTGGAAGATGGCTGAGAATGGTAGGATATGGGTGAATGGTGGTGAAAAATGGTGGGAGACGGAAGCAAACTAGAGAAACGGATGTAGGATAAGCACCTCAGCCTTTCCAGACCTTGGAACTCTCCCACAGGGCTGTGGGAACCAAAACAAGTCAGAACCAACATGTGGAACCTCCAAAATTTTAGAACCCCTCTCAAGGTCGTGAGCGGTGGATATTTATAGGTGAAGGAGGAAGAGGGTCATGGCCCTAGTCTCTCCCCGACCATGATGAACTTAGTACGGTCGTGCCAAGGGTCACGGTTGTTGCCGACACCACGGTCGTGACGCTGCAGTCATGGTGGATGTCTCAGTCTCGATCACAGTTGGGTCACGGGCGAGGTGGATCCCGCGGTCGCAGTCGTGTCACGGTCGAGGTGGATCCCATGGTCGCGGTGTTGTCTTCTTGGCCGCGGTCACAACATCCTCCTTAGTCACAGTCATGGCCCAAACCCACCCCCACAGGGGGGGGGTTATTACTAGTGGTCGAGTGGTCCGCGTCGCTGAACCTTCTAATTAGCAAGGATGCATTCTGATAAAGGACTGACCATCGAAAATAGGGTCCAAACCGCCTCCTAAGTTGGTGCACGTAGAGCGATGCTTAGTCCACCGTGCCTACGATGGATGGAAGCCTAGCTGCTGTAAAACCATGTGTTGGGGAGAAATCTTAGAGAATAGATGTCTTTTCAGGTTCGGTGCCTACAAGTCCCACAATTGTCTAGTTGAGAAACTTTATCTATGAAAATATGTAAATTACTAAAAGATAAGGAGATAGGGGGTTATTTTGGGCATATTAAGGCTATAATGACACAAAAATATAAATAAATGCCTAGCATAGATGCCTAAATTTGGGTGTTATAGTTTCCCTCCCACTACATCTAGTGAAGATACTTTTATCATATTGCACAAATAAGATATGCATGTCTCTATTTGTTCAATAACCAAAAGAGTATAGATCACTATCATATGGATTCTAGAAATGCACTTTTCATTTATGTGCTAGATGACAATGCTATAGGCATTCTTTGTTTGAGTCATCAAGTCATTCACTACATGTGTCATACACATCTGTCTCTAAAACTATCTTGTGTAGTATATAAGACATAGGGCCTTGCCATTTCAGATCTTATCTTTAAAATGAAACATCAATTTATTCTTGTTCATACAAGATACGTGATGTTATCATCAATGTCAAATACATAATAGCAATTTAGTAATTCTACTAGACGCCCATGAATGACAAATTCTAACTATAATGGCAGCAACCCTTGATCCTTATAGTTCTAGCTTACTTATTATTGGGTCACGCAGTAGAGATATCTATCTCTTTCTTCTTCCTTTGTTCCTTTAAGTGAAAATGACAAATTCCTTTTGCACTTACCCTTCTCTTTATCTTGAGAGCAGAAAACTTAGACTTTATCTTAGCCTCATAGCTCTTCTTGGGCTTTCCATTTCCCTTGTACTCACTTCTTTTGATCACCATCATAGATTTGTCCTTCATTTTTCTTGCTTTGGCATCAACATTCCAAGCAGTTCTGACATGGGTTTAGCCAAGTTACTCAAGTAGAAACACTTGATAAACTGGATTTATGATTCATATAATGATTGTACAATCATACTTGTAACCGACTATTGACCTAAAAGAAATCCCAATCTCTCTACATGCCCAAACATATTGAGCACATGGGGCTCTATTGGATCTCCCTCTATCAGTTTGCACTCAAATAAAACTTTGAAGTCATTATACCCTTTTTTCTTTACATGATTATTAAGATGTGTTACCATCTTGAGAATGTCCA
This sequence comes from Alisma plantago-aquatica, assembly GCA_963693085.1. Lineage (NCBI taxonomy): Eukaryota > Viridiplantae > Streptophyta > Magnoliopsida > Alismatales > Alismataceae > Alisma > Alisma plantago-aquatica. The sequence continues at coordinate 1,902,893,350 of OY856409.1, read as the reverse complement.
TGTTTTCCATGTTGTTCATGAAACTCATAGTTCATACAACATAACATAAGGTACTCAACATCTAAGACATCATTGGCATGCTTCAAGTAAGCATACATTTCAGCCTTAGGCACATTTGGAGTGGGTTCCTCTAGATCTAGTCTTTCAAGGAAATAGAGTTTTCTCTCATTGATAAGAACATTTCTCAAATTCATTAACCAGTTTTGGAACTTTATCCCATTTTGTCCTTCTATAAGACTGATCATAATATGAACATGTTTGTATTTGACATTAGATCCTACAAAGAAATACTGCCACATTTTCATAACATTTTTTATTTGTTTGATTTGATAAGTTAACGATACTAATTAGGATTTTTTTATTAATTATCGCTCCCACTGTTTTGTTCAAATTGATAACCCTCATGTATCAATTCGGAAGACTACAATGTACAATCTTCTAGTGATCCAAAATAAAAAATAGTTCAACTATCACCCAACCAATCTGCCTGCATCCATATGCAATTATTAAGGTAGGCAACTTGTGCCAATTGCATCATTTGCAATTCTTGGATGGATGATATATGCAACTCCTTGCCATAGTCATCTGCATGCATCTGGTGCTTAAACCCATTAAGTACACTCAATTAAACCTGACCAAAAGCCAACACAATAGAATTGCACCCTACTTGCATAGAACCTACATATCTACCATCACACTTCTACGAGATGGACGACGCACCATGCTTGAGCACAACCTATGCTTGGTTGATCAATCTTTTCATGTGTGTTGCTTATGGAAAGCATCTAAGACTTAATAATTATATTGAGGAATTTATATATATAAATGCATATACATATCCAATCACCATATACTTATAGTATGTATCATATACATGATATAACCACAAATAAGAACATGCAATAATTAAGGCACACAAGCAATGGTTGCAGCCATACTATTGTAATTCCTTAGAACCACAAGGAATTACTACCACCTAGGGTCCACATCATATGCAACCTATTTTTGATGAAAATCTGTGCTCAAACCAATCCAGGTTGATCAATTCACCTCTTGAACCGGACGGCTCGCCTCTTGGTTGCTCAGTTGGGCTCTTGAAATGGTCGTTCGATCTTCAGGTTCAAGCAATGTCTGGACTTCTCCAACCGATCAGTTGGGCCACGAATCGATCGATTCATCCTCCTCTCGTCTAGAGTCCTTGGTCCTCCAGTCAACCAATTTGTCTCATGAGCCAATCGGTTCGCCTTGTGCAAAACTTTTTCTCACAAAGATACATAAATTAAAACCATCCTATTTCTTATTACATTGTAAAAGGGAAAATCTCCAGTTGCATTCGAGGGAAAATAGGAAGAAAAGCATTAATTTACATTTGTTAGGAAGAGAGAGGATTGGTACGTAGACCAAGTAATAATAGGAATAAACAACCACAACCATGCACATATAGATCTAGGGTTATTGGCCATAGCCATGCTTCACATCCACCATCAAAACTACTTTTAGGGTGACCCGTGTGAATTGCATATATATCATATCATATATATTAGTTTGTGGAATCATATGTAATATAAATAAAATATGCACATTAAATAGTTTAATATTCACATCGTATGAAAAAAATGCAATCATATCGATTTAAATCCCACATACACCATAAACTTTCATGGATCTGATACCACTGTAGGGAAATTGGGGTCATAGATAAGGTAGAAGAAAAAAAAATTAAAGCCTGATTCCTCTTCAAGATTGTGTCAACAACAATGTATCTAGGAAGGAAATATTTTCAAGGTTATACCTATTCTAGGAGAAAGTCCAATGACATTACCCTTGTAGTATCATGCTTCTTATTAAACAACAACACTCGAATAATCGTCTCCACCGGCCCTTGGTGCAACACCATGGAAAGTGGTTGATGATGTCTTCTTAGTGACAGGAAATGGCCTCCCTCCTCTAGAGTAGTCCACACGGACCACCGAGCACTCCACATTATGCAACTAGAGCCAACATGAAGGAATTGTCCATCTCAAATGTCAACCTTCTAGAGTTGATAAGATCTCCCACACTTATCTCTTCCTTTCTATACCTCCCTTTATGGGTAGGAATTGCTCATGTTCTCTATTGGTTACCGCAACTAGAGAGGACAACAATTGTCAAAGCTAACTCTCGTGTTATGAGAAGCCCCTAGTATCCCTCTATTTATAGGAGAGGCTAGGGTCAGGGTTCCCAATCTGTACGAGAGTTGAAAGGGTCAAATTCACAAATTTTGTAGAACATGCATACAACAAACTGATCATTTTGCACACCCAACCGCTGGGTTGGTGCACGATCTGGTTGGTTCGTGCAATTTCCTATTCTGAATCAACTTTGTAATCAATGCACGATTAATGCACAACATGACATCAACATCACTCATTGATCCAATCAATTTTGCAACCAAACTGTACAGTTCATCTCATGAACCAATCAGTTGGGATATGTGAATTGATCAATTCTCTTTGTGAACCAGTTGTCTCACTCGTTGGTTCAACCATTGATCAGCCACTATTGATTCTAATTGACCTGACACTCCAATCGATTGATTCAACACTTGAACTAGTTGGTTTAGCATCTAGTCAGTAAACTTTGAACCTTAGTTGTTTAATTGAATATCTAAACACCTTTAGTAATCAAATTAAAAATCATTCATGAATATACTCCTTTAATACAAGTGTATCCTAGGTGTGTGACCCTATAGGTCTAGAATTACATTGGCAATGAATGTTCATAACTAAATTACAACATTACAAGAAAAGAGTGGCATCTAGCAACACGTCATTGATACCCAAGTAATTCAGAAAGTTGAAGATCAAATTCAACCTATAATCCATGATTAGTGTTACCGTGATCATATAGTTCCTTTATCTCTAATATCTAGATTGAACTTGAGGTATGGAATCACATCCTCTCAGCGTTCAACCCATGTTTCTTGAACTAGAGCATACTGTCTGAGTTGCATGTGAGTTCACACATCACCTATTGAATAACATAAATGCAACCATTTATTTCTTATTCTCTCTTACTAAGAGGCCCTAGATATTAATCTCCTGTAGGAGGAACAAATCCCATCTACATCACTCTCATTCAATCCCCATGTGTCACACTGCACCCAATCATCAATGTTATGGCAACCCTTATTTAGGATTATTTTGGATGATAAGTACATGTACTACATGTGATGAATGTAGTGACCTTAGGTCTAAGAAGCAAAATCACCACTAATACTATGAGAGATGATTTTGATTACCATTCCATGGTCTCCATGTATCACTCTCATGATGGGTCTATCTGATATACTATTCTCTAACATATACACATGTGCTTGACTTGATATCATATATCATGACTAATTAGACTCTATCATCAATCAACACACACTCTAGTCTTCTGTATTAATGTTGTCTATTTTTCTTCCACAATATCCGACTAGAGACATAATAAGAATGTATGTATTCTTATCATACATATGATCTCATTGTTCAAGTCACATACTTGAAGACATATGTCATCGAGTAACATCATTCTTTAGACATCTACTTATGTATATGTCATCATCTCATGACTGAGACAAACATAATAGACCGAATTACCTATGATATTATCAAATCAAGTATCTAATGCTACATTCCAATGATCATATGATTGGATCTCTAGGCATGCATACTGAAACTTTCTTTCTACAACATATGCGGCGGTTAAGAGTTAGGTTGCTGAGGAAGCCCCAGATTCAATTTGGAGGGCTTATTACACCAATAGTTGTGTACCTTAACCTTGACCTCTCCACATCCAACCATTTGAGGACCTCCGTCAAGATGGATTTCAAGAACTTCTATAGGGCTCACCTCATCAGCAAGCTCCAGGGAATGGTGTATGCTTGTTGCATAGTCGATGACTAGTGGAGGGGCGGGCTCTTCCTGACCCCATCTTCAGCCTATGAGGGGCACGTCACATGAGGTAGCTAGAAGAGAATGGCAAGGAGGATGAGGAGGAACAAGACAATGCTGAGCCAGAGCAGGGAAGGGATGAGGAGGAGGAAGAGAAAGAGGCAACCATGCTATTCACACAACAATAGGTCATCTACATGTCTTCAAAAAGACATGTAGCTTCAATCTCCTCTGCTCCACCACATTCTCAGCAAGAAGACCCATACTCTATGGTAGGTATGTATGGGATGGTACAGTCAATTGAACAAGGGCATCAACATCAATCAACGACACTGGGGGGAAAACACAACATTCAGGGACAACTTCTACATCAACAACATTCCATCTTTGATAATGAGTTTCTTCTCCTAGCCAACTAGGAGAACATGCACACTTTCCTGCAATGGATTAAGCACTACATCAGCTATGCTATGATCATTATTGGAGTTGGGGATATTTTGGCAACTATCCAAAGCCTCCAGAGATGCCACAACAACCACCTAGTTTCACTGGCACTTTCTACCTGCTAGATTCAAACATGCTACCGCCACCATTCTGATCGGATACCACTGTTCCACCTCTTTGATTGAATTTTAACTATGAGGAAATAGTCAAGTTCAATCTTAGGGGGGTACTGGAACAACTCTATCTTTATTTTACTTTTTAGTTTTATCTTTCTGAGTTGTAGAATCCACAACTACCTAGTGAAATCGTGGAGCATTATTATCATGATTTCTTCCTTTGTAATAGAATGTTGTTTTGTGCTTTTGTAATGAATTATGAAAAACTAAAAGGAAAATCTAAAATTGTAATATCTTTGAAAGATTAGTTTCTTATTCTAAAGGCAGGATCACCTAGAGGAAGTATAAGGGTTAGCCAACTTAAGGACATTTGATATGAATTGAAGTGTTAATTATCCATGAATTGTGGATGACAATGGGGTTTGAGACTAAACCAACCATACAATTAAAGATACCTTAAATAGAACTTTTAGAAAGAATACTAAGGTTACCCTATACACATGTCAACATCAGAGGGATTAAGAAAGGCGTTGTCTCTTAATCTTGTGATTCCATCCACTTTTCATACTTTTGATCCACCACCTTAAGATGATCAAGTAACCTGAATTGTTTCCTCTAGATTGCATTGCATAACATGATAGGTAACATGATAGTTAATTTACTTTTATTACACTAGTAAAGAAACACATATATGTGCATATCAATAAGTTGCATAACAAATCCACGTAGATTGCATATCTTTTGCATCATTCATTCTTTCATTATGTACTCATGTGGGTTTTCTCTAAAAGTAAAATGTAGGGATACACATCTAGATCCCTCAAAATTAAATGAAAAAAGGAAAATGTTTACTATAGTGAAGCCTGAGCATATTCTTAAATCATGCTAAAATAGTGGGCCAATGAATTTTTTTATGAAATAAAGAGGAATAAAAGGATGCCCTGAGCTAAATTCTGAATCTTTTTTCTAAAAGAGATGAAAATAGCTACATAATGTATTCTTTTTGTTTCACTCTCATCTATTTGATTAGACTTTTAGTGCATGCATTATTCCACACATAACAGTAGGCATTAGGATTCATGCACTCCATATTACCCTCATTTTGTAGGTTCAACATGTTTGTTTTTGCATAAATGATTCCAAGTTACTTGTGATTCTTCATAAGTGACCTACTTCATTCCATTTATTGCTCTTGGTAGGCCAAATATTACTAATCCCCTCATTCATTCTTATAAGGGGAACTATTTTGAATTAGTTTGGTTATTAGGAATGTTGGATCAAGGGCTCTAGAGGGGGGTGAATAGAGCTAAAAATCACTTGCACAAAATAGGTTAGACCTTCAAATTACTTCAAGTAAATTGGATTGCAAGTATTGAATTTGTAGTGAAGCTAAGCAAGCATAGCAAGGATGAGAGAGATTGAAACAAGCACTTGAACAAGCTATTTATAGTGGTTCCACCTTCCAAACTAGGAGGGAGTCGATCCACTACCTAGAGAGGTCTACTCTAGGATTTTACAACCTATATATACTTATATTCCATTATATGACATACAATTGACCTTCCTTTTCTGGGACAAGGATACCCAGCTTCCCTTTAAGGTCAAGGGATCCAACAACCTTACAAACAAGGTCTTACCTATCCAAGAACTTGAGTCTTATACCTTACCAAGGTCTTACCCACTTTTGCAAACAACTGGATACCTTCACCAAGGAGATCCCCTCTTTGCACTGAGTCTTTTAACTTGAAGGATTTACCCACTCCAAGTTTGGATCTTCAGCCTTGACCTCCTCCTTCACTTGGAGAAGCTTTTTGCACCTTCTTATATAGCTTGAAGTAGCTTGCACTTTCTCCTTCACTTTGAGAAGCTTTCACCTACTTGATCTTGAAGAAAGGGATTGGGGAAAGAAAAACTTTGAGAGCCTTACAATGTAACAACGGAGTAGCTCTCACACAAATATCCCATCTCACTCATGTGGATGTTTTGATTTGCAAACAAAAGAGAGAAAGGATCTCAAGTGGACTGGATGCACCCAACTATATGTAGGAGCTTGAATAACATGAATGAGCAACCTTGGAATGAACTCCAAGAGGTCCTATTTATTGTTTGGGGTTTCCACTAGAGGGTAGGAGAACTAAGGAATGAACACTATCCGTTTTGAGGGTTGCAACTGACATAATTTCGAGTTTTGCAACTCCGCAATGGCTACAATCACTTTTCTGCACATTCCTTATAGTACATTCAGTCGAGTTTCAATAAACCTAACTCAAGCAATATCACTATGAGACAAAGCTAACTTGAATAATTTTCGTTGAGTTTATCGTGGATGAAACTTAACCATATGATTAAATCACTTTTTCTCAGTATAGGGATCGATCGAGTTATATGAGTATGCAACTTGACCGAACCTGAATTTTCACAAAATCTAGTAAGGGGATCGGTCAAGTTTTGTAAGAGTAAAACTCGACCAACAAAACACCCTATAATGAATTTTGGAAAATGTCATTAAAGTGATTTATCATTCAAATTTAGGGCTCCTAATTTCTTGTTATCTTAGTTACAAATCATTACATCAATAAAAATGATTACAAAAATCATCCTAAGGGATTTAGGAGGTTTTTTAGAAAAGTGCATTTGCATAACTTTGACTTGAACTTGGATCAAGCTAGGGCTTGATGAATTTGATAATTTTCATGTACCTAATGCCTGAAATCAATCTCAAACAAACATATTAGATACATATGAATGGAATGGTTGATTCATTATCAAAATATGGACAATGTACAACACTTAGGTCAACATTCTCCCCCTTTTTGACAATGACAAACCATTCCTCAAGATATTGAAAAGGATACGAAAGATAAGCTTTTACCTTTGAGTAGGATGTGAGAGTTAAACCTTTACCTTGTGAATTGCAAGGGGATTCATAATTGAACAATGTGAATTTCTCCCCCTCAATTCATGCTTACTTTTACCTACATGGTTAGTTTTTCCACAAACAACAATAGCACATAGATATACTACACAATCCTATAGCAAGTCACATAATATTTCAAATAAAAGACTAGAAAAGGATCACATAGGCAATAAAAACAATAAGGTAGGGCTCACCTCTTCAAATAAGAAATAAAAACAATATGGTGAACTCCCTTCTTCCCCCTCTTGGCATTATCTAAAAGGAAGCAGGGGGTTGAAGAACCATTAAAGTAGCTCTTCTCCGTAGGAACAAATGCCATAAACAACCACTAAAGCACCAAACATAGATAAAGAAGGGAGAAACAAGTGATCCAGTGTCATAATAAAAATATGGGATAACATACTAAGAACTCATAAGATATAGGCAATCAAAGAGTTAAGGTACACGATATTAAGATTACAACACTAATCGTTTCCTCTCAAAACAAGAACTACAAACCAACAAAAAATGATGAAATGATAAAAATAGTATGCCTCAGATACACAAAGCCCAAATGTCGAATACATGTTAGTATACTAATATATATATATATATATATATATATATATACATATACATATATATAAATATAAACACACACACACACACACATATATATATATATATATATATATATATATATATATATATATATATATATATATATATATATATATATATATATGAGAATTCTAAAGAATATAGAATTAAATATCTAAGGAATCTACGACATCAATTAGATCCTCACCATCCTCGTTCTCAGGATGGTAGTCCTCGTCATCATCAAATGGTAGGGCAATAGTGGTAGCCTCACCATCATGATTGGAAGAACTAATAAAGTCATCACCAGATCCATCCTCAAAACCATTATCATCATCCTTAGTTTCCTCAGCATCACCAAACTCATATTCAATAGCCTGGTCAGGCATCTCCTCATCAACAGCAGGTCCAAAAGCACGAGTACTATGCCATATGGCATTCTGATAAGCCCAATACATCCACATGCAAACAATGCATTTTTCTTATAGAAAGGTGGAAGTGGAGAATTGATCATAGTTAGCAAGTAGAGTGGCAGAAGGGACAAAAGGAAGGGCCAGAAGAGGAAGAGCACCAACAATAGTAGAAGGGGTAGGTATAGGTCCACTGATAGAGGTAGGGGGTACAAAAGAAGAAACAGGTGGTGGGTCTGGGTAGACGTGACTGTATGCATAAGAGGCATATTCAGCAGCTAGGTAAGGCTGGTAGGAGGGGAAGGGATGGTTGCAGGATAGGTTCATGGTAGACATGATCTGGCAGAGGTCCTAGTGGAGATGATCATGAACCTGAAGGTTATACGCCTATTGATGGATGAAATAACCCATAAGGGTTTCGTTACAGACATAAAATGAGGAGCAGTCATGTCTGGGTGGTAGTGGTGGTTGAGGGGCCTAGGTGGAGGTCGAGGTAGAGGCACATAGTGTGGTATAAGAGGTAGGAAAAAAGGTAGTCTTGATGATTGTCTCAATAATGCAAACTCCTCTATGGCTTGGCTTGTAACCAAGATCATTAAAACAAGATTTTCATTATGATGAGAAAACACACCACAAGTCAGGTTTGGGTATGGGATATGGGTTCCAGAGGTGTTCTTCCTAGAGTCCAAGCAGGTCATGTGATGTAGAATGTATCGAGCCCACTTAAATTTAAAACCTTTGATCAGACAAAACATGATTGCAACAATATTCTATACAATTTTTGTTTGGTTCCTCTTAGGATGAATATTGTAGTTGACTACTAGGGCAATCAGTCTAGTCTTGAGGTCAAGGAAAGACAAGGGCATGATTGACTTCTTCTTATATGGGATCTCATGTTTCTTCAAGGCCTTGTGGAAATCAGGAAGAGTTAGCTCGGGTTCAAAACCCTTGTAGAAATCCTCAGGGTCCAGTAAGTCCCTGTATTCAGGGTAAGAAGTAACCTAAGAACCAACAATGTTATAACTTGAGAAATAAAAAGTCAAACAATCCTCTAAAATAGTTATCTTGGTTCTAGAAATCATTGAATTCAAGACAACTTGGGTGTCAGTGTTGTAGTTCCAAGTGAGGTTGGTGTAGAATTCTTGGACAACCTTCTTGCTTGACATGGAAATGCCAAAGCACGAACCTCTACACACAAGGCACTCAAATGATGTACCTTAAACACCCTAGAAACCTCTTTAATAACCTCAGTCGTAGTGAGGTGAGACTCAAACAAAGACCAGAAAGGAAAGGGATCCTAGGAAGGAGTTCCTTATACCTAGTCATGTCCTGTGTGGAGATAAAAGATGTGCCATAAAAGGAGATACGGTGAGCAGCTGTAGAGGAGGACAAAACTCCAATCGGGGTGGTTGTTTTCATCAATTGGAGGTCATCCAGGTCGAGAAAAGAGAAAAGAACCACCAAAGATGATGGAAAGCACAAGCCTAAGGTCACCATAGAACCTAGGTCACAGATGGAGAGGTCAAAGAGGGCTAGAGGCGGGCTAGGAAGGTGTGGGGAGGATGGTTTAGGGCTAGGGTTTTAAGAGGAACGCTGGAGGAGAGGAATCAATCGACTTTCTCTAGTTGAGAGGGAGAAAAGTCAACCAATACCATTCTCATGTTTGGTCCAACTCCACCATTGGTCAAGTTATGTGTTGGACAAAGTCGAAAGGATGTGTAAAAAAGTTTAGCTCAACCAAGGGATCGATCGAGTTATACCAGGAAAAAATTGATCAATAAAACAACCTATCCAAAACATAGAAAATTTAATTCCAAGCCTCTTGGATGCTATATAAATTTATTTTTCTAGACTACCATGTATTTTAGACATATTTAGGGATATTTCGCTCATCATAGGGTACTACATTGTGATAAATCATCAATTTACAAAATACACAAAAATAAGGGAAACAAGGCATGAAAACTTAGCAATAAATCATATTCAAGCAAAAACATGAGTAATTAAGAACAAGAAACATATAGGTCCAATAACATCTAGCTAGATTTCATGTCTATATCATCAAGGGAAGTTATGAGTAGTTTAGATCTAATGAAACTAAATTTCTTTTTAACTAGGAGTTTTGTAAAAATGACCGCAAGTTAATTCTCTGTATCCACGTGTGTGATATAAATATACTTTTTGGCAATGTGGTCACAAAGAAAGTGATGACGAACTTCTATATGTTTATCCCTGCTATGCAATACAAAATTATATGACATATAAATGGCACCAATATTATTAGAGCAGATAGGAGAAGCATCAAAATGAATGTTAAAGTCTTGGAGCATTTGCTTCATCCATAGAACTTGGGCACAACAACTCCCAATTGAAATGTATTCATCCTCGGAAGTTGAAAGAGCCACAATGCTTTGTTGGTTAGAGAACCAAGAAGCTAGGCATGGTCCTAGGAAGAAGCAAGTGCCACTTGTATTCTTTCTATCAATAAAAAAACATGCATAATCAACATCACTATAGGCAGTAAGAGTAAAGGCCCTTTGACTTGGGTTACCATAGTTCAAAATTTTAAGTTTTGGATAGATACCTCAAAATCCTCTTAACCGCTATGAGATGTGATTTTCTTGGACTTGATTGAAAGTGAGCATACAAGCCAACACTAAACATTATATCAAGTCTAGAGGCAGTTAAATAAAGTAAACTTCCAATCATACCTCTATAGAGCTTCTCATCTACCTTTTCTCCTTACTCATCTCTGTCTATCTTGGTGGTGTTTGACATGGGGGTGTCCATTGGCTTGGGGTTCCCCATCCCAAAGTTGTTAAGTAGCTCACAGGTGTACTTACCTTGGTTGATGAAGTTCCCATCTTTTGTTTTCTTGATTTGAAAGCCAAGGAAGAAAGTAAGCTCCCCCATCATGCTCATCTCAATCTCACTTTGCATAAAATAACTAAACTCCTTGCAAATATCGAGATTAGTACCGTCAAAGATAATATCATCAACATAAATATGAATAATCAAGAAGTTTCTAGAAGTGTGTTTTAAGAATAAGGTTGAATCGAATTTGCCCATGATATAGCCATTGTCTATAAAAAAGTTCTTTAGTTTCTCATACCAAGCTCGAGGTGCATATTTGAGTCCATAGAGAGCTTTTTGTAACAAATACACATGGCTAGCCAATTTATCATGTTCAAGTCTAGGAGGTTGAGCAATAAAAACATCCTCCTCAATTGTACCATTCAAAAATGCACTTTTAACATCCATTTGATATAGAAAGAAATTCTTATAGCTATCAAAGGCAAGTAACATTCTTATAGACTCAATCCTAGTAGAGCATATGTTTCATCAAATTCAATACCTTCCTATTGATTGTAGCCTTGAGAACTAACCTTGTTCATTACCACTTTGCCGCTTTCATCGAGCTTGTTGCGGTAGACCCACTTGGTGCCAATGATCTTCCTATCACTTGGTCTTGGCACAAGAGTCCACATTTTGTTCTTTTCAAATTGCTCCAACTCTTCTTACATAGCAAGGATCCACTCATCATCACCAAGAGCTTCTTTGACATTCTTTGGCTCAAGCTGAGAGATGAAAGTGTTGTCAGCTTGTTCATTGTTGAAGGCTACCCATGTCTTCACCCTTTCAAAAGGATTTGCTATGATGAGCTCTTTGATATGATGCTTTGCAAAGTGGGGGGGGTGGATCCTTCTTTTTTTCTTCTTTCTCTTCATCATCAACTACCACCTTTTTTCCTGTATCAACAATGTTAATCTCTTTCAAGTGAGGGATCACCTCATCTACAACATCATAATTAACAATACTCTTAGAAATAGAGGGCTTTGCCTCAACGAATTTAACATTAATAGATTCTTCAACTTTAATTAAATCAACATTCTACACTCCATATGCCTTGCTAGTAGTGCTATAGCCAAGAAAGAAAGCCTTATATGATTTGGGATCAAACTTTTCAAGAGAATCCTTGGTGTTCAAAACAAACCAAGGACATAAGAAAATATGAATGTACTCAATGGAAGGCTTTGTACCACCACATAGCTCATTCGGGGTTTTCTTCAAAGAAGGGTGTGTGAAAACCCAGTTTTGCACAAAACATGAAGTGCTAACATATTCATCCCAAAACTTCTTTGGAGTGTCATACTCTAGAAGCATGGTCCTAGCCATTTCCTATAGCAACCTATTCTTTCTCTCTACAACCCCATTTTTTTGAGGTGTTCGAGGTGAAGAAAAGTTATGTGCATACTTAGATTCCTACAAAAACGTTCAAACAGATCATTTTCAAATTTTCTCCCATGATCAATGCCCATAGAAATGATATGACAAGAAGCTTCATTTTCAAGTTGTTTGCAAAAAGTTGAGAAAACATCAAGAGTGTCACTCTTTTAAACGAGAAAGAAAGTCCAAGTACAACGATAAAAATCATCGGAAATCATAAGACAATGCTTCCTACCACGAAGTGATTGTGTATGAATAGGTCCAAATAGATCAATGTGAAGAAGCTCAAGAGCTCTTTTGGTACTAAGGACTCCTTTGCATTTGAAGGAGTACTTGGTTTGCTTTTCTTGGGTAAAAGGTTGGAATTCCTCATCTTGTTCAAAATCCAATTTAGGAAGTCACTTTACCAATTCCTTTTTGCTCAACTTCTTCAAATGATGCATATTTACATGACCAAGCCTATGGTTCCGAAGAGAAATATCATTCTAATTGAATACAAGATAATTACCAACAATAGGATTAATAGATTCAAGAATAATAACAAAAATATTACCATTTATTGTTCCCTAATATATGATATTGTAGGAGAGGGAATCTAGAAGCAAGCATTTTAATGAAGTAAAAAGAATAAGATAACCATTATCACATAATTGAATAACACATACTAAATTGTGATGTAGGCCATGTTGGGTTTTGTGGGACAGAACATGCAATGGAAACAAAATTTTTATCTAACCACAAACCCATAACCAGCAGATTGCATGAACAACTATGCAATAGGAAAGTTAGTTTAGTGAGATATACCTGGTCCTGAGGCTTGCTCAGTGACAATACCTCACAGCTAGTATGGCTTTCAACCACCTAGTCTTCGATGACGTCTATGTAGCTCCTGGTCTTGACCCAGACTACGGTTGACGGTCGTCCTCCTGAGCGATAGAAATCTCCCACCTCTATAGATAGTCCACAGAGACCATCGGGAAATATAGTCATCCTGATGGTTAGACTAGAAGGAGTCGTCCCCTTCTGTCAGCGTACTAGTCACCGACACACTCTCGCTCCACCAGTCACTTTTCCTTAGTTGTCTTTCCCTCGCTATTCCTCCCTGGATGGGTAGAACTTGCTTGAGCTCTGTCGGTTACCACAACTAGAGAGGACAATAACTTTGTAGAGCAACTGATGTTCTGAGAAGCTCCCTATACCCCTCTATTTATAGTAGAGGGTAGGGATAGGGTTCCCAGTATGTGCGGGAGTAGAAGGGTCTGAATTTTCCACAAACATATTTCACTACCCAACTGAAACGATCATTTGGGTAGGTGAGCCAATCAGTTCATAACTGAACTGGTCATTTGGGTAGGTGAACCAATTGGTTCACCCAGTGAACTGGTTGTTGTACTTCCCAGACTTGCCCACAATTGACTTTCATTGTTCGTTTGTAATTAACGTAAACATTAATTCTTGTCCCAATCGAATGGAACAAGTGAAACAAAATTATTTTCTCACAAACCAGGAAAATCCAACACTGATCATTTAGTCCAAGTGAACCGATTGGTTCACCATTGTGAACCTATCATCTCGCTCACCATGATCCCATCGGTTCACCCAACGAACCGGTCGGTTGGTGGTCCAGGTTGTGCAAAACTCAGTCAATGCAATTCTTAATCAATTTGACACTCTAATCAGTTGGATCAACACTTGAACTTGATGATCCTGAGTCAAGTCTATTGATTGAATGTTTAATTGAGTGCCTAAATGCTTTAGTAATCAATCTAAACATCATTCATGGATAAACTCCTTTTCTAGGTTAATCCTATGTGTGTGACCCTATAGGTTCCATTTCACATTGGCAGTGAATGTCCATAACTAACTTATGACATGACAAGAAAAGAGTGGTGCCTAGTCGCACATCAGTTCTACCCAAGTGAAGAAGAAAGTTGGAGAACAATGTTCAACCTACAATCTGTTATTGGTGTTACAGTGAATGTATAGTCCCTTTGTCTCTGATATCCAGATTGAACTTGAGGCATGTACTTATCATTCTCTACAAATGTTCAATCCATGTTTCTTGAATTAGAGAAGACTGTCTGAGATAAATGCAAGCTCAATATCATATAATGACTCACATGTACTTGGCCATGTATTTCTCAGTCTCGCTTATCAAGTGGCCAGGATATCATACTCCCTTAGGAGGGACAAATTCCATATCTATCACTCATAGTCAAGTCCCCATGTGTCAAAGTCATCCAATCATCATTATTATAACAACCCTTGTTTCATGACTATGTTTGATGATGCCAAAGTGTACCCAACCACATGTGATGAGTGCAGTGATTTCAGGTCTAAGAACCACAGTCACCACCAATACAATAAGATGTGATCCTGACTAACCAAGTGTGGTTTCCATGCATCACTCTTAAAGTGGGTCTGCCCGATACACTGTTCTCTAACATGTATCTGTGTTCTTAGTTTGATATCATATATCATGACTGATGAGATTCTGTCATCAACCAACACACACTCTAGTATTTTTTGTTATTGATGTCTATGGTTATTTCCACAATAACAACCGACTAGGGACATTAGTGAGAATGTACATACTCTTAGTATCTATATGATCTCATTGATCAAGTCACATACTTAAAGACATACATCATTGCATTTTGTCATTCTCTAGACATCTATCATGTAATACTATTATCTCAAAAATAGTTAAAACATATAGATGAAAATTGCCTTTATTATTATTATTCAAATCATTTACAAAGTATGCCATTAA
Organism: Alisma plantago-aquatica; assembly: GCA_963693085.1. Classification (NCBI taxonomy): domain Eukaryota; kingdom Viridiplantae; phylum Streptophyta; class Magnoliopsida; order Alismatales; family Alismataceae; genus Alisma; species Alisma plantago-aquatica. The sequence goes on along the minus strand of OY856409.1, from coordinate 1,902,877,967 downwards.
AATCATCATATGACTGGCTCTATGGGCATACATACCAACAGGCCATCCTCACAAAGAACATTCTTGATGCAAATTGAATGGCCCACATACTGTCACCTATCACTTTACCTTTATTGTTGTCACCAAAGGTTACCAATCCTCTTTTCTTGTTAGTGAATTTGTTGAAGTGGCTGATTTTAATTGTCATATGCTTTGAGCAGCCACTATCAACAATACATTTTCCCTTTACCTACAAGGAAGGAGAATGTCAGTTCCCAACTCAAACTTTGGGATCTGGTGTTAGATTGGGGACCCATTTCATCTTTAGGTTGGTCCCCTTCTCTATATAAGGACAATAGGTAGAGTAATTGTCATCACTCTTACAATGCACACATACCATAGGGTTCTTAGATCTGGAAGACTCTCCATGGAAGATAGGAGGTTCCTTGCTCTTTTTCTTACCCTTAGCCTTGATCTTAATCTTTGGGGCTCCCCCTACATATCCCAAACCACTAGTAACAACTTGTTTGGTAGAGTGATCTAGGAATTCGTTGAGGGATTTCTTCCCTTTGAGGAATTTCTATAATGAGGCTCTAAGTTTGTTATTGTCATCACGAAAAGTAATAACAGTAACAGACAAACTAGCAAGATCATCTTGAGCATGCTAAAGATCATCCTCTAAACAGAGGGCATTAGCATGATAGGAATCTCTTTTAATAATAATGCTAGCTAACTCATTACTAGGAAACATAGCTCATTTTCTCAAGCTTGATTTTCTTCCCTAAGACTATTGATGTTCTTAAGGTAGATCCCATTCTCTACTTCAACTCCATTGTAGTAGAGCTCAAGATCAAGAAACTACCCTTGCAAAGAATCAATGCTATCAAGATGTAACTTCTCATTTTGACCAAGAATCTCAAGCTTATCATAATAATCATCAATTATCTTACCCAACCTCTTCTTCTTAGATTTGCATTCAGAATAGGAAGAGCGGTTAGCATTAACCATATCAATAAGAATTTGTTTGGAAAACTCATGCAAGCTTACCTCACTTACCTCACCAATGTCTTCACTTGTAGAGGCCATGAGTGCAAGGTGGAATTCTCCCTCATTGGAACTTACATCACTTGAATAAGACTCTTCCCAAGTGGCATGGGTTGCATTCTTGCTTCTTCCTTCTTTCTTGTCCTTCTTCTTGTACTTGCCATCCTTCTTGTAGTCCTCCCTTTTATTGTCTACTCTTGTGGTAGCCTTTCTTGTCCTTTGGGCATTCATTTTTGTAGTGCCCCTTTTGACCACATTCATAGAATCTTGGAGTGGAGGAGGAGGATGAATTCCCTTTGAAGTGCTTGCCCTTGGAGTAGTTAGCTTCCTGCTCACTTGGGGCTTCATCTTTACTTGAGGAAGGAGTAGATGACTGGCATGCAAGTGGTTGTTGGAGAACAAGTGCCTTCACTTGAGCTTTGAATGTGCCATCTTTGATCTTCTTGACTTCCTTATCTTCTTGGTTTTCATCTCCCTCTTGCTTGTCAAGTCTTGGGTTATGAGCTTGGAGGTTTCCAATGAGCTCTTTGGTGGCTATGTCACTAAGGTTTCTAACTTCTTCAATTGAAGTCACCTTGGACTCCCATCTCTTGGAAAGAGACCTTAAGATCTTGGAGTTGATGGTCCCTTTATCCATGGGGTGGCCCAATTAAACAAGTCCATTGATGATGGTGTTGAGCTAGGTGTACATGTTCGACACTCTCTCCTTCTTTCCCATCTTGAAGTTCTCAAGGAGACCCTTGAGCATGTATATCTTGGCCTCCTTGAATTTCTTTGTGCCTTCATAGGTGATGCACAACTTCTTCCATATATCATGGGCTATGTCCCAAGAGGAGATGCGGTTGAACTTGTAGGGAGTGAGGGTAGCATAGATTATGCAAATTGCCTTGTCATTGAGCTTTGCCTTCTTGACAATGGCTTCATCCCATGTTTCCATGTCTCCCACCGGCTTGGTGTAGGGGAGGATCATGACCTTGAACATTTTGTAGTTCCTTCCATGCAAATAAAATTGCAACTTCCAATAAAGGAAGTTTGTACCATCAAAGATCGGTGGTCTCATGGATAACCCACCCTCCAGGTTGAGAGAACCCAAGAGGTTTTTTCCCATCTTCTCGTCTCATAGAATATGTGTGGCTGGTGCCTCTATATGTATGGGAAATTCATTTCCAAAAGATCCCACCCTATATCCCTCTCCTTCCCAAGATGCCTTCCGAACCACGGGAGTACAGAGGCCTTCATATTGATATTTATAGAATTCAAACTCCCAACTAGAGACTGCCTATTGAACTATCACATTACTCCGACTTGATCCCTGATGCAAGAACTCGATCCCCCTTAATCCTTGCCGGATGTGCTTGAAAATCCCCTAGGAGATGAAAACTTGGGGACTTATGACTCCATCTATTCCAAGAGTCTCTGAAAGAGAAAATCGTGACTCCGATACCACTTGTTGAATCAAGGGATCTAGAGGGGGGTGAATAGAGATAAAAATCACTTGCATGAAATAGGTTAGACCTTCAAATTACTTCAAGTAAATGGGATTGCAAGTATTGAATATGTAGTGCAACTAAGCAAGCATAACAAGGATGAGAGAGATTGAAACAAGCACTTGAACAAGCTATTTAGATTGGTTCCACTCTACAAACTAGGAGAGAGTCAGTCCACTATCTACAGAGGTCTACTCTAGCATTTTGCAACCTATGTATAATTGTATTCCATTATAAGACATGCAATTAACCTTCATTTAGAGAAGGATACCCAACTTCCCTTTAAGGTCAAGGGATCCAAAAACCTTACAACCAATGTCTTACCTATCCAAGAACTTGAGTCTTCTACCTTACCAAGGTCTTACCCACTCCTGCAAGCAGCTGGACACCTATCCCCTCTTTGCACTGAGTCTTTTACCTTGAAGTATTTACCCACTCCAAGCTTGGATCTTCAGCCATGGCCTCCTCCTTCACTCAGAGAAGATTTTTCCACCTTCTTCTACAACTTCAAGAAGCTTTCACCTTCTCCTTCACTTGGATAAGCTTTCATCAACTTGATCTTGAAGAAAGGGATTAGGGAAAGAGAAACTTTAAGATCTTTACAATGTAACAACGACGTAGATCTCTAACAAAGATCCTATCTCACTCATATGGGCATTTTGATTTGCAAACAAGAGAGAGAAAGGGGCTCAAGTGGACTGGATGCACTCAACTATAGCTAGGAGCTTGAATAGCATGATGGAGCAACCTTGGAATGAACTCCAAGAGGTCCTATTTATAGTTGGGGGTGTCCACTAGAGGATAGGAGCATTAAGGAACGAAAACTAGCCATTTCGAGGGTTGCAATAGATATAATTTCGAGTTTTTCAACTCCCCAACGGTTAGAATCACTTTCTCTATACATTCTGTATAGTATATTCGGTCAAGTTTTAATAAAGTTAACTCGACTGATAGCACTATGTGACAAAGATAATTTGAATCGTGGGTCAATTTTATCCCAAATGATATTCGACTGATCAATTAAATTAGTTTTTCTCAGTACAAGGGTTGATCAAGTTATGTGAGTGTGCAACTCAAATGAACACAAATTTTCACAAAATCCAATAAGGGGATCAGTCGAGTTTTGTAAGAGTAAGGCTCGACCAACAAAACACCCTGTAATGAATTTTGGAAAATGTCATTATAGTGATTTATCGTTCGAATTTTGGGCTCCTTCTTTTATCTCATCTTAGTTACAAGTCATTACATCAATACAAATGATTACAAAAATCATCCTAAGGGATTTAGGGTGTTTTCTAGAAAAGTGCATTTGCATGACTTTGACTTGAACTTGGATCAATCTTGGGCTTGATGAATTTGATCTGTTTTATGTACCTAGTGCCTGAAATCAATCTCAAACAAATATATTAGATACATATGAATGGAATGGTTGAATCATTTTCGAAATATGGAAAATGTACAACACTTCGGTCAATAAGGATAAGAGCAATGTAGATAGGGAATTACATGATGGACCGAGAGAACGTGTGATTGACTATGATATTAACTGCTCTATTGATAGTGTTTCTCTGATCTAAAGATGGACATATTTAATGAATATTTTTGGTCACTAGCTGACCAAAAAAATATTTTTTGTCACTTAAAGAGTAGTTATTTGTTTAGTGGTTGGTAAGTGCCGATTTGGGACCACCAGGTGGGGATAGTTGAGAAATGAAGTTCATATTAATTATCCTTTTGTTGACTTATCTCAAACAGATCCAAGGGTTGCGTTGCTCAAGGACGAGAAACATTCAAGCTTAGGGAATTTTGATGCACTAAATATTGTCACTTTTCATAGGTTATTTTATTATGTACTTTGTGCACATTTGCTCACTTTGATGTTATTTATGCATAGTTTCTCATTATTGGCATGTGACATACACATGCATCAAATGTTTCATATTTTTACTATTTCATATTGATTTATCATAATTTGTGGAACTTATGTTCTTCATTGTGGAATTTCAGGTAAATTGACAAGTCCTGGATCAGCTCAGTGCTACTGATAACATCACAGGTGGTACTGAAAATTGAAGAAAAGAACAGATATGATCCAAAGAGACTCGGTGGTAGCTATAGAATAATAGGTTCTATCGACATGATCACCAGTAACACAACCAAAGTGGTTCGGTGCCACCGACCTCCTGTCAGTGGTACCAACTTGTACATGGAAAGTCATCAGGATATGTCAAGGAGCAACTCGGTGCTATAGATACTTTAGTTGGTAGTACCAACATTTCACAAAGAGTCACGATTCAGAAGAAGACTAGGTGACACCGACATCCTGTCGGTGGTGCCAACTTGTCACAAACATATGAGATTGAAGAATGTATTTAATACAATGACCATGACTTAATGACACCCTAAGTCAATCCTGCGACTAGGAGGATTTCAGCCAGACCTAATAATCACGTCAGAGTTTGTTGCTTGAAAACGGAGAGTCGTGAGAAGAGAAAGGAAAGGATAAATCTATGTTACGAATGATTCGAGCACTTATGGTGGACTGGTTTTCAGCTAAAAGACAACAAATCGTCGTGTTCATAAGAAGCAGTCATCCAGATAATCTTCTCTAGGGTGTTCGTTGATTCTTAATGTTTTCCTCATCTTTCCCTTATCCGTCTATTTGTATGGAAACTGAAATCATGTAGGGCTAATCCCCCAATGACTTAGGATCCGGGAGTAGCCCAGTTATGTATTGTCATTGACAATTAAGAGTTAATATTTATGTTTCCATAATTTATGGACATAACTCTATGATTTCTTCATGGATTATCTTTGCTTGATCACCATAGGTAATTTCATTTTTTTGGTTAGTCAAAACTTCTGGTGCTTTTTTTCATTTTTGGTTTTTGAAAAAATACAAAACTTGTTAGCTCTCAAAAATTAGAGCCAACTAAAGAGAAACAAAACTCTTCTATACATCAAAAAATTGTATGTGAGAACCTAAGCAACTAAACCATCAAAACCATCAAAACTGTGCATTTCAACAAGATCAACCAATGTTCCTATAACTCAGCAGCACTACTAACTTCCCTTGAGTGAGCTCTGCCATTCCATGTAGGATAAGCTCAACCTCTCACAACCATGACTGAGCTTTGCCACTCCAATAAGGATAAGCTTATCCGCTCAAGAAAACACTAGAAGCCCCATAATCTAAGGACTTCAACCACACCAAAAAGAGATCTCATCCATATTTCCAGGATCCAACCTTCCTAAAGAGATAAAATAACTAGAGAAACATAACTTTCAGGATCCTAACTTCCTATACTTCTTATACTGAGCACAAAGGAAAGCCCTCTAGAAGAAGATATCCAGAACCTTTAGCGGGAGCTCATACGAACACACCACCAACCCCCAGACATACCAACGAACAACCAAAGACTTCCCTCCATAGAACATAGCATATTTCTCAAAGATGCAGATCAAACCATGGAATCTAAAAAACTCAACAACACTGGCAGCTAACCTTTCTTGAATAGACATTGCCATTCCATATGGAAAAGAACATCACTCAAAGACCACTTCAAAAATTAAGAAACTCGAGCTACATCTCATAATATAGAGTTAACCTCATCAATAATCTATCATGAGTGAGCTCTGCCACTCCAAACCAAGATCATCTCATCCACTCAAGCAGATACAAAAACATAACCAGAAACCTAGATAAAGCATGTCTAAAGATAGAACTCCAAATTTGAACATAGAGGAATACTTTCCAAAGAGATAGCCAGAAACCTTAAGCAAACTCAAAGGTTAAGAGACTAACCCCTGTCTTAACCCTTGAGATCCCAGAAAAACCCTGAGAAATGGAAAGGATCATCCAATCTCTTCACTCACCAAAGAAAAACATTCCACCCAAAGTAGAGATCAAACCATAAAACTGAGAAAATTAGAACATAGTAAAAAATCCTTGAGTGAACTTTTCTGCTTCACATCCAACTTCAACCCAGGAAAACAAGTAGCCAGCAAGCATCCCCAATACTACTAACATCCCTTGAGTGAGCCCTTGATAAATTACCATAGGTAATTTCTTAGGATATTAATTACTTCAAAAGAGGGATTAAGGGTTGGACATGTTGTAGATTTACATATCCTAGACCGCACTTCAAGAGAAGGCTTATGGATGTCAAGGGTATAGCCTAGAGGTATCATTAAAGTAACTAACTAATAATTAAATCTCTATGAGAGTGGGATTTGTAGTAGATTAAGTAGTGAATCAAACTGCGAGAGCAGGTGATTCTTTCTACAGGTCCCTTGGCTAAGGTTAGGAGAACTGGATACTGATAAGTGACATCGATTGTAGTATAAACCGTTGTGAAACTGTATTCCTAGGGAATCCATTCCGGTTGTGATCACAACCTCGGTAAATTAGTTCTAATTCTTGCAATTAGTTAATTACTAAATCAATCACTTTTTCATCAGGTCTAGCTGACCGAGTCATAATTACTAGTAGTATTTGGATAAACATTTCTCGTGTTTGATATCTGGGCCTCTTTTGGCCTATATTACTTTGATATGTGCACTTGCGTTTAATACAATAGTAAACATGCATCAATGGCCCCTTGGACGTCTGTTGTCCTAGGAGAGGCATTTTTTCCTTTCTCATCCAAATACCCATGTTTTTGGTGTGTAGAAACTTCAAACTCACTAATTTAGTATATAAACCGATTGAGGGACAAGGTAGCACCTATTTGGTAGATAAATAATGATCTTGGATGCATTTTTTGTGGGAATTCTCTGTATTGGTTATTATTTCAAAAATTACAACAATAAATCAACATGTTAAATGATGATAGCCTCCCTTGCATCACAATGACTAATTAAAGTTCAAACTTGACAATCCTATGTATTGATAAAAATTCTACACTAAATCCATGCTTAAATTCCTAGTTATGTGAAACAATAACCTCATTATTATTGCATTTGATATGCTAATTAAATAGAATTCCCTTGACACAAATTGTTCTATAATGAAGAGTTATAGATACCTAAATTATATTAAATTACTTAATATATACATCCTACTACATACTCATTAATTTAAGTTGCCTAGGTTGTTCATATGGAAAATGATGAATGATGGATCCTACTTTAGTAAAATATGATGATGATGTCTTTTCCTTGTATAGTTTGATAATGGATGTAAATAATTACATAACCTTATTATAATTATAATGTGATGACTTCTATTAATGGTGCATTTCTTGCATAACATAATCATGATACATAACATTTTGGTGATGTGTGAATACATATAACTTGATCATTAGAAAACCACATCATCTATGAAGGAATATGAATACCTAAATGGGATTAATGGAAGATAACTCAAGATTAGAATGAGAATGATTTGTGATTAGTATTTGTCCAAGAGATGTTTGAAAAACTAAAATGTATGATGAATGGCCTTATGATTGATTAACATACATGCAAACATATATTGAAAGAGGTGTGAGTCAAGAACACTTAACACACGATAATTGGAATGAATGGGTAAGATGTAATATGCATATAAGATGGATGACAATTGTTGTTGTGTGATACTAATGATAAAAAGATGGGTATATGTGACATATGTATATACATGGTTGGTGGTATACTATAAAAGGATGAGGGGGACACAAAAATATGTAAATAGAGACCCCTATCAAGTGTTTGTTCTTTAGAGATAGAGAATAATATATTCCTGCCCCTCTACCCTAGAAGGAAATAAGTCAACACCTAGATGCACACCACTCCTTTTGGGATGGTGGACCCTTGTCATATCTTCTTCAAATATTTGGGCTCTTTGTCCATTACTCACATGAGGATTGGGATGTGCAACCTTGGTCATATACTAGTATATGGTTTGTTTAGTACCACAAACATTATATGATGGTATGGGATGAGAGATAAGTTGTCAAAGATGATATTCAAGAAATCTATCTAAAATATGTGACTAAAACAAGCCCAACTGAATGTTTTGAAAGAAATGATTGGATGTTTAATATTTTATTTTGCTCAATTATACTCATGCCATGTAATATAAAAATGCAGAATAATACAAGTAATAAAGAATAGAAATAGATATGCTTGCTTGCAGAGTGGGAGGTACCTACTCATCGGGTTGGCTTCACCTTACAAAATATGTTGCCAACGTTTTTAGGTATTAGAGTAGAACAACATAGATGAGGTTCTTGGAGGTGTCTATGTTTTTCTATGGTAGTCTAATTAGAATCCTTGCACACTCAAGTTCTAATGCGAGAAAATTTATAGATCCATTTATTACATGTTTCTTTCTTTTAGCAACTTCTTATGCTACAGATCATGAAGATATATAAAAGTTTATATGTGATATCTTGTCATTTGAGAAGTAGGCTTGAGTTATGGAATGTTTGTGACTCAGATATAAGATCATGTGGATTGATATTGCATGGATAATCTTATAAATTAATCCAACTTAAAATATACAAGTTTCATCTTTGTGCTTTGTGTTTAATTCTTCTGGTTCATCAAGGTTTTATCGCATCTTATATGTGATATGTGATTAGTTCCTCTTTAAGCCTCACTATTTCCATTAATCGAGTTAAACCTTAGGTTGTGGGTGCTGAACTAGAGAACATATTAAAAGATAATTAAATTGTGATCTACCATTTAAATAAAGTATAGAGGTGGTTGGGTGTATAGACTCTTATAAAAGTGTACAAGTCCTTAACAATAAACAAAAATACCAACTGTATTATAAACAAAGACTGAAGTAAATGACGATGAAGAAGGAGAAGATTAAACATGTTTATATAATGTAATTAGGAAACAACAAAGAGTTCCTAATTATTTCCTTGTTGTCTTTTCAACCGATAGATATTTATTGATAGTTGAAAGGGAAAAAACATGATTCAATAGCTTACAAATGAATATACATATCAAACCATGTTGCTATTTCATTTAAATATTTCCACTACAATATATTTACTTTATAACTAAAATAGGAAATAAATATTGCAGAAGTAAAAAATGATTTAAATCAATTAATATAGATTATTGGGGTTCTGGGATTCACCACTATGGATTACATAGTTATCCTAATCTAATAAACTCCTAGAACTAAATTAATTAAGGTAGGGCCAAGCTGATTTGCATCCGTATCGAACACAAATGTAGTGGATATCAAACTCCCCACAAGTTTGGGATCTTAGTGTTTGTGGTTCCTTATCTAATCGTTTAGTAGAACTTCATACATGATCTCTCTCAGAATTCTACCCATTCAAATTGGTCTCCGAAGTCTCAAATCTGGGATCTCATCACCTAGAATTATACCAAATAAGATAAAATGATTGATCAATAAAAAAACTTCATCAGCAATCTCATTCAGAGTTCTATGGGTTCATTCCACATTCTAAGCCTTGGGATCCGTGATCTCTTCACCCAAGACTACTATTATGAGAATATAATTGATGAACAATAGAACAAGTATGTAAATTGGAAGAAACACATCTTATATATGAAAGTCTTGGAGTTACTATAAGTTAATACAATGTATGAGCTATGAGGCTACACCACATGCCCTAGTAAAATAGTCTACTTGGTCATAGTAGAAACAAGCAAAAAGTAGAGATAGGGATAAAAGGAGTCATATTTTTAGAATCTAGTAAGAATAAGCAGTCTCTGAGAGGATGATGGTGTATCCTTCTTTTCTTTACATTCTAAGTGCACCTGAGGGAGGCTATGAGATGGATGAGCATATGAGATGGTTTGTATTTTTCCTCCCCCCTCCTTTTAAAGGGAAGGGGTGTGACCACAAATCCTAAAAATGCAACCTAGCAATGACTACAAAGATTGGATCCACCGCACTAGTTGATCAATTGGTGGCCTAGTTGGTAGATTGGGGTGAGTTGATGCTCAAATTTTGGGTAGATCAATCAATTGTTTGGTGGTGAATCAACCAATTTGACAGCAATTTGAGTCCCTCCTTTTCAGGTTGAGTTAGTGGATTGGGAAGCTTATTGACCGATTGGAGTTTTGAGTTTGTCAAGGTCGTGCTAATGAGTCGACCATATGGGGTTTCAGTCGACCGATTGGTAAGTTTGAATATGTCTTTTGTTATTTAATGAGAATGTTCTTTCTAATGCATATTTAAATATTAAATTTAGAGTTTGTATGCAAAAGATATGGCTGCTTTGGTGTGGGATATATATATATATATATATATATATATATATGCATTGCTATTAGTTGTGCAAACATCTTTTTGGTGTATTTTAGGGAGTTCTTGATCTTTGGAGGATACAATTGAGCTATTTTTGTACAGAAATGGGAAAATATAAAAAAACTCAAATTTAAGAGAGAAAATCAAAACCAAGGCAATAAAGTCTTAAAACTAGGGGATAACAACAAAATGTTCCTAAGTAATGACCTATAAGATGCAACAAAAAATGGATGAATATGCATTGATCACTCACCTTGAATCACCTCTAGAAAATTTATTCATAAGGAAAACAATTAGAGAAAGGAAGCACAATGTAAAAGAATGAACAAATTTTCAATGATATTCACTAAAGTATTAGATGTTTTCTAGCAAAAGAGAAAGTTTCTAACTGAACATAATGTATCTCAATAAGTCACATTAATATTTTTTTTCACAAAAGGAACTTTATCACTCAAGTGCAAAGAAAAGTGATAAAGTATGGTCTGTATATATAGAAATGAATGAGAGTTAATTCAGGGAATCAATTTCAAGATTTTAGGAGCATCTTTAGTGAAAAACATTGTTGGTTGAGGTTAAAATTAATCTATGAAAGAAATTAGTTTTGACTAATCCCTCACCCGAAATGTACATTGTTCGAGGTGTCCATCGGTCAAACTGTGACTTTGACTGAAGTGTATACAAATGTCTATCAATTCAATACTAGGTCATTTTTTAACTATACTTTAGTCAAACTATAAATTCAACCAAAAACTCTACTGACTGAAAAGTCACACAAAAATAAATTTTGGATCTGGAAATGCAAGAAATAAAAAAATATAAATTTATATGACTTACCAAGGACGTATAAAGGCAAAAAAGATTAATGGGCTCATCTATAGGATATATAATTATTGAAAAAATACAAGGTTAAAATGATTTGGAAAATAAAATTTATGTATTAGCTTTTACTTGTGTGACAAGTCCATTTGTGCTGTTCTAACACATGTTTCTAGAAGAAACTTACTCACATAGTTAGAAAAATATTGGGAGATACATTGTTCATTGAAATAGGTCTATGTAATGTTCTTGGACCAACAATGTCCCTTTTTTGAGTATGAAAGTTATTCCCTAAGAAAAAGGAAATATGATCAATGAGTTTACTTTGGGTGATAAGATGATGCCATCTCATTGACTCGTACAATGTCCACATAATGGTTCAATGTATAAATTAATGTAACTAATGTCAACCATAGAGTTAGGAAATATAGTGAAATATCTAATGGATGACAGACTTGTCATTTTACATTTATGAAAATGTTCTCTCTTACTTAGAAAATAATTTAGTTCAATTCTTAGTTTCAAGAACTAAAATAAAAATGAAGTATACTGGAGGAAAGTCATTGTAAGTATTACCTTTTTTTAATATAATTTCCTTCTTCACCTTTCCAAAAAAAATGAAATTGAGTGAGAGTAGAAGCTTGATAAGCCCCCTTGATGTGAGTTCATTCGTAGTGAAAATAAAATGAACCATGAAAACTAATAACAAGCGAAAAAAATATCTAATTTTAGGTGATACAACCTTTTTTATAAGAATTGAAATGTGGAACCAAAACCAAATATACAACTAATTAGAAATAAGAAACCAAAAATGATAATAATAAGAAAATATTTTAGAATCTCAATTTGGACAAAAATATATGTTTGTATATAAATAAAGGCAAAAAATACAAAATTTTAGGCTTATACCAAGAAATTTTGTTTAGGAAGCAAAATAGCTCACATGACAACATGGTCAAATTAAAAAAGAAATATAACACACTCATACATAATAAAACTAAAACTCTCTTAGAAAATTTGCCACAAGGTACTGACATTTATATTTGGACCAATATAATATTTCCTAGAATAGGCAATGTCATAATCTCAATTAACAACCATGTAGCATTAGGTGCATAAGCTTCCAACAATATGGGTGCTCCTGTAGGGTTCTATGGGTGCGACATGCACAATGGAAGTATTAAAGTTTATATATTACTCATTCCCATGAGAAAATATTGTCCACAATGACATATCTAGAGGAACATGTGTGAGTTATACCTTTGTTGTGGAGTACATCTAGAAATGGAACTCACAAGATTAAAAAAGAGAGGAGGATGTCTATCACTTTCTCCCAAACATAATTGTGGAGGTGTTACATCTTTAGATAGTCCATGCAGACAATGAGAACTCTACATAACACTCTAAGAGCTGGTGTGGAAGGAGTAGCATTTCTATTAGCAACATGACAACATTACACAACCTTAATTTCTCTATTTCTCCTTGTGAGTAATGACAACTAGTCAAACGGTGACACACAAATATTTTACACAAACCCTGACCATCATGTCTCCATTTATAGAAAGGCAAGATATCAAGATTTGTAATAAAGCTTGAGAAATGAAAAGACAGTGGCTGCCACATAGCAAACTCACTTACAAATCACCGCTTGATCGATAGGCATCATCCATTTGATTTAATGGCATGGGTGGACCACTTTACAATAATCTACTCAGAATATCAAGTTGAACAATTGGTGATTCTAGTCAATTTACTAGATGATGTATGAACCTTTGGATTAATCCATGGTTCCATTCTATCTAGGTGATTGGACCAACTATTCAACTGATTGCATTGTTTAGTCCACTTGGTCAATCATTCTAGCCAGTTAACCGATTGGGAAGATATTGCACTAATAACTCAAACAGACCATCCAATTGATCGAAGGGTCTGTCCAGTTGGGTGACTAGACTTTCTAGTCAGTCCATTAATGTTTTAATTAATTACCTAAACCTTTTAGTAACCTATTAATCATATGTCCATTATTTTACTTCTATTCCCTATCAATCCTATATGTGTGACCCTATAGGCCCCAAATTGCATTGACAGTGATATCTATAATCATATTATGATTTCACAAACAATGATTGCTATCTAGAAAGACTCATTGCTACCCAAGTAATTAGAGATGTTAGATAATAACTTCAACATGGTATTGTGACCAATGCTATAGCACTTTTGTAATTAATCCCATTGTTTCCAATATCCAAATTGAGTTTGAGGAAAGGAAACATCACATTCTTAATATTCAATTTATGTTTCTTAATCTATATTAGACTATTTGAGATACATATGAGCTCAACATAATATAATGACTCACATGAGAATGGACACACATTTTATAGTCTCACTCATGAAGTGGTTGTGATATCACTTTAATATGAGAACAAATTCCATATACATCACCCACAATAATCTACATGTGTCACAATGCACCCAAACACTACATGTATTGCAACCCTTATTCAAGATCACGTTGAGTGGTGTTTAAGTACACCAACAACATGTGATGACTGTAGTCACTTCAGGTATAAGGACCATAATCATCATTTTTACATGAGATATGATTCCGAATGACATTTATGTCTACCATGTATCATACTCAAGGTGTTTCTATCCAATACACTTGTTCATAAAAAATACCCATGTATCTGACTTGATATCAAATATCATGACTAATGTGACATAGTCACTAGTCAACACCAAATACTAGCCTTCATGTATTATTGTTGTCCTAGTTTTCATAATAAATTTGATTAGGGACCTAAACAAGAATGGATACTCTTAGCATACACATGATCTCATGTGCATGTCCTCGACCTGAAATCACATGTCATTGAGTCATTAACTGTTAGGACATTATTATATGTTCATTATCTCATATTGAACCAAATACAATATTTAGAACCACATTTATTAATAACCAAATTAATTACAAAGTGTCCCATCAAGGCATACTACCAACAATCTCCCACCTGTACCAGAGACAATCACTTGTGAATCCAAGTCCAAGTGATCTAACATGACCATCATGGTTATGTTATGAAAGTCCTTTTGTAAGAGGGTCAACAAGATTGCTTTTAGTTGGCACTTTGCAAATCTTCACATATCCTCAGTGTATGATTTATCATATGAGATGGTAGCAATGTATTATATGTTTATACCACTTATGTGATCTGGGTTTCTTATCTTATGCAATGTCTCCATTGTTGTCATAGTATAGGTATACTACAACATAAATGGATGGAACCACTCCTAGTTTACCAATTACTTCTTTATGCACACAACCACCTTTGTTGTGCTAGAGATAGAATTGTACTAGACCTCTATTGTAGAATCATACATGGTCTCTTGCTTGGAACATTTCCAACTCCATGCTCCAATTTTAGGGAAGAACACAAAACCTAGTTGGGATCTGTAATCATCCTTGCCGGCTTGGAAGCTTGCATTGGTATAACCTCTTACAACCAACTCTTCCTTACCACTTTAAATAAGGAACTAGTCCTTATTTATTATCAAGTACTTAAGGATGTTCTTTGTAGTAGTGTAGTGACCTTCACTAGGATCTAACTAGTACCTACCCATCATGATCAAAGCATACAAGATGTCAGGACGTGTACACAACATTGAATACATGATATATCTCATTGTAGATGTAAATACAATCTTATTCATGCATGCACTCTCTTCATAAGAGTTTGGACATTAAGGTATAGAGACTTATTTAATGAGATATGGATAAGTTCTCTCTCTTATACTCTTGCATGCTGAACCCTTTCAACACTTTATCAATGTACGTACTCTGTCTTAGACCAAGAAGCCTTCTAGATATATATATCTATAGATCTTGATTCCTAATATATAGGATTATTCTCCTAAGTCATTCGTAGAGAAGTGCTTTTTGACCCTGTTTGAACCAACTATAGAGTGCTTGAATGTCATTCCCCATCAAAAGTACATCATCAACATACAATTGGAGGAATACAAATATGCTCCCACTAACCTTTTTTTTTAATTAAGCCAGGAGACAATCTTATTCAACCCACTCTCCTCTTGTAGGGAATAACCAGATATTACAAGGTGTACCTATTGGAAATTTAAATTTGGTAGGACTCCTACCATTACAGGAGAAGAAGGGGATAGGTTGACCCACAGGGTCGAGGGGAGGATCGACATATAGCCGATCATCCTGGTAGGTTTTGAAATGGTGTCTGGCAAGCCCATCCACCAGGTGTAGTTTCTCATGGGAGATCTTCATAACAGTATTGTCCTCTATGTCAACAAGTAAATCTTGGGTGTCTAGTACCCAATTGCTAATGGTCGGCGCATTGTCGACTCCTTCTTTGAGCGTTTGGACTTGTGACGACCCCAAATTTCTACATACTTTCCTTAGTGACATATACAGATATGCGTGCACTCATATCTATAAATGTCAAAAGGGAAAATAATAGAAATCAAGATAGCCAACTAAAGCAGAGATAAGACAAGATCAAGTTCACATCATAGAAAATAGCCACACAACATTTCATTCAACAAAGTAAGATAAAGTCATACATATTGATACTGGAGAAAGAAGAAGAATAAGTCTATGATTATTACATTGGATCTCAATCATCCTCAACATAATCTAGGAAAAGAAATAAACTAACATCTAGCAAGAAAGAGATAAGAGGATTAGGTCTATCTACTAAATCCTCCACGCTTATTATTTGTGCCTTCAGGTACTTTTTTTCCTAGATTATGTTGAGGATGATTGAGATCCAATGTAATAATCATAGACTTATTCTTCTTCTTTCTCCAGTATCAATATGTATGACTTTATCTTACTTTCTTGAATGAAATGTTGTGTGGCTATTTGCTATGATGTGAACTTGATCTTGGCTTATCTCTGCTTTAGTTGGCTATCTTGATTTCTATTATTTTCCCTTTTGACATTTATAGATATGAGTGCATGCATATCTGTATATGTCACTAAGGAAAGTATGTAGAAATTTGGGGTCGTCACACCTGATTTTCGGCTTCTAAATAATGTTTTCATTCTTTTCTCGAATTTTGAGTATTTTATATACCAGCATAGTATAGCTTTAATTCCACGTACCAACTTTGTTGATGTTTTTGTTTCTCGTATTTTCTAGGTACAAGGAACTATTGATGATTAAAGTGAAATGCATATTCATTCTAAATAAGGATAATAACTTGGGATTTCCTGATTTTCGGCTTCTAAATAATGTTTTCATTCTTTTCTCAAATTTTGAGTATTTTATATACCAGCATAGTATAGATTTAATTCCACGTACCAACTTTGTTGATGTTTTTGTTTCTCGTATTTTCTAGGTACAAGGAACAATTGATGATTAAAGTGCAATGCATATTCAAAGTACCTGAAGGCACAAATAATAAGCGTGGAGGATTTAGTAGATAGACCTAATCCTCTTATCTCTTTCTTGCTAGATGTTAGTTTATTTCTTTTCCTAGATTATGTTGAGGATGATTGAGATCCAATGTAATAATCATAGACTTATTCTTCTTCTTTCTCCAGTATCAATATGTATGACTTTATCTTACTTTGTTGAATGAAATGTTGTGTGGCTATTTGCTATGATGTGAACTTGATCTTGGCTTATCTCTGCTTTAGTTGGCTATCTTGATTTCTATTATTTTCCCTTTTGACATTTATAGATATGAGTGCACGCATATCTGTATATGTCACTAAGGAAAGTATGTAGAAATTTGGGGTCGTCACAGGACTGCCAGTGTGCTATCTAAAACCAGAAGAGCTTTGGAACTATGATTCAGATAACATGCTTCAATAGCTAGATGTAGTGCTCAAATTTTAGCTTCTACTACAGATTGAACTCTAATTCCCCTTGTGCATCCTCCCAGCCATTGAACATTACTATCTATGGCAACTGTTGCTATTGCTGCCTCCCTCCTGTGCACAGAAGCATCAACCAACCATAAGGTCTTTCCCTCTTCATTTACTTGGATCACCTGGTCCAGATCCACCTCTTCTCTATGTGACTATACTATGCTATTCCAAGACTGAGCTATGTGATTCCACAAACATGTTATTTGTAAGATTTGCCGACTCGTTGGGATATTAATGTTGCAAAGACCACTGAGTTTTTGGCTGTCCAAATTTTCCAACATGTGACCGCAAAGGTGCATTGGATGTTCTTATCTTCCTTTAGAGCTAAGAGTATCCAAGTTTAAATGTCTACATCAGTTCCTGGTAAGGGAATGTTTTGGATATTCAACCCATGCCATACTTTAGCTATGTGCAGGAAATCTCTCAAGGCATGCATAGTGGACTCTTCATTGCTATCACATCTTGGACATATTGCAAAATCCATAAAGGTGTGTTTTTTCCTCCTAACATTAGTCATGATAGCTTCATGTTCCACAAGCCATAGGAAAGTACGGATTTTAGGGGGAGCTTAGATGTTCCAGATTTTAGTCCATATATCGTCTGGTTGATTAGCATACTCTGATTGGATTAAATCATATGCATTACTAGTTGAGAATTTGCCTTGAGGGATAGGTAGCTTGCTAATATTCTCTGCGCACTCAGCATGTAAGTATTTAGTGAGGAAATCTGTATCCTATGTTTTGTTCAAATTGATAAGACTCTATACTTTCAAATCTTTAATCTCCTTAGGTATAGGCTTTATATAGATGTTCTCGAGCTTTCCCATACTTGGCACCCAAGTGTCACACCAGACTGAGGTGTCCAATCCGTTACCTATAGATCTAGTATAGTTCAAAATGATGAACTCTTTTCCTACATAAATGGCCTTCCAGAAAGGAGTTGATCTACAACCTCTCCCTTCATGATAGTTCTTGTATTTGCTCAGCAAGCCCTCCCTCCAAATTGAAGGTTTTGCATTAAGAAAATTCCACGTGTTCTTCCATAGGATTGATGTGTTCCAAGTCGCCATGGATTTGATTCCCAGCCCTCCCTTCTCCATACTCATGGTTACTTTATGCCATGCTACTAAAGACATGGATTTCTCTTTGTGTCCTTCTCCCCAGATGAAATTGTGAATGGTTTTGTCTATCTTTTTGCACACTGTGATAGAGAGCTTAGCTGTCTACATAGTGTAGGTTGGCATGGATGTGAGCACGACTTTTGATAAGCATATCCTTCCTGCTAGTGATAGCGTCTTTGCCACCCAACCATTGATCTTCAAAGTGATATTGTTGGTTAGATAAGAATATGTCTCCTTGTTGACCCTTTTATGTAGAAGAGGTACACCCATGTATCTCCCCAAATTGGCTGTCTTAGCTATGCTGCTGGCTGAGCATATTTTTGAGTGAGTAGCTCTACTTACAGACCTGGAAAAAAAGATGTTTGATTTTTCAATAGAGATTTTCTGACCTGAGGCCTATTCGAACAATTGGAAACATTTTTTAATATTCTACATTTTCTTTAGTGAAGCATGAGCAAATATGACAATGTAATCAATGAAGACAATGTGTGAGATAGCCGGGCCCTTTTCGGACATCTTGACTGGTTTCCATCTGTGGCTATCAACATAATTATTTATGAGTTAAGTCTTTCCATACAGAGGACAAAAAAGTACGTGGATAGGGGGTCTCCCTGCTTGAGGCCCCTAGAGGCTTTGAACGGAGGTAGGGTTTCACCGTTCAAAATGATGTTGGTATGTCCTGCATGGAGGGAGTTTATGATGTATTGGTGAATATTTCTAGGCCAATCTAGATGTTTAAAGGTATCCTCTATAAAATCCTAGGATAGCTTGTCGTAAGCATTTGAGATATCAATCTTGATCGCCATGTAGGGTGCATTGGAGTTTCTTCTCATATTATGAATGATTTCTTGGACAACGATGATGTTATCCGATATGTTCCTTCCAGGTACAAAACTAGTTTGTGCGTTTGAGATCCAGGTTGGGAGGTAATGTTTAACTCACTCAACTACTATTTTGGATGCCAGTTTCATATAGGTATTGTTCAAAGTAATTTGGCGCAGCTAATTAGAGTTCGTTGGATTTTTGCATTTAGGAATGAGAACAATGCTGGAGTTATCCAGTTGATCATCAATGGGTTATCCATTCAGTAAGTCACGGATGGTCCTGATAACAGAAGTTATGATAGTTTTCCATTGCCTTTTGAAAAAGAGATTGTCTGTTCCATCTGGCCCCGCTGCCTTGTAGGGCTCTGCATCTTTAACGATTTTCCATATCTCAAGTTCTGTAGGGGTTGCTGCATGATGTCGTTGCTGGCAGACGTTCAATTTTTTGAATTTGGCTGGCATGCGGTTCATTTGGTTACCTGAATGGTTAAGGGGTGCAGTAAACATCTTTTTGAAGTGATTTTGGATCATGAGACTGAGATATAATTTGTTTGAGATCCACTCACCGTTGCTATTATGTAGGGTGCTGATATGGTTTTCTCTACGCCTGTTGTGAACATGGGCATGGTTGTATTTACTATTGTTGTCTCCATGACGTAGCCAGTTAATATGGCTTCGTTGTTTCCAACTTTCTTCTTCCTTTAACATGACTCTTTCTTGTTCATTTTCAAGTTCAATACAATGTCTATCTTCATCAACATTATAGTGTGATTCAATATTTTTTTGGGCTTTGGTAATTCTCTGGATAAGATTCTCCTTTTCTCTATATTGTTTCCTGGTTAGTCTTTTATCCCAACATCTGACTGATTTTTTAATCTTGTTTGCAGCTTCGTGGAAGTATTTCTCTGGGTTCCAGATGCTCTTGAGCAAATCAGTGAACTCAGGTTGTTGGTGCCATCTAGCCTTGGTGAAAAATCTAGATTTATGTGGGTTGGTTTTCCTATTGAGAATGGCAATGGGGTTGTGGTCAGACCCTATGCACAATAAGTTTTCACACACACAATTCGGGAACGTTTGGATGCAAGCAACGTTAGTTACTGCCCTATCTAAGTGCTCATTAAGAATACCTTTCCTATAGGTGAATTTGAACCCTATACTACCAATGTCAGTGAGACCTGCTTGGAGGAGGGCATTATTGAAGTTGTTAGCCTCACAGAAATTGAACCGGTTACTACCAATCTTCTCGTCCTAACTCATCATGCAATTAAATTCACCTAAAGCAATCCACATTTCTTTAATGGATTTGCTGAGGTTGATTAAATGTTCCCACAATATAGGATGACACACCGAAGATGGAGAAGCGTAGATAAAGGTAGTGCATATATTGTTATTGATCTTATAGTGTATGAATTATCGGTTGCTGAGGATAATTTGGATGTCACATTCTTCTTCATTCCATAGAACCCATAGTCCTCCAGAGAAGCTTGTAGCTTCAACTCTGTGTGAACTGGAGAATCTGATTTCCTTGATGACTTTTCTTCCTGTGCACTCGATATTCGAGGCTTAGAGATGGAAATGATTTTGATATCATGCTTCCTAATCATATGTATGAGGGATTGTCTGGATTTCACCTTGCCAACACCCCTGATATTCCAAACCATCGTATTAAGCATAAAATAATGATAGATGGGTGGAAATGATTATTGGGTCATATCGGCCCCTGTCCCATCCTTATCATCACCTCCCCTCATCTCCTTGCTATGAGTACTGTAATCATGACTCTTCTGGGAGCTTCCTGTTATCGTGGAATCACTCTTCTCTTTATCTTTCCAGCCTTTCATGGTGGTCTTCTTATTTGCTGTTCTGCCCGTGTGTTCTACATTTCCATCCACCTCCTTAGTATTTTCCAGTTCTCCCTTGTTTGAGTTGACATTTGTCTCCATGTCGACAGAATTGCTACCCATAACAACCTCATCTCCAACAGGTACCACCACAGTGTGCTTTGGTGCAGCAATAGGTTCATCATTACCCTGAGCTATCTTTTCATTATTCTTTGTCACAGCTTGATCTATCTTCTCTTTAGGACCTTTCACTACCAAAAAAAGATGAATTAGCTACAATTATACTAATTACAATATTTTATTTGTAGTTAAAAGTAATTTTTCTTTACATATAATATTAATATAGACAAAACAAATGTAGTTAAACAAAGAGTAATTAGTTACCTACAGTCTCACTACAAATATCCTCTTTCTCATTTCAAACCAAATAACTAGTCTTCGTCTGGAATCTCAAATTCTCAATCATGCCTAATCTTTGCACCATGCTCCCGCGCAGAGTCCATTTTTCAACCCAATCACACCGGTCTTCCCCCAAATTTGCCCTCTATCCTCATCCAATCGCAATCTTTCTCCACCCCCAATGTAGTCTGCCCTCCCCTCAGGATTGATCTATCCTCCCCATCCACACACAACTTGGCTCTGCGAATAGGCCTCTCCACCTAAAAGAGATCTCCAATTTCCCACTACTTCTGCTTCTTGTCCTACCTTTCATCGATCCATGGCTACTTCTTTCAGCTTCGACAATGTCATCCACCATGGGAGGAGCACCGCCCTCACCACTGCTCCACATCTTCCACCTTTTCATCATGCCTACATCTGTTACTCTATCCTCAGCCCGCGAGCCATCTTATAGCATCCCTTTTCCATATCCCCCATATCCACCCTCACTGGAACCATGCCCTCATCCACTCTCACTACTATCAATCATGTACAACTCTCCTCTGCCTTATCCAACACTCATCCACTACCTAACAAGCCCTGTTGACCCTATTCGAATGAGGAGGAGTTGTGGGAGGCATTCTAAGCACTCGTGTGTGTTGCATCATCCCTCGGGAAACTTTGTACCCCGTCGACATTGGGTACAAGCCCTCTAGAGCATCATAGGATGAGACCTATACCAGATTGCTGCTTGGGGAGATGGGTATAAGCCTACTGCTTTGAGGTAAACAATTGATTTGAACACATTCTGATTTAGAATTAGTGGGTACAAGTCAACATCTCATCCAGTAAACTCAGAAATGTTACAATGGAGATTGTAAACTGGGATCTATAAAAATGACTACACAATAGCTTTAGGATCAAAACGATGTAAGTTGTGTATATGAATATCAATGAAAATGGACTGCTACGTTATCATGCAATTCTTTATCCACTATTATTTCTCAATTCTTAATAGTGGGAATACTTACAAGTAGAACATGTATCCGTTTTTTGTTAACCTGGAGACTCTCCCCAAAACTATAAATATTAATCAACCTTTTGCTATGATCGACCCCTATATTCTGAAGTAAGGGAAGTTTGTATGTAAACTCCCATACACTCTAATTTTAAATTCTGAAACTACAAATTTGGAATCTATTTTAAGTGTGTGTATTAATAAAAAAATAACATGTATGATCATCAATACATGTGGGTACAAACTTCTTTACTATACATGTTCTACAGTGGGCTCTTTTTTGAAAGTTAACAAGATTGTATACCCATTATATTCCATGAACTTGATTATTAGAATGGATCATGTTCAAGAGATGATAGTGAGCTCGACCAATTTGATAATTTCACATCTTATTGTATTATGCATTCTTTTCCTATTAATCCTTCTCCAATGGACATAATAAAACATGATCATGAGAAAGAAGGATGGTGGATGCGATCAGGTTCTTTTCGACCTTTGATTTACAATCCATATAGAAACGGAGGTCCTCATGATGATGTTTATAAAGAGCTAATGTGGATTTTTGATCAGATCCTTAGAGACCTTTTATTTATATATATTGTCATGTCTTAGTTCTAGCTACTTTAGTTAGGCGTATCTAATAGACAATGTCTATTTGTATGATATGATCTTCAGATGCTTGATACATGGTTAAAAGGTCTTCATGGAGTAGGAACATATGTATCGAACCTTCAATATATATATGGATATTGGTTAGATATGTGATTATTTAACTATGAAGATCCTACACCCATTGGTGAACTAGGGTATCATCATTCTACAAATAGCTCCCTACTTGTCTGCTTTGTTTATGCAATCTGTTAGTAGATACCTATTTGTGGATAAGTAGAATGAGGTCTCTAATAATAAAATCATCGTTTCCTGCATTTGTAAACAGTAGCTAGGTTGTCCCAAGGTTTGTGAAGAAGGCCCTTTTATGTGGACGTTATCACATGACCAAAATGCATTACAAACAATGTGTATTTTCAAATGTCAAATTATAGTATATTCTTTTGTAAGTCAATAAACTGAACTCTTAAACAACATATCTCCTACTAAAGAGCTTAAGTTTTATCTATTTGCTGCTTCACTTCATATTTCAGTATTTTGTCCACTTCAGTGTGACACACAGGAGTTGGATGCATCTTTTAAACATAGGACTTATATGGGTCACGATAACACCTATATTTGCAGCCAATTTTTCTAATCTCAGTTTGGTATATTTCTTACCCCTTCTTTACATTCCGATTAGTTAATTTCTACCTTTAGGTAAGGATTTTCTATTAAAAATTTCTATCTATATCATAATTGTATTCAATTTGTTGTTCTTTGTTATCTAATGTAGCATCTATATTGTTATTTGTATGTGATAGGATCTACATGTAAAATTATATGTTGATGTATAGAAGTTGATGTGAGTTAGGTTTACTTCCCAAATATTATGTTACACTCTTCCTGTCTTTTCATCAGATTGTCTCCCTCTATAACAAATAAATAACTATATTATGAACTCCATAACATTGTTGGTGGTACATTTTGAAATTTGGATCACACAGACAATCATAATACATGATGTTTCATACTAAATTTGTTTATTTTTGCAATGCAAATGAAACACAACAACTGTGACGTCCCCGGATTTTTTAAAACTTAATCTGATGTGTGACGTCCAAATTGAAACCCTCACCTCAATGAGAATCCCAATTTAAACACCCCACACTAGGCTAAGAAGAAGAAAATTAGAGCAAGTCAAAAGGAAACAATCAGTAGCACATGTACATGAACAATAATAAAACCATACACACATGTTCATCATTCAACATATAATTACAACATGAATTGTTACAACATTTGATATTACATATTGAACAACAAACTTATACATATACATGTACTACATCTAAACTACAGGATCTTAAGCCAACAGGTCCACCTGCACATCAGCTCGCCACACAACTCTCACTATCCTGGATCTTCAAGAGCATAACCACAACCTAAACAAAAAGATTACATGCGGTACACGTCAGCACAATATTTCAAGAATATTGTACTGAGTACACCTACGTGTCTTTTTATATACCTCTCATCATATCTTGGCAATAAGATAAAACTAATACTTGGCAGTAACAGAAGAATATAAGAAAATCATACTTGAACAAGATTGTTTATCAATAAAAGAGAACACATAACTTTTAGGCATATTTTCCATTATATCATCCATGCATTTACTACATGAGAGTTGAATGCATTAAGGCCTTTATGATCTACTACCAAAGAGTTGGATCATTTCACAATGTGATCTACTACCAAAGAGTTGGGTCACTTCCAAGTACTTCACTACCAAAGAGTTGAAGTACTTATTTTCCAGCACTTTACTACCAAAGAGTTGAAGTGCTTAGATATAATGGAACATATATATTATGTTTCATGTGTTCATAGCAATAAGTATGGAAAATCATGCAACATATCATACAAGAACAATCAGTTCATCCAATATCATATGCCAAGTATTTTACTACACATATAACACAAGCATATTGTATAATAAGACAAGTAAGAGGTAATGGCATACCTTCCAAAGAGATAGATCACAATCACATATTCCTCATGTCAACCCTAACCTTGGTCAACCCTGATTAAGACAAGATTATATACTATCATCAGGTTCTCATCATCTTACATCTCATCTTAACCCTAATCGTGTTCATTAGAGTTTCTCTTAGTTCATTAGAATATGTGTATCATTACTTGTATTATGATCTTATGATTATCTCACTGATGTCATTTTCCAGATTACATCTCATTATCAAAGTTCATCATCTGAACATATTAACATTATGTCACACATTAACCCTAGGTTACATGCATTACTCAAATTAGGGTTTATATCACATTAAGAGTAACATCATCGTATAACATGGATTATGTGTATCATCCTGATCTCATATTTAATAAATTTGAGGTTCCAAATACTGATATGAGCCTATTTTGTAAATTCCAGTATTTTGTGAGCATGTATGCATTAATTGCATTATCTTTAGTGTTATTAGCCCTAATTAGTCATATTAATCAAATTATATGCTTTCGTGCATCAACATGACTATATCTGACATCATATGCATTATAAACATGATTATGAATCTACTGACATTTTTCCATAATTTTATATCGTCATTTGCTATTTATTATCCATTAAATAAGTATTACACATCTTACATGATATTGCTGATATTAAAGCTTTAAAAAGTTGATATTATGCTTCCATATTTTTCTATGCATTGTTCTAAGAATTTTGGTACCTTATTTGTAATTTTCTGATCATCAGGCTAATTACCAGGAATTTTGCAAGATCTGAGCATTTTTGAGATATTTACCTTGAAAGGCCAATCGGCCCTCGCCACGTGGCCGCTGTAGGGGCATTACTAAGAGCTGCCCAGCTCACACTGAGCCGGTCGGTCTGGGATGGGGCAGGACCCAGTTCAGTCTTCTCTCCTGCTCCGTGTTTTAGAGCCCCCAGCGGGACTCTGTTCTTTCGCAAAGTAGCCGGCGCCGCTGTGCTTAGTTCCGGCGAGCATAAGACAGCCGGTTCCTCCTCCTCGTTACAACCTTCTATGACTTGGAGCCTCTCTGGACCACACACTGTGCCACCATCCTCTGCCTCACGACCCCGCCGTCGTGAAGGTAAGGCAACAAAGACGCCGAACTCTCCTTCACCTTCCAAGGATCCCGCAGCAAAAAGCCACTGCAGCCAAGGCAATGAATGGCTGCCTCTTCTCCTCCTATTCTGAGTGGGTTGGCTTGCCAGTTCTTCCGCCCAATGCCATCGGGGTTCCGCACACATTGTGATCGTCTGCTCCCATCCGCAGCGCTTCTCACCTCTGTTTCGTGAGGGCACCGTCGCATGGGTCTGCTCCAGCAAGTGACCCCCTCCTTCTCTCTCCTTGTTGGAGGCTTCTCCTCATAGCTACAGAAGCCACCGCCTCCATCACGAGGGGCTACTCTGGGCACTGCCGCATAGATCCAGCCATTACTCCTTATCCTAG
This sequence comes from Alisma plantago-aquatica, assembly GCA_963693085.1. Lineage (NCBI taxonomy): Eukaryota > Viridiplantae > Streptophyta > Magnoliopsida > Alismatales > Alismataceae > Alisma > Alisma plantago-aquatica. The sequence continues at coordinate 1,902,851,246 of OY856409.1, read as the reverse complement.
CTTCTTCACCGCACGACGCCCGTCTATGTCTGATCCGACATTCCAGCCGCGATATGGTCAGGGCACCGCTACTTCTCGCACTTGCTGGTTCCAAGGGAAGGGTCTCGCATAGGAAGGGTCTATACAAACTCTCGTGAAGGTTATGAAGAGCCTAAACAAACTGCACAGTAAAAAACACAGTTCACCCCATGTTCAGAGATCGTGGTTACATGGATAGTCTCCCTACTCCACGACCCTATTGTGTAGGAGACAGCGGTAGTCATTTGATTCTACCATACTACAGCCAACACAGGGCCATGCTACTAATCTGTGTCTTCCTTGTACCAACAGGGTTAATTGGCGTCTGACATTCATTGATCGGAAACTTAGCTCTATTTAATTATTAATGCACATAATTGCAAGTTATTCAAACCTAAACAACATTTTCTAGGAACCTCTTTTAATCATGAAACTAAGACCATTGCTTTACCATCATCCAAGCTACATCTCATCCAATTTTAGTTCCAAGACTCACTTATTAACCATTGAATCAAGTACTTCAAAAGGCATAAAAATTGAGGATCTTGGTCATAACATAAACATCATTTGACAATTCAAGGTTCCAAAAGTCCACTTCATCACATCCTACACACCTTAAAAGAAATTTTGTCCTCAGAATTAAGCCAAAAACCCAGTCCATCACATCATATACATCTTAAAAGAAATTTTGTCTTCGAAATTAAACCATACTCTTACTCCAAGAAGAGAAACCAAAAGTTTTTCATTCACATATAGGGCACCACTCTAGGTGTATCATATCAGCAAACAACGGATTCATAACTAGATCCATGTCTTTGTAGGGCATTTCAAAAGAATCTAGGATCAACTACCCCTTCATAACTTTGAAACAAGGGTTTAGAAACATTTGTTATGTCATGACACATCTCATATGTTAGGGTTGCATCCTTAACTTTTCCCATGCATTAGGGTTCCCCCATCATATTATCATGTTCTAAAGGAGTTAGCTAAAGTTAACCCATTATATCAAGGTGTCATCAACATTTTATTTAGCTCATTGTTAGAACATGTTCATCATTAACATAAACCTTTTAGGAGGGAGTTAACTATAATTAACCTGCTTTATCCATCTAGATCATATCAAGGTGTCATTTCCATTATATTGTGTTAATTTTCAAACTGTATTTTTCATCTTTATTACACACTAAGATTAACACCTCATGTAACATATTTCATTCATATGATCTTATTTCATTGTTCATAATCAATTACAACATTTACTAGTGATTTCATCACAAGATTAACCAACAATATCACATTATCATTATTATTCCTGTATATGGTTAACCATTCATGCATAGAGATCTATCAAACCATCCCTAGCTTTACATCAGGTTGTGTCTACTTATATCACATATCAAGATTAGATTACATCCTTACATATATTCTATCATGGTTGTGCTAACAAACTGATACAAGTGGCTCATGAAACATGTATCAAAACTTTATATACTCCAAATGAGGTTCCTCTAACCCATACCACGAGGGTAGTGTTGTGCTCAGTCTCTCTGAGCTAACTCAACTCTATGAGTATCTCATATGCATATACTTTATCTTTCCTCTCTTAGTCTAGGGTTCTCGAGTTACCTCATTGGCACTACAGACAACATTACATGATCTAGCCACATAGGAACAAACCAAAACATGATATGGCATACTCTTCATATATCTCTAACCATGAAACATCTTACCCAAAGCTCTCTCATATACACCACTAGATTCCTATGTGGGAAACGACCAACGTGAGCATGAGGCTTCACAGAAACTAACATAGCTACCTCCTCCAGGGTCTTGGGCTCTCTCCCTCACCCATATGGTAGGCTCTCATATTTATACTCACATATGCACATATAACCAACCTCTCTCTATCTCTAGGGTTTGTTCCTCCCAAGGACATCTAGGGGTTCAACAAAACTATAGGAATCATACATAAAGCAACTCAACTCATTCACTCAGGAGTATTCTAGTTTAGGACATATCATATCACATATTTCTCATAATCTCATGTCTTGGAGTTTAGGTTCTCTGACCTTCTCCCGCTGGGTCTCACTCTCTCTGGAGTTAACCCCAAAACTGGTCCTAACACTAGAGGTCCTCCTTCATAAAAGAGCTTGAGGCTCATGCTGACTCACAACCTTGTCTTAACACATCTTATCTCATAAAAGAATGCATACTTGCATCATCAAAATTTATCTCAAAACCTCAAATCTGAACTTAAGTCCTCAAAGACAAACATATATCATCATAAATCGTCTTATATAATCTCTATCAAACTTACATCATATCATCAAAACTTATTTCATCTATTCCAACTATCATATATTCTAACAAGGCTGTAGACATCTAATCTAGAACTACTCTCTCTTCTAGAATGATGTCATTCACTTTCACTTAGGTTGCATGACCACCTCCTACTCGTACATGTGTGGGGACAAATTTTTATAATACATATACATAATATAATATTATATAGTTTTTCTCCGATAAAACAAGCGTCAGAGAAAACTATCACGGTTCGATCCTGATTGGAATCCAAAACCAAATCCTGAAAACGAGTGTCCCACACATAGTAGAGAGTACAGTGTCATGAAAACTAGTGAAAAGGGTGAGAACATGGTGTAGACTAGTGTAGCTACTCTAGACAATGAGCTCCATATGTCTAGGGTTTCTCTTCCCTTGATGCACGTCATTTCGAAATAGTGCAACGTCCCATACCGCTGCACTACAAGGAAAGGACGACATCTAAGGACTTGCTATTCAACAAGCACCAGTCTAGACCTAGTTCTCGGACATCTAGGTGCTAACCTAGAGTCTAGGTCAGATCTAGTCTCTAAAAGATGACTAATCTAACCCTAAAGATTATTAAGGTCAAGGTTCTTTAGTTTTGAGTTGTATAATGAGCAAATGTCATGTTTTTCTATTGTTCATGCTCTGATACCACCTGTGACGTCCCCGGATTTTCTAAAACTTAATCTGATGTGTGACGTCCAAATTGAAACCCTCACCTCAGCGAGAGTCCCAATTTAAACACCCCACACTAGGCTAAGAAGAAGAAAATCATAGGAAGTCAGAAGGAAACAATCAGTAGCACATGTACATGAACAATAATAAAACCACACACACATGTTCATCATTCAACATATAATTACAACATGAATTGTTACAACATTTGATATTACATATTGAACAACAAACTTATACATATACATGTACTACATCTAAACTACAGGATCTTAAGACAACGGGTCCACCTGCACATCAGCTCGCCACACAAATCTCACTATCCTGGATCTTCAAGAGCATAACCACAACCTAAACAAAAAGATTACATGCGGTACACGTCAGCACAATATTTCAAGAATATTGTACTGAGTACGCCTACGTGTCTTTTTATATACCTCTCATCATATCTTGGAATAAGATAAAACTAATACTTGGCAGTAACAGAAGAATATAAGAAAATCATACTTGAACAAGATTGTTTATCAATAAAAGAGAACACATAACTTTTAGGCATATTTTCCATTATATCATCCATGCATTTACTACTTGAGAGTTGAATGCATTAAGGCCTTTATGATCTACTACCAAAGAGTTGGATCATTTCACAATGTGATCTACTACCAAAGAGTTGGATCACATCCAAGTACTTTACTACTAAAGAGTTGAAGCACTTATTTTCCAGCACTTTACTACCAAAGAATTGAAGTACTTAGATATAATGGAACATATATATTATGTTTCATGTGTTCATAACAATAAGTATGGAAAATCATGCAACATATCATACAAGAACAATCAGTTCATCCAATATCATATGCCAAGTATTTTACTACACATATAACACAAGCATATTATAGAATAAGCCAAGTAAGAGGTAATGGCGTACCTTCCAAAGAGATAGATCACAATCACATATTCCTCATGTCAACCCTAACCTTGGTCAACCCTGATTAAGATAAGATTATATACTATCATCAAGTTCTCATCATCTTACATCTCATCTTAACCCTAATCATGTTCATTAGAGTTTCTCTGAGTTCATTAGGATATGTGTATCATTACTTGTATTATGATCTTATGATTATCTCACTGATGTCATTTTCCAGATTACATCTCATTATCAAAGTTCATCATATGAACATATTAACATTATGTCACACATTAACCCTAGGTTACATGCATTACTCAAATTAGGGTTTATATCACATTAAGAGTAACATCATCGTATAACATGGATTATGTGTATCATCCTGATCTCATATTTAATAAATTTGAGGTTCCAAATACTGATATGAGCCTATTCTGTAAATTCCAATATTTTGTGAGCATGTATGCATTAATTGCATTATCTTTAGTGTTATTAGCCCTAATTAGTCATATTAATCAAATTATATGCTTTCGTGCATCAACATGACCATATCTGACATCATATGCATTATAAACATGATTATGAATCTACTGACATTTTTCCATAATTTTATATCATCATTTGCTATTTATTATCCATTAAACAAGAATTACACATATTACATGATATTACTGATATTAAAGCTTTAAAAAGCTAATATAATGCTTCCATATTTTTCTACGCATTGTTCTGATAATTTTGGTACCTTATTTGTAATTTTTTGATCATCGGGCTAATTACCAGGAATTTTGCAAGATCTGAGCATTTTTGAGATATTTACCTTGAAAGGCCAATCGGCCCTCACCACGTGGCCGCTGTAGGGGCGTTACTCAGAGCTGCCCAGCTCACGCTGAGCCGGCCGGTTTGGGATGGGGCAGGACCCGGTTCAATCTTCTCTCCTGCTCCGTGTTTCAGAGCCCCCAGCGGGACTCTGTTCTTTTGCAAGGCAGCCGCCACCGCTGTGCTTAGTTTCAGCGAGCATAAGACAGCCGGTTCCTCCTCCTCGTTACAACCTTCTATGACTTGGGGCCTCTCTAGACCACACACTGTGCCGCCATCCTCTGTCTCACGACCCCGCCGCCGTGAAGGTAAGGCAACAGAGATGCCGACCTCTCCTTCACCTTCCAAGGATCCCGCAGCACAAAGCCACTGCAGCCAAGGCAATGAATGGCTTCCTCTTCTCCTCCTATTCTAAGTGGGCTCGCTTGCCAGTTCTTCCGCCCAATGCCACCGGGGTTCCGCACACATTATGATAGTATGCTCCCGTCCGCAGCACTGCTGGCCTCTATTTTGTGAGGGCACCGTCACATGGGTCTGCTCCCGCGAGTGACCCCCTCCTTCTCTCTCCTTGTCAGAGGCTTCTCCTCGTAGCTACAGAAGCCGCCACCTCCATCACGAGGGGCTGCTCCGGGCGCTACCGCATAGATCCAGCCATGCCTCCTTATCCTAGCTTCTTCACCGCACGACGCCCGTCTGTGTCTGATCTGGCGTTCCAGCCGTGGTATGGTCAGGGCACCGCTACGTCTCGCACTTGCTGGTTCCAAGGGAAGGGTCTCACATAGGAAGGGTCTATACAAACTCTCGTGAAGGTTATGAAGAGCCTAAACAAACTGCACGGTCAAAACCACAGTTCACCCCATGTTCAGAGATCGTGGTTGCGTGGATAGTCTCCCTACTCCACGACCCGATTGTGTAGGAGACAGAGGTAGTCATTTGATTCTACCATACTACAGCCAACATAGGGACATGCTACTAATCTGTGTCTTCCTTGTACCAATAGGGTTAATTGGCGGCTGACATTCATTGATCGGAAACTTAGCTCTATTTAATTATTAATGCACATAATTGCAAGTTATTCAAACCTAAACAACTTTTTCTAGGAACCTCTTTTAATCATGAAACTAAGACCATTGCTTTACCATCATCCAATTTTAGTTCCAAGACTCACTTATTAACCATTTAATCAAGTACTTCAAAAGGCATAAAAATTGAGGATCTTGGTTGTGACATAAACATCATTTGACAATTCAAGGTTCCAAAAGTCCACTTCATCACAACAACAAATTAATAGTTACTATTCTTGTTTCCTGAACTTAAGTAGACCTGAGCTTTCATTTTTCTTCTCCATTCCACTGTAGTGCTTTTGGTGAAGAGCCCATATGTCAAGGTGTTGGGCGTTGAATAGACTTTCTTTACTGTGTCAACAAGCTTCTTGTACTTGGGAACAGTTGGATTGCTAGGAGAATACTGTCCTACTTCCAAAAAAAAGTTCAATGCTTCTGATTCAGTAGTGTGCATGAACCTTGAGCAATTTGAAGATTCCTCCCCTACTATAGGTTGCCACAGGTTGCAACCTTCCAATGTTCACACTCATCCTTTCGTCAAAGTAGAAGAGAGGGTAGCTGATTTCTCACATCCTTGGTCTTTGGTTTGGTCATTTGATAATGATACTGCTTTCTAAATACAGTCTGCACAGATGACGTTGCATAATACTTTTGCTGTAAATAGTGATGCCTTCTACAAGTATAAGATGCCTCAGGTGGTAACCAAGATAGAGGGCAGCGGAAATGGTATCAAAACCAATGTTGTTAACATGGTTGATATTGCCAAGGCCCTGGCTAGACCTGCTTCATACACCACAAAGTATTTTGGTTGTGAGCTTGGTGCACAGTCCATGTTTGATGAAAAGACTGGTGTATCTCTAGTCAACGATGCTCATGACACTGCTAAGCTTGCAGCTCTATTGGAGAACTTCATTAAGAAATATGTGCAGTGCTATGGATGTGGCAATCTTGAGACTGAAATAATCATCACCAAAAACCAAAAGTTGCAATTTAAGTGTGCTACATGTGGTTTTACGCCTGACGTTGACATGAGAGATAAGTCAACGACATTCATTCTGAAAAACCCACCTGAAGCAAAAAAGGGATCCAAAGATAAAAAGGCCATGAGAAGAGCTAAAAAGGAAAGGCTTAAATTGCTGATGAAGAACAAAAGAAGCTGAAGAAAGAGTTGAAGAAAAAGGGTTATTCTGGGAAGGATGGCCCATCATCCAAGGCTTCTTTAATGAAGAAGGCAAATGGATCTGATGAGGAGTGCATATCTCCACCTGCCAGCCAAGCTAAAGATGATGATGATGCTGAGGAGGAGGATGTCTAATGGTAGACTGATACATCAGATGAGGACTGCTCGTCAGCATATTCATGAACAATTAAATGCACTTATAGATGAGATGGTTATGCTTTCCACCATTGAAGAGGAGTACAAAAATCCCAAGCACATCAATGGTGTAGGTGATGGAAAAGGTAATGGATCTGCTAAGGTGATTCGTGGATGTCATTGCATCTAAATCTGAACTCATCCAGTGGGAAGACATTTTAGACCTTCGTCAGAAACCTCAATGATCCTCAGTAAACCATTTCAACATAAAGTGGACAATTTGGGCCACTTTTACCTGCCTCAGTAAACCTTAGTGATCCTACTTAAGCAACCCCTTCAATTTCACCTAGTACTTCTAGATTCATATGGATATTGTTTTTATAAAAAAACTATTTTGGTATCTAACAAGGGTTCTGTCTTATTTTTTGTAGAAATTATGTGATCCTTAAGACAACCCAATTCACATTTAGAAACTTGACAAAATTCTATTACAGTTTCTTAAGCAGTAATACTACAAATCTTGTGGACGTTATCACAGTACCATGTGGAAAATCATGGATGTGAATTTAAACTCATATTGTACCCTTTTTATTAAGATATGCGGTTAACATGACTCCTTGAGTGAGAGATAAATTGAAATATAAAATCAACTATGTAATACTTACATGATGAAATAATCTTCCAGTTGATAACTCAGGATGTCTGCACTATAATGTATTATGAAACATGGGGTATCCCAGGTTTGTACAATGAAATTATCATGTGTACATGATTGTCCATTATTTTCATCAACATGTACTATGTTATTCAAGTTGTATTAGTGTGCAGTACATACCTTCTTTTTGAGTTGATATATTAGGAAATATCTAAATATTTATTACTACGAGTGTTCAGGTAAACTACTAGGACCCATGGTACCTCTGCCAGCATCATATGCACCAGAGCCTCTGGGAGCGTCATAAGCATCAGTAGTAGTAGTGCCACCAGAAGCACAAGAAAAACCTACTGTAGTGACAAGCCCTCCTCTACCATCATAGTGTACTCTTGAAGCATCATAACCTCCAGTACTTGCAGCTCTGTTCAGATCATAACTACCATAAGAAGAAACTACCGCAATACACAGGTTTGGCCCCTCTCCAACTCATCAGCATGAGCTTAGCCCCTTCCATAAGGATTATAATTATGGCTTTCTGAAGACTGAACCTTGAAAGTAAGTGTCCTATTTCTAGTTTCTGAAGTGAGGTCAACAACTTCTCATTACCTCTTTCTCAAGAGAGGTTGCAGCATGCATACTCTGTAGCATGCACACTCTACACATATAAGATATGTAGGGGAGATGAGCTAGTAGGATTTAACAATCAAAGACATTGTTCCTTTCTCATTTTATGATCCTTAATTCCAATGCATTTTCATTTGTTTAAGGATCACCCAATTCATATGATAGGTCTGATGAAACCCTTTTCTCCATCCTGCGTTCAGGTTGAATATAATCTAGAATCTGGATAGTTCTTGTTAACATCATCATTGCTAACTACTCAGTGGCTATTGATTTTCTTTATGAACTAGACATTTATTACATGACATTGTCTTTCATGCTGTAATATTGAGTTGTGCCATCTGAATCTATGAGTACATTTGTAATGATGTAGATCTTTTTAGAAAACACACAATTGGAATCTCAAATATCGTAAATGGATTTTGCTGCAATGTTGGTGGCCTCGTTTGTTAAAACTACTGCTGCTAATGAGCCCTCCCTTCATGGGCCATCCCTTCCCCTCTTTAGAGTCGGGGGGGGGGGGGGGTCTCCAACTTCTGATAAGGATAAGGAATTTGGCATTTGTATGTTCCAGTAAAAGGCCCTCAAATCAAGCCACATGAGAAGTTGGAGTGAGTTAAAGGTGATTTTACTTTTACAAAACTTATAGTACACCCAACTGCTAGTGTTTATATATAATTTTACTATATTCTGATCACTGTGGTATATTTTGGCATTATAGGACCTCTTTAGATGAAATCAAGTAACTGAGATTGATCACAACAGTATAGACCCCTTATCTACCTGATGGAAGGTTTGATATCAAAGCATATGACCACCTGATCAACTTGCAAATTGAAAACGGCGTTGAAGTTGTGATCATTTGGGGAACTACAAGGGGGGCCATCTCATGAGTTGGGATGAACACATTATTCTCATTGGACATACTGTAAACTATTTTGGGTCATCTATCAAAGTCATTGAACACATTATTCTCATTATATTTGGTTAGATCCATGGATTAGAGGTATTTAAACAATTGCTTCTAACTTATGCTCATATCAACACATGATCTCAATGTACCTGAAACCACTGAATGCTCATCCTCCTCTTTCTTTTTTTTTCACATATCAACACAAGATCCTGGACTACCCTTTCATAGCAAGCCTTCTTACATTCATTTACAGGTTGAAAACCATTCATGTACATGTTTGAACCAATAGAAATTTGTGACAGGTAAAATTATGTATAGCACGGCCGTGCTGGGCTGCACGACCGTGGTGGGAAGTGGGTAGCACAGGCGTGGTGGCTAGCACGGCCGTGTTTGGCTCTGGCTACCACGGGCATGATGGCTAGCACGGCCGTGCTGGGATCTAGCTACCATGGGCATGTTGGGCTCTGTCTACCACGGGCGTGCTGGGCTTTGGCTACCACAGGCATGCTGGATAGCACATCAGTGCTGGATAGCACGGCGGTGCTAGCCTCTGGCTACCACGGGCGTGCTCGCTAGCACGGTCATTCTGGGCTCTGGCTAGCACAGGCTTGCTGGCATTCTGGGTCATTTTCAAAAGTTATTGTTAGTTATTTGTTTATATTATGCTAATTATTGTAATTTAGAATGATTATGATTTCTGCAAAGCACTACAAATATCGTCCTCCATCTGTATAGAAGAAATTTGAAGACTCTTATCTTTCGATTTGAAGGATTTACTTGATTCGATTCATATCTTCTTTTACTAACTAGTTAGTATCCATTTAAATTCTTGCAGTTCACAAATTGTCGTCAGGGCAACTAGACTATATATTGAATTGTAGAAAACTAAAGGCATGAAGCCCATAGATACTTCTCATTCACTTCATACTTCTCATTCACTAGGAGAAGACGACTTATGTAATAGGTAAGTTATGAGTAGGAGAAACTATGTTTTCTTGTTTCTTTTGTGAACTATATCTCATAACTTGTATGTTTCTTTGTAGGTATCCATGGTGGTTTGCACAAAGTGGATGCTACTATCAACTTGATGGTGCTTGAGATCCATAACATACAAAAGTACAGAACATATGGATTATGAGAAGAAATGCCAATATGTTCTGATCTAGGGGATTCGCCAACCAAAACTACATACATGAACCTCTACATGATGTTGCCAACAGGAAAGGCTACAACTCTTGTGCTTAGTCCTATGTGTTGAGATCTTTGGGAGTTGATGAGGACATGTCACATACCTTGTTTGGGATTGGAAGATTCACCACTAAAGCTAAGATTCATAGGTTTGTTAAACTCATTGTGAATTAGGTGAAAGAACTAAGGGAGATTAGCCCTCTTTATATTGTGCTTTGAAGTCTACAGTGGATAGATGTAGTCATAAGAAGATATTATATACATGTGTCTTTTTTCCATGCATATTGTAAAACAGGGGCCATGTTAATGTCCTCCCCATGTGTACTCATTGTTCAAATATAAATAAAAGTATCATTGTTGACATTATAAGAACAACTCGATCTTGATTGACATTCATCTTTTTTCTTATTGAAAACCCCTCTATATTGGCAAGCGACTTACTGGATACATAATGTCTCTGACTACATATGTATGTATAGTACATGGTGTCTTTCACTACACACTAGCTATAATTACATGTATAGAAAGTGCTATTTTTTTCTATACATGAACTACAAATACAAATTGTAACCAATGTCATCTCTCCCTACATATCATAGGTACAAATTGAATTGTAGTCATATATTTGGCTACAATTGAAACTACATGTTTATGTGTAAGGACATTTTTACCTACAATTAGGGTTACATATGAATTTGTAGCCAAAGGAATAACTAACTACAAGTTTAAAAATTGTAGCCTAAAGAATTAGCTACACAGGTATTATCTATATATTATAAATGTAAGGATAATTGTAGCCAAAGCTTTTGGCTACAAATTTTGGGGTTTTCGCTACAATTGTTTTTGTAGTTAAAGACCATATTTTTCATAGTGTTTTCCTGAGACATCATCATCTTTCTCCCTTCTTTGTTTCTTATGCCAAACTTTTGGGTTGGTTTCATTGTTTTGTTTCACCCCTGTAGCTTCAGAGTCTTCCCCTACCTGGGCCTCAGATTCCTCCTCCTTGTCATCTCGGACTTGGTATTTGTTTCCTTGTTCCTTCCCCTGAACTTTATCTTTGCGGCCTGGTTCTTTGTCTTTCTTTCTAGGTGGTCTGCTCGTTAGGATTCTCTTTCCATAGTATACTTCCCATTTGTCCTCTTCATCGACCCATCTCACTCCAGAGGCTTCCTCCATTGGACTAGGTTCCTTTGTAGCAGGTGCTTCCGATGGACCCTTCTAGTCTTGCTCATTATGTCCCAACCTACCGCATTTGATGCAGAAGTTAGGTAGTGATTCATACTCCAGTTTATATTCCCTTCCATTAATAAGGATCACTGGATTGATTGGAAGTCTCGTATCAAGCTCTATAGGCAGCCTGGCAAATCTGCTTCTCATTTTATTCACTGAGTGATTGTCTGCACGGATTAGTTTTCCCATAGCTTGTCCTATTTTGTTGAAGATCTCCATGTTGTAGTAATGAATTGGAAATCCAATCACTAAAACCCAGGTTACAATGTGGTCTAGTAACCCTTGAGAAGGTTCAAAATACCCATCCCATGGCCATACCATAAGACAACCTCCAAATATTGACCAGGGTCCTCCTGTGAGTACATTTCTGTGATCATTTTTGTTGAAGAATTGCACCATGTAGTACTGATCCGTGAGTTCATAGAGTTCAAATCTACTCACTGGCTTCCATAGAAGTTAAAGTCTTTCTTCCATAGTTAGAAAACCCACCGATCTATCTATCAGTTTCACTATAACCGAGTACTTGAAAGGTTTGCTCAGAATTTCCTCTGCCTCGGGTCCCATGTAGATCTCTAGGTAGCCATGGACGTTAATGAGTTCTATATCTTCAGGGTTTAGGATTTCGTCTGGTTCATCTTCGATGAAGATTGGGTTTGCTGTGTCCCCGTTGCTTCCTCCAGTACAAGCTTTTCTGTAGTTTAGGGTCTTCATCGGCACATTTGTGGTAGGGATGGATTCCCATCATCTTCCAAGTTTGTGTCCATATCCATTGTTGTAGAGTCAGCTACCGGTAAGCCCTCTACTCCGGTGTTAGGGTAAGGGCTATGCATATTTCGATATATGATATTCAATTTGGTCTCCTCTGCTAGCCTTTGCATTCCTGCTGTCTTCCTCATAGGACTCTTCCTTCCTTCCTTGCCTCTGCCCACTGATCTGCCATCGTCCTTTAGGGTTTCCGTTTCATCACCTACGCCGACGCTCCCTGAGACCCCCGATAACCCCATCCCACTAACCTTCTTGTAAACACAAGTGTAACATACTCAAATTTAGGCAATTATCACCTATACTCCTATTTAATTTTAATATTCTAATTTGAACTCCTCCTATTAATTAGGTGTGTCCTAGGATGTTAACAAACTTCAAATATAAGAGTTTTAACAAAAAGAAAAAAAAAGTGAGGCCTTGATACAAGAAATTGGGATTATTCATTAGTTTTGGGTTTGATTATGAAAAATTATAAAATCAAGGCATTTCATTTTAAAATTAGTCTTCTAGATTTTTCTTATGGATAAGTTTTGTTAAGAGGGAGTTACATACGAAATTTGGTTAAGAAATAATTAAGGAATGCATTCATATAAAGGAAATACACTTTTTCTCAAATTGGGAGTTTCACACATTAAAGTTTTCCAAAAGGAAAAATTGACTCCAAAATTGGATTCTTTGGCCCCTATTAGCTTACCCACAAAATTTCCATTTATTTGAAGATTATTTACTCATCCAAATTAAGAGGAGAAGAAAAGGAATTGAAAAAGTATCACTTTAGTCGATTTTTTGATTTGGCAAGTATTTATGTCATGCCAATAGCTGATGCAGACAATGACACAGACCGTTAGATTTAGATTGAACATAAACTAACTCGTCCTCTACCTCGATCCAAATTGGGAAACTGGGCACATGCAAATGACTCTGAAAATTGACATTTTCTCCCACTACTCTCAACCTTTCTGTGAGATTTCTCCTCCTACATATTTGTGATCCAATCTGCACCCAACCATGCCTTACTCGAGCCATTTTCTGGAGAATTATAGAAAAGCCTAAAATTTCTTCTCCAAGATTCTATAGCCCCACGTAATTTGGCCAGGGGTTTGAGCCCTAAAAATATATAAGCCCCTCTAGGGTTTCTTATCATCACATGCTTTATTTTCTGGGTATCAATTTCACCTTAAGTTTAAATGACATTTCCACCAAGGTCATTCTCCTATCCACACTAGCAATGCATGTACCCGATGCATAGATTCACTAGTATACAATTAACCTATAGATAAGCCCCTACAAATTGCGTTCTTTTCCATAGACAAATTAGTTTCCCCAATGAGTAACGAACGCGGGATCCCCAATTTTCCACTTGGAACTGTTGCTTCTCTGTGTGCGACCATGGAAGACATTGAGGAAGGGGTTGACTCCCTTTTGGGTTTCCTTCTTCTCCCTCACTCTAGTTCTTCTTTCTCCCTTTCTGCCAAGGGTAGTTTAGAACTTCCTCTCATGGCTTGAAAGTTTCCCGAGCACCCTACTAGTGGTGGTGACCTAGGCCACATGACCACATGTGATTAGGCCACCTCAACCATCGTGGCCCGTAACTGAAGTTTCTTTTGATGATGTGGATTTTTGGTGCTTTTCAATTGAACTAATCTTCAAAAAATCATAACTTTCACTTATTGAAAAAATACAAAAAAATATGTTTTAGAATATGTAGAATTTTCTCTTTCTTTTAGTCTACTTCTAATTGACTAAATTATGAGTTCTAATGGCTGAATTTTTCTTGTTTCAAATCTTTGTAATATCACATTAATACTTAAAGATAGGTTTTAAAATGAGATCTTGGAGTCACATCCATGATCATTACCCTTGAACTTACTTTCTCAAGTCTAATTAAATGTCAATCTAGGTTTTTATTGAAGATTTTAGTTTTATGGTTTTGTTTACACTTATGATCATGAAAGTATACTTCATAATTAATAAAGTAGGAATTTTCAGTCAACATTTATCTTCAAAGAAACTGAAGTCAATATTGGATCAACGTCAAGAATTGACATTGGATTTTTTTGATCGGTTGGGATTCCTAGAGTTTTCATGATACATACATATTTTAGAACATAAACACTAACTGATGGATACAAACCTATATGTAGGTTGAGTTGACTATAGAATTGGAGGATCAAGATTCAATATCTGATTTAACAACTCAAGTTAAGGTATGTGCATCCATTGCATTTTAAACTGGGCATAATATCATGACTAAACATCTCTTCCCATTTGAGGCATTTACTAAATTGTGGACAATTCAATCATCTTTCAAAAGTACACTTCTTTGGAAATATTTTCTTGATTTATTAATGTTGATACCACATTTATGGTCTTCTGACCAAAACTTACTAGTGACTTGGGTCCTTCGACACCATTTTATGGAAACTTAATATTCTCATCATTTGCATGATAACAAACATACTTTGATATTGCCTTCTCTATTTGCATGGATTATTGACTAGTCATAACTATAAGTAGATATTTCCATATAGGCACTGGATTTTATTCCCCTTCCACTCATATTGTCTATAGGAATTGGGTCTTATTCCCCTTCCAGACACTGGATTTTATTCCCCTACCACATATGATATTAGGCACTGGGTTCTATTCCCCTACTATGCACTAGGTTATATTCCCTTGCACTTACTATATTTGTTTGATAGTAAGGTTTTAGTCCTCCTGCCCTTGGCATGGAATACATATGGGCTCCTACCTTACTTTTTTGTACATGCTAGTCAGTTTTTATTTGTCACCATGCAAACTATTTCTTTCTATGATTATGATGCTTAGAACATAGCAAGAAACATATCGTTAATCATATCCTTGTTAATAATTTCCTCATCTTTGGACATGTTAAATATTTTTGGAAAGTCCTTCTCTTTTGGATATTTCATTATTGACACCTCTTTATTTCAAATCTCCTCTCACTTTAATTAATTCCCAATTATTTTACTCTGTGCATACTCAACATTCATTGACGTCCTTTCTTTTACTTTCTTTTTCCTGGGTGTTGTTTTTCAACCCACTTAGAGGTAGCTCAGCTCAAGGTTTAGGGAGGAGAGGACTTTGCTTAGGACCACATACAAGGATGCGTTCTGAGATGGGAAGGTTTCTCACTACAATATGATCTTCCTAATTTAGTCTTTGCCTATAAGACCCAGCGTTAAGATGAACAACGAATTATGTAATATTTAGAGTTTAATTTTCTTCTGCCACAAACTATGTTTTTGAATTCATCTTTATAAGAAAAAAATATGTTATGGAATCGTTTGTTACCCAAATCCTAACTCCAAATGACTATAAAGTCAATAACGATTGGACCTAGGCGTCTGTCCCTAGCATGGTATTACCAAAGCATGAACGCGGAAGCTGAAAGGTTAGCATACAAGAACAAATAACAAGATAAAGGCACCGACAATAGTCTCAACATTTGATAAGATATATTAAACAACATTGCCTTATTACAAGCTTTCAATTACATATTCAAGAGTACAATTTTACCAATCTTCTCATGTATACTAGGGATCCTACAACAAGTACACTTGATGTATCTCACCAAGCCCATCAACTTCTAGACATCTCTAAACCTATAAATACATGAAATAAGGTTGGTCAAGCACACAAGGTGCAAGAGTACATGGCTAAAAGATACATATACATAAGCTTTACATAAATTGGAAAAGATTTGCAGAAGTAACGAATAAGAAATAAACAAGTTAAGTATTTAGAAAAATGAGAGCCCATGTTTTATATCATATCACTCCAATTATACCATCATTTCATGCATTCATTAATACCATGTATTTGTAAGGCCATTTATGGACAATTTCTCACTAGAAGAGTCTATGAGGGTGCTCAAGATCAGCTAACCCCTTTATCAACGATCCTCCCTGTCTTGATAACTCAAGGAGGATGCCCATCCTCATGTCCTTACCCCAAAACTTCAGGCATGTGCATGAGTTTTGTATAAGGGAGTTTCTATATTATGTTTGCAAGTTATAAAATAATGATGAGACAAACATCAAGTGCAATACTAGATACTACATGACAATATTTGAGCAAGTAAACAAGCCTACATATGTATCACGTTTCAAGCAACAAAGCCATAGTCATATAATTATTAAAGCCTATAATTGATTCAGAGAGTCATAACTTGATTTATCCTTGATCATCTAGCCATAAGAAACACATAATTAACAACAAGATTATGCGCATGCATTAGATTCTCATCATCAACCCTAACTAGATTCATTTTAGGGTTTTGGCCAAATTAGGTTCAAGTTTGGTTTGTCATATGTGTGATGATCTTTTACTAATCTAGAGGTCACCAAGAAGGTGGGATTCAAGTTTTATGCCATTCTGATGTTTTGTCCATTTTCTATGATCATTTCAAGGTTTAGGTCACTCATGCACACTATAGGTCAAGAGACTCATAATAGAGCAAAATAGTCATGATTACTTAGGGCATGAGAACTGAGCAACAAAGGTGGTTTAGATCAGAAACATTAGGTCATAAGAAACATATTCAAGACTAGGTAGATGTCCCCAAAGTCTAGGCCTTATAGTCCAACATGGTGTCAACATATCAACTTACATTCAATATCCAACATATATGAGTTTTATCATTAGGGCCCAACATAGAGACTAAGTGGAACATCCACATAAATAGGGTCAAGGACAAGAGAACCAAATATGATTCAAGAGGTTAGGATAAGATATGAAGACCTGCATTGAAATTAGGGCACAAGAAATTAAATCAAGTCATATAGGTCATATTAGGTCTAAAAGGGGCACAAACATGCATTAGAGTTCATTTAGAGAAAACATATTCAATAAGACCCCAGGGCATCTTAGAGTCATGTAGGTATCAAGGATATTGATTTTAGATTATGAAAGACTCTAATGTCATTTGTAAGTATGAAAACAAAAATGAACAAAGTTTACCATTTATATTCAATTCAAGTCACTTTGAGGCAATTAGAGCCACTCCTGAGCAATAGGGTTTATTAGGACCCTTAAATGGTTCAAAAGTGAATAAAAGGTATAGCTATAAACATTAAATAGGTAGAGGTTCATCAAAGGTCCAAACTTTATCACAAACATGCATTAAATGAAGTCAACATGGTCACAGACCGCATATTTATCAAAATAGGGGAATAGGAAGAAAATTTAGAGTCTAGAAATATTCTCACGTTGTAGGTCTCATCAAGGCGATCAATTTGGTTTATTAATTTTCCTAATTTGGCCTTGGAATTTGGGAGGTATGCATTTTACAAAACTTGCATCAAGAACATTAGGGAATATCAAGATAGACATTACCAAGATTTACCAAGTGATCTTAGACCTTGGATTGAGGATCCACGACTCATGTGGAATTAATGGTCCCAAGTCACCAGCCACCATGCTTGGATGGGCCCACGCTGCTCGTGCCCACTGCTAGACATTGGAAGATGCTAGCTCACGATGAATTACCGCCCTCCACCGCGGACCGACGTTGCCCACCACTACTCTCACTCACCCCAATCTTCACTTGGGAATCTACATGGCCACCAACAAATGGCCAAATGGGTCCAAGTCGCATTGATCGGTCCCACTTGTGAGAGGGAGGGAGATAGAGAGAGAGAGTGAGAGGAAGGTGGGGGAATCACAATCATTTATCGCTTTGGTTCATCATGGCCTATCCCCGTCCTACATCACCTGCTCACCCACACCTTGCACACACACAACACCTCGAGCAGTGGCTAGGGACTTTCCAGAGCTCCTGAGGCTACAAGGAGGAGTCCTCCACATGGCTTGAGTGTGCCTCCCACCTTTAGAGAATCACCGCAAGACCGAAGAAGGTGGGATCTGGCGGTACGGTGGCACTGGGGTGAGAACCCCAAGTTGACTAGCCACGGAGGAAACCAAGGGTCAAGGAAGGGGAAGCTTGCAAATGGGCATGCTACGACATGGGACAAACCAAAATAAGAGAATGGAAAATCCAAGGGAGAAGAAATAGGGTGATTACAACATTTAATTAGAGAGAATGGGAGAGATAGAGGCGTGACTGGGTGGCATCCAAAATAGAGTCGGTGGTCGCAACAATATTTGTGTTGGCCTCCTGTACGGAGGTTAGAGATGATCGTGAGTCATTGGATCGCAAATCCAAAGGCTAAGAGAAAGGAAGAATTAGGGTTTCAGGAGCTTGGGTGGCAGCTGCCCCCCCCCCCCTTTGGGCCCAAAAAAAGTCGGACCAACACTTAAATGAGAGAAACAAAAGTGATTAATATGGATTTTCAAAATGGCATAACTAGTGATCTGCTTATCCGATCGAGGTGATTTTAGTGGTGTTGGATTTGAAATTGAAAACTCTACAAATTGGTAAATATTATAGAGCCAAAAGTTCATCATGGCGAGGTTCAAATTATCTTACAAGATGGTGACATATAAAAGAATATACAAGGTTCAAATATGCAAACTAAAGTCACACATAGTAAAATTGAGTGTCGATTTTACCAAAAATGAGTTATCACCACACCCCCTTTATAAAATTGGTATCAATTTGAATCTAGTTTGATACTTAATCAGAGAGTAAGTGTACAATATGGGGGAGAGAAAAGGTCAGGTTGTCACATCCTTCCCTCCTTAATATAAAATTTCATCCTCAAAATTCATCCAAGATCACAACTAAGAGTCAAAGTCGACATATTCATTGTACTTAAGCAACCAAACTAAGATATCAAGGCATATGAAATCATGTGGTGCACACACATGTTTCCTTCATCAAGGGTGTACTCATCCCGATATATATACATATTACTTACTGTTCCGTCATATTATGACATCATCATAGAATTGGGGTTTTCCAATCCCTTATACCCACTAGATTATGATTTTCTCATGTATTCCTACGTGACCAAGGTGCATTATCACAAACATATGTTGTCAAATCTTAAACTTACATGTTCATCATCATGTCTTTCAAAGGAGACAATCGTCAAATGTCCATCTAATCATAATACTAGATTTCATGCGTGTTTTAGTTTTTTCCAAGTCATGATACTCATCACTAATTAGGTTCATTATCCCTCATTAGTTCTAACATTGAGCAATTTATTCATCATGTTATTCTAGTTAAGACTATAAGAGCATCTACATGTTGCATTTTTCATTTTTCATATGGGCATAAGACTAGGCATGAGACCAATGATTATTCAATCTATGATCTCAAGGCATCATTGTATTGAGTTCATGATTTCAAACATGCATCCTTCATGTGTGGTATGGTTTTCATCTTAGGTCTAGCATAAGGGAGTGGCTTATTGTACATGTATCAAGTTTTAGTTAAAGTGAGGTATTTTGTGAATCAATCATCATTTGAGGAACAACATTGCCCATAACAAGCTTTTACTCAACATACCAAATGAGAGAAACCCCTAGATTTCTTTAAATCAAACCACTAACCTGAGTATGAAGCTCATCATGGAGATCACACATCGTGTACATCATCTTAGGGTCTTGGGACATCTCCCTCACATATGTAGAAAAACATCCTATATCAGATTGCCTCTTTATTTAGGGTTAAATCTTTTCATAGGAAATCTAGGGTTCAACATTTTCAAGGGACCAAACACTAGGTGACTCAACTCCCATACTTAGAAGTATTCTATCTAGGGACTCATCATTATGTATTTAATCATGCATATTTTTCAATATTTCACATATTTTGGAGTTTAGGTACTCTAACCTTCTCCCATAGCAGGTTGACTCACATTAAGAAGTCACCCTTTTTGTACATCCCATGCTAGAGGTCCTCCTTGGTAAAGAGATTGAGGCCTGTGTCGGTCTCAAACCGTATGTTACATATCATATCTCAACACATACATGACTAGGCACAAGCAAGCATGTCAATCACTAGATATGGTTAGCACATCGACCAAGTCATATGCCATACATGGTTGTAGGTTTATCTAGGGTTGCATGGTCAAACACATCTCATATCATCAAACATACTTGACCCTCTCATAACAAACTTGGTCATATCCACACCAACAACATTTTATGTAAGAGCCTTGACCTATATATTGGGTTAAACCTATTCATTTTATCTTGATTATGTTCTTAGAAACTTTCTATAATCCTTTGAGATGATCTTAGAGCATGTGTAGAACTTAAGTCTCCGGTTTGAGCTCGTTTGGATGTTGTTTTTGCTTTCAGTGCTAGTTTTGGTGCAAATTACTCATTTGAAGAGGTATTCTTGTAATTTTCCACTTCTAGAGTATTCCTTCTCTCTCTTGTCTTCATGATGGAGGTTGTGGTGCTTTTGTGTGCTTTAGTGGACCCTTAATTGAGTGGTATCACCATTAGTGGTGATTAGAGTTTCAGGGTTTGGTGGGCCTTGACCATGTGACCCTTGTTGGTTGTTTCGACCGAGGTCATGACCTAGGGTATGGTTGGAGGCTGTCGTGGTCGATATACCTCCCCTAGGTATGGTTGTCACAATTGATATGGCCTTGGGTGTCTTGGGTCGAGATGGATGCTCTTGTGTAGAGTGTCTCGACCTAGGGTTTGAGGTGATCTTGTGTCGCGACCTAGTGATCCTTGGTTGTGTGTCACGACAATGGGTGGTTCCCTGGGTGTTTTTAGGTCACAACATGAGGGTTGGGTGGCCTAGGTGGTCGATATCCAACCTAGAGTGTATCACCATATCTTGCATGTGGGCTTTACGTAGTTGCATGTTAGTTTCTTGAGTGGGCAAGTGTCCCTTTGGGGCCTTCTTTCATTGACACCTCATCCCTTTCCCTACCTCTCTCCTCCTTAGCTATATAAACCCTCTTCTATTCATGGAAGTGATGTTTTTTTACCATTGACCTTCTCCTTTCTTGCTTGGACGATCTTGGAGCTTGGTGGAGCAAGAAGGATCTGTTCTTGGTGCCTTGGAGGTCGTTCAACCCTTGCATGTGGTGCTTGTGGTGATCCTTGGTCATCTTTAACCTTGGTGAGTGTTTATCTTTCCTCTTTGATGAATTCTTTGGGTCTTCTACCCCATCGTTTTCCTTTTTCTCAGCCTTAGACCATGTTTTGACATGGTGGTCATTCTTGAGAGTAAGCTCCTCATCACAAGGGTAATAGACCATGTTTTGACAAGGCGACACCAAGTTAGAGGGAGTTTCTTCTCTCTTTTCCCCCTTCATTCTAATGGTTCGGCCTTGAGCTTCTTGATATATTTTCTTGAGCTATCTTTGACCTTGGTGTCTTCTCTTTCTTGAGGTGATATTTTGGCTGAAGGTGGAGATTTTAGTGGATCTTGATCTTTGTTGGTGATTGTGTGCTTGGAGCTTGCCTTTCTTGGAGTTTATCTTCTTAAGGCGGGTTATACAACTCTTAATCTTCTCTATTATTGCACTTTTTGTGCTTGCATGTTACTTTTTTCTCTCTCTAGATGTTACCTTAATGTGCTAGTAGATGATGCTAGTTTCTAGAGCTTGGACGATGTTGAGATCATGCTTTGTTGGGATGTAATCCAAAACCCTAAATTCCTTTGTACCCGTTTTTGGTGTTTGTGGTGCATGGTGGTTTTCCTTCCTTCTTGACCATGCTTTTGGTTGCATGCATGATGATTGAGTGTTCTAAGAAGTCTTGGGATGGTTTTAGAGGTAATGATCTTAGTTTCTATCTCTTGTTGGGGTTCCTTTACTTGGTGATTTCATTGAGCTTGTTTTAGGGTCTAATGACCGTTTTGGCATGATATTTTCCTCTATGGTGATGATTGGTTTCTATTGTTGTGTCATCTATTTTGTCCATGGGTTTATCTCTATTTTAACCTTAGTTTGATCTTGGATCTTCATCTTGGTGATGGCTTGACCCTTGGTGGTCACCCTGCCTTGTTTTATCTTGGGTCGTGACATCTCTTTGGTTTGAGGTTTTGGGTCCTAACACTGTGTGGCCTTTTGGTCGTGATGTTGTATAGACTTTGGGCCGTGATACTACGTTGCCTTAGGGTGAAACACTATGCTATAGGATCGTAGTGTTTGTTTCATAATTGTTTCATGATTGATCGATATGCTCCCTTCTTTCTTGGAGTCGAGACATGCTAGTAGGTGGTCAGGATCCCCCCTTATGTTACGGGCACAACACCTATCTCGTTGGGTGGTCACGACATGCCCTAGTTCTGATCAAGATGGGCCTTTGTTTCTTGAGGTCATGTCATGTTCCCCCCTTGGTGTGTCACAGTTGTGACATCATAGGTTGTCTGCAGTCATAACACCATGGGTGATGGGGGTCGCGGCATGTGCATGGTGGTGGCTGTGACCCATGCAAGGTGGTGGTCACGACACATAGTTGATGGTTGGTTGAGTCACATGTTTGAACCCTTAATCAATGCACTAAAATATAAACAATGTTTGATCCACATGTAGTGCTATGTGGATAACTTCTTGCTTAATATTAATCATGCTCCTTAACTCTAAGTGTTCCAAGAATGTGGGAGATGCTATATCTAGGGTTTAGTACTGGTATGTATCTACAAAACCCTAATCAACTAAAGCTTGGAACCCTAACCCTAATGCTGAATTATATGTTTGCTTTCTCTTTCATGAGATGTTCATCATGTAGAAAATTATATCTCTCTTATTTATAAGATCTAACCTTACAGGTGATATGTATGCCACTACTTGTGTATGCTATGATGATGACTATGTGATACATGGAGGTGCTTATGGACACTAATGAGACAATAATGTGATGATGACAAAGTAGGGTTTGATATGATTGGTCCTATGACCTGGTGATGGCTTCATGCCTATTGAAAGGTGATATCCTCACGTGATGGGACTAAGGGATTGAGATCGCACGATGATGCATGACATTGATGATTGCCTTGTGGATGACAAATCTTTGAGTACCATGTGGTGGTTGTGTGACAAGATCACACCTTGTATGTTTTATATTTTATGGAGTTGCAACACACCCTTAGTCATGTAGAGTTTGTTTTCTCTTTATACATTGTAACTTAATTGATGATAAAAATCACCCGATTGGGAAACTAATCAAGTGAAACCTAATCATATAATTTCCCTGTGACATAGATCCAATTCCAATGCCAGCTTTATTTGCTTGATTAGTGAAACAATTTTATCACAGAGTGCATATTTTTTGAATATGTGGGGGTGCAGTTCGAGTATCTCCTTGTGTGCACAATTACATGTTGTGTGCGACGAACATGCATGAGCTGATCTCCTTGTGATATGGATTGCCATGAGTGATCCACTCCTTATTTTAAGAACGACCAAGCATGAGCCTATTCTTCTAGCATTGTTACCTATACCAAGGAGGGATAGGTATTTTATGTGAACGGCCATGCGTGAGCTGACCCTCTGGTGACTACATGTCACTCTTTTGTAGTTGACTAGTATGTCTCTACAATGTTCTCTTATGCTGACCAAGAGGTGTTGGAGGGTCATGGATTCTGACTCTTCCATGGACCTTGTATGGCACCGTCGGTTGCCCTTTGTAGGGAGTGGTTGGATTTGGGTGGTACAAATCAAATCCTCGGGGCATAATAAAAGAGGTAATATAGTCATGTAGCATATGTGCTTAGGGTGGCATGATAATAACATTGTTTTAACCTTTTCCTTACCTTTGTACTAATTTTTTGAATTATAACATGGTGAGATAGGCCAATTGTTATACATGTTCTTCATATTTCTTTTTAGAATATAACTTGATCTAGTATTCAGTGGTACATGCTTAGTCTTGTTTAATCTACTTTATCTATTGAATACATATTATTTAGTTGAATCTACTCAACTTGCTAGTTTATGTTAATTACCTGCATATAATATATGTTCTTTAATAGAGTTGGTGGGGAGTTATATCTCTCACTGGGATATTTTTTCTCACCCTATGGGTTTCCACATCTTTTAGGTGCCCGTGCACGAATAGGTAGAGGTCATGCAACTGAGGATGAGCAACAACAAGAGCAGTAGTCGATAAGGTTGGATGTGGTGCTAGTATTTTGGTGTTAGAGCCCTAGAGTCATCCCTACACACCTTAGGTCCTTGGGTTGTTTTTGATATGTTTTGTGGTTATGCGATCCAGATGAGGTTTTGGGATGTGTGTCATGGTTGTTTAGTTATGACAGTTGTACATGTATACATATGTGGAACCAATATCTTCTATAACAAGTTGGTGACAGTAGCGTTGACCTACAGTGATGTAAGCACCACATGATATGTTATGTGATGCATGTGGTAGGCTTGTGGACTCATACGTAATAAAGTTCTAGCTTATGGTGCTTTAATGTAATCAATTTTAATTACATGTGTTTTTTAATAATCCACTTGCTTGATGATGTTTCCACATTTAGTTTTGAGTAATCTCATGTTGTGTCGCATCAGGGCATAACATTATAAGCATTATCCACATCATCATCATTGTCTTTGTCATCATCATCATCATCATCATCATCTCATCCTCGTCATCCTCATCATCATCATAATCATCATCATCATCGTTATCATTGTCATCACCATCATCATCATCATCGTCCTCATCCTCATCCTCATCCTCCTAATCATCCTTGTCCTCATCCTCATACTCATTCTCATTCTCATCCTCATCCTCATCATCATCATCCTCATCCTCATCAACATCATCATCATGATCATAATCATCATCATCATCATCATCATCATCATCATCCTCCTCCTCCTCCTCATCATCATCATCACCACCAACACCACCACCACCACCACCACCACCACCACCACCACCACCACCACCACCATCATCATCATCATCATCATAATCATCATCATCAATCAATCAATCACAACCAAAACTAAAATGAGTTAACACATTCATTAGGCAATCTAGTACCATGAAACCTAGACAACTAGAAAGAACATGGTGCATACCTATGTAGCTACCCTAAGCACATGCCTAGAAGATATGTCTAGCGTGGTAATAACAAATCCCCTTTTCTCACCCTCCTAAACCTACATCCCATACTACATGAATGACGGAGGAGAAACGAAAGGCTCTAGGAGTTATACAAGCCTACACCTAGCTCCAGAACATCTTAGTTCTAACCTAGAGGCCAAGTCATCTTAGTCCACAAAAGACAACTCATTAAGTTTCTATGTTTGAGATATAAGGTTATGTTTAGTTTATGTTTCATGTGAGAAATAGTTGGTTTAGTTATTGTTCATGCTCTGATACCATCTGTCACGAAACCGTTTGTAACCCAAATCCTAACTCCAATTGACTATAAAGTCAATGGAGATAGGACCTAGGCATCCGTCCCTAGCATGGTATTACCAAGGTGCAAATGCGGAAGCAGAAATCTTAGCATACATGAACAAATAACAAGATAAAGGCACCAATAATGGCCTCAACATTTGGCAAGATATATTAAACAGCGTTGTCTTATTACAAGCTTTAAATTACATATTCAAGAGTACAATTTTACCAGTCTACTCATCTATACTAGGGATCCTACAACAAGTACACCTGACATTGATAACCAATCCCATCAACTTCTAGCCATCTCTGAACCTATAAAATATGTGAAATAAGCCAAGTCAAGCACATGAGGTTCCAAGTATAGGGCTAAAATATACATATACATAATCTTTGCATAAAATGGAAAGCATTTGTAGAAGTAATGAATAAGAAATAAACAAGTTAAGTATTTAGAAAAATGAGAGCCCGTGCTTTATATCATTTCACTCCAATTATACCATAATTTGGTGCATTCATGAATATCATATATTTGTAAGGCCTTTTTTGGACAACTTCTCATTGGAAGAGTCTATGAGGGTGATCCATATTATCTAACCCCTTTACAATGATCCACCCTATCTTGATAACTCAAGCAGGACACCCATCCTCATATCCTTACCCCTAAACTTCAGGTAGGTACATGAGGTTTGTATAATGGAGTTTCTATATTATTTTTGCAAGTTATAAAATGATGACGATACAAACATCAAGTACAATACTAGAATACTACAATACAATATTTGAGCAAGTAAACAAGTATACATATGTATCACATTTCAAGCAAGAAATCCATACTCATATAATTTTTAAATCATGTACCTGATTCAAAGATTCATAACTTAACCTATGATCGATCATCTAGACATAAGAAACACCTTATTAATAATAAGATTACATGCATGCATTAGATTATCATCATTAACCCTAACTTGATTCATTTTAGGCTTTGTTCCAAGTTAGGTTCAATTTTTGTTAGTCTTATGTTTGATGATATTTTACTGATCTGGAGGTTACCAAGAATGTGGGGTTCAAGTTTTATGTCATTCTGATGTTCCATCCATTTTCTATGATCATTTTAAGGTTTAGGTCACTCATGCACACTATAGGTCAAGAGACTCATAATAGACCAAAAAGATCATGATTAGTAAGGACATGAGAACCAAGAATCAGAGGTGGTTTAGATCACCAACATCAGGTCATAATAAACATATTCAAGACTAGGTAGATGTCCCCAAAGTCTAGGCCTCATGGTCCAACCTGGTGTCAACATATCAGCTTACATTCAATATCCAACATATATGACTTTTATCGTTAGGATCCAACATATGGCCTAAGTGGAACATACACATCAACAGGGTCAAGGACAAGAGAACAAAATCTGATTCATGAGGTTAAGACAAGATATGAAGACCTCTATTAAGATTAGGGCATAAGTAATAAAATCAAGTTATATATGTCATATTAGGTCTAAAAGGGGCACAAACATACATTAGGGTTCATATAGAGAAAACATAGTCAAGAAGAACCCAGGGCTGATCTTAGAGTCATGTATGTCTCAAGGATATTGAATTTATACTATGATAGACTATAATTGTCAGGAAATCCAACACAAATATAGGCAACATGAACACATATTTAAATGCCTGTTTCCCAAAACCAGTAAAATCATGTCAGCAACAATGTATCTAGGAAGGAAAGGTTGAAATGTTATACCTGGTCCCATAGCAAGTCCAGTGACATAAACCTTGCAACTATAGATACAAAACTATCTACTAGTTTCTCTTGAATGGTTTCTGTTCAGTTCATGGTCTTCACCATGAACAACAGTCTGGAACAATGTCTGTAGCAGCTCCTACAGTCTTTCCACAGACTACTGGTTGACATTGTCCTCCAAGCGGCAGACACGACCTCCCCCTCTCTAGAGTAGTCCACACCGACCACCGGGAACTCCATGGTTTGTTGCTAGATCCAAGGGAAAGGAGTTGTACTCTTCTATCAGCGCACTACTCATCGACATGCTCTCCCACACCGGAGAAGGTGGGATCTGAGGTGCGGTTGCATAGGGGAGGGAACCCTAAGTTGACTTGCTGCGACAGCAACCAAGGGTGAAGGAAGGGGAAAATAGAAAATGGGGGTGATAGGGCATGGGACAAACCAAAATAAGAGAAGCAAAAAGCCAAGGGATAAGAAAGGGGGTGATTCCAACGTTTAATTGGAGATAATGGGAGAGATAGAGGCGTGATTGGGTGGCATCTAAAATGGAGTAGGTGGTCGCAACGATATTTGTGCTGGCCTCTTGTACGGAGGTAGGAGATGACCAGAGTCGTTGGATTGCAAATCCGATGGCTAAGAGAAAGGAAGCATTATGGTTTCAGGAGCTTGTGTGGCCGTTGGGCCGTTCCCCCTCCCTTTTGGGCCCAAAAAAAGTTAGCCCAACACTTAAATGAGAATAACAAAAGTGATTAATCTGGATTTTCAAAATGGCATAACTCCTGATCCATTTATCTGATCGAGGTGATTTTTGAGGCATTGGATTGGAAATTGAAAGCTCTAAAAATTTCTAAATATTAGAGATCCAAAAGATCATAATGAATAGGTTCAAATTATCTTACAGGATGGTGGCCTTTAGATTAGGGCATAACTTATGACTAAACAAAAGACAAACATCACTTTTAACCTTTTTTAACTTAAAATTTTGATATTTCACACATTCAATAACATAAACTAAAATTGAAGACTTGGTTCATCTAAACTAATTTCAATGTTAAAGATACACATTATAGACTTCATACTAATTTTGGCTATTTACAAGTATACAAGTTTTGATAACTAATTACATAACCTGGTATTAAAGATACAATATTATGCAATATCATTTACAACACTTTCCATAAAATGAATGAGAGTTGATAGGAATTGAGATTTACTATTTCTACCTCAAACACTACTAACATCCTTTTGATTACTTAATTTTGATAACTTGACAATAATTATTAAGTTTGACTTCATCTCTTTGTTGTTTTAGTAATTCATGGACCCACATGAATGATACCACAACATGTAACAAAATCATAAGAAGCTACAATCTCATAACCAACTTAGATTAGACTTGGGACTCTAAGTCTATTACTAGATCCCTGGTCTAAATGCGGTTCACCACATCTGGCCTCAACAAATATATTAGCTGACCGGATAGTCCAAACTCCTGCTCCAAACATGGGTAGTCGTGTGAAGAGTCAAGACTCTCTAGTTAAATATATAGACATCAATGGTTCCACAAGGGCTGACTCACTGAGTAGTAGTTAAATCTAGTACTAGTAAGATCTTTGATAAATGTTTGTAACTAAATTATAATTATATTGAACTTGGTATTGCCAAAAAAATTGATTAATGTTCGGTACCACTTAGTATCACCATAATCTTAGGATAATATCTGATACCCCTAATACTATTCATGAGGTCATCAAAATTGGTTGAACCCCTCATGTCCTATTGTCACGCTCCATTTTTCTCTCGTGGAAAATGCCAATGGGTAAGTTGTGTCCTCCAATACCGTACAGACTTATGTAAGGAAACTACAGTTTGTAGGACATCTATAAGACTAATTGATTCTTTAGTTTCACTAAACCATGGTATACTAAGTTTTTTGATAGATTTTGGTTGTAATTAAATTGTTTTTTTTTCTTTTCTATGTTTTTCACTATATTTCATTAATGAAAACAAAAGTGAACAATTTCATATATTCCTAGTACTCTAAAAAGAATACAACTTCATCGCTAATTCTCAGCAATGTATTTCACTTGAATTTAATAATCTAAACATATATGAATATACTGAGTTGAACTTTGCTATAATGATATTATTGATATTTCATATTGAATATTGACATTATAATCTAACTAGATTACACTTGCTAGTATTTGAAACTCTGAATAGCTAGAAATATTTGAGCATATCATCAATTATTAACATAGTAAGGGATACACATTTTATCAGGATAGATTCATAACTGAAAGGAATCAAAATCTATCATAGCGTACTCCAACATATATTTCACAATTAAATTTTTATGGAAAACCGAGATACATTTGTGCCTCTCTAATATACTATGTTTGAAATTCATATGAATCATGTACATATTATAAAACTGAAATTATTCACCTTTGACCACTTTTTTGTTGTGTAGATAATATATGCGCCATGAATCCAAATTGATGCTCATTGAGCCAAAATCTAGAAAAATTGGAAGAAGAGGCAATCACGTTCTTCATGTTTAGGATAATATCTATGAAAACCATGGATAAATGATGATTTCCACTTTTGTCTTCATTCCATAAAATTCTTGGCAAAAAGGCCTACAACAATTGTGTTTTAACAAAGAAGGTGATTTCAGAAATATTGATATAAATAACAATAATAAACAATGATTTCTTGAATTATAAATCATTTTAAACTGATGTGTCAATCTATTTTCATCCTAAATGGCCAAACCCCACTAAATTAGGGCAAAA